>OY731398.1:42389349-43602224 GCA_963425845.1 Sphenostylis stenocarpa | reverse complement strand
TTAAACATAATTTTTATTTGTTTTGGTCATCTTTCTTTTTGGTGTTGTCGTCACATTTACTTTTAAAAATCAATAATTTAAGATGACATATTCTTAGACGTAGTGTATTTTCAAAGTATCATGACGTGAGGATTATGTTTGATAATAAGGCTAGCTTGATGAAGTAATGAATTTGACTCTAAAATTTACCGAGATATATTTATTAGATATATTACTAAGTATGTTCTTCAATTTAACTATGTTGAGTAAGAGGGAGTTGAAGAAGTAAATAAAGTTTTGAATCTTGATCTTAAACCAATTACTAAAAATACTTAATTTTATGATTTTATATATTATTTTATTTTGTTTGAATAAGTTATGAGTTAATTTAAAAAAAAAACAAATAAATGACATATTTTTTTTAAAGTAAAAAAATATATAAAAAATTTATTTTTAATTAGACAAAAAATATCTTGTTAACCTAATAAGATCGTACTAGGTAAATTTTTTTACCCATTTTAAAATATAAAATTTGGATGGACCATCCATTTTAAAAACGATACATTATTGTGCGACTATAATAAATTTATATATATAATTCTTTCAATTCTGATCGTCTAATTCTTTTATATAATTATAATAACTAATAGAGTGATAATCTCTTATCAAATTCTAAATTTAATATTCATAAAACATATTATCCCAATTACATCAAATAATTATATATATATATATAAATAAAAGTAAATGTGCTTAATAAAAAATTATTAAGTAATTAGTTATTAATAAAACTAATAAATATTATATATGGAGAGAGGAAAAAATTGAGATAAAAAAAATGTTATACTAAAAGAAAAAAAAAAGGTAATTCATGTATGGAAATTAGTAAATATAATACTATTGATCTATTATTAGGTAGAATTTACCCTATTAAACTTGTGTTTCGTTTTAATTAAACACGACACAACAACGTCGAAAAATTACGTTTAGATTAAGCTATTTTAACAAAGGACAAACTTTGACTAATCACAATTCCACCACCAATCCCAGTTTCTCAGATAAAACCAAGAAGGAAAAAAAAAAAAGTAGAGTCTTCAGAAAAGTGTAAACTGTATAACTACGACGTTGACAAGGAACAAATTGGTTTTTGACATCTGTAGCTGCAGGGTATGGACCTTATGGTGGCCACTAGACAATCCAACACCACCAATTCCCATTTTTCATTTTAATTTCCATAATCAAAGAAAACACCCACTTGGAATTGTCCCTGGGGAGGAGTCTCTGGTGGCCACACGAGCTTTAGCATTACCAAAACAGCCAAACCAGTGACCTTCGGTGTTCTGTTTCTTACCTTGTAAATGTGAATCGTTCAAATGCTTCCGTTTCTTCCCTTCCCTTTTTCCTCGGTAAGCATGAAAACCAATTGCTGCTTGTTGTAATTATTATTGCAATTCCTTTTTGTGCCTTCACTGTTGGTGTGACTGTGCCAAGTTGTCTTATTTAGTGTGACCCTGATGGTGTTTTGAGTATTCGTTTGGAGATTCATTGAGTATTTTGATAAATTTATATGATTGCTATGGATACTTTGCTCAAAACACCTAACAAGCTTGAGTTTTTGCACCCACTTCACGGTTATTCAGATAAATTGAGCAGTTTAGGCTCCTCTAGGGTGCAAAATCAGGATTTTAGGTTTGGGTCTAAGAAACCACTTGTGAGATGGGGTAAATGTGGTGGTTTGAGGGCTAGCAGCAGTGGCCTTTTGGAGCTTGTTCCTGAATTCAAGAAGGAGAATCTGGATTTTGAACTTCCTTTGTATGATTCCTCAAAGGGGGCTGTGGTGGACCTTGCGGTTGTGGGAGGGGGGCCTGCTGGGCTTGCCGTTGCACAGCAGGTTTCTGAGGCAGGGCTTTCAGTTTGTGCTATTGATCCAAACCCTAGGTTAATTTGGCCAAATAATTATGGCGTTTGGGTGGATGAGTTTGAGGCCATGGATTTGCTTGACTGCCTTGACACCACTTGGTCTGGCGCAGTCGTCTACACCGATGATAAAACAAAGAAGGATCTAGATAGGCCTTATGGTAGGGTCAATAGGAAGCTTCTGAAGTCAAAGATGCTGCAGAAATGTATCTCAAATGGTGTCAAGTTTCACCAGGCCAAAGTTAACAAGATTATTCACGAGGATACCAAATCTTTGCTGATTTGTAATGATGGTGTCACTGTTCAGGCTACCGTTGTTCTTGATGCAACTGGTTTTTCAAGATGCTTGGTTCAGTATGATAAACCGTACAACCCGGGTTACCAAGTTGCTTATGGGATTCTGGCTGAGGTTGATGAACACCCGTATGATGTAGATAAAATGCTTTTTATGGACTGGAGAGATTCTCATCTGGACAATGACAAGGAGCTGAAGCAGAGAAATAGTAGGATACCCACCTTTCTGTATGCAATGCCCTTTTCATCCACTAAGATATTTCTTGAAGAAACCTCTCTTGTAGCACGGCCTGGATTACGAATGGATGATATACAGGAAAGAATGGTTGCTAGGTTGAAACATTTGGGTATTAGAGTGAAAAGTATTGAAGAAGATGAGCACTGTGTCATCCCCATGGGTGGCCCCCTCCCAGTTCTCCCTCAAAGAGTTGTTGGCATTGGTGGTACTGCTGGGATGGTGCATCCTTCAACTGGGTATATGGTTGCAAGGACCCTGGCTGCAGCTCCTATTGTTGCTAATTCTATAGTTCAAAGCCTGGGTTCTGATAGAGGTCTTGCAGGAGGAGATATATCTGCACAAGTGTGGAAAGATTTATGGCCTATCCAAAGGCGGCGGCAAAGGGAATTCTTCTGTTTTGGTATGGACATCTTACTCAAGCTTGATTTACCAGGCACAAGGAGATTTTTTGATGCGTTTTTTGATCTGGAACCTCATTACTGGCATGGATTCTTATCATCAAGGCTGTTTCTTCCTGAGCTCATATTTTTTGGACTCTCTCTATTTTCTTGTGCTTCTAATACATCTAGGGTAGAGATTATGGCAAAGGGAACACTTCCTTTGGTAAACATGATCAACAACTTGGTAAAGGATACAGAATAAGATGACTTCCATTTAATCTGTTGTATGCTACCTATGTTTGTGCTTCCACATGTAGTTTCCTACCCATATTATAGATTTCCAATAATGCATAACTGTGTATATTTATTCTTTGTTCATCGCAATTCCCTTTTGAGAAAAAAGTTCCCAAACTTTCTCAATTTGAAGCTTATCATGTTTGCATTTGGCTTACTTGCAATGGATAAGAGGAACAGAACTGACTGGTCATTGTTGGTTAATGCTTGGGGGCAACCTATATTAACTGAATGATGAGGTTTCTTTACCTCAGCACGACCAGTTATCTTACCTTAAAAGTATCAATGACTTCATAAACTGTAATTATGATCAGTGAAATGTGATTACTGTAATTCAGTTTGATCAACCTATATTACCTTCATGATCCATGTTTTTAAATGTTGTTCGTGCTAATTCATGGCCTTTCTCTCGAGTTAATCTATCTATTCAGTTTGACTTCCAAGTTTTGAAGGAAATGAGCGGTACATGCCTCATTCATGAAATTTAAGCATCCACCTCAAGATGTGGACACTTTCTCACCTTTGCTTGCTATTGATCCCCTTTCTCTGCTTTATATGATTCCCCCTTCAATCTTGTGCTTTCCATGAAATCATCATCCTTGTAATCGGAGCAGCAGATTTTACTCAATAGCAACATGTCAGCTGTGTATTATACAATAACATGTTACTTGGATTATCCAGAGCTTGACTTATCTCAGTGCACGAAGCTTTTAACTTGCACTAGATAAAAGAAAAATTTGAACAAGCACTGTAACCAGCAAGTCTATGTTAAACGTTTATTGGTAAAAAGAGGTTAAACGTTTCAACTGAAATTATCTGTAAATTAAGAGTTTATTCGCCCTCAAATATTTTAATGGTTCAAGACCATTTTAAATATATTAAAAGTAAAATTGAATACATTCTTCTATACTCGTTTGAAGGTAAGTTCACTTCAATGTGTCCTTGACTAAATTATGTGCTCCAGCTATCCAAATTCTAGTCTTGCTCATGTGGTTATCAGTAATATGATTACAGAATGCGAATTTCGTTCTTGAACTTATTTGAGAAAAACTATGCCAATTTCTTGTTATGGAATGCACAAAAAATATTGTTATTCTATGAATAATTCCACAAAAAGTGTGTTTAACAAGTTCTTTTAGCTAGTTTAGCTTATGAACAACTTGTTTGGCTAGAATATAAGTATTGCTTATAAAATCAATGTATCCTATTAGCTATCATATTTTTCGGCTAAAATATAAGTATCGTTAATAAATGAATGTATCCTATTAGCTTATCATTTTTTTCTTACCACTGGAAATAATGTTTAATCTTATAATTGTAGTTTATTATCTGCATTTCTACCTCAATATTTAAATAACAATCTACAGTTGCGTTTATATTTAAATTATTACATTATGTAAACCATTTATCGTTAACTTATTGAAAAACTAATAAAATAATACTCATATATATATATATATATATATATATATATATATATATATATATATATATATATATATATATAAAGCATATATCTTTTCATGCCATTTTATACCTAAAAATTTATTTTATAAATAATTTTACCAACTAAAACAAATAAAGATTAGAGAGATATTCACAATACTAAGGAAATGATTTAAGGATGAATTTTGGGATGTTGATTCCAACAAAAAGATACAATGTTATATATACGTTTTTTTCTAACAAATTATAGTTAATACTGTTTTAAATATACTCTAGGATTATAACAAAAAATATTTACAGAAAGAGATAATTAGAAGGATCATAATTGAGTGAGAACTATTGGATTATACGGGTTTGGGATATTGTTTTGTTAGCCTCCCTCAAGCTAGAGGTGTATAAAGATCAATCAACTCCAACTTGGATATATTAGACTTGAATAGATGAGGTGATGATGATGTCTTAGTGAACATGTCAACAAGCTGATGAGAGGATGTAACTGATAACAACCGCATTAGACCTGCTTGAGCCTTTTCTTGAACAAGATTGTAGTTAATTTCCAAGTGTTTTTTTTTTTCTCATGAAAGACTGGATTTGATGCAATGCATAATGCACTTTGGTTGTCGCAATATAATATTGCAGGTTTGGAATAACATATTTTTTATGTGAGTCATTGTAGTTCACATGTAATTGTAGCAAGAGCATGATACTTTACTTTCGAAGACGAACGAGACACTATATTTTGTTTTCCATGACACTAGAGAGTTCCCAATGAAGAAGCAATAACCTATGATTGATTTGTGTGTGTCAACACAAGTCGTCCAATCTACATAGTTAAAACCAACTAAATGTATATGAGTGCTCCTCTTGAATTGAAGACCTTTGCTTGGAGAACCCTAAAGTATTTTAAGACTCTCCTTGTAACAGCTAAATGAGATTTTGTGGAGTGAGCCATAAATTGACTGAGTTGTTGGGTTGCAAAAACAATGTCAGGACGGGTTGTGGTGAGGTTTTAGAGAACCAACAAGACACCTATAGGATAAAGGATCATGAAGAGTATTACTAGAATCATCTTGACGTAGTCATAATGAAGCAAGCAACTCAAGGCAATATTTACATTGTGATATATATATATATATATATATATATATATATATATATATATATATATATATATATATATACAGACATAGTGATTTATTTCTAAACCCGGAAAGTATGTTAATTCTCCTAAATTCTTAACTCGGAAATTCGAATGAAGAACATGTTTGATTTGAGTCATTTTAGTCACAAAGTTCCCAGTTAAAACAATGTCATTCACATAGATTAGCAAAGCCGTAAATTCATCTTCATTGTGTTTGATGAATAAATTATGATCTGTATGTGATTACTTGTAACCAGATGAAATAAGCAGATAAGAAAGTTTTTCATACCATTTGTGGTTAGCTTGTTTAAGGTCATATAGAGATTTTTTGAGTTTGGAAATTGAGAATAGTCATGGCTTCACAATCCTTGAGGAATTGTCAATATAAATCTCTTCAAACAAGTCACTGTGGAGGAAAGCATTACTCATTGGTTTATTAAAGCTACCATTTATTTGTAAAAGCAAGAGCGAGGATGACATGGATAATGGCCATCTTTACCACGGGAGAGAATGTTTCAAAGAAATTAATCTCTTCCACTTGATAGAAATATTTTGTAACCAATTGTGTTTTGTACCATTCCACACTGCTATATGATTTTGTCTTAATTTTGTAGACTCATTTACATCCTATGGGTATAACACCAACTGAAGTATTAACCATTTCCTAGGTGTTATTTTTCAAAGCCTCAATCTCATCTTTCATGACTTCAACCCAATAGGGACTCAAAATCGCTTTCCAATAACTTTAAGGTTCAACTTCAGAGGATAAATTCATTACATAATGACGCTCAGACTCAAAGATGTTAAAATAAGACAGAACCAACTAGAGAGGATACAAGCATGTTGATGATGATTTATTTGACTTCATATCGATGCTACATATATAGTTTACAAGGAGAACATTGAGTTTGATAGGTCAAGAATAACATCTTAGGACAAAGGGAGTAGGTCTAGGAGTGGGGTTATGGTGTGAATGAGTGTTAAAGGTGGAAGAAGGGGAACCAAGTATTGTAGATTGATGAGAACTTGATTATGGAGATGTTGAGGGAAGTTGTGATTGCAACAAAGGTGAAAAAGACAATGGTAAATATCGATTTGGAGATGGGATAAAATTAAGTTGTTAGGTGTTATAAGTAGGAGCTAATCCGGATTGGGCATTTGTATTAGGCTTTCCTCGTGAAGGTTTTGGGCATTAGTTGGCATAGGTAGAGGATCATGTTAGGCCTTCTTAGGAACCTGATTATTTTGAACAAAAGGAAATATTAATTCAAAAAATACGATATTTCTTGAGACAAAAAATTTTCTTGATTGGAAATCTAAAATAATGTACCATTTTGTTCCAATTTGAAATCCAAGAAAAACACCTTGTCTAGATCTAGGATCAAATTTTTTATGAGGTCCATTGTTGAAGAATAACATAAAAATCTAAATACTTTAAGCATTGAAAAATCTTGTTTATGATTATGCAAAACCTCATAAGGTGTTTGTTTATTAGTGACTAGAGAAGGTATTCTGTTAATAAGGAAAACTAAATGTTTTATGACCTAAGATCACAAATATTCAAGTAATTGAGATTGGAACATAAGGGCACGTACAACATTAAGAATGTGTTAATGTTTTTTTTTTTTCTACACACCTATTTTGTTAAGGGTGTAAACACAACTAGTGTGATGAATGATACACTTTGTGGCAAATAAATCTTTAAGAAAAAATTTGGGTCCATTATTTGAACGAATGCACTTTATTTTGGAATCAAATTGATTTTCTATCAAAGCAATAAAATTTTGGACATGCATTTTAACTTTAGATTTTTTTTATTTTAATAACATTGTCCATGTATTTCTACTAAATGATCTACAATGGTCCAAAAATATTTGTCTACATGAATTGAAGCTTTGGAAAAAGGACTCCAAATGTCCATATGGACTAAATAAAAAATCTTTGAACCTATACTAATACTAAGATTGTAAGACAATTTTCTTTGTTTAGCAAACTGAAAAATGTCACAATTCTTATTAACATGACTTGGAAAAAAAGGAATTTGTTCACGTAACATATTTAAACGATTTTCCAAAAGGTTCCTAAGTCTAAAATGTCAAAGGTTAGAAGAGGAGATGGTGTGGACAATGTTATTGTTGATGGAGGTTTTGTTGTTGTTGAGGTACCTTGGCTTATTTGTTGATATTAAGATGGTAAAGAACTTGTTCTAGATTAGTCAAACCAATCATCTGCAATGAATGTTTTTCATATATAGTACAAATGAAATCATCAAAGATAAGAATAAATTTACAAGTCTTAAGCAACTTAGATATAGACAAGAGATTGAAATGAAATTTTGGAACAAAGAGGACATGAAGAATGAAATTTGGAGAAAAAATAATTGTTCCAAAAATATAAGTAGTGACAATGGATTTATTTAACAAATTAATTTGAATAAGATTTATTTTAGAATAACTTGAAAAATAATTGAAAGAAGATGCAATGTAATATGTGGCTTTTGGATCAATGATCCATGGTACACTATGTTTATGGGTGGGGGAAGAAAGATTGTGTGTGTAGTGTTGGGAAAAATAAATGATATACCACTAGAATCTTAACTATTTATTTGATTAAAAGGAACTTGAGTGAGATTGACACTTTTGGGCTGGACAAGGTTGTTCCCCATAGCATCAGAAGTAGAGTTGGGCTGCTAAATCAAGGCCATTAAAGATTGGTATTGGGTTTGGGTCAAAGTAATAGGGCTTGAAGAAGTAGTTGACCCCTGTATTAGGTAGACTAAACAACATTGTTGGCAAAAAAATAGGAGTCACGGTTGTTGAACTGTGAGCGGCTAGGGTAGCGAGGGTGACCTGGTGGATAGTTGTGCTTCCCCTAACAACTCGACTCACACAAGTTAGTTCACCACGAGTTAAGCTGAAAATAGGCAAACTCAACCTGACTTATTTTATAACGAGTCAAAAGTTATACAATCCGACTCAACCCACATTATAGGTTGGTGGGTTGACTCACTAACCCATATTTATTTATTTTTTCTTTTTCATTTTCTTTTTCTAATAAGAACGACTGGATTATGAGACTAAACAATGAAGCAGTAGCACGATAAATATTGTGATGTGAATAAAACACGACAAACATTATGGTGCAACTGAAGCTCAATGGCTCGATGACACGTCGAATGTAATAGTGCAACAAATAAAGTGGTCCAACAAACGTTGTGGCGTGACTGAAACGTTGTGACATGACAATTATTGTGACACTAAAACGTGGGATTGAAACGTGACAAACATTCTGACATGACTAAAATGTGGTGGTGTGGGAAACACAATGAACATGGTGGCGCAGTGATGTGATAGACGGATGACTAGTGACCTAGGTGTAGCGACGAATGCAATGATACGATGGACAATTGATGATAAGCTTGAATGAAGATTTGACTTGTAACAGGAACGTGAAGTAAAGGTAGAGGGGCAAAATAACATCAATTACAATTACTAAATTATTATAATTATTTTTAAAATGAATGGTGGATTGTGAGTCAATCCACTATAACCCGACTCGAACCTACTTAACCCAAGTCAAGTTCATTTTTAACCTATTATCAATAGAAATGAAAAATATTGAACCCGACCCAACTAGAACCTATGGTGAGTCGGGTTGGCTCACGGGATACAACCCATATTAACACCCCTAATCAATAATGTGTCCAGTGGGTGATGAACCAGACACACCGCGACCGTTACTAAAGGCATTGAAGTGTTGACAAAGCTATTAGGTTCAATAGAGGAAGGAGGAATGACACTAAGCTAACGTTCCTATTGAACCACCATGGAAAAAACTTGATTGACCGCTAGAAGGAGATCCATAAGCAAGATTTGGGAACACACAACAGACAAACATTGTTGGTGGTATTTCTTGGTCTCATAAGAACAAGTAAAAAAGGATGATAATTATCCACAGAGGGTTTTCGAGGTAGTGTAAAATTTGATATAGGAATGTTACCTTGAGAAAGTCCACAAATTTCTTCTTAGAGCTCTGCAATCTGGAGAAAATCTCCTTATGAAAAATGTTCATGAAGTTATTTGCAAATATAAGTAGCATATTCAAGGAAGATGACTAGTAAATATTATCTTGTAGTCTAGATATCATCAAATAATTTTCCAATAAAATTAATATAGTATTAGGATTGACCTATGTCGTGTCGTCAAGTAAAGAACATATTCGAAATGAGAATTAAATTGTGATCAATTAAAAATAAAGAAGAAATTTGATAGAAAGAATGTTGATTCTCCAATCATAAGCTCGATTCTATGATTATCATTGATTTCTAGAATTTACCTTATAATTACAAAAATAAATCCACAACAATTTTAAATAGTTACAATATAATTGAAATTCATAAACACAATTCAATTCATAAATCAAGCAATCACTTCAACCTAGAAATTGAATTATATTGTAAATGAGACATTCAATTAAATAACTTCAATTGCATTAATTGAAATGGATTATAATTGGTTAGAATAGTTAAGAACCAAATCTAAATCGTAAAAAACGAGTTTTAATTGGTGAATCAATAACAAAAACGAATTAGAACATGATCACGAAGTGGAATACAAGAAAAAAAAAACATGAAAACAGAGTAAAAGAAATGATGCGAAGGTAGAAGAAGATGAAACAAAAATAAAAGTGGAGAAATAAAATAAATGAAACAAATTTGATCAAAAGTAACTTGAATTGATAATTTTCAAAGCATTGTTTGTACAAGAACTTTATAAACACACTTATCACAAAAAGAGAAAATCTAAAACTATGCAGACTTGAACGAAACTGGATTTCAACCTTTTAAAACTTCTCCTTTTGGCTTTCTCATACCTATTTATACAACAATCTAGGGACAATCAAGGTTCATTCAAGACCCATAATTACATAATCGAACTTAAACGATATCCTATGATCAATTTATTCAGTGGTTCCATATTTGCTAAGCAGGATTTACAGTTAAATAAGTTATATAAAAAATTGACACCTTTCATTTGATAGTTATGCACTCGATCAACTAATAGTCTCAATTCTGAAATGAGTTATCGATAAATGTCTCCAATTAAATATTGAAAATTACTTCAATTAGATATCAATAGTGACTTTTGATGAAATAATCTTCGATTTTATATTCAATGGACTATTAACAATATCTTTGATTTTAATTTTATAATTTCTTTTAATTTATCATTTCTGCAAAAAAATAAACATTTAATTAGTTAAAATGTACAATTTAAGTAATAAATTATATTTAGAGATTTTTATTTCTTTTTTTACAAAAACTATATTAAATATTAATAATTAATTAAAAAATATATTAAATATATGTAAAATACATAATAAAATTATTGATAAAAATGTGTTCATCAATGATATTTTGGGTGATAGGGGAAGAAAGTGAATTCAAAAACCAAGAAATGATGAGAGTGTCATATCTCTTTTATGTAGAATAAAGAGGTTCTTTCATTAAAAAGACCAAAATTGTACAAAAGAGGAATGCTATTTTGTTTTTGGAGATGAAGGTCATACAAAAAACACGAGACCAAGACTCAGAGTTGATTCTATCAAGTAAGTAATAGACATAAAGGAAGCATGATCACTACATTGGATGAAATAAGAACTTGAAAAATTGGCCGATGAATTATTAGAACCAAAACCAAGCAAAAGGATCGTCTTTCTTTGAAATGGAGGTATTGAACACACTACAAGAGGCAAAGCTCAAGGAGGAAGCTCTAATACCATAAAACAAATAAAGACAAGAGAGAAGATATTTAAAAAATTGAGATAATGATTTAAGAATGAAGTTCGTATAATAATTTCAAGAAAAATATACAAATTACAATTTATATTTTTGCCCATTGTTCTGTTACCAACCACTCCTAATTAAAAAACGTCAAATATAACAAATTGTATTCTACATAAAACATAACAAATTATCACCCTATACTTACCAAACATAACAAATTGTATTCTACATAAAACATAGGTTCATCTTCAGCATGTAAATAGAATACATTCAGAAAGATTCGAAACAAAATGCATAGAGACGAATGCAACTCTTACCTACGAGGCCAAGTGTTTTATTTTACTTTTTAACATTAATCATTGATAAGCATACGCATTCGTGATGCGATAAGCATACGCATTCGTGATGCTAGCCCCTACTGCCACGGCAAAGTTCAATCGATAGTAACCGAAAATTCTGCCAACTCATATTTTAGCCTAAAATAAAAAAAGGTATAATCCAAATCTCTAGATTCAAGAAAGCTCTCGGCTGCGCTTAGCAGCAGCAACAACAGCATTCATCAGTGTTCCACGGAACCCACCGATTTCTAACTCATGAACGCCCGTAATTGTTGTCCCACCTGGAGAAGTAACGTCATCCTTGAGTTGCCCCGGGTGTTTCCCAGTCTGTGTCACCATTGATGCCGCTCCCAATACCTGCAAAATACACAAATAGATGAGTCAATAACAACTTTAGAAACGGGATTTCAAATGTAGGTAATGTAAATGTTCAATTGGATACTTGCTTCCATATTTAAGCAACAGTAATCGCATTAACTGTGTCCTAATTTATTTATAATAAGGGTATATGCCTATGCGCAAGAACTATGTGTTGTTTAACTAAAACCAGCAAAAGAAATTGCGACCAGGTGTAAGAATGGGTCAACTCAATTTTTTGGATGCACTAGTGTAGGAGCAGATTTTTCTATAAATCATATGGTACATTGGTTCGCTCAACCTGTTCATTAAACACTGCAACATAGAGGAGGGCACGTGGTACATTGCTTGAATCCAATTTGTAAAGTAAAATTGTGCAGTAAACACAGCAAAATAGACTGCAGTAGGTATATTACTTGAATCCAATTTGTGATTCGTTGTTGGAGACCTTTATCGAATGTATAGACCAAATATACACAGTCAAGCAATAGCACTGAAAATCAACCAATCTTCAATTTGAACAGACTAATGATTGAATAGCACAGAAAGTCAACCAAGCTAAATAATAACATGCCATAGAAAATTGAAATATTTTTTCAATAATCTGATATTTTAAATAGACTAATAATTGCAACATATTTTGACTTGACTTGTCTTAAATATTACTTTCTCTATTGTACCTAGATTTATGACAAAATAGCAGCGTAAGACAATGCAAAAGCATGCATCACAGAAATTAAACATTTGGAGAAATGACGTACGAACTTCATTTATCAAATGGTCAAAGGATAGCATTTCACTTTACTTACAGTTTGAGAAGCTAGACTTAATGAAAGATCACGTGGTAGACCAGCTGCTACTCCCCCATCAGCCAAAGCTTCTATTGCTAAATAAATGTAGGCAGGACCACTACCACTGAACAATTTAGGAAAAATAAAACAAGTTTTAGTAAGTTGTACACAGAATCAAAAGCTACACCAGGACAAAATCAGAAAACTGGGCAAGGCTCATAAATCATTTGAACAGATGGAATTAATTTACAATGATAGAAAATGCAAAAAAGCTTAGAATTGCATGCGAATAGTAGACCTACATTTCCTTATCTTCTAACCTTGTAGTATCATCAGTTACCTCCCAAGAAACATGTTATCAAAGATGAAATGAAATTTCTTGTTGATTTCTTGGATAATATTATTGTGATTTTTGAAAGTGAGACCTACATACCTCAGACCAGTTACTGCATCAAAATACTTTTCTTCAGCTTTCCATATTTTTCCAATTGACCCAAACAGTTTAGCTATAATATTTCCATCTTCTTCTGTTGCGGCTGCCCCCAAGCTCATAACTGTCATGGTTTGATTTTAGTTATTATTCATTAAAGCCTGTAATTCTCAACAATGCAAATAAATACAGAAAGAAATGTAATAAAGAAAACCCATTGTTTAGTAGAATAACATAAAAGGTACAGAATTACCATAATATGTAAGAGAAGGCATTCTTGACTTGTAATTTATCCATAATTGAGATTATTAACCCATGTAATCTATGCATCCCAACCAAGAAAAAGAAAGAAATGCTGAGCTACACAAACAAACTGTAACAAGTGTAAATATCAGGGACAGATTTTGGGAGCCTTTCCACACCAACCTTCATAAAGGTGAAGAACAAAACCACTCACACTATTATGATAAATCATATTTAACTTCCATTACATGAAAGATCCTCAATACAAACAATATATAAACATCAACCAATATAAATATTAAAGGCCAACCAAGCTCTAAATGTAGTTGCATTATAAGCAGCAGACTCCACAAAACAGGGTATTAGCATAACAAAACAAGTCTTTTATCAGACAATTCTGATACCAAAAGAGTGTTCAAAAAATATCTCACCAACTAGCCGAAGCAGTCACAGACTAGAAAGAAAAATTATGTGTTTTTCACTAAGTATTTTTGGTACTGAGAAGTTTAAATACTAGATTATCAATAAACTGAGTTAATTCCACCTGAACTTTCAAGTTGCCGATAAAAATTTAATCTTCTATCAAAAGTCTTGGACAGAGAGCAATTAAGCAGTAGCTGACAATTTAGAATTCAGAGAGCCCGTTACAGAACTACCAAGTTATACAAATAATTCGTGCAGCTTACATCCTCAACATCGTGCACATAAAACTGAGGATCAAAACACAATATGCTTTTGAAAGAAGAAGTAAAAATGGATAATACCTGATGCTGCCTCGCCAACAGCAGCAGGAGTATTAGGCATCACTCTTATAAATCTATTGCTCCCAGCCCATTCCTACATTTTTTGAAACAACCATTTTCCATAAAATTATACAACCTAATTATATTTGAGAAAAAGCTACTTGCACAAGCCTATTTGTTGGTACGGGAAAATACTTTTTGTTTTCATATCCTCTGTTAACTTCAGAATACAATAATATCACCTTATTTTTATTTTGTTTCTTAATTTTTAAATTTGATACAATAAACAGTGAAACCAACCTTATATTCTATTGCGAGTTTAATTGTGATGCACTCTAAAATGTAAAAGTCAATAAACATACAGTCAAGAGGATGGATTTGTTATTTGATCAGTGAAATTCTTTTTACAGGATTAGTGCATTTAAATTAAATTATTTTCTGCTTTATTTTTCTTAGTACAATCATAAAATAGAACTGGTTCAGTTCCTACTTAAATTATAGTCCACACACAACACAAGTACACGAAAGCAAAAAGAAGGAAAAAAAATATACTGCATTCGCCAACCTGAAGATCTTTCAACTTGATACCAGCAGCCACCGAAACCAAAAGCTTGTCCTTCGTGATAATCGGCGTCAATTTCGACACCACGTCTTTCACTGCAACAACACACAGAGAAGTAAATGAAATCACAAGTAGAATACACACGATGAGCGCGGAGACAGCGCAAGAATACCTAATTGAGGTTTGACCGATAGAACGACGACGTTGCTTTCGCGAACAACCTGCGAGTGCGAGGATAAAAGGAGTGAAAACGGCGTGACATTTTTTTCAGAAATAAATAGAAAAGGAGAGGGAGCGATAATACGTCCTCGTTCGATGAGAGGACGGTGACGCCGAAGGATTCAAAGGCGGTGCGGCGCGCGGGATTGGAGTGAGCGGCAGTGCGAATGCGAGAAGGCGGCAGGACACCGGAGCCGACGGCGCCACGGGCAATGGACTCGGCCATTTTTCCTGCGCCGATGAAGCCGAGAGTGTAGGTTTCGGCGGGAATGGTAGTGATTTCCATTTTGAGTTACGTGGCAGAGAAATCAGTTTGGATCTGAAACTGAATCGGGGAAACAGAGAAAGAAGAGAAGTGACGCAGTGACGTAGATTGATTTGGTTTGGCCACTCTTCCACTTCCAGTTGGTTTGTTCCACTTACACACTCAACATCGCATCGTATCAAATAAAGTTGGCCTTCGTTTGTCAATTTATTTAGATAGAACAAAAATCTCTTCTTTTTTAGCCTATAAAAATAATTTTTGTAAACTTTTAAAAAAATAAAAATCATGCCTAATTTTTAAATTTCATTTTGATGATTTATATTTTATTAATATATTATATATCATCGAAATGAAATTCATAAAAGTGTACAGTATTATATTAAGTTTTCTTCGTTTAAAAAATGACAGAAGATATCTATATTTTAGCTTTTGCATTACATTGTTGTATGTATCTAAAAATTATAATAAATCATAAAAACATATTAATATTTCTCAATATTTTGTAAATTTTAATTATTTCTTCTGTAAAACATTATGTTAACATACCTTATGTATTATATTATTATTTTTAATTATTTATAAATATTTCATTGTATCCTAAACTGTAGCAAATATTATATGCAATCTCAAGAAATGTTTTTATGCATAAATTATTATCCCATAGCATTTTTGGTGGTGAATCTTTAAGTGGAATCTTATACACATAATATATATTTTATAAGATTAGTATTAAAGGAAAATAAAATATCTCCAACCTAAAAAATAAATTTTCTATAAGAATCCTAATATATATATATATATATATATATATATATATATATATATATATATATATATATATATATATATATTGTTAACAAGGGACATTAATACATATTGAAATGAGTGGCCAGATAATAGTGATTTACAATATTGTGTATTTTGACATTAATTTTAAAATATATTATTTTGTAAGCACAAAATTTGTTTTAATTAAGTTTATGAACTTGTTTATTTCTTTAATGGATTTTTTGTTTACCCTTGTTACAAAAATTAAACACGCCACGTGGATCTAATTAGTGGTGTCATCATATTGTCAAGTTTAAACAAAGTATTTTATTTCTTGAAGCCAATATTTTCACTGCTTCGGTATCATCACCTCTGTGCATTTGAAATTCATCAACTACGCTTTTCAATCAAAATTTCACATATACTCTTAACCTTTATAAAGTTTATGGTTACTTATTAATGAAAATTTAAATTCACTAATAATTTGTATTAATACAATAATGCACCATTTTGTGTCTTTTGGTTAAATCTAAGATTGTTTGAGTTATATTAATTTCAATATTGTTTTATTTAAGTTATGTTTAGTGTTGATTATAGTTGGGAAGTTGGTAATATTTTAAAGAATTACTTATTAATTCAAATTGTGAAAAAAGAAAATTGAGCTGAGAAATGTTAAAAAATAAAATAAAATCATATACTATGTTCATTTAGCATAAAAATACACGTCTCACATTAAAAACATATCTATAACTCACGTTTCTTCCTTGTTTCTTTTAAATACCTAAACCACTTCGCATATATATGAATTATAATGTAAACATTATATTAATATATACATTAATTATTAAAATATTTATTTAATGTTAAATATAATTTATAAATAATATATTTATACCATAAATAAAATTATCTAATAAATTTATTTTAGAACTTATCATTCAATATATTTTCCATATAATAAATTTCGTTTTTTTCTCTCTGTTATCTTATTTCTTCACATATTTTTTTTATCATATCACTAACATATATAAATATTTTAATATTTATATTATTATATTCTTTAATATATTAAAGCATTGTTTGTTTAAATATTTTATGCAAGTGATAGGATAGACGAATAATGGAAAAAATGACAAGGGAAAAGTGATTGTATATTTATATACAATGTGTAAAAAAATTAGAAATTAAGTTGATAAATATATTTAATGAACTTTTTATTATATATTTTTAATATTATTCCACGAGTTAATTGTATTTTTGTGTTTCATATTATTCAAAATGAATTTATAATGTATATATCATTATTATTTCAATTTACCAATTATTAAATTCCCCCTCTCAGCTGACGAATCTTCTTGGGAGTTGAGGGAGTCAGTGACCACCCCCAAAGTTTTGTGACTCTCATGTAATTTATGATTTTGGTCCCCCAAAATTTAATGAACATTTAATATATTTACTTGTATTTTTACAATTTTATCCTCTCAGCCATCTTTAGTTTTGTAACTCTCATATAATTTATGATCTTGTCCTCCTCAAACTTAATGATCATTTAATATATTTAAGTATATATCTACAATTTTATCCTTTCACCTTTTTATTTTCTTTCTTCCTTTTATATTTATTTATTATTTATTAATAATATATTATTTAGCTCCCAAGATCAATGGTCAAGATCCGTTATTGCTCCCTCTAGTCTAGTTTTATATATAAGAAACAAAAATCTTTAATACGAATTAAAAATTGTTTAAAGGAGAAATTAATGTGTGTTTTTCATGGCTCTGGGGTGTTTAGTTGTTATGATCAAAGAAATAATTGGAATGAAACCTTCTAAAATTGAGCAATATAGTCATTATGTGAAGTCCAAAAAAAGGGAAATAGAAGATTAAGTGGTCAATGACAAAGCTCGAAGGAAATAGATTTTGTTAGTTTTTCTTATAAGATATTGTCCTTGTTTTTTCTTTTTATTTTGCACAAGTTATTTTTTTCCTTAACAAATTATATATGTCTTTGTTTAGATTGTGATGACAAGGAAAAAAATAATATTTCTCTATTTTCTCTATGTTTCTATTTCTTTAACTTATTCTTTATGTTTTTTATCTAAGACTTATCATTTGGTGTTTTAGTTGAGAGAATGATAGGATTTTCATATGTTAACGATATTGTCACCATGAAAACTCTTATTTCTACTATTAAAGCCTTATCAACAACCCATTATACTTACCCACCATTATTTCTACTAACAAAGTTGTTAAGCCAAAACTACAAATCAACAACCCATTATACTTACCCATCACCATCAAACTAGGTGTACCTTGATTTAATGGTGAGAACCCCTTGGGTTGGATCTTCAAAGTAAATTACGGATGAACAATGATTACGAATTGTTTCGTTCTACATGGAAGGAGAAGCCCTAAGTTGGTATCAATTGATGCATAACAATGGCCAACTCTCATCTTGGGCCGCATTTCTTCGATCTATGAAATTGCGATTTGCCCCCTTCAGATTTTGACGATCCTTAGGGTGCAGTCTTCAAATCAACCCAAACCAATTCGGTTTGAGAATACCAAGTTCAGTTCGAGAATTTCGTCAATCGTGTTCATGGTTTATCAATGCCATTTTACTTGAGTTATTTTATTTATGGTCTCAAGCCAGAGATGGAAAAATTAAATAGAGAGATGTTGGGTTCAAGTGTGATTCAATGCAGCAATAATGCTTTCTCTTCTCTTATTTTGTTGGTTAGAAAAAAAGACAGAAGCTGGAGGTTTTGTGTTGACTACCATGCCCTAAATGCAATCACAAATAAGGATTGTTTTCCCATTCCATCAATTGCGAAGTTAATCGATGAATTCCATGGGACATAATGGTTCAGTAAGCTCGATTTAAGGTATGGGTATCACCAAATCAGAATGCATGTTGAGGATGTACACAAATTGTTTTTAGGACTCACGACAAACATTATGAGTTTCTCGTTACGCTTTTTAACTTATGCAATGCCCCAACGATGTTTTAGGCCACCATGAACGTGTTATTCAACCATATCTATGGCGGTTTGTTATTGTGTTCTTCAATGATATTTTAATATATAGTAAATCCTTAGATGATCATGTTCTTCACTTAAAAATTGTGTTTGATTGTTTGATGACTGATCAAATTTATTTGAAGAGAACCAAATGCACCTTTACACAACCATCTATTGAGTACTTAGGCTATATAGTGTCCAGGAATAGTGTGGGACCAGATCTTGAGAAAGTTTGAGCTATGACAGAGTGGCCAGTACTAGAGAATCTTAAGCAATTGTGGGATTTATGGGTCTTACAAGATTTTACCGCAAGTTCATTCGTGTGTATGCTACAATTGTGTTGCCTCTAACCAATTTGCTAAAAGAAGAGGCCTTCAAATGGTCAGATGAAGTACAAACAACTTTTGAACAATTGAAAGGTGCAATGGTAACCACTCCAATCTTAAAGTTACCAGATTTTGAAAAGATTTCTGTTGTTGAGACATATGGCTCTAGTGATAGTATGGGTGCGATGCTCTAACAGGATGGTCATCTCATTAGTTTCTTTAGTAATAAATTTTGCACCAAGATGCTGAATTCCTCAACATACGTACGTGAACTCCATGTAATTACTGAGGCTGTAAAAAAATGGAGAACCTATTTGCTAGGGCGTAAGTTTCTGATTTACACAGATCAAAAGAGTTCAAGGAAATTAATAACATAAATAATTCAGACCCCTAAACAATAGTATTACCTTTCCAAATTATTGGGGTATAGTTACGAAATCATCTATAAACTAGAGGCTACTAATGCATAATAGATGCATTGTCCAAGGTTCCTTTTTTGTCAGGTCACTTGTTTGGAATTACAATTCCTCATTTGGAGTATTTTCAAAAATTCAAGCTCTTTATAAAAGTGATCCGAAATTACTCAAATTGGTAAAAACAATGAAAAATAAACTCGATGATTATAGTGGTTATACTTGGACTCAAGGAATTTTGCTATATCGAGGAAAAAATTATTTACCATCTCATTTTGAATTGAAACAATTACTACTTGAGGAGTTCCATGCAACAACCATTGGGGTACATGGGAGTACTGAAAACACTTGATAGATTGTTTGAAAATTTTTATTGGGCTAGAATGAAGAAAGTGATTATTGAATTTGTGTCAAAATGTTTGATTTGCCAACAAACCAAAGTCTCCACTCATTCTCCGTATGACTTGTTATAACCACTACCAATACCCACTGGCATATAGGAAGGTGTGTCTCTAGATTTCATTGTAGGTCTCCCTTCAATCTAAAATTATACTGTCCTTTTAGTGGTGGTTGATAAATTATCTAAAGCAACACATTTTGGAATATTAAGATCTTCTTTCACTACAACTTAAGTGCCCAATTATTTGTGGAGATGGTGTGCAAGTTACATGTCATGCCTAGAAGCATCTTGTCCGATCATGACCTCATTTTATGAGCAAGTTTTGGAGAGAGTTATTCAAGCTCAATGGCACTAAATTACATATGACGACTGCTTATCATCCACAGGGAGATGGACAAACCGAGGTAGTAAATTGGATCTTCCAACGTTATTTGCGAGCTTTTGTACATCACCAACCTTCAAGATGGGTGAGTTTATTCATTGGGATGAGTGGCATGACAATTTGGCTTATCAAACCACTGTAGGGATGAGTTCTTATCAATATATGATGCAAAATGGTGAACTCTTTAAAAGAGGATACGCGACTCCACTCTTAAAATGCCTAGATAAAGACCAAGCATAGTATGTCATGACAAAAATTCATAATGGTATATGCGGACTACGCTTGGGAACTAGAATGATGGTCACGTGAATGCTCAGAGCACGTTATTATTGATCCACCATGAAAACAGATGCCAAGATATTTGTCCAAAAGTGTGAGGCATACCAGCAACACGGCTCCCTATGTGCAACCATGCTAGAAGAGCTCCATAACATCACTACACCATGGCTTTTCAAAACATAGGGAATGGACATTCTCATACTGTTTTTCATAGCCAAAGGATAAGTCAAATTTCTCATAGTAGTCATAGATTACTTCACAAAATGGATTAAAATTGAGCCCTTAGCAATGATAATAGCTTAACAAGTGCAAAAATTCACATGAAAAAACGTAGTATGTCGACACGACCTCCCCCACATTATAGTGACAGACAATGGGAGACAATTCATTGATAAAAGTTTTGAATAATTCTTACAACAACTCGACATCAAACACAAGGTAACATCAGTCGAACATTCACAAACAAATGGACAAGTTAAAGCAACTAATAAAATCATTCTCAATGAATTAAAGAAAAAGCTCAGCAGGCAAAAGGACTATGGGCCAAGGAATTATTTGGGGATACCACTATACTCCTCAATCATCTACACAAGAAACACATTTTCAACTCACATACAACACAGAGGCCATGATACCCGCACAAGTTGAAGAAAAGTTGTGGAGACGACAAAACTTCAATGAAAAGTTAAAGTAAAAGCTACAATAGTCAAGCTAAGAGTCACAAGAAGATACAATTAGAAAATACGACCTAGGAAATTCCATAAAAGATACTTAGTGTGAAGGAAAATCAGATAAGCTTGAAAAAAAAAACGATGAAAAATCGACACCAAATTGGGATGGACCATTTAGAGTTTTTGAATCTTTGAGTAATGGCGCATACAAGTTAGAACACCTATATGATCACTAATACCTCGAACATGGAATCTCACACACTTGAAACCATACTATAGCTAAAAAGATATGAAAATATAAAATATATTATCATAAATATATTAAGGTCACTCGATACATTAGCTTACATAACCTATTAGGGTCGTTAGTCGGCACATCAAGAGAACCTATTAAGGTCACTCGACACATCAACTTACATAACCTATTAAGGTCGTCAGTCGGCACATCATGGGAACCTATTTAGGTTACCTAACATGACAACACATATCAAAAGGTGATGTGAACATAAAGGCCCAAGCCCATAACGAGAAGGATCAAGACCAAGATCCAATCCAAGACTTAGGTGGACCTATGACAAGAGGCAGGCTCAGAAAAGCACAAGAGGCATTGAAACACAAAGTGACCAATTTGCTAAAGGTCCAACTATTAAAAGCTCTAAACATGGAGGAGTCTAGCCCTATCACATGCATAAAATGTTTGGAGAGCTAGAAGGCCCAAATAGAAGATTTAGTTATTATTTTTATTATTATTTGCTACAGTGGGGATTTGAACCCAAGACCCAAAGCTTATAATGTCTTCACTGAACCATCTGGGCAACTTAACTTTGCTTGGGATATTAGGATTTTAATTTATCTTTATTTCCTGCAATGAGACAAACTCATAAACTTAAGTTGTATTAAACATTTAGGAATTCAGAATGAATGTACATAATATTCAGAATCACTTTGTGAGTTGTTGCTCTGCTAGGGTTCTTCCTTGCATCACTTGATCTTATCAAGAATTATTCGATTCTTGTGGCGATCCTTCTTGGCTTATCAAATATTCTTATTTGTGGCGCCTACGGTATCTTTTATGTTTTTCTGTTTTCTATTTCCAATCAAATCAACTCTTAAAACCTAACCCTAAATTGTTTCTCTTCTATTCAAGTGTCGTCATTTGGTATTCAGAGCAAGGTTCAAAAGCGGTACTGTTCAGCTGCACTGCTTCACCGACATTGTTCACCGCACTGTTCACCGAGCATTGTTCACTTGTTCATCGTTCACGGGAGGGGGGTACTCGTTCATTTGTCATCTGTTCACGTGTACTCGTTCAAAAAAAACTTGTTGTTTATGCAATTTTGATATTGAATTTTATTTATATATATATATATATATATATATATATATATATCAAAGTTGTGTTTGAAATTAGTTTTCTGCAGAAAAGAACAAAAAAGGAAAAGAACAAAAAAAAGAAAAGAATAAAAAAAGGACAAGAATAAAAAAAGAAAAGAATAAAAAAGGAAAAGAATCAAAAGAAGAAAAGAATCAGAAAAAAAAATATATATATATATATATATATATATATATATATATATATATATGTGTGTGTGGCGTTGTTCTGTTTTTAAATTTCAGTGCACATTAGCTGTTTGATAAAATTCCTAAGTGTCACGCGTCTTTGTCTAATCTTTGTTTTCCCATACAGTTTAAATTTGTCTTGCTTGTTATTAGTAGTAAAATTGTTTTTTGCTACTTGTCCTTTGTTGATACTACAATTCTGTTTTATTCCTTGTGATTGCTATAGTTGAAAGTGATTCTTGAATGATAGATTGTTTGATTCTTGTAAGAACCATAAGTCAGAGAACGAGTAGAAAAAGGCAAGAGTGCATATTATACAAAAGTCAAATTGAGAGTAAACACGAATGGTACATCTTTGAGTGCAAACACATGAGAATAGTGGTGAGGTCCTATTACTTCATGTGTTTGGTCATTTCTTCTTTTTTTTTACTTGAAAGATGGCATGTGCAGGTGGTGGTACCCCTCCTCTAGGGGGTGACAATAGATTATTGATTGATACTATTACAGTCCAAATGCAAAGAATGTTGACAGAACATACCGAGGAGTTGTATGGGATAATTGAACAACTAGAAAATCAAGGAAATGATGATGATGGTGGAGGTAGAAGGAGGAGAAGGAGAAATAATGAAGGTGATGTTAGAGATAACAGAATTGAAGGAGTAAAGCTGAACATACCCCCTTTTCAAGGAAAGAGTGATCCAGAAGCATATTTGGAGTGGGAAATAAAAATTGAGCAACTATTTGCATGTCATAATTACATAGAAGATAAAAAGATGAGGGTGGCAGCCATGGAATTCACTGATTATGCTCTCATTTGGTGGAACCAATTACAAAGGGAAAGGGTGAGATATGAAGAACCCTTGGTGGAAAGTTGGGAAGAAATGAAGAGGTTGATGAGAAGAAGATTTGTTCCTTCTCATTATCAAAGAGATCTTCACAACAAGCTCCAAAGACTCATACAAGGTAGTAGAGGTGTTGATGAATATTACAAAGAGATGGAGGTTTCCATGATTAGGGCTAATGTTATGGAGGCACGGGAGGCTATTATGGCCCGATTCCTACATGGGCTAAATAGTGATATAAGGGATGTTGTGGAGCTGCAAAATTATGTTGAGTTGGAGGATTTAGTACATCAAGCTTCTAAGGTGGAACAACAATTGAAGAGAAAGGGTGCCATGAGGAGGAGTTCATCTAATTTTCACTCTCCTAGTTGGAAGGACAAAAATAAGAAGGAGGGAGGATCTTCAACAAGTAATCCCAATGTTATAGCTCATAGAAATCAAAATAAGTCTGATGAGGCACTTAAGAAAACAAGGAGTAGTGAGATTAAGTGCTTCAAATGTTTGGGAAGAGGTCACATAGCTTCTCAATGTTCAACTAAGAAGACTATGTTACTTAAGGAGGATGGAGAAATAATTAATGAATCTTCTTCAGATTATTCATCTAGTGATGAAAATGAGCATGAAGATGAAAGAGAGTTAGAAGGAGATCTGTTCATGATTAGAAGGATGTTGGGTAGTCAATCAGTTGAATTGGATGATTGTCAAAGAGAAAATATTTTTCATGCAAGGTGCCTCATTCAAGGGAAGTTGTGCTCTTTGATCATTGATGGTGGGAATTGCATTAGCGTGGCTAGTGCACGGTTGGTTTCAAAAATGAATTTGGAGACTAAGTCACACCCGCGACCTTACAAATTTCAATGGCTTAGTGAAGATGGTGAGATGACCGTTAATAGGCAAGTTGAAGTGGGTTTTTCCATAGGGAAATATGAAGATTCTGTTTTGTGTGATGTGGTGCCTATGGAGGCTTGTCATTTACTTCTTGGGAGACCATGGTAGTATAATAGGAGAGTTATGCATGATGGTTTCACTAATAAGTTCTCTTTTATGCATAAATACTGCAAAACTACTCTTGCACCTTTGGTTCCAAGAGAAGTTAGTGAGGATCAACTAAAAATGAGAAAGAAAAGAAAAAGAAAGAGAAAAGAGAAAAGAAAAAGGAAAAAGAGGAAGAAAAAGAGAAAGAGAGAAAAAAATCAAATTTGTTTATAAAAGAAAAAGAAGTCAAAAGAGCTATGCAATTGAGAAAGTCAATACTTTTACTTTTGAGTAAAGAAAGTAAATCAAACAGTCCATGTTTTACTAACTCTCTTCCAAAAGAGATTTCTTCTTTATTGCAGGATTTTGAAGATGTTTTTCCCAAAGAAGTGCCTATAGGTCTACCCCCTCTTAGGGGTATTGAGCACCAAATTGACCTTATTCCAGGAGCTTCATTGCCTAATAGACCAGCCTATCGAAGCAATCCCCAAGAAACCAAGGAGATTCAAAAGCAAGTTGAAGACTTAATGCAAAAGGGGTGGGTTAAAGAAAGCTTGAGTCCATGTGCAGTCCCAGTCATTCTAGTCCCTAAGAAAGATGGAACTTGGAGGATGTGCACAGATTGTAGAGCTATCAATAACATCACGGTAAAGTATAGACATCCCATTCCTAGGTTAGATGACTTGTTGGATGAATTGTATGGTGCTTGTATCTTCTCTAAAATTGACTTGAAAAGTGGATATCATCAAATTAGAATTAGAGAAGGAGATGAGTGGAAAACAGCTTTTAAAACTAAATATGGGTTGTATGAGTGGCTAGTTATGCCCTTTGGGTTAACTAATGCTCCAAGCACTTTTATGAGATTGATGAACCATGTCTTGAAAGAGTTTTTAGGCAAATGTGTAGTGGTGTATTTTGATGATATTCTGATATATAGCACTAATTTTGATTTGCATGTTGAACATTTGCGTGCTGTCATGAATGTGCTTAGAAAGGAAAAATTATTTGCTAATCTTAAAAAAATGTACCTTTTGCACTGATCATGTTGTGTTCTTGGGATTTGTTGTGAGTTTTAAAGGGGTACAAGTTGATGAGGAAAAGATTAGAGTCATCCAAGAGTGGCCTACCCCTAAGAATGTTAGTGAAGTGAGAAGCTTTCATGGGTTAGCTAGTTTCTATAGGAGGTTTGTTAAAGATTTTAGTACTTTGGTTGCACCTCTTAATAAAATAGTCAAAAAGCATGTTGGGTTTAAATGGGGTGAAAAACAAGAAAAGGCATTTTCTGAACTTAAGTACAAACTATCTAATGTCCTCATCCTTGCATTACCAAATTTTACAAAATCTTTTGAAATTGAATGTGATGCATCTAATGTGGGTATTGGGGTTGTTTTGCTACAAGAAGGTCATCCAATTGCTTATTTTAGTGAGAAGTTGAATGGGGGTGCCCTAAACTATCCCACCTATGATAAGGAATTGTATGCCTTAGTTTGTTAAAGATTTTAGTACTTTGGTTGCACCTCTTAATAAAATAGTCAAAAAGCATGTTGGGTTTAAATGGGATGAAAAACAAGAAAAGGCATTTTTTGAACTTAAGTACAAACTATTTAATGTCCCCATCCTTGCATTACCAAATTTTGCAAAATCTTTTGAAATTGAATGTGATGCATCTAATGTGGGTATTAGGGTTGTTTTGCTACAAGAAGGTCATCCAATTGCTTATTTTAGTGAGAAGTTGAATGGGGGTGCCCTAAACTATCCCACCTATGATAAGGAATTGTATGCCTTAGTGTGTGCTTTACAAACTTGGCAGCATTACCTTTTACCAAAAGAGTTTGTAATTCATAGTGATCATGAATCTTTGAAATACTTAAAGGGACAAGGTAAGTTAAACAAGAGACATGTCAAATGGGTTGAGTTCTTGGAGTAATTTCCATATGTCATCAAGCATAAAAAGGGAAAAGGGAATGTAGTAGCTGATGCACTTTCTAGGAGACATGCATTACTTTCTATGCTTGAAACTAAATTGTTTGGTCTTGAATCTTTGAAAGACATGTATGTGAATGATGTGGATTTTGCTGAAACTTTTGCTGCATGTGAAAGGTTTTCTAAAAATGGATACTTTAGGCATAATGGATTCTTATTTAAAGCAAATAAATTGTGTGTGCCTGAGTGTTCCATTAGAGAGTTGCTTGTGAGTGAATCACATGAAGGGGGTTTGATGGGTCATTTTGGGATTCAAAAGACTTTAGAAATTTTGCAAGAGCATTTCTTTTGGCCTCATATGAAACGTAATGTGAATAAGTTTTGTGATCACTGCATTGTGTGTAAAAAGGATAAATCTAAGGTTAAGCCTCATGGGTTTTATACTCATTTACCTGTTCCTGAATATCCTTGGACTGACATTTCTATGGACTTTATTTTAGGGCTGCCTAAAACAAAGAATAGAAAGGATTCTGTGTTTGTTGTTGTTGATAGGTTTTCTAAGATGGCACATTTCATACCTTGCAAGAAGGTAGATGATGCTTGTCATGTGGCTGATTTGTTTTTCAAGGAAGTAGTAAGGCTACATGGGCTGCCGAGGAGCATTGTGAGTGATAGGGATTCAAAATTCCTTAGTCACTTTTGGAGGACCTTGTGGGGTAAGATTGGTACTAAATTATTGTTTTCTACTACTTGTCACCCACAAAATGATGGTCAAACTGAGGTAGTCAACAGGACTTTAGGCACATTGCTTAGGACTATTTTAAAGAAAAATCTTAAGACTTGGGAAGCATGTTTACCGCATGTTGAGTTTGCTTATAATAGGGTTATCCATAGCACCACTAATTGTTCACCATTTGAGATTGTGTATGGATTTAATCCTTTGACTCCTCTTGATTTGTTGCCTTTGCCTAACATTTCTATGTTTAAGCATAAGGAAGCACAGGCTAAAGCAGAATATGTGAAGGAGTTGCATGAGCAAGTAAAAGCTCAAATTGAAAAGAAGAATGAGAGCTACGCGAGGCAAGCTAACAAGGGTATGAAAAAGGTGGTGTTCCAACCTGGTGATTGGATTTGGGTACACATGAGAAAGGAAAGATTTCCTGAACAAAGAAAGTCTAAACTTCAACCTAGAGGAGATGGGTCATTCCAAGTCTTAGAGAAGATCAATGATAATGCTTATAAGATTGATCTACGACAAGAGGCATTGCAACACAAAGTGACCAATTTGCTAAAGGTCCAACTATTAAAAGCTCTAAACATGGAGGAGTCTAGCCCTATCACATGCATAAAATGTTTGGAGAGCTAGAAGGCCAAATAGAAGATTTAGTTATTATTTTTATTATTATTTGCTACAGTGGGGTGTAGCAAGACCAAGATCCAATCCAAGACTTAGGTGGACCTATGACAAGAGGCATTGCAACACAAAGTGACCAATTTGCTAAAGGTCCAACTATTAAAAGCTCTAAACATGGAGGAGTCTAGCCATATCACATGCATAAAATGTTTGGAGAGCTAGAAGGCCCAAATAGAAGATTTAGTTATTATTTTTATAATGTTTTCACTGAACCATCTGGGCAACTTAACTTTGCTTGGGATATTAGGATTTTAATTTATCTTTATTTCCTGCAATGAGACAAACTCATAAATTTAAGTTGTATTAAACATTTAGGAATTCAGAATGAAGGTACGTAATATTCAGAATCACTTTGTGAGTTGTTGCTCTGCTAGGATTCTTCCTTGCATCACTTGATCTTATCAAGAATTATTCGATTCTTGTGGCGATCCTTCTTGGCTTATCAAATATTCTTATTTGTGGCGCCTACGGTATCTTTTATGTTTTTCTGTTTTCTATTTCCAATCAAATCAACTCTTAAAACCTTACCCTAAATTGTTTCCCTTCTATTTGAGTGTCGTCACAAGGTCATTTGATATAACAATGATGATTGATGATTTATATTATTCTCATTTATGTCTATATATTATTTATTATCCTTGTATAATTTACATGATACATTAATGTTAAAATTCCTATCCATACTCGAATGTTGATTAGAGAAGCAAAGGAATGAGTGGATAGATAATAAAGTGAAAGACAAAATTGTAATAAGATCATATGAGTTTGAGATGGCTAAAATAAAGCTATAAAATCCATTCGAGCTACTTGCGAATGTCAAATTATTTTGATTAATTATGAATACTACAATTATCCTCGATTACTATTGTTTAATCGATACTCTATTATGCATTGCAAATGTTTACATTAACATACTTTATTTTTCATCATACTTATCAAATGACTAGTCGGTTACCGAGCATAAAATGCCCATTGAGCATAAAACGCACATGTTATATGATCAAATACACAAAGTGCGTCATTATAAAATACAAACCATCATACACCCAAAATCTTATGCAAATTTTCATAAGACTAGTTATCCCATATACAATCATTTGAATTATAAAAACAGAATTTGAATAAAAATACATTAAGGTGCATCAATAAACTTTTCATCCTTGACCTCATTCTCAATATCGAACTGGGCAACATCCACACCCAGGCACAATACGACAACTTGAGACACAACTTTTTTAAAACTCTCCTCATAAATGCTCACTAGTTATGTCTCAACTGCACGTAACTCATCCTTTACACGTTTCTCGGCCTCGGCCTCAACCAACTTCACCCTTAATTATATCTTTCCTATTAGCCTCTTCCCATTATTGTCTCTTATGCACCTCAATATTCTTCAGTTCCCTCCCTAAATTTAGCATGTGATCAGACAAATCGACATTTTGTTTGACTTTATTGGACAAAGTTGTTACATGATCATCCAACTCATGCTGAAGGGTAGCCTTCTGCTTCTCCACCTCGTCCACCTTAGTTTGGCCATCATATAGCCATAATGTGTGTTGCCATCATCTCGACAAAGTCTAAACAATTATAAGGACCAACTGCTCTCAACAGATCTTGGTTAAAGGGTGGTGGAAAGTCAGTGCCCATATTTACATTATTTGTGGACATCTTGATGTGCCAAAGCAATTTAACTCCTTCGGCGTTCATCAAAACGTGGTTCACACAGTCCAAAGGACTGTCTCGACACAACGATAACGAGTTTGTCATCGGAGGAATAACTTAGAGATTGACATTAGAGGGGATGTCAGAAGGAGCCACTCGCTTACAACGAAGCACTGCATCAGGAACCTCCATGAGTTCTTCAAAGATGTTAACAACCACGGGCTAAAGCTCAGTTGGAGCAGAGGCAACCTTAGCCTTCTTGGAAGGCATCTTAGATGGCTTCCAAGCAAGAGCCGATGAATCCTTAAGTATCAGCTTGGCCAATGAAGCCTTTACATTTCAAGGAGCAATACCAAACTTAACACGGATCTTTTTTTTGTAGTCGAAGGAACTCCCCATAATCTCTGAAACACAAAAAAAATATTAGAAATGCGTAGAAGGCATAGCAGTATCACCACAAAGCAAACATCTCACACATCTCACCATTAAATCGAGACATTTGGCCCTTAACATAAGTAATGGCCAAAAGATCTTTACAACTTAAAGGTCAAGGTAGCTCTTCTAATATAGTTATTGATATTGATCCTCGGTAGAAAGCAAGTGCTCGGGACGCAACTTGAACTTGACTGGAGTTGTCCAATAAAGGGGAAATCGATGTGAGTTGTTACGGTAATAAAACAAATACTTTGAGGGGTTTGTATCATTACACTTCACTAAAAAAAAAAGAATTCTTAAAATTTTTAAAGGATTGAGTATATATAGTGAACAATCTGCCATGCTGAGAGCCGTCACACGAAACCAAACCAATGTCAAATCAGTAATTTAGTTGATAAAAATACATGAAGACGTTCACGGAATAAGTCAATTGAATAAAAAAAAACATAAAATCTGAAAAACCTTCAAAAAAGCCCAACTATTAGGATGAAGTTGACTCAACACCACCCTCAAAACAGATAACATGTCACACTTAAAATCGATGAAAGGTAGCAAAATCTCCAACTCTTTAAACAGGCACTCGTACACAAAAGTAAAATCCTCAACATCAACCCCTAACTTTATATAAACTTGGTCAGAAGATGAGCACGACTCAAGAGTTATCAAATGAGCATAAGATGACTCATATAAAAGGATTTGCAAAACTCCTCTACAATGGAAATAGATGTATACCTATAGTAATGCACCTCATGTAAGACCCAATAATACTCGGGGTCAGGGATAGGAGCAAATTTATCCTTACATTTAATTTTAACACCCTCACCATGACCTTCAACAACAAGTTGTTTTGATCCCTAACCCACATTTGACTTGCCCTTGCGTCTCCAGGACACAGTTGTGGTGGAAACCATGACTGAAATAGCCTCAGAGTTCACTTCCACCTCTTCAAAAACATTAATGCTTATTACATTATCAAAATATGTACCCCAAATAGTGCACCTCCTTAGATACCAGGGGAGACACTCGCTTCGAAGAATCAAAATAAATAGATGTACACATTGACAACGAGAGAAGTGAATAAAGAAGTACCTTAAAGATTTGTAGAAGAAAAACGTGAACGAAAAGGAAAAGAGAGCTTGAAAGTGGAGACAGAAACTCAAGAACAAAAGTTGAAGATACAAAAAGTGTTTGAGAGAATGAGAGTATCAGAATAAAAGAACAAACAAAAATGCATGAAAAATGCTTTATATTTCGAGCAAGCATTAATGATCACAGAGATTTCCCCTAATTAATGTACTGCTAGAATAAGAAAAAGCATTGATAGATGGACAAAAAGTAACACATCAAGAATCTCATAAGAAAAAAAAAAAAAGCAAAGTGACGAGACTATAAACTCGTTCACCTTTAATATACCTACATACCTTAGAGGAAGCTTAAGGAACTTCTGCACCTAATCAATCCTAAAACAACTGAATATTATAATTGTCGAAATTTTTATATCAAATATCTCGGCAATATATGAATATCTTGGTGATACCCAAATACTCAAAAACTAACTAAAATACTTGCTAACAAATTAGAAAAAAAAAATATCACATATTTTCTGGGTAATTATAATATCACACTCTTATATAAACAAGTTTAGTATGTCATTTATTTCACTCATTCATGTTTTACTTTTTTATTCTTATTCACATACTTAAGTATCAGATTGCTTTCTGTAAATATCTTCCCCACTCTATCTATACATGTCCAACTTGTTAAAGAAACTCGAAAGTTTTTTTTTCAAATTCAAGTAACAACAAAATATAATTGTATAACCATAAATTGTAGTTTAGTTTTTTCAAATTTAATATTTAAAAAATTGAAATTATATTTTATTAAATTTATGAATAAAAGTTTATTTACTCTAAATTGTGGAGAATGAAAAATATAATCAAATCTACCTAAAAAGGATCTAGCAAAGTGTGGGGGCGACAATCAATTTATTGACGAATAAGAATAAGAATAAATATATTAAAATTTTTATAGTCAATGCGTATTATTTTTATTATTACTATAAATATATCAAATATAAATTTTAATAGTTAAAAATAACCTCACATCATAATTTACACAATGTTTATATGTATTTATTAAGTTGATTAATGGTAAACTCTTATAACGTGCACATTTAAAGTCAACCTAAGATTGAATGTTCAAATATTTAACAAATAATAATAACATAAAATTAAGTTCTGTCATTCTTTAGCATACTGAAATTAATTCAAAAATTTAAAAATATTTTATCGTATTTTAATGTTAATCCTCACTTCGAACCTATTACAAAAATCCATTTTTCATCCTTAAAATCAGATAATCGTATTTGAATATTATTATTCAACGTGAAAATGTAATAAATGATAATATTATAATTATAATGTCGTAAAGTTTGTACTAAGAAATTGGTGTAAAATTCCAAAAACCCCAAACCTATAAATACCGACAGCTCTCTTGAGCATTGAGTCACGGTTTTACGCTGTGCACGTTAGAACGGTTTATGGACGCCAAAATGGGTAGCCTCTTCGAATCTATCGGAAACTTCTTCGGCGGTGGCGAACCGATCCCGTGGTGCGACCGTGATGTCATCGCTGTAATCTATGTTCATTTCACTAACCTATCTTACAATAATATCAAATCCAATCTTTCTTCTTTTATTGTTTTCAATTATTCGTTTATTTATTTTGAAACCCTAGTTTTGCCATCAGAAAAACTATGCTAGGATGGATGATTTTTCTGGAATCTTAATAGGGAATCCCTATACTATTGCGTTTTGAGGCGATTATTGGGTTAGTTTCTGGCGGTGTGTGTTAATTCGTGGCTGATTTGTTTTATGCGAATCTCTCATTAGATGCGTCGATATTTGTCATTTCGTTGAATTAATCTTATATTTTTTGTTTTCTGTCTGTCTTAACCTTTGGTAAAAAAGATGTAAATGAGTAGTAGTGGAAAAAAAAATCTATTGGTAATTCTCTTATTATTGCTCATTACATTACTGTAGATTAGGTTGGTTATTGTTTGCTATGATGAATTAGCTTGCATTGGCTGTAGCAATGCAGTCTCGTGTTACTTGCTTTCCTTTTTCCAATCTTGACTATTTGGCGTGTTTTGAAGGGTTGTGAGAGAGAAGTTGCAGATGCTGCTCATGGCGACTCTGAGGAGCGGAAGAACGAGAGTATAATGAGGTTGTCATGGGCTCTTGTTCATTCAAGGCAAAGGGAAGATGTTCAGCGTGGGATAGCCATGCTCGAAAGTACTATAACTTGCATACTTATATTTAGTTCAATTACATTTTGATCTGCTTTTGTAAAACTGTTTTATTTAATTAATTAATTAATTAATTTAGTTAATATTTTAGGTTCATTCTTTTGGAACTAACCTTTAATAAAAGTTATATTCTGTGTTTTTCTGTTGCTTCAAAAAATTTAATTGCATGTTTTCAGTTTATATTCTAAAGGTTCTATCTAGGTTTAGCAGTTTAAAAAACATCTTATTACTTCATGTTATCTGAGTGCCCCATCTTCTCTATGACTTGGATTTCATGAGTCATGACACTTCAAAACTATAATGCATGATTAATTTAAAAGTCTTAGGTACTAGCTCGGATTTCTCAGCTCATTATGCCAAAATTATTGAAATGTCACTCAGAGCATATAGCAGCCCAATTGTGTTGTCTGATTATTCTGCCAGCCTGATGGATAATTCAAAATTAGCCAAAATATCACACGCAATGCAATTGTTGACTGGGTCTCCAAATCTCTCTGACGGTGGCACTGGGATCATTGTGTCTTTGTATGATTATTGTGTAAACTTCAATGTAATATGGTGAATTTACTAAACTATCATTTGCAAGGCACCTGTTTAACCAAGGCCTTTAAGATCTTTCAAATTTCCTACAGCTATTTCTGTTCACTACACATAAAATCACTGAAAATATTGTTGTGGTTTAACATGGCTTGAACTATGCAGTTCAGATTTCTTCATTAAAGGACTGCATATTAGGCCTTTTAAATTTTATTTGTTTAAAAAAAAAAAATTGCCTTGACCTGCTAATGCAACTGTGTTCTGGCAGTTGCCACTATGACCAGAGCCTCTTCTCTTTTTTCAATTGCTTTTCTTATATAGCGTTTCACAGAGATGTTGATGTTGAAATATTCTGATCCTGACCTTTATATCAACCGCTAGGCTTTAACATCCTTAATTATGGTTTGCAGCTTCTTTGGGCAATGATAAAAGTCCTTTGCATCAAAGAGAGAAGCTTTATCTTCTGGCTGTTGGTTACTATAGAAGTAATGACTATGGAAGGAGCCGGCAGCTTGCGGAGCAATGTTTGGAGGTCTGTGTTTCTCACTTGTAGACAGTAGTCAGAAACTAATTATCTTATTTTTTCACTGCTGGATTTTCATTTCATATAATGCTTCATGTTATGGATAGTGGGTTTTTATCAACATGCCACCGCAGAACTTGTCGTAGTTATTTTTTATACTATCTACAACTGATCGATGGTAATTCCGTTCGCTGCATATAATGGATCATTGTGTTGGTCTGGTGGTAGCCTAGGAATGTTAAGACCCCGTTTGATATCCTTACGAGTATATCCAGTACCTACCTACTGTTTTGATTCTATGCTGGAACTTTTTTTTCCTAACAATATCTGAATTTCTTTTCATGTAGCTGACACTCAATATCTAATACTTTCGTTTCTAAAGTTTTCACCATATTAGGAGGCCGTTTTTTCTTATTATTATGTTATTATCTGCAAATTGATCACACAGAGATACATATACATACATTTTTCAATCCAGTATTTATCATCAGATTAAATTTTGATCCACTGCTAATGTATTTAATGCTTTTTTGAAAAAAAAAAAAAAAAATAGTTGTTACAATGATGAATTTCGTGAATATTGAAACCTAGAAAAGTCTTACACTGATAATTTGTCAAATTTAAACTCTATCATCATATGAAAACTTGATTTCTATGGCATATTTGGGATTCTATACATATATACATCCATGGTCTATCATGAACGTTCTGCTTCAGCTTTGCTCCTTTTATACCTCTTAATGTTATGCGGAACTCTTGTTCTTGCAGATTGCCCCTGATTGGAGGCAAGCACTGGCCCTCAAGAAAATAGTTGAGGATCGAATTGCTAAAGGTATAATAATAACTTGTTTCTTGAGTTTTTATCCCGTGATTATAGCATTAACTAAGGAATTCCAAATGTTTGTTGTATCGATGCAGATGGCGTAATAGGAATTGGCATCACTGCAACAGCTGTGGGACTTATAGTTGGTGGCATTGCTACCGCATTGGCCCGGAGGGGTTGAGAATCCTGAACCATTTTTTGAGAGGAAATAATCCTCCGTTGACAAATACTGTTTCTACCTTCCTTGTTTGTCAAAAGGAGTACTTCTGGATAGCTTATTCCAACTTACCATGTTCGAATGGATTTATTTTTTCTAGAACTTTAAGCCACTGGATGTCTAATCATTTAATAGATTTACTGTTTAAACGATACTTAATATTTAAGTCACTGGATTTATTGTTTAATGATAATTTATTATTTAATCCACATCTACTCTATCTAATTTTATAAGATGCTAACTTTTTTTATTACTTTTACTATCGGTAATTTATTTGAGATTTCTTTTTACCTTTATGAGATATGAAGCTATTATCTTAATGACAGAATGAATTAACCTTTCCTGTTTTAGGTCGTTTTACCTTCAATATGTAAAAAATTGGGATGAAAATAAATTATAAATTTCTGTCTCGACAAAGTTTTTTATAGAACGGGTTAATTTATTAATAATTTTTTTTATAAAAAAAATTATATATATTTTTTAAAATATATTTTTAATTATATAAATAATTTTTAAGATTTTATTTATTAAATAATATTTTTATTAAAAAAATTATTATATTTATATATTAAAGTAATTAATTATAATCTATAACATCATAATATATTTATATATTTTAATAATATAATAAAAAAATATAATATTTTTAATTATAATTTTTTATTATTATTTTAATATATAAATATTTTTTTAAAAATCAATCTTAGTCTACCAAATTAACAAATTAGGTAATATGAATCAAAATGAATTGGTAAATTAAAATTATTAATCTTTCTTATTATTTTTCAAACAAATTAGCATGTTGATTTGGTGCCCCTAATAAGCTTTGTCATCTTATTTATGTTACAATTTTAATACATATTTTTATTTTTCTTTATTTTCTTTTATTATTCGTCTTTTAGTTATAACTTGGGTTCTTAGATTTATCAACTAAAAATATTACATGGAACTAAATAGCAATAAAAGTTATAATTTAAAATATTTGTCAAAAGTAACGTGTTGATGGAAATATTAATTCGACAAAGACTAACATCTCAAGGTAGAATAAGCTAAATGAAAGATTCATGATGCTTAAATCATGACTTAAATCTTGAATATTCTTCTTATAAGATTGTCATTAAAATATGGATTTACTTTCAGTTTATAATCTGAATAATATCAATTATTTATTCCAACTTGAATACAAAATACCTAAGGTAGTCTATGCATCTTTAATTTTATTTTTAATTTATTAACTTGTAGACTTAGTTTTCTTATATAATTCATATAACCTTGATATATGATGGTGTAATTTTAGTTCAAAAACTTCATGAAACTATTAAAAGACACTGATTTTTTATAAAATTATAATCTAACTTTAAAAGTGCTCAATTGAATCTTGATTTTTTTTATATTGAAAACAATATATCCTAGAATATAAATTATTTATTGTTCCAATGACATATCACCAGGAAAGTCAAAAACTCATTTTATAAGTAATGTTCAATGTTTTTTACAAATTATTTTGACATTATATTTCAAGGTGTCCTAACAAATTTTTGCACCTAACAATTTTTTGCAAGAGAGATGGATATATTATTAAAGAATGTCCAATGAAGCACCCATGCTAAATTACAATCAATTTTACAACATCAATTGAACATAAAAACTATTATTTGTTTGATGTAATTTAGACCTTTTTGTTAGAATATCATGTGTTATCACAATTTTGGTGTATATCTTGTTTAATATAGTTCATCTTATAAAATAATCATTATTTTTTTCAATAAGTTATCAATCTACCTAAACCCTAATTATTTCACTTTTCGTATTTTTAATTGTATTATGTCCATCTTCGTTAAATAGAACACACCAAATTCACTAATAATCTATTATATATAGTTTACTTAGATACTCTCATCATCAAAAAAGTTCTTTATGTTATATATTAACCTTATTATCTCTAAAAATACAATCTTCTAAAAAAATACATATACTTTGCAACATACCATGAACTTTTCTCTTCTCTCATTTCGATTTTTTTTATTATTTTACAACTTCTTTTCTAAACTAACCGTGTGTAACACTTTCTTCATTTAGAACAAATATAACTCTCTTAAAACAATACCTTAAATGTTTATCTAATACATAAATCATAATGTTCTCCTTTACAAATAAATATATATATATATATATATATATATATATATATATATATTCCTTGATTTTAGTATTATGTTTATTTCTTATAATAAACATAGAGGAAGAATTTTGTTTTAAAAAAATAAAAAAAGTTGAACTTCTTTTTATAGAAAAGAATCACACGTGTATTTCTTTCTCTCCCATTGGTTAAACTTTTTGGCAACAAATTTATATTCTCTATTAAACTAAAATTAAGTGACTTCATTGGGGTTATATGATTTGACTAATTATTCTTGAAAATAAACAAAAATATTTGTTTTAGATGTCAAGAATACAGTATTCCCATTATTGTTGCATCACAATCTTGATTGTTACATTAATTAGTTTTAAAAACTCTTTTCTCAGTACCCTTTTCCTAGATACAATTTGCAAAACTAAAACCTTCTTTATATATATATTAAAGTAGGCCCCACAAGTATGGTTTAGATTTTTTTATTCCACATTATTTAGTTTTTCATTTAATCAAAGTTAATATGATAATCACTTTTTCATCCAATGAAAATCTATAAGTGGTTTTAGATAATTGAAAATATTATCTACATGACTATCACTCACCAAACTATTTTTATTATTTTATAAATTGTTAGTAAGTTCATATAATATCTAAATCGCTTCCCAACTCTAAGCTTGACTTGGATTAGAATGACGTTCCAAATACAAAATACTAATACTTCATTTTATGAAAATATAAGAAACAAATTGAGTAGATGATTGTTCTGAAATAATATCGTAATATCTTCTAAAACATTAACAAAACCTGCGACCTTATTGTTTGCTTACTAACTAATATTTGTGTTGGTAAATTTGAACATTTATGGAAGATATAAATATAATAACAACAAATCATACGTTATTATATTTGTTATTATTATTTATTTAAATATAATATATATATATATATATATATATCATAATATATTATTAATAAATAATCAATAAATATAAAAGATAAAAAATATAAAAATATAGAATAAATAAAGATCAAATTTATAAATATACAACTTAATTATTACTAACTTTGAAAAAACCAAATTCATAAATATATAAATTATAAAAATTTTGAGATCTTAACTCCTAAGAAACTCTACCACAATATCAATAATATATATATATATATATATATATATATATATATATATATCATAATTTAATAGTAGGTTAAAATTCGTAATATTTGTAAGAGAATTCGTCGTTTTATAAGATAACATAGCTTATAATCTGGTTTTACCAAATACTATATAAACTAATTTATTAGCTCAGCGTTACTGGCAAATATAGAGTTCTCAACAATTGCAGGCATCAGAATTGCAAGCTACAGATGAAAATGCTACTTGAACACATATCCTTCACAAATAATATAAAACCAGCTTATGTGATGGATAAAACTGCTAAGGCATGATTAATAACAAAATAAATTATAACTAAAGTGGTTTCATTTGTCAAATTAGAGCTTCTTTTATAGACAGCCATCTTGCAAGGTGTAGTAGGATGCTGTCAACAAAACCTTACCCTAAAAGGTGAGATCATAACTATAATTTGCAAACACCATTTCACAAAATGTAAATAAATAAAAAACCTCTGTGAATAGAATTGTTATATTCGGATTGTTCTTCAAGAGTCTGAGAGAAATGTCACCACCAAATTTACAGAGGCAGATTCAAAGCGTTAGGATTGATCATGTGGAACTCATGCAATCATAAACTTAAGCATTATACAACAGTTAAATACTAAGAGTTCAACCTGCAAAAAACAAGAGAGCACAAGAAACTATCACCAAACACATCGATATGTGACATGCATCTGGGTGATTTCCCCACTATAGGTAACTTTAACTACTTGACCCCTCTCAAGTCCATAATATCGTGCAATTGCATCAGTCCGTAGCAAGCGGGGAAGCTGAAAACAACAAAACTAAATATAAGGGTACTTGTCTTGGAATCTGAAATTTAACATTCATGCAATACAAGTTATACTATAATATGTTCTCGACTCCATAATATCACGCAATTTCATCTATCTGTAGCGCATGGAGAAGCTTAGAACAAGAAAACTTAATTTTTATGTGGAATTTCAGATTCATTGAATACAATTTTTACTAAATATGTATATGTGTAATAGAAGAATGAATATAATATCAGTATTCCCTATGGCTACTGTAAGCACATTTAATCATAACAAACATGTTTCCATCATTCCATGGATAAAACTTATATGCTTTTTCAGTGGGCAGAATTTCAGATAAACAAATCACGAACGGTGTGCTTATGCTAACTAGTTAACTACTAAGATTTTTTGTATTTTGAGGTGTTTTTTGATAGTATTACAAAAGGCAATAAACTTGTAAATATATTCTCTCTCCGTGTATACATTAAAACTATTTTCTCCCTGTTGGTAGTTTTTATCATTTATTTTTGCAACGGATTTCTTCATCTTCGACTCTACATATAGAGGCCTCTTTTCTCCTCTTATTAGACACACCTCAGCTTTGCTCTCAAGGTTCTCTCTTTGGTTTATTTTCTACTTGTTATGTAGCCTTAGCCCTATCTGAGAAGTTCCTATTGTATTTTAGGAACTTGCCAGAAAACCTTGGATGGGTCCTTAGGGATAGTGTCCTTACACGCCTCAAGAAGTGCTACTGTTCATGTTATTTATTTTAATAAAAATCTGAAAATTGTGTTTAAAGGATCTGCGGGAATGTAAGCTCTCCCTACGAGAAATTAAGATGTAGGTTCTACTATTTGAGCAGATGTTAGCATAGCACCCTACCTAAATGCAATAGAGGTTACTATTCTAGGCCAAGGATTTTCATAATCACCATCAGGAAGTGTTTATATTTTATCTGTATTTGTATCTATTACATCATATTTAAGTATAGCATTCTACTAGCATCCACATCAAAGTTGCACATATCGAGACAAAATTTTAGCCAATAATCAAAGTGTAAAAGTTTAGTGACAAATTTCAATGTGAAATCAATTGTTGTTGCTGATACCCAACAAAATTTGGTTTCATTCGGTTATGTCAAAATGCAACTTCCTTTTTCTACGCAAGACTCGAAGCCTGAAGTGCACAATCTTAACGAGTTCATTAAAGATGCATCATAGAAAAAGTAATAACTTAAATAGAAGTGTCATAACCAGAGTATAGCCAATTCAAAAAGACGTCTGAGGTAAGCTTTTCCAAATTGTATCAACTGACCTGCTTTTCTTCTACATTGAACTTCTTCAGGAGATTTTTCTTCTGCCTATCAGTCAGCACCTCGTGCTTTGGCTTCAACACATGCTTTGTAATATTAACTAGTAAGTCTGTGATCTGAACAACAGGGGCAAAAGGTTTCCATGAGTTTTGGGCATGAAGCTGATAGTTTTTGTCAGCACAGATAAGAAAACCAGTCACATAAAATTAGACACATCATTCATGTTATCGGCATTATAAAAGAACAACTTCGTTGTAACCATTTGGGTACAAAGTGAAAACATTCAGGATGAAATGCCATAGTTACTCAATATTTGCATGCATCACAAAACCCAATGTTTTTAGCAAAAATGTAATTGAGAGTATTCGGCTTTCAGAGTGTCTGTGAGTTAGGTTGATAGGCAAGCATAAGTGAGTGACTGAGAGAAAGCCATGGTTCCCGGTTGAGGAAAAAGCTCTTGCTGAGAGATAATCAGAGAAACCTCCTGTTAAACGATTAACTGAATGAACTTACTAGAATGTGGTGATTCAGATACACTTATAGTCATTGGCAGATCTTGACCATTGATTTTAAAAAGACTAAATAATATATTATTAATAAATAATAAAGGAATATGTAAAAATAAAATATGAAAGGGTGAGAGGTCATATTTGTAAATATATAAACAAGTATATTTAATAGTCATTAAGTTTTGGGAGGTTAAAATCATAAATACTAATATGAGTTACAAAACTTTAGAAATAATCATTAAGTTTGAGAAGGACAAAATCATAAATGCTAATGTAAGTTACAAAACTTTGGGGGAGGGAGTCATGCTCCCCGCATCTCCCAAGAAGATCCACTAGAATATCTTTTCCCCTATACAAATAACAATAGACTCTAAGAAAAACCCTTAATGTGAAGAAAAAACCCACATACCTAATCCAACAAAACCTTTCATTAATAATAATTAATGGGTACAACACAAGATCTCTTGAGTCACCAAAGATCAAGAGAACATTTTCTTTCACCGATTAGGTGGATAACATGTAACTCTAATAGGTATCTAACAAAACAACAGTGAACTGAAACACTAAGTAATCAGAACAATATAACCTCTTCTCTGAACTAACTTTTGTGCATGGAGCTTCTCTGAATAGTAAGTTCTTCTTTCTTGTGATGGCTTCTTTCTGTTTCTCACTAAAGACATACTTCTCTATTTTTTGTTACATGTCTTCTTCTTGTCTTTATTTACCCTAAAGGACTCAGATGCAAATAAAGATAAATCTTATAATGGGTTCAGTAGCCCATAAAAAAATATTTTTATTCTTTTTAACTTAGCCAACTAGACCCAATAAATTGATGACCCACCTGACACTTAGGTATAACACTCAAATTCCTATCTACTTGACAGCTATAAAGGGTTCTTGAAAGAGGGTCACAACCAGAGTCTAGGCAGCAAAGTAAGGGTTTTAGGGGTGTCCCTATTTGCCAATAGAAATGTTGACCTACTTCCATAGCAGACATATCGTATAATCTTTTTAATGTGTTGATAGAGCATAATAAAACATTCACATTGTCGTGTACTCTAAAATAATAAGAACTTGAAAACAATCCAATCGCACGGTGGCTGCAATTTAAAACCTTGTCCAAGAACAGTTAGACTGATAGTTGAGCATAACTGAACTGAGTATTACTAATACTCAAACACCATGAAATATATGACATACATTTGTTCAACATGGTAACCACAGCTATTTCAAAGCGCACAGAGGTCAATAATGAAAATCAGTGCAACCAATCTTGTCAGCAATACAACATGCAATTTCACACGATCCAACTAAAAATAGAAAAATATAAAACAAAACCTATCTGTAGTACATTTGTGAGAGATGTGAGATAGAATCACAAACCTGGAAAATTTCAACCTTGAAGGAAAAGAGACTGACCGCTTTCAAGGCCTGGCTAGTAACATGATTCTCCACTATCAATATAAGGCTACTCAAAGTGTCTCTATTAACAATCTGCCCCGCAATGTTCCGAATGGCTGTAACTTTCACAGCACCTGGCCCACAGAAAATAACTAAAACCTGCAATCACCAACAACTGATTTTACTACAATTACAAATGCTTAGTCATTTTCAGGTGTTATTGAGTTAGTCCCTAAACTTCGGTTTGACTGAAAGTGATAAAAAGATAACTTTTTCACTGTGAAATGTACGTCAAACTTGGTTTAAGAGTCATCAAGAAGCACCAAGATAAAACACTTCGCTTCAAAATCAATTTTACAAATAAAAATTGGTGGGAAACATTGTCATCTCATCACTTTCAGACTAAACACATAAAAATAAACCACATCGCTTAATTAATAATTCAACACAATTAATTTCATCCAAAATGAATTTTACAAATAAAAATTGGTAGAAACATGGTACCCACTTTCGGACTAAAACATCAAAACATAAATAACTTGACTAAATTAATACGATCAACTTAGCAAAATCAATTTTGCTTCAAAAGATCACTCAAACGCTAGAAAAAAAAAAGAAAAAGAAAAAAAAAACGATCAAAAAGCAAGAACCAGCTACAGGTGACCATTCAGTAAACATTGGCAGATAGTTTACACCCATAAAGTAGCATAAAAAAAACAAACCCATTATATAAAAATTGAATTTTTCCAGAGATTTCAGGGGAAGATATTGAAATTGAGAGGACAAGATAAGAGGGGGAGTGGGGTGAAAAATTGAAGAAGAAAAAGATACCCTTTTGGAAGGGTTGGTGGCGTGAGTGAGGGAGAGGCGGAGACGGTCAGGGTTGGGGGAGTTGCCGTGCATGTGGCGGAATTGGGAGAGAGAAAGGTCAATTTCGTTGGAGGGGATGGAGTAGCCTCTGTCTCTGAGCATTTCCAGAGTGGTTCTGCGAGACAAGTAGTATCTGTGACTTTCGACGGTGCCATCATCGATGAACTTGCTCAAACACCCTTCGATGTGTTCTGCTTCTTCTCTTCCCACTCTCTCGCAGTCGAACCCATTCTCAGCCGCCATATCTCTCTCTGTCTGTCACTGAGTGCTACTCCTCCGCCGCGCTTCTGTTCACCTTTTTCTTTTTAATTCACTGCTCTGCTCACTGTAACCATTGAATTTTAAAATGTCACATTCATTTTCATTGATTATATAATGAAAAAATAAAATAAAACATCCATGTTTATTTTTCTTAAATCTTAAATCTTAAATCCTAAATTCTGAAAATAAAAACTAGCTATTAAATGACTATAGATGTCAAAATAATTTACGGTAGTGTCATAAAAAATGATATTTGAATCCTGTTAAAATAAATAAATAAATAAATAAATAGTAATTGTTGATGAAAACTTTATCTTTATAATTATTGTAGATAATTTAATTGGTTTGATTTTTTTAATAAAAAATTAATTCGTTTATATGAATGTTGTTTATTATATAATTAAATAAATAAATATTTATATCAATATTAAGAAAATTATATTATATTTATATTTTTTTTTATCGTCTATATTTATATCATTATATATCAAAAAAATTGAATAGCTGTTTTTCGTATTATGATGGCCTATAACTTATATTACTCTTTATCAAATAAAAGATTATATATATATATATATATATATATATATATATATAATGTAATATTAAGAAGAATGGGGATAAATGTAACAATACTAAAAAGCAAAATAAAATTTTAATTATAATATTACAAAAATAAATAAATATTTTTTAAAATTAATATTATAAAAAGATTCGAACAAATATAAGCCTCAACATTTATGTTTCCCCTAATAATAATAATAATAATAATAATAATAATATTATTATTATTATTATTATTATTATTATTTACACTTTTTTTAATTAATAATTTTGTAATGTATATTTCATAAACAAGAGTAATTAAAAGTAATGATTTCATATATATAAGTAATTAAATTTAAAGAACCCGTAATTTGCTATTCTTATAGATCAAATATAAAATATAAATACATTATATATATATATATATATATATATATATATATATTAATTTGATTGTTAAAATACATTTTATGAACTATATTAATTGAAGGTAATGATCCATACAAACTATTTCTATTAGATGAAAAATTTTAAAGTTAACTAAAAATTTAATTTTAGTTAAATTTTTAAAAAAATTTAATTTTAGTTAAATTTTTAAAAAAATTTAAGTAAAAAACTAATCAGATGTTTTATTTTTCGAAACCTCAAGTTCTTTGTATTTTAGATCTATATATTTTAGAAGACTTTTTTTATTTCTTTTACTAAGAAATAATTGAAAATGTATCTAAATTAAGTGAAGACAATTTTGTTGTAGATATTTTCTCTTTTTCCTTATCGAATCTCATTTTTTCTTCTCTTTTCTCCTGTACCTTGCATCTCGTCTCGTGGTTGTCTGAAAAAGATGAATCCTGTAGTGACGTGTTTGTTTCCTACGTCAGGCTTCTGCGAGTAACTTTTTCTTCTTTCAAAATCTTAATTCTTTTGAAGAGCAGGATATTTTAAAACAAAGAAACTATTTTATATATAATTTTTACATTAAATTCTAATATTATAACCAATTAGGAGTAATTAACTTTTAGTTATACACGAGTTTGAATTATGAATGTAATAAACCTAATTACGTGATGAAATTGATTTAAATATGTTGTTCTGAAAATTTGATTGCTTAAAATGATCAGACTAATATTGAAAAATATTAATAAATTTATTAAGATCAAGAAAAACTAATATTTTTATTGATTTGTGTCATCAAATCTTAAACCCAAGAAACAGATGAAATGTTTTGTTTTGAATTATTTTATAACTTTTATTTTTCTTTTGAAAGGTTTTATATACAATTATAATAAACTTAATACATGTAGATATGCAATTATAAACATGTTAATGGTTTTATTTTAGTATAGATGATGAGATCGTTGCTATGAATAAAATTTTATATTTAACGTTGAAAGGATCTTATTAAATTTAATTTTCTTCATTGCTAAAAGCAAATTTAACTATATTAAGAAATACATAGTTGTAGAATTTTGACTTTTGCAAGGTTAGAATTGATAAAATATTGAATTATTTTAAATTTTACTTATGAGCATAAAGTTGAATTTTGAGTTTAGGGTTCTAAGTATTTTTTAAAAATAAAAAACATGATTTCAATGTAATTATATTTCATATAATACCAACAAATTTTAAGAAACTACTTTATATGCATGGACATTTAAACTTACAAAGATTAAAATTATATAATATATATAAACTCTCTCTATTATTCTTCAAATGATACATTTTTCTTCGAGTTAGAACTACAAATTTTCAAAGGTTTATTATCTATTTTGACATTTTATTCATCTTTGATAATTGGATTAATTTAATTTATCTTTCCATCCTTCTATGAGTAAAAGATTAATTTTATTTTTTCCCTAATTAATTAGGTTTGTAACAATTGGTATAAATCTCCCACAAACTTTTTTTGAAAATAAACATGTGGATATATATTTAAAAGGATTAAATATGTTTAACTCTTCTAAATATGACTCTTTTGACTCTATACTTACAAATTTCTTTTGTTATTTTTTATTCTTAATATAATTATATTGAAACAGAAAATATTGATAAGAAATTCTGATAACAAATAATATGTTAAATAATTATATTATTTTTATGTGTAATTCAATTAAGTATGTATTTATTATATACATAAATAAAGTAATTATTTATACTTTTACTTTAACTTTTAATATATTATCAACAATGTTTTTATAGTTTTTAATATTTTTCTTACTTTACTTTCAATAATTTACTTTTAATATTATATTTTTTTTAATATATATATATATATATATATATATATATATATATATATATATATATATATATATATATAGTGTGTGTGTGTGTGTTTGTGAGAGAGAGAGACTGTTATAATTATTTTTAATATATCCCAAAGATTTTATCTTCAAAGACAAAAAATTTTAAATTGTTGTTTATATTTTAAATTACTAATAACATATATTAAAATTACACATAATATAAATTTAACGATTATGACTATTTTTTATCAATAAAAAATGAAAAATTATATAAATAATTTGTTTATATTATGTTAAATATATCTTGTTATTATTTATTAACGTGTAAAAATGAAAAATTCATATAATTTGTTCTGTAACAAAAAATAAAAATCATATAATAATGTTTTAAAACAATATTTCGCTGACCAGAAAATAAAATTATTTAATGAAAGTAACTTAAAATTTATCAAATTATATTTAATATAAAAAGAAAGTTATTCAAGTAAAAGTTACTATGCGTTGATTCAGAAAGAAACAATATATTCCTTTTTTGAAATTATTCACTATTTTCAAATGCTACACACATGACTATATAAATTTGTTTATGTTTTTTTTAATAAATTTATATTTAAAATTGTTTTTAAAAATAACTGATAAAAAGATAGTGATATCCCAATATATATATATATATATATATATATATATATATATATATATATATATATATATATATATATATATATATATATAAACAAAAATTAAATATTCCGATTCTTTCTATTTTATTTATAGATATAAATATAAATATTTAAGAATTATAAATATATTATCATATAAATAATAATAATAATAAAGACTAATAAAATTAATGGATAATTAAGAATAATAAAATTAATAGACACTCAATAATAATTAATTTAATAATAATTATGTACATTTCTACAATGAAAATTTTTAGAAAGATCAATTTATCCATTAAACTATATAAAAAAATTTAAAAATTAAATAAAGTCATTAAAAATAATTTCAATCTCTCACAATTTTTTTATTTCAAATAAATCTCTACTCGATATTATTAAAATATAATTTAATTTTTTATGTTATGATAAAATTAAATGTTATTTATCTACATGGAATATATTATTTTTGAAATAAAATGTAAATGTAAAATATTAAGTTATTTCGAATATTATTTATTAACATTTAATAACTAATTAAGAAAAAATATATAAGCATTAAAAATACCATTTAACTTTTTTTATAAGTTACATTTTTACAATTATTCTATTTATACATTACATATACAATAAATAAATAAATAAAATTTAAGAGAATGATATTATTAAAACTCAAATATTATCAAATATCAATAATAATAAAAATATTCTAATATGATCAATTACACAGTAAAATCCATAATACAAGGAGAATATCATAATATAATTAGATATTCATACGTCATCCTTTAAACAATAATATTTGTTAATTATTGGTAAGAATCCAAATAAGACATCGTACTTCTTATTTCAGGGTAAAAGTTAATTGTCATGTTTTTATTTATAATAATATCAAGTAATTTGATTTAATCAAGATAGAATGATTGCAATTCCTTTATGGATGGCTAACAATTAAATAATTTGAATTTATGATATTATGAAAATAAACTATAATCATATAATAAGTTAAACAAAATAGAAATTTATGGGTTAAAACAAATTATCTTTATGAAAACATTAATTTTATTATCACACTTTCACAATTAACACGCTCAATTATAAATATAAGCAAAAAAATTATTATGATTTTGAACAATTGATGACATTTAAATTTTTAGCATGAAACATTCAATCATAAGAATATTTTAAAATTATATTAAAGCGGATAAATTATATTATTTTATAATAGAAATTATGAATCAAATAAAAAATAAATAAAAAATGGATGGAATTTAAGTTTGTATTTGAATTGGGGTGAGAAGTTATATGAATGGATTTGAGGTAATTTAAATTAGAATCATGAAATTGTTTGAACTGAGAGAAAGATAATGTATTTGAGTGAATTTATTATAATTGATATGATTGATAAGATTTAATATAAAAAATTGAATAATAATTCTATAGCGTAATGATCAAAATATTCTTATTATTATAATAGTATAAAGGATAATTATGAAATAATTAAATATAAAATATTAATTAATTTATATTTTATATAATATTTAAATATATTAATATTATTTTATATATCAAATATAATTAAAATTATTTTATATATTAATTGTAAAATATTTTTCGTTGTAGTTTAATTTATATATTTAAAATTTTTTATATTTGGAATGAATATTTAATAAGGTAAAATTATATTACCTTAATAATAATTTATAAATTGTATATATTTTTTTAATTTTTTATTTCATATTAAATAATATTGAAATAAAATACGTATTATTTAAATTTTAATTAAAATAAACTCCATTCATAAGTAATAAAATTAGTAAGTAATTATCCAATTAATCATTACAGTCATCCAAAATAAAAAATGATGATAAATAAATTACAGTGGTTCAAAATACAAAAAAGTACAATCATTCAAGTAAGAAAAATAAACTACAGTCATAAAAAAAAACTTGAATAAAAAACAGATACAAATATATCAATAATAACATGAATGAGACGTCTAATCAAGACTCTCACGAATATGATCTATTTCGTCTTTAAGTTAACCGATAATGTGGTACACATAATTAATCTCTCGTTGTAGACTATAATAATTATTCTCAACTTTCACTTCAAGTCTATCCATTTGTTTTTGCATATCGTGAATATTTTCCTATATTAAATTTATGGTATCAATTTGCTAAGGAGGATATATTTGTTCTACTCGAGTTAGTATTTTTGTTTGTCCATGTTAAACTCGCACATCTTTATCTTTATTGAAGGGATGATCTTGTTCAAGGTCAGGTTGTTGACATGCTGACTCCTATCATACCCCCATCAACATTTATGACATTCAACTTTTTTAAAGATGTCTTATTAAATATATTTGTCCATTTGAGAGAGTGACTTGATTGTAAAATCAAATACAAGTCACAGTGCAGTAGAATACGAGTGATTAGAACATAATAAGGTAAAAGCATACGATTAACCTTACATTTCCTCATATATCTAATGATATAATAAAGTCAATTAATCGAAATGTGATTATTTATGCACCAGATCATAAATATATTATCCTGTAACACTTGAGCATAATTGTTTCATCAAGGACTAATATGAATAAAGACATAATAGACAAGTTTGTCATCCACGGTCAAACTATCAACATTCCTACAAGTCCGAACTTATAGCTTTTGTCAGGTCATCGTAGTCAGTGTCTCATCCCTATCGTATTCCAGGTTGTAAGGGATGTCAGTAAAATTAATCTGCTGACCCTGATATTTTAAATGAGTCACATTTAGTCAATCATCATGTTTTATCCTGACATACGTATGTAAGACCTTAGTGACTAGATCCTTCGAGTCAATCAATTTTTAATTTGTGTAGAAGACCTTTATGAAGTCTTCATAAATACTAAAGTTGAGATTAGAAATTTATCAAACTCTTGAAAACAAAGGTGACGTGGGAATTTGAACCCAACTATAAGAAAGAAGTTGAAATTAATTTCCTTTGGCTACACTATTTACCTGTGGGCATAATCTCCTTAATACTTCTTTCATCTGACACTCATTAATAAAGTAACGACCATGTCTGATAAACTAGGAAAAGTAGGCAAGTTATGAGGATAGATTGGTGTTGGCTCCTCTACTGCCTTTTTCCTCCTATTTTTGTAATCTATGTTTTTGTCTCTTGGATCTTGACGATGATAAATACATGATTCAAACCCTTAAATATTTGATATATGTACACAAAAATATTTTATTTTAATTAATTATATCATATTATGGATAATGATAATAATAAAATTATGATTAAAATTTAATTTCTTAATATAGACAATTTATAATATAGTAAAAAAATCTTAAATCTAAAATAAGTACCAATTTAACAATTATTTATATTGTAATTAATTATTATTATTATTAAACAAAATTATCTATCAGGTTTTATATATTTAAAAATTTAATATACTAATATACATAATTTTTAAAATAGTAAAATAAAATTTATTCCTAAATCTAAACTAAGTACATTTCAGGTGGCTTTTGTTTATGTAATACTGAAAAATCAATTATACTTTAATTAATTATTTTTACAACTCCTCTTTTACCTCTTATGTTTTTTTTTTTTTTTACTATAACAAATAAAAACTTAGTACAAAATTAATATGAACTTAAAATTGCATGTGACCTAAAAGTTATAATCTAACTTATAATTTATCAAATATAATTTTTAATTTTTCATATTTAACCACAAATTTCTCAAATATAAGCTAAAAGATTTCAAATCTAATTTAGAATGTAGCCAATCTAACTTCTAATTTTTTTATATTACCATAAATTTCTCAAATTAAAGTATAAGCTTTCAAATCTAACTTCAAATTTATCTCATCAAACCTATAACGTGGTTTTACAAATATAACTCCTATTGCTCGAACATTCCTTCACTCGGACCAAACAACTCGATCAATCACAACAAACCTCAAAATTTTATGATACTCAGGTAGACAATCAAATGTTCTCACAAGCTAACATAATCACTTCTAAAAGGTCTTGTCCTTCCCTATTGTGTAATGGCCACAAAACCATCACCTTGTTACCATTAGCATGTACCCAAGACCATTAGAGTGCTTTTCGTGAAGTGTAGAGAAATCTAACAAAGGTGTGTAATGAACGTTTATTAGCTTTTCTCACTGTATGCAGGTCTAAGAACTAACTTTTCAATGCCTTTTGACTGAGAGAACTTTAGGCTGCATTGTGCGTTCACATGCAAGATTTCAATTTTTTTCACATTGTTAACCATCTTCATTTCAATTATTCACGTGTTTGTTGGTAACCTCATTACTGAATATTTATTACAAGTTTCATGTTCTAATATGCACATAACTCATCATGTTAAAATTGAGTGACATTAAGAGCAAATGAGACATTTTGCCTCTTAATCCACATATTTATCACCAATTATTTGAGGAAACAGGAAAAACTATAGGTGGATGAGTCTCAACTCTCCATCACCCAGAATCAACATAAATTTGTAGATACAAACAAAAGGATATATCATCTCAAATTCATCTCCACAATTCTTCGTCCATAATATATCTCTAAAAATAAACAAATCATATAAAAAGAGTGAGAAAAAAATTATATATAAATCCTAAATTTTATTGATTACCGTGACGATATTTATAATAAATTTTAATATTTTCACATAAAAAATATTATTGTCCTACATAATATACTCCCAATGGGAGTATTAATACCGAAATTAAAAAACCTCTCCAAATAGTATGTAAAATGTATTCTTCAAATATTAAAATACTTTTATTTAAAAATATTAATTTTTAGTAGTCAATTTCATCTCGTATTTCAAGTTTAAAACTATTATTAAAAGTGACTTAAAATTTTCTCTTAGTTATTAGTTAACTTTAACTTAGTAATTTATAAATTCTAAAAATAAAAGTCATGATAATTAGTGTCTCCTGGTTAAGAAATTAAAATTACTTATTTTAACAAAAAGAATCATATAAAAATATTTTTTTAAACATCTTAGTTTTTTACTTTTATATTTTCACGAATCACTTCATTTGCACCCACGATTTTGGATAAAAAACCGTGAGAACTCGGAACCTACAAAATTTTCTTGAGATTGTGACCGTACAAAAAATTCTCGAAGTTTGGAACTGTTTAACTTTCAGAAGGGAGAGACTGTTTGAGTCACCGGCTGTTACCACTTGGTAACTGGGAAACACTTACGTGGTGACTTTCATTATAAAAGAAAGACATGTAAGTTTAGTAAAATCACCATCAAGTAACTAGTTACCGACAGCATGCGACAGTAAATAGTTGTCATTCACATCTTCTGTCTCATAAAAAGACGCTCGCTTTAAATTCCTCCGCATCTTTTTGGGACCACCATTACATAATTTCTGGGTCCGGCCCATAGGCCCAAGCCCAACAAGAGGTACTCATACTTCTGTGTTTTGAAAACTAAAATTGGACCCAAGGAAACGCTCTTCTAAGTTCTAAAATAAATATTGTCTACATGTGTTATATAGTTTATTGAATATTTCTCTTAATTTTTTTGTTAGGGTTGGAGATTTTTGTTCTTTGAAGGTGAAAGACAAAACTTTCGTCGTTTTGTAATATTCTTTTTTTTTTTATGGTGCCTCTTGATTAAGGTACATTTTATTATACATAGGTCCAGTGATGAACGTGGGACAATCTTTGATAGAGAATTCGAACTTTCAATGGTTAACTGTTACTTTTGTCGTTTCTGTTCTATCACTGCTTTTGTTTTTATAATGATTGTCCTGAACACAACTTTTAAAAAATTGAGTAATTTAAACCATGAAAAGCATAGACTGGCACAGTGACTTGGGATGAAGAAGTTCTTGCTGTGTTATTTGATATCTTCCTCTTCTTTATGTATTTGAATCTATCAATTTAATTTAATAAATTGCCACGTTCGAAACTTTGTTTTTTAAGAAAAGGGTAAGTAACATGTAAAGTTTATGTAACAATAGTTGAAAGTAAAGAGTGATAACCCAATAATCAACAAAAGGAATCCGAAAATATATGCAAAGTGATTTGAAATAACACTTCAATGATATTTGTGTATAGCAAATTGTATTTTAATATAATTTATACAGTAAAAGTATTTATTATTATAATTTTTAGTTATATAAAATAAGCATTTGTACATAACACATTTTAAAAATACTAATTAGAAACAAATCATTTGATAAAAAAGTATTTTATAAAAGATTCCTTCAGGAAAAATAGGAAAAAGAAAACGAGAAAGCAAAGGAGAAGACAGAATTTTGTGGAACAAAAATTTAATTAAATCTCATACATTGGCCAAAATATCTCAGAGTTTCTTGAAAAATAGCACTAAAATGAAACCAATAGACCTTGTAATAAGACAATAATTTGAATAATGAAATTACAGAGCGAATATACTAATTTATAAATATCATATAATTGTAATTATGCAAATATGAATTATTCTCGTATGTGTAAATTTTGGTTTGTTAGATTCAATTCTAACTTGTTTTAGATTGCATTGATCTATATTTCTTATAAATAAGGAATCTTTTCTTCCGAGACTTTATACCAAAAGCTTGTGTTTTTCTTTTATATTGTGACATATGCCAGTACATTTTCATTACTCGTGAAAAAACATACGTACTTTTAGACGCATCATATCATATGCGGGTGACCCTCTATTCATTTTCACCAACATTTATTAATCATACATATGAGAACAATATCGGCCTCACAGATGAACATTGATTGATTCAATGCACATCATTAGGATGGTCTTGTAAAGAAGGCCATGTGAAAAGGTGAATGTCATACTATTGAAGATATAATTAAACATTGATTCAATGGAACACTATTAAGATGGTCTTATAAGGAACCCCTTGTACGTGCCATGTGCAAGGGTGAATTTCATACTATTCAAGTAAAAATGTTTAGTTATATAGTTTCAAACAAGATATTTCAATAAGCTAGATTAACATGCAGTAAATTATTTTGTCAAATTCATCAAAGAAAGGAGACCAGAGTTCCAGACACAAACAATGCCGTGAACGTGAAGACTGTACTATTGCAGCAAGATGGGTCAGTCTTACGAAATTGACCCTGTGATGAAATAGCCAATTTTAGCTGAAACTGACAAAGCACAAACACGGAAACACAACGCCAGAACCAGTAACCCCCACATATTGCAACTCCTGTTTGTATCTGCTGAAAACCATGGTGCACAAGTGTGGTTGGTTGTTCAAGGCCTTGTAGTTTGTTCTATGAATTTCACTGTTGAAAACAGTGACCTTCTACTAGCTAGCCTCCTTGATAATTGCATATTATGCCATAAAAAAACAAAAACACGCAACACAGCTTCATAGCTGAGACAGTTGAAATTAGAAATTAAGCATGTACACATAACCTTGTCAGTTTTATTTTCTTCTGTTCAGAGGGTAATGAACGCTAATAAAGCAAAAGTCTGACATAAAACAAATAACATCTGAGAGTACTAACTAAAAACAAAGGACGAAACTGAAATGTGCATTCTTGGTAGTTGTCAAAATTTATCATGACAAATTCTACCCCAATGAACAAACACAGGACCAACATGATCAACTACCGTTGACAGATAACCAATCGATTGCATAAGCTTGTGATCAACAATTACTTTGCTCTATAGAACATACGCTGAGAGATGTCAACATCTTGAATGGATTTTGATATCTCTCAAAAATAGTCTTGGTGAATCTGGGTATATACCTGATTCACATGACTAATTTCCATCAATCATGAGCAGCAACCTGGACATCTTATCAAGCCATTCTCGTTGCAATCAGGGCACCTTCTCAACCCTCCTTCTTGATGTTCAAACACCTTCCTACTGCCATTGCAATTGGGGCATGGCACAAACCTGGCATCACCACAGTTGTCACAGACAAAGGCAGGATCCTGGGTGGGGAAGCCTTCCAAAATCCTTGCCAATTCTCCAGACTCATTCAGATGCTTCATCTCCTCAGCATTCCCCACATACTTCCCTCGGATAAAGACCTGTGGCAAGGTCACTGCCTTGCCACCAAGAGCATCCTGCAGCTCCTTCCTATAGGACGAATCCATTGAGATGTCCCTCTCATCAACCGCAACTCTGAAGCCCCTCAGAATCATCCTAACTGAACAACAATCCTCATAGGTCTTCCGGATCCCTCTCAAACTAGTACAATAAAGCACTATTCTGTCCTCAGTGCCAGGCAAACGGCACAAGTTATTCTTACCAAATGAAAAAGAAGGAGAAAATACCAAAGGGCTGGACCCCATTGACCTGATATCTCTAGATAGAGTGTTTCTACCTAGTTGCCTCGATGATAATGCTCTCCTGTAACTCCAAGCCACACTTGGATCCAACTTAGCAAGCAAAGCTTCCTCGGATAAGTGCTGCCAAAGTGGCTTCTTGGTTGATGCTGGAAAAGAAGAGTTTTCCGTTGCTGTTTGTGAAGTTTTCAGTGACTCAAAGGAATCAAGCAGTTTCTTCCTTGCAGACCCATCAAATGCTGTGTACCTGCACGAACTTGGCTTGTCTAAAACGGAAGTGTAAGGAGGCTTGGCAATTGCTTCTTGACGCTCTTCTTCTTCATCCAAGCCATCCATGAGTTCCCAAGTGTTGATGACTGAGTCCGGGGAGAGTGAGCGTTCAGGCTCAGTTTGGTTTGAGGTTTTGGTGAGGTGGGACTGGTTTTTTGGGCTCAAGTTGGGATCTTTTTGGTCAATGAGGAGAAGGGAGCCATAGGTGGTGGAGGTGAGGGACACAAGGTGGTGTGTGTCACCCTTTTTGATGGGAGGGTGATGGACAAGAGGCATTGGGAGAGAAAGGGCTCTTCTTCTAACTGGGGGTGAAGAATTGCTGGAGTTAATGTGTGAAGCAGAGGAGGAAGAGAAAGAAGAAGAAGCAAGAGAAGCAGAAGGCGAGGGATCCTGATCTGGATTACTGTTGGCCACTATGGTGATGGTTCTTGAGGCTGAGCAACCCATGATTTCACAATGAACGATGGGGTGTGCCTACCTTGCCTTTGCTTAATTGCTTTGCATCCTCTCTCAAAAAGGACACTTTTTTTTTCCTTCCCTTCTCACTCCAAACTTTTTGGCTCTGTGAAAGTCTTCTTTGGAAGACCTTTGTAAAATAATGATTGTCCTATAGAGATAGAGAGAGATTATTATGTGTGAGAGAGTTTTGGAGGCTTAGATTAGATGCAAAGGATGTAAATAAGGGAGGTATACTGTGGTGAGAGGTGGTGGAACGGCGCTTTCAAGTGGGTTGGAGGGGGAAGTTGATGAGCATCAATGCTATGTACAATTGGGATCATCCAATAGCGGTTTGGACCATTGTTTTTAAATTACTGATAAAGAATTGGTGGGGACCATTTGTTTATAGAGAGCTCAACGAAGTGGTAAAAAAAGGGACACTGATCGTTGGAAGATTCCTGTGCAAATTTGTAGGGTATACATTTTCGTATCAAAGTACTTAAGTTAAGCCTCTTTAAAGTATTGTAACCTATTTTATCATGTAAAACCAGCGTATTTGACTTTCCAGAACCTGGTTAAATTGGATCTGCCAACCTCCCTCCCAACTCCTGTTTTTCAAATGTTACATTAAATCTAGCAACATCTTTTTGTTCAGTTTGAAATTTTAATAATGCGCATCGTTATGTGCAACTACCGAGCATTTAAATTCCATTGAATTGTTGCCAGAAAAAAAGAAAAAAGAGAAACCGACAAATGCATGGAACTTGAATCATTGGATTTTAGTAGATATGTTTTGCCTCGTTAATAATAAAAAACCAAAGCTGGTGGTGCTCGTTAAGGTTGTATGTTTCATAGAGAAAAATATCAAAGATGATGTGATGTAATAATCTAAAGGAAAGAAAAATTACATTATATTTGGTATACTTTACTTATTTCAATAGATGAATACTATTAAAATTATGCTGAGTCCCAAGTGACGTGTTACATTTTTCATTATTTAATGCCATGAACGAGTCAATTTCAAGTTAAGAGAATCATAAAAAAACTCATGGGTGGGTAAACGCACAAGCTGTATCATATTCATTAGCATTGATTTTCACAGGTAGAGAAAGATTGACTTGGTTGGACTTATCCAACCTCTGCTGAAAACAAAGAGAAAAACAAATCAAATTATAGAACCAATAACAGTGAAGGCAGTTAGAAGCTTCACCTTTAAAGCCAATACAAGCAAGCCAAAGGTTGGCCCATTTGAAAGCTTAGGACGAAGGATTTCATAATCAGTCTTTTCCTATAAATCTTTTCACATTGGAGTTAATTTTTAATGTATTTCAATTATAAAAATCAGAGTTAATATATTTTTAAATGAATGTGTTTTTCTTTCTTTTATTATTAAGGTTGGCCTAACCCGACGTATATACTTTGTTCTTTTCAATATTTATTTTTCAAATTTTATATTAACAGGAAGAGTTCTTATTCTGTATAAGTATATTATTTAAAGTATGTCTATATCGTAGTAAGGTTTTTGTTAGGTCGTGTTTGGATATAAATAAATGACATAGTTAAGTGGAATATGGACTAAAATAAACCCCTTTGACGAGTGTATTGATGTTTTTTTATTTCATAATATCACTTTTACATGAATATACGAGAATGCATCACTTAAAAGAGAAAGAAAGGAAATGAAACAATGACGTTGATTTTCAGTGGCTAAAAGGGGAGAAAGTAGCTAATGTGTTAAAGAATAGCATAGCAAAATTTGATGATAAATAAAGCTAATCCAGATAAGATTATAACGTCTGAGCCACATGTCAGAATAAGTCATAACTAACAGTCAAAGTCCTTCTGGTTAAACTTCTCATCCAATTAATAGTGAATGATTATTGTATTCATTCCCGTGTCGGTTTTACTATAATCATTATTGTAATCATCAACCCTTAGCATCTAACAACATCAAAGCACATTACTGGGGCAATCACATGCCATGTTAAAGGATTCTTGGCTAGTTAATATCTAAATTTATGTTGTTATAAATATTAACCAATAGAAAATAGTTAGTTAAAATGTAGGTTGCTAGCCATACATATTGTGTCATAAAGGGTAGAGGTACACCTTGTGAATAATCAGAAGTTAAAATTGTGATAAAACATGCATCAATGATTATAACTTGATATTACAATGTGTAAAGTACAGGACATCTTTGAATGAAGCAAAAGCTGTTATGCTAATTACAGAGTTGCTATGTGGCGTGGTAAGAAATGGTGGAAGCAAACTCGAAAAAATTGAAGGAAGTTGGCATGATTTCAACCCTCAAAGTAGATTGAAATAGACATTTCATAATCAAGAAGGACCACATGGTAGCCAATCCGGGCAGGTGACACTGAGACCACAGGCCACAACTCCATTGTTCTTATGCGGCTCTGAGTTGCTGAAGTATCTGTCTCATCTACTTTGTTGCTTTACTCATAACCCTTTTCAAATTTCAAAAGAAAGGATCAAATGTTACTACCTTCTTTGTATGGTTTAGAAAATGTTCCATGTGGGTTATTTACCCTATTTTGTTAGTTGTCATATTTAGTGAGAAGATAAAATTGAAAAACTGCCTATCCTAACAGATCACGAGAGTAAACTTTGAAAACAAAAGGGAGGACAGAGAAAATAGCTTTTTAGTATGCTTATAATTGATGGATACCATGCTTGGATATTTTTAGAATAGTATGTACCTGTACACTGTATTTCATCAGATAACTAAATCCGTTAAGCATTCAGGATATGTCATGACACTGATGAACCTGAACAGACATGACAGAGTTCTTTCATAGATTCCAACCAATCTGGTAAAATTATTAACTTTGACAGAGCATGGGTGATTAATGAGCCCATCTGGTAGAGTTATTTATTTTTACAGTCCTTAAAGTGATGATTGGACAACTACTCAAGATTATCAAGAGCACAGCAGTTTAAGGTGTTCTGCAAAAAAATAATTTTGGTACAGTTCTTGATATGCAGTCTTTCAACTGAAAAGGGGTCTTAATTGGTGCACACTGTCAGACTAAAGACGAGATTATTACAATACACAATAACAAAATATGAAACGAATTTCCTGCTCCTAATTTCACATTTTAGGATAGTTAGTTCAATAACAAATGTGAGTTAATCATTCACCAAAATTTGTAATGCTCCAATCTTCACAACCAATGCAGCAGTTAGTAATTTTATCTCACATTCCACTTGAATAGGGAAAAAGGTAGTAAATATTGACACTTCCACTAGAAGGCTTTGAACATCATGGGATATTACATTACCACTGAATCAACTATTAGATATTAGCTAAAAGGCAGTTAAAATATGCTTCGAATGAGTGTGGATGATTATCTTTTATGGTTGGCTTTTTCAAACGTGCAGCATGCTTGTCTAATGTGGACTAATCAAAGATGATAAAATTACACAATATTAATTTTAGAGCTGATTTCTAACTTACTTGAGAGTTTAGGAATGCACCTGTAGGAACCTCAAAATTTTGTATTCAGATTATTGAGACTATAATAGCCCAGAAACCTTTTCTGTCCATCTCTTGAAAAATGAAATCACTGCACATGTTTAGGAACAAAAAGAAGTATTAAAAAGAACTCATTAATAAGAGATATAGTATGTTTGGAAATTAAAAGATGAATCCAAATCCCATATTGAATATTGAATAACAACGAGGAACTTGAATAACGTATAAGAAATAAATATCATAATTTAATGATTTAAGGTTTTAAATTGAAATTTGTGATTATATAGATTGGGTTCATGTAGACAAAGGACATCCTCCATAGAATACAGATTATGGGTTGACATTGGCTGTGATAATGTAACAGTGGAAGTTAATATGACAGCAGAGATAAACAATGTATATTTGTTACGAATTATGCAACTGCTGCTTTAATGCAGTTTGTTTTATGGTGCAGCGAAATTGCTTCATCGTCCCAGAGATTACACTCCCTTTGTATACAATGTCAAAAAAACAGACTGCTGCATCCTATCTATCCTTTCCCCTCTTGACACACGCCATAGACATATCAGGAGATTTGGTCCTTTGTTTTCTGTAGTTGTATTATCTAGTTGGGTAGACCAACCTAATAACTTACTAGACCAGCATTAAGCAGAATAGTAGAAACAGTTAAAAACGTATTAAGATGAATGAATTCAAAATTGCCAATTCACCAGCAATATATCACATTGACGAGTAATGAAACTGGTAACATAGCTAAAAATGTTCAGTTGTTTCTTTTTCTCTTGGCATTCGTTTCTTATTCAGTACAGCATCTGAGGCTGTATTTCGTCTTCATTTTATTTTACCAATTCAGACAATTGGACATAAAACCATCAGCCATTATTCCTCATTCTATCCACTTCTACCAATCCAAACATGGCCTAACTAATGAAATGTGTATCAATTCACCTGCTGTTCTAAGACATGCTGTTGAGGGAACTTCCTGTTAAGTGCAACAATAAAAAGAACAAAAGTCATTAGGATGAACCTCGTCATACATTTTGGTGACATGCACATGGTAAAGGTAAAGTGGGCTGAAGCACACCAAAGAAACAAAGAAGAGTAATGAGAAACATTTATCCTACGAAAAGCTAGGGGATACGCATTGGCCATGTTTGGACCTCCTTTGGGCATATATGCCTCAAAAGTTGAACCTCCTCTTTCTCCCCTATTTTTCAAAATATCTTTACCACATCCATTAGTTTCAATTGGTTCTTGTACGTCTCATCAACATTCATCCAATATAATTATGCTGCAAGGACATATAAGGCTTGACTTCCTACGTGACAATGTTAGAGGAGCTGTTCTGTTCCTAAACAAGAAGACGAAGCCAATCATAGAAGAGATTATCATTATGGAAAGAGCATTCAGGCTATAAATTTTGTCTTCATTTTCTTCCTGTAGTGTAAAGTGGAAGGAACCCAAATAACCAAGCAAAGCAGTTCTGAAAATTCAATTTCAAGAAACAAAGAAGGAGGCCCTCATTCTGTTCTCCAAAGAATGAAATCCTACATAGCAATTATTGCCTCCAAACATCATAGCCAGTAGAAAGAAAATATGGGGATGAAATTGGTGCTGGAATTAGAATTTGATTCTTTTAGTGCACCCAGTTTCAGTTTAGTTCTTTGTAGCATGGATACGGTTCACATTTATCCACCAAAAGCAATCCCAGCGGGATTTGTAGCGTTTTTTATGTTTCCATGATGGTGATGGGCTCATGTAGGAAACACGGTAATTAAGGCTATTCAGCCTTTATCCGGTATTTAATTTCCTAGAGAATATCAAGATTTGGATTAAACGCTGTTGCTGCCATTCAGGAAAGATTGTAGGACATTCAGCATTACATGCATATGCAACAGTCAAATCAATTCTGTCAAAAATGGAAGAATCTTATAGTCCCACATTGATTATTTTCAGTAAAACAACAGGGTTTATATTGCAACTTTTGAGGTGCATGGTCACGACCTTACTTGAACAGGATCTGTTCTATAGGCTCGTACCTCTGTATCCTAAAGTTCTAAGGAGACAGGAACCTACGTCTGGAGGATGAAATATGACCGTGTGATCAGAGCGTGATTAACGGCTTGGTGATATTCTCTGCCGAGACTTTATCAAAAGCTGTAGAGGATCGTTCTCAGTCAGTGTTAACTGGCCTGGGATGGTCATGCGGTTGTCTGACAGACCCTCAATTTTTTTTTGTACTTTCCATTATTAGAAATGGTCACTTTTTGTGAGGAGAATGAATGGTAATTATGAAATGGTTGAAGAGGATGTAATAAGTAATTTGGCATGAGTTGAGCAGAATTTGTGGTCAGGGGAAATGCCACGTTTAAAGGGTAAAACATCAAATTCTTTTAAACCAAAAGGCCCTTATAAGTGTGGTTTTTTCTTTAGGAAAACAATCATTTTGCTTTAAATGATACTAAAAAAATTATGAATTAAGTTGAACTAAATACATATGTTGAAAAATACTTGCACTCTTTTTTCGGATTGAGTAAATTTGTTAAACATTTCATTTTCGGTTAAGACAGAAACGCAATGCAACGTCCCTGTTTTTCATAATGTTAACTTTATTTATTTTGAAAATACATAATATCACTCTTATATCTTCCAGCTTTAACTAACATGTTTTTAGAACAGAATCATTAATTAAACCCATACATGTACTAGTCAAGTTTATTAATTCAAACGTTAATAACTCAACTAAACTTTTAGGACTTTTTAAATTATACATTCAAATTAGATTACAAACAAAATTAATATAAAAAGAACCATATTATCATAAGTCAGAAGATGTAAAAATTCATAATAAATACTAAATTACAACCCAGCTTTGAATATCATGATAATAAATTAAAATCTCAATTTCTTAAATGAAAAGAGAGATTTAAGTCACCAGTTAAACATTTATCTTAAAAAGTACCTTGCTTATATTTTAAAATTTACATGGCAAATTAAAATTCTTAAATCCTAGTTCAGTGATAAATAGAACAAGGACAACAAATTTGGAAGGCTCTTTGAACCTTCATAGGACAATACTTTTCACTAATCTTTAATAACTTGTATGACCAGGTATCATTGCAGGTGAGGGCAGCAATTGCTAAAATAAATTATAGAAAATATGGATTTAGTTTACATGCATATAAAAGAAGAAACACCCTCAAGCATCCAAAGTTAGGATAATAATGTTCTCAAATCCTCAACATCCTTATTAACATGTTGCTAATTCAACTTCTTAAGAATGAATGTTGTAGAAAAAAAAGAAAGGAGAAGGAAAAAAGTTAAAAAGGCCCAGTTCTAAGTGCATTGTCTAGATCATAAATGAGATCAGTCACGTCCTCAATCCCCACAGATATACGTACAAGATCTTCAGTTAAACCCCTGGCCTCACGAACTTCAGCAGGTATGCTTGCATGTGACATAAAGCATGGCATGCTGATAAGAGACTTCACACTTCCTGCCAACAACAAAAATAAAATGCCCAATCAAAATTCTGCATTGATTTCTCATATTTAACATCTTACAGTTATTTCTCGTACTAAATTAACATATTTTCAATCAGTAAATGAACACAAACTGTGTAGTTGCATCATGGAGATTTTCATCAAGTAAAGTACATCTAATAATGTCCAAACAATATTTGTTTTGATTAGAATGCTGCTCTAGGCCTAATTCTAACTTTTGATTTCCATTTTTGAGCAATTAGCATGCCAACATTCTTTATAATCACTAATGCGTAGGACATGGTACTTGCAGTACAATAGATGAGTGTAAACTAGTGTTAAAATATATTATATTGAACTAAAAGGCTTGTTCAAATATAGTTATATTACTTTATTACTACCAAGGGAAAATCCATTCATTAGAGCATTGTGTGGAAGATATTACCAAAGCTGACGGCTATGCTGAAGTATTTGGTAGTTTCAACGATATGCTTTGAAAGTGCAAGTGAACCAGTCAAGAAGCTAAGCACAGATCCTGCACCCTTTGCCTGCAATGAGTACATATGAATGTATGATAATAAATTGCAGCCACATAGGAAAAACAATCTTGATTTCAAATTACACCACACCATACCTGAGAATAGTGTAAATCACGACCGGGATGATCAGGCAAGCCAGCATAATTCACTTTCTTCACTCGAGCATGGGAGGCAAGGAACTCAGCAATCTTTTGAGCATTATCCTACACAAGATTTTCATTCAAAATTGAAAGTCAAACAAGCATTTAATATCCATAAATGATACTGACATGCCAATTGGATCTGGAACACAAAACGAAATATCACATTCTGCACAAATAAGGTCGTGTCCATGTGGCCTTCATTATTACTTCCAGTGGTCTTCATTGTATAGTTTAACCATCTTTTTGTTATCTTTTTTCACAATATGTGTCACACTCCGAAGATGAATACGTAACTAAAATAACCCTCATTCTGGGTCACTGCCCTTCTGAAATCCTTTTATGTATCATCTCTATTCTTAACAACTCATCACATGAAATACAATAGATTGAACTTAAGGTACTCAGAAAGATCCATGTGTAATTTGCTCAGAAGATATTTCAACCAGTTGTATTCTTGTTCACTTGACTAATCATTAAAAATCTTTAACTATTCTCAAAAATAATAGAGACAAACAATACATGCCCTAATATTATTATATATATAGCAGAAAGTTGCACCTGTTGCTTTTCAATTCTCAGGGCCATTGTCTTGATTCCTCGCAAACAAAGCCAACAGTCAAATGGGGCTAAGCCTGAACCCTCCGCATTTTGCAAGAAATACAATTCCTTTCCCAACCTTAAGATTGAAAAAAGTAGATAACCATCCAGGAGGGGATGAAAAGTGAGTAGTGAATACTGATCCAGAGTAATTTAAAAGAATAATTATAAAAATGAAAACCCCAGTAGAAGAATTACACATGGTTTATGAAGGATTAAAATCTTTTACTCAACTTTCGCTTAAATGAAGCTTACAAAAGGCTAAGAAGGGATAGAAAGAAATAGCGACAAGAGTATCATTAACCAAGTTTGAAGGAGCTTAAGCACGTAGAATTTAACAAAGCACAGGGGATTACCTCCTCCCCTTGGTTTGAAGACTACTCTAATAAAAATTCAAAACATAATCTAACCTATGATTTAAAACCAAGCTCATGGAATTTTTCACTACATATCTTACCAATATAATTTACTCAAGCATTTCAAATATGCATCAAGTCCATCTTGTAGAAAAGCTTGCCAATATCTACTGATCCATTTAACATAATAACAGACAAAAGCATTTACTTATAACATGTAAATAAAAGATGCTATTCAATTAAATTTAAATCACAGCATGACTGAAAATGGAATATAGACTGACAAGTTTAAATGACAAAAACAAATTATTCATATCTTTAATATCTGGAATTTCAAGAAACATTAAAAGAGTAATTACTCTTCACCCTTCACAGCAAGCACACCAGCCATAATGTCACTATGTCCACTAATAAATTTTGTAGCTGAGTGCATGACAATATCTGCAGCACAAAAGTACCAGTCTGAGAATATTTTGGGGAGAACTGGGCTTGTTGAGATGATCTAAATAAATTCCTTTATACATGAAAAAAAAGAGTGAAAAATGGAGTTTGCATTCGTTATACTCTTTATCCAAATATTTCTATTTAAATGACAATAGAGTGAACATTACAGAGAAAATATATTGCTAAGCAACCAACCAAGATAGATATGTAGTTTTGACATTTCGTATATTTTAGGATGAGACACAAATGCAGAAAAACCTATAATGAAGTACATTGCTTATTTCTCACACTTAGTCAATGAGGAATTGGAAATGGTTTTCAATATTTTACTTCTCACATTCCACCCCCAATTTTCAGTTCGTATTAGAAAGCATGATTTAAAGAAATGAGTAGATCTATTTATACTCCAATACAATACTTATACCTGCTCCAAGTTCCAATGGCCGGGACAACACAGGTGACATTATACTATTGTCCACTAACACAAGAGCACCATGTGAATGAGCCATCTCTGATATTTTCTGGACATGAATTAAGAAAGGAGAAGGAAACATAAATTTTATATTATTGAGAGTAGAGCCATTTTATATTTCAGATCAGAAGTTCCATATCATAATAAGACGAGGACTTGAATTTTGAAATTTGTTTTATATTAGATATCTGCAAATAATTAAGTGACAAACAATGACAAAGTAGTGAAGCTAATAGTAATTCAGGAAAGAAACTCCTATAACTTATGAAGGACAAATGTCCAATATAAACTGAAATTGTTAGTTATTTCGAAGAGGGAAAGCATGATTAATAATTACATTTGTTTAAGAAAATTAATATTGCCAAGTCTGCATGTTTTCAACATTGCAGTGACCTCTTATCTAGGTAGGGGGGAAAAATGATGAAAAAAATATTATTTGCTGGAAGTCATTATTAGATATACAGCCTGATAGAAATTAGAGTCAGGGTATTATTTAGGCATTAATCATAATTGTGACACTCCAAACATAAAGGAAAAAAGCATCATGTTTCCTGAAGTCACTGTAAACAATTTTCTTTTCATATTTTAGAAGAAGTGAGGGAGGAACGGGGATCAGAGTGAGATGCCTTATTGAAAGGCATAAATTCTATAGCATTTCGTGAATACTAATAAATAAATATCCCAGGCAGTTGACATTTCAAAATTATATACCAATGACAGCAACTACCTCCCAGTTTCTTAGGCGTAACACTGATTGAGGTAAAGAAGAGGATAACAACAACCACCATAGAAAAACTTAATCAATACCATTGACCCTCTGAAAGTCAAAACTACAAATATGACACCTTACTCGAATATCAGAAATTTGTAGCCGGGGATTGGTTGGACTCTCCAGCCACACAAGCTTCGTCGCAGGTCCAATGGCAAATGCAACCTCATCCAGATCACTTGTATTTACCCGTCTGCACAAACAAGAATTGACGTAAGATCATTAGAAGCTGTGAACCCCATGGAACTAACAAAGTTGGCTGATATCTTATATAATTAATTAGTCACTCTGTAGTAAATAACTAAGCAGAGCTAACAAATGAGACTAACTTCACCACAACTCCAGTCCTTGGAACTACTTGAGACAGCAACCTATCTGAGCCCCCATATACATCATCTCCAGCAACAATTTCCTCACCTACATGTAAATTTTCAGGAATAAATAACAATTAACTATCATGTTTCATAAAAAAAATAAACGAAAATCTATGCTTGCAACCCCACAGTTCATGAGTAAGTTTTCTCTGTAATCTGTTCTACTTTTGCTATGAATCCAATACAGGACTAATCGATGAAAAAGTAATAAGACAAAACGGATTGAAGCCCCAGAGTAGCCAAAAAAATGTTACACTATGCCACATTGTGCACCTGTTTAATATTTTATTAGTAAAATTATAATTTTATCACACATATTTAATAAAAATAACCTTAGACCAAACAGGTACTTGTAAGCTAATCGAAACTCAAATAACTAACAATGAAGAAGAATCAGATTTTATCACACTGATGAAAGAAAAGGTACCAGTTCCAACAAGATGAACAACAGCACTCAAAGCAGCCATTCCGCTGGTGAAGCACAAGGCTCTATCTGCTTTATCAAGTTCTGCCAGTAAACTAATAATATAAAACATGCAAATTAAAAGAGGATGGACATAGAAACATAATATGATACATTCATAGTTGCAACACAAAAACAATCATGTCATTATCAAATCAAACCTTTCTAAAGCATCCCGCGTCGGATTTCCACTTCTGGTATAGTCATAGGGACCGTTTTCTACTGCAGAGGGCTGCATAAAGAATAGTATAAGACATAAAGATGTTAAAAGAGAGATATTTAATAGGTAAGCTAAATACTCATGTATGCATCATGCATTTATCCAAGATACCAAAACTTACACAAATAAACAAATCCAGCTATAGGGAATTCTGTCACAAGATAATATACAAAATCAAAGTTTCACCTGCTTAAAAGTAGCCGTTTGGTAAAGTGGGGGACTAATTGCTCCAAAAGGATCAAACTTATTCTCGAAATTCATCACTATTGTAGAAATACTTGGCTCCCCTAAATCCTCTTCTGCAAACAGAAAGAATTAGCATTTATACGCAAACATAAACCCTATATGTGCGAGCTCAGGAAATACAGAAAACACCACCTAAGCTCACGGCAGCATCGTCCACAAAAGATGATGATGATGATGGTGATTCCACATCCATTTCTCTGTTATCAACCAAGCAACTCAGCTTGAACCCCCCAGCACGCAACACTCTCTTGGTACTGAAATATTCTGGCTTGTTAAACCCCAAACACTCCCACCTGGTTGCAGCAGTTGAGCTCTGAAACACACCATGCCAAGGACAGAATGGGAATCATATACCGACGAAACTGGAATCATCGTTGAGTGAAAAATATGATTTTGAAACATGTTTTGAGCTCTTGAGGTAAAAGGGGTCATCATGGGGGAAAGTCCACAATTCTCATATCTACAAGACTTTATTTTTTTTGTTTGTCATTATTGCATATCACCCCAAAAATTAAAAGTGTAATTTCTTGCACTCTCTCGGGAAACAAAACACCTTGCAAATACACAGCAAATGAAGGACAGAAAAAAACTAAAAAGGGGAAGGGTTTTTTACCAGAGTACAACGATCAATAACGAGGGACTGAAGGAAGGGCTTCAGAGAAATTGCAGAAGAAAACATTATTGAAATTGATGTGTTTTGAGCTGTGTAATGATGTCTGTGCTTGTGTTAGTGTTCGATTGTTCAGCCTCGATACCGTCTATGCATTTGGTCGCCATTTCGGCGTGTAGGGGACTAAAAAGAATTGCATTTGGTGAAAAATTGATTCACTGTTCCCATTTTTGTTTTGTGAAAATAGAGTACTAATTTTAGAAAAAGATTTTAGTTTTAACAAAATAAACTGTTATTTAATTTTAATTAAAAAGAGAATTATAATTAGATAACAATTTTTTGCTGTTTTAATTTTGTACATTTTTTCTCAGTAGAAAGGAGAATAAGATGTGAAAGATTGGTTTTTGCGAACTTATTGTAATATTTAAAAATAGTATTAGGGCCATGAGATCCAAGATACTTATTATAGAAAAAGATGTCCCCTATCAAAAGAAATAGATGTTTGGTGTTAAGAGGAAAATGAGAAAAAGATTTTATGATGCAGTATGTAAATTTTGTATATTTGTATGACGAACACTATTCTTATTTTGGGTTAAGGTTGAGTGGACATAACATAAATATAAAAAGGTTATAATAATACACAACAACTAACAACCAGGGTTCCCAGAAGCCTGAATGGGTTTCCATTTACTTCTTCGTTGTCTTCCTTGAAACCACGCATCCCATGGCCATGGCACTCGACGCTGCACTCTGGATCGCAAAGATGACCTGGATTGCTCTCAGTGGCTGGATAAGTTCTTGTTTAACTGTTGCTGACGAATTTGCCTCTTCTCTACGCTCTGGCGATATTGGCCCCTTTCATGTGGGTTGACTCAATTATGTCTCTTTCTTCCAACATCGGTACTTACTTACTGGGTATTGGCTACACAGCATCAAGTTGTTATTTTCGATTGCCCCTTCAAACTAGGCTTGATTGGATGTACTGGGTATGTGTCAAAATCTCTTTTTTAGTCTTGCGTGTGTGTTTTGAGCTGGAATGGAGTGATGGTTCTGGCTTGTATTTTTGGGTCAGAGAAAAGGAATTGTTCGTTTTGTGAGATTTGGGGAATTGCGAGGCTGCTTGTTTTAGGTTGTGTGTTGTAGCTTGTTGATTGGTTTGCTGCGTACTTTGTTTAGGGATGAATTCGAATGCTAACACAATCGGTTGGTTCTCTGTTCTTACTTGATTAGGTGATGGTACACTTGTACCAGTCAAATTGGCTATTAAGATCCATCCATAGTTAGCAATTTGTCATATATGATAACCACTGAGCATCTGGTAAGGGATCAGCGATTCTTTGGCCAGAGAAACACTGTGAATGAGAGCTTTACATTTTTATTTTTTCTTTATTATTTGCATAGTCTCTAACTTACCCCGAACCGGTGTATGGTGCAAATTCTTGACCAATTAGATAATGTGATGAACTTTCAGCTGAATCAATCAAGACAGTAGTAAGATATCATAAAAACTTACTGGAAATTATGTTGAGCTTTTCGGCTGATTGATCTACTGATTAACTCAATATATAAGGAAAAATACCGAGTGAATGGATTGAATTTTTAAGGGTGCTACTTCTGATTGATGCAAGGCTATGTAAATATACAGAATTTTGATACTAATTTGAGTTAAGTGATGTTTAGAAAATTCTAGGCATATAACTGCCCTATATATCATCAATTTGGCCTTCATATGTTGCATGAGGTAAGTCTAGAGGAACACATTTCATTTGGCATTTTCTTTTACCCTATAACTAGTTAACTATGTAGGGTTGGCTCATTCTCTATTTTATGGGTTCAATGTAGGAGTTCATGCATTAAGAGAATGAGAATATTTAAGAGTAAGTTTGCCTCATTTGTTGTTGTGATATTCTTTTCATCGTTGCTTTCATTGTGATTGAATATTAAACTTACGAAAAGGCTGAACAATCCCTGAATCTGTTTTCGTTGCTCGATCATGTCGTCCAAGTTGTTAAATCAATTCATGAATTATCTTCAAACTAACAGGATCCATAGGTTTGTTTTGGTTACATTAATCCATACCATCTTTAGATCTACCTTCAAAATCTCACTAATTTAAGAAAACCTATTAAGTTGTTTAAAGAAATCAACCACCTATTGTGGTTGAAACAACAGTTTATTGAAATGAACGGTTGAAAAAAAAAATAATGGGTTCCATTTATATATTCAAGTAATTTTTGAAAGTGTACTATCCATAAGAAAAAAGTAAAACGATTGATTAAAAAGAATTCCTTTCTGTAAAGCTAGAGAGGGAAGGTGACAAAGTCAAAAAGAAGCATTCCTTTGAGTGGAGCTGTAGAGGAAGGGAACAAGAAAAGTTTTATTTGTTTTTGTGTTCATTGTTTTTCAGATTCCCCTTGTTTTTGGTTATTCACTGCCCTTTGGAGTAAAACATTAATTTTCCTGAACCTCTTATACTGTACCGTCGTAGTTATTAATTGTAGTTATCATGTATAGTATTTTCTTCTTTTACGTTTACAATAACTATTATAAAAGTCAAAATCGATAACAAATTCATATTAATATATAACTATTAAACTTATAACAAAATCTTGATTGCCAAGCAAATTATCCTCTTTCTAATTTCTTATTTATTTGCTATACATAATTGTTGATTATATAACTTTTGGATAAATTCGAGTTTCCACCCTAGATTTCTATATAATTAAAACTTGTCGAGTTATTTTATTTTATTTTAATTTTTTGCATTGATAAGAATAAAAAATAGCACATAAATTAGTTTTGGTTGGATGATGGCTATGCATACCATAAAAGCAAAAAAATGTCATAATTTATTAAAAAATAAATATAGACATAATTCAATACGACCAAATTAGTTTATAAAATAAGATTCATAGCTTTACATAAATTGTTTATATTTTTTAGTGTAATATTTTTAGTCGATATTCGATTTAATCTCACATGGAGAGGATAGGAGTGATTTCTAATTCCAACATTATTCTTAAGTTTATATCTGGATAAATGGTTTTACATTATCAATAAATTAAAAATAATAATAGCTATGATTTTCATCAAAAGTTATAAAGGGAGTGCACTGTATCACGAATATTGCCAATTATCTCTATTTAATAGATGTCTCTAAATTTGCCAAACTTTCCTTATGACTGAAGAATAGTGCTGGAAAATCCTCTTAACACTGGCGACGAACGTGGCAATCGGTGGTGGCTAGCCGCACAGGAGAACAGGGGGCGTGGATTGGTTTGACTTTCAAAAGAAAATTAGACCGCACAGGAAAATTGGGTTTAACATTAGAATCTAGTTTGCCATGAAGCACTCAATCTAGGAACATGTTTTTGCCTTCTATCTTTCTTTTTTCCAAGTTGAAGATGGGACGCCTTTTTAGTCATGAAAACTTCGATACAAGTTTCTGGGTTTGTTAATTCTCCCCGCATTTGTAAGAGTTCAACATTTTTTTAATCCAAGACTCTGGATGAATCGAAGACATTCGCAGGAATCTTTCTTCTGCTTTTTTAACATTTGAAACAAGTTACAGTTAAGTCTCAGCATTATTTCCAAGAATAACTAAAGCAGAGAGATGCAGAAGGGAAGAGTTGGGAATTTTATTGCATGATCAAACGCCGATTTTAAAACCTGCGAGCATATTAAGTAAAAATACCAGAGGATGGCTAAAGTGAATATTAAACATTAAGAAAACTATAATAGCAGAGCAACAGGTGATGTTTGTCTGGCCCCATAATGGTCCATTCACTACTGTATATTGTTTTTTTTTTTCTAGAAAACAATTTTATGCAGTCTATTATCCGGAAAATCAACAAAACACAATAATATAATTCTAGTATCTACTCAATTTAGAATAAGCATATAGTACAAAAGGCCAAACACACAAGAGGAAAAAAGATTATTATTTATTTGCACCGTGTCTTTCCCTTCCATGCAAGCATTCCAACTTTCATTTCACCATCACCAATATTGAGGTGAGTGCACTTTCTACACACCAATGCATATGTTCATCCAACAGTTAAATTTCAAAACCTCTAAAGTTTTATGTACAATATTTTAAGCATTTTGTTCAACCTGCAATCAATATAAACAATTATCAGCTCTGTAGCTAAAACGGTTATAATTGGTCACTACGTAAGCATCTAACAAAAATTAAAAAAATAGCTTGATTTAATTTGCAAATTTTACACATAGTGGCAGTTTCCACATAAATTGATCCTTAACAATAGACGGAAAGAACACACCTGAAAGTTTGACAACCAATTGGTATCGACTATTCACTCCCGAAGTCTTCATAACTTAAGCCTTCTGATATGGAGTCCAGCCTATTATTGTCTACTTAAAACGAAGACAGCAAAGGTATTAGCATCGAGGCACAAAACAATAGTATACAGGTGAGTGAGATTGTTTCTCACCTTGTTCTCCTCTGTCAAGGAAGTTCTCATTATCCGTAGCTAGGAAGGGTGACCTAGAATAGGTCTCCAGTATATCTGTCAAATAAGAACCTAAACTATAAGTGCTGATAATTTATCCACTAGTATGTAATAGCACGGAAAATGGCTTGAAACTTTGAAAAATCAACATGAAACAAAGCTTGACTGGCATTTTATTCATCACCATCAGTAAAGATGCACTTTCTCTGTCGAGCAATAGTATGCAATGCGTGCAGATATACACAAGGATCCGAAACAAACTTGAGAGAAGACATACCAGAACTCTGAGAAAAATCAGCAGTCAGATCTGAAAGGCTAAAATTTCTGGGAATCTGCCCCAGAAATCCAAATGAAGAAGTGTCTGGATCTAGGACTGCCTCGTTCAGTGAATGTGAGTTGGACTCCACATTAGTGAATGACGTAACTGAACTGCCACCAATAGTTGGGCGTGCCTCCAGGACATTTCCATCAGTACCAAACATGTAAGGAGAACAACCAGAATATCCCGGTTCAGATTTGATCATCCCACCATTCATTCCTTGTATCAGACCCATGTTTGCGCTTTGAGCAGAAAGCATGCTGGGAGGGCCATTAATCCTATTGCCATGAGTTGACATATCAACTGCAGCATGCATACTTGTATGTAGAGATGACCCGCCATTATTAAACACATTAGATAATCTGGAATCAACAGGATGTTGCATGTTTTCTGGCTTCAAACTTGTTTGGGTTCGGTCTGCAGTGTAGCATGCTGGATTCTCAGGTACTGTAACACAGTGACATTTGAAGTCAAATTAACAAAATGATCAGAATTAAACATTCAGTAACATGTGTAAAATAACACAAGTTACTTTACCCCTTTCATCTGTTTATTTCCTCATTTACAATAGAACAGTAGAATATGTAATTTGAATATTTAGAATAACTAAAATTACTAAGAATATAGCATAAACAAAGAATTCAATCCAGTCCGCATCATCCTCCTTCAGTCCTTAGCATAAAAATCCGGGGAATTCAAGTCATGTTCTTCACTTACAACAAAGAATTTCCCCCTAAATTTCTCAAACTAACAAAAAACTTAGAATTGGTGGTCATTTTCTAAGTCAGTTCTAAATCAGGTAAAATCTACCATAATTATCTTTCTTTCATAGTGTTTTATATATTCTTAGTACCTAGAAACAAAAATTGACCATTGAACCAAAATCTTAACTAGCAATCAATATAAATGAATGGAAATGCTAACAAGATAAGACAAGACAAAGTAGAATATATTTTACTGGAGACTAACTTCAAAACATTCAAAATTTACTTCTTCAAGTTTTAAACAATTAGTAAATGATGAAATCCAACGAATTTTTCCAATTTAACCCTATATTTATCAAGCCTTAAAAGCAACCAGGACATTACACATTGGGAAAATAATGGCGGTTGCATCTAAGTGTAAGAAAGAGACCATATGAGCCCATGAAGTGCCCAGGGTGAGAAAAAAAGACTTCCAACTACACAAAGGAATCTATAAAAAAAAAAAAAAAAAAGGATAGGATATTTACAGCATTCAGAGAGATAATAGACTTACTAGCAGGGATATGTGATCCATTAGAATTAGGTAGTGATGAAACTTCTGGGATATGTGACCCGTTAGTTGTAGGCAGTGATGCAACAGCAGTTGAGTGTAACTGCATTAATTGGACTTGCTGGTCCAGCAATTTGTTGAATTGCATTATTTGCTGCTTCAAAACCAATCTTGCATAATAAGCCTTGAAGAACTCCTCATTTTCTTCTTCAAGCTTTTGCCAAACTGAAAAAATGAGGGGAAAAAAGCAAAGAAACTTATAATAGAGAACACTAAATGATGGATGCAAGGTGACAGTCATTCTTTCACACCAATGCCAATCAGGAAGGACAAAATAGCAATTTCAACTGAAACAATAAATTACCAAATCTTACTCATCCCCAGGTCCAGCACTATGTCAAGTATCAAAACTATCATGGCTTTTCAAGAAAATAAAGGGGGGAAGCAGTGGATTGGATAAACATAGGTAAGGGTAATATGAAACTACTAATTGCAGGAGCTGCAGCAGCTAAACAAGCAATCACATTAAGTTACATATAACAACCTTCCAAGCTCTTGCTTATTTTATTAAAAAGTTAATTCCCTTGCAAGGGAAATTGAAATATTATACCATGTTAAAATTGCAATGTAGATTTCTACAAAACACAATTTTACAGCCCTGCTACCTTATTATCCCGAGGCTACATACAATCGAATCGAGACACAACCCAGTTCACATAAACCTTGATTTTTAGCCTGTGATTCTTTGTCCCCAAAACAGAACCCAACTCCCTTTCAAGCGTCTGCAGATATGCCCTTTGCAGGTCACAGATGACTCGTTTGCAACCGCCATCTCTTTTGTTTTGAACAGCCATCCTCATCTCTCAATTTACACACTCACACACACACACACATATATATATATATATTAGTATAATTTATAAATGTATAATTTTACATTTTGGTAGGATCTTACTTTCCTTGCTACAATCCTACGTTTTCAGATCTTGCAACCCCCCTCCAACCCAATCCTAAGTAGGATCTCGATCTTGACAACATTACTTTAAGGCAATAATAGGAGCTGTTATAAATAAGAAAACATAAATTGAAAACTTATCTGATACTCCATGAATAAAAACTCTAGACGTGTCTTATACAGGCATGCTTCTTCTAGCTTGTTGATCTAACTCAGTAGATAAAGCAAACTAGCTGATCTTTATCGTAGTTTCAGCTGTGCCAAGTAGCAGCACGATTGTAGAATCATGTCACAGAGCAGCTGGAACATGCTATAAAAATTGAATGGTGTGGTAGTTTGAAAGTAGCAGCTGTCACAGCTGCCATTGCCGGAAAAATTTCAGATAATCAAGGCTGGATTGGCACTATGGGTAGCAAAAACCCATCTTAACCATGAAAACATGTTCTTTAGGGCCATGTGAGGCGATCAATTCAAGAATCTACCCCTCCTTTGAATCCAAAGGGGCACCTCTACTTTCTCAGTCACTTACGCACACTCTATTATGAAGTTGAACTTTCTGATGAGCACCCACACTTCTCCGGCAACATTTTCTGGTATTTCCCAGTTTTTTCTGGCCAGCTGTGACAAGATTTTGGCCATCCTTACCTCTGCTCTCCATAGTTTCCAATCATCTCTGATACATCTGTGGCCCTTTGGCAAACATGTCACCATTTCCAACTGTGACCTTTGCCAATTTGCTTTTTTCTGCCCCACATTGTTCAGTTTTTTGAACCCCTCCAAACAGAACTTTCAACTCACTGTCTTGTGCTCTTTTCTAAGTTACACCCTTTAGTCTTTTCATTCCAATTGGTAGGCACAGTGGCCATCCAGCTAACTTCTGTAGCATTTTCAGGGTAGAGCCACTTCACACTATTTAGGATTGCCAACATTGATTTCAACTTTATGTCACTATAGGCATTCAGGAGTTCAACATTTTTTCAGCCAATTAAAACTGCAATCAATTTGTACAGGCTTCTCCAATTTTCTTCATTTCAAGAAATAGTAAAATAGAACTTGTACAGATTGGTTCTCCACAAGATAATCAGATAGCAGATAGAATTCAAATAACCAACATAACTCCCAGTGGCACAGAACAAGGTTGAAAAGAAATAATTAAGGGGGGATGGCATCTTCAGAATGAAAAAAATTATATAGAAAGTATAAAAGTCAGTTGAGAGTGGCCTAAGCCTCCATTTAACTCAATCGTAGTTAACAATCCTTGATTGCAGCACCGGGTATGTGATCTCAAACACTACAGTGAGATGGTAACAACAAGGTGGCTGCTAAACTAAAGTTTTTAACATACAAAGTAAATACATAAACAATGCTCCCAAACAGATTCTCAAATACCAAATAATAAGAATTTATTGGAATTTTACCATTTCTCGCTATCCTTTTAACATAAATCAAAATAACATAACTAAAATGGGAATACCGAACAAACAATCAATAATATAAATAAAGTGATACCCTAACAAAAACGTGCTACTCTAAAAATTTCAGCAGTCAAGTCTTCTAATAACATTTGTTGCTCAACACAACCCCATAAACCAGTGGTTTGAGAACTGTTGACATAAAAGGTCAAAATACAAAAAAGGATGACAGAAATATCTAAGAACTGCCAAATGAACCAGAACACCAGCATCACATCAAAGCACCGGATTTCTAAAACATATTTTCTAAGGGGAAACATTTTGGTTGTTTCTTACACTTCATGCCATAAACCCACAAGACCGTTATTAAGCACAAGCAATGTCTCCACTTTATAAAACTTAAGATACGACCTGAATGTCTCCATTTTTTAAATGATATAAGCAAAATATTACTATGGAGAAAAATAGAAAAACTATAACAGAGGTTTGACAGTCATGATTATAGAAGCACAATTCTCACAATGAAATGAAAAATATTACAGAAGTGAATCAATTAGAACTTTTAATCATGTATACTGTATAACACATCAAGAGTCTCACCAGATGAAGATGGAGTAAAATACAAATGAAGGAAAAAAAAAATACACCACCCCAGTGCCAGAGAATAAATTTTTCTACCTAGTTCGGTGAAACCAGGCTCTATTTTTGCTTGAGCTAGTAGTGTTTCCACCACTTCTTTCTGGCTCATATATAGTTGAAGACATCGTTCTATGAGATTTTGCACCTGTTATGAGACAAGTACACCAAAAGGAAATTAAGTCAGCAACCTCTGGTAGATGTAAGATGAACTGAACTGTATAGGGAATAGTGAAGAGATTTGGAAGAGGGAGATGGGGAAGATTGTAAGACAGGGCAAACAGAACAACTCAAAAGTGACGACTTTGAAAAGACTCAAAACCAGTAGCCTGGCCAGAATAAATACTCAATGAACACATGGAATGACATACTTCAAAACCCTAAACTAATAATTACCTTAATAACAATACCCTGTTAGTCTTTAACAATTAAAATGAATGTAACAATAAAGCATGAAAAGATACTTACTCTCTGTTCTCACAATGAACAAAATATTACATGCTAAAGCAAAATTGACTAAAAATGAATAAAATTTTTATGGCATATTCACATCTAGATTTTTAAAAAATGTCCATGATTGCAATTTTGCTGCAAGGTAAAGGTATTAGGAGTGTCTACAACCGCAGTAATTCACAATTTTACACAATATCAACTCGACAAATAGGCACCATGAATACAATTCAAAACCTTGCTTATACGGGAAAAAAAGAAAAAAAAAGTGATCGAAACTTTTATAATCACTAAACAAGTTTGCCCTAGACAACAAGTTATATATGCAAACATCATTTCATCCTTAGAATATTCAACACAGAGTGAGATCCCAACTTACCAGCTGAATATCTTGACGGGAAACCCGTCTCACTGATCCACTTGACATGTCGAAAGTTACCGAAATACTCTGTCAACAACTACCTGAAACATAACAACACAGGGAAAAGGATTAGCAATAACGGTTCACTGCTTCAGTTCACTGCAAAACTACCAAAACAGAAAACAAGTCAAATTTCCCACAAAACTTCACCCACAGAGCCATAACAATTTGAACAAAAGAAAAAACGCAAAAAAAGTAAACAAGGGACATGTAAACGCAGTGCGAGAAAATCGAATATTCCAAATTCTCTGACGAAACTATACAAAGACACTAAAATGAAAAATCGGGTGCAGCTGGAAAGGCGGGATCAATGAAAGGAAAGAAAGCAGCGTGAGAAGGAAGTTGGAGGATGAGGAACCCTGTAATGAAAATCGGGAAACGCGAGAAAAGATGAAAATCGAGGAATCGGTGCATGTGTGGTGAAGAGAAATTGGAGGGAAAAGTAGTTGCAGTTGTAATTGAGAGAGATTAGGGATTTGAAGTTGACCTTCAATGGAGAAAAAAGTGACGAGGACAGAGAGAGGTTAACGAAGAGAGAATTGGGTGTGTGGGTTAATTTTACGCTACACACTTGTTACAGTGGCGCAGGCATATTCCACCACGTCGTTCTAACATATAAGGATTTCCAATTTACCATTATACCCCTCCTTTAGAAACAAGTTCCAGGTTCTAATCTTGCGGCACTTTGGTCCACTTGTACATTATATGTGTACTATTAACTCTTTCTTTGGTAACAAGAACAAAAATTAACAACAGATATGAAAGATGGAAATAAAAATAAATAAATGTAACTGAAAAAAAGTATAAGAATAAAGTAAATTTAGTTCATAATTATATAAATTATGGAAATTGTGGATTATCCAAGTATGTGGGAATGAGATATTATTTGTAACATGATGTATTGTAACTGAGAGTTGAAAACTAATGCAAAATAAATTATAAATTAGAAATTGAAATAAATAGTTAAAATCCAGGTTGTCTTAAAATATGTTACCATAAGATAGGTTAATCTTAAAAAAAAACTTATAATTATATAAATTTATTAAAATAAAAATAATTTGATGAAATGATCATTTAAAAAAATAAATTAAATTCGAGTATTTTTAATTTAATTCTATTTTAAAACAGTAACTTAAATTAAATAAGATTATTTTGTTTGTGATCTAATTCGATTCAGATGATATAGATAAAAAAAATTATGAATGGGTTTTTTATAAAATAATTATTTTATTTTATTTATTAAAATATTTACATGTATTATAATTAATATATAAACTATTGTATTTAAAATTAAAATTAAAATTAACTTCAGTTTGAAATATACATATTTATTTATTTTTAATTTCAAATCATTTTTAAAAAATATTTAAAATGTTTTAATATTTAAAAAAAAAGTGAGTTAAAATGATATATTTTAATACCTCTAAACACCGTACTATAGTAGGCAATATACAATGGTATGAGTTGTGTTGAAGGCATCAAATTTGTGTTTATGTATTATTCAACAATAAAACTAGTTAATGTTTTGCATTCCACTAGTCTATTAGTATTTGGTTTACCCTTTAGCTTAATCTATAAGTATCCCATGTGTACAATGAAAGCATCAATTATTATAATGTAATAAGAAGAGAGTTTAATAAATAAATAAATAAAAAGTTGGTGTCTTAAAAGTTGGTGTCTTAAATCCTAAGTAGCCCATCAAGTAATTAATTATACCTTGCATCCTCCATTTTCAAACTCTACCTTATGTTTAAATGGAAAAATTAGAGACGAGAATTCATTTTTATAGAGATTTTAACTTAATTTAAAATAAAATGTGGTTTTAGGTGTTAAAATAATGGAAACTCGTATTGATAAATTTATTATATAAAATAAATAAACAAATTACCTAAAGATTAAGAATTTAAATTTTTTATATAATTTTTTTTTAATTTGTGTCTAATTCATTATTTTACTTCATTCTCTTTTTTATTTTAAATGATCTAAATATCATTGTATACAAGAGAAGTAATTTGTATTAACTAAATATGAAATCATTGTATACAAGAAAAATAAGTTGTATTAACTAAATATGAAATCATTGTATACAAGAAAAATAAGTTGTATTAACTAAATATGAAAAGAAGAAGCTCATCATGTTTAATAAGCATTTAATAAAAAAATATATCTACTAATATAAAATTATATCATAAAATATTAATGTTTTGAAAATTTAACTCGATCGACTAATTTAATTGGTTGAACAGGGAACTAGACTAGAAATTGGTCAGTTATTTTTAAATAATTAAATTTTAATTGAATTAGGACAAAATCGGTAAAATAAAATAAAAATTAATCGATTTTTTTATCAAACCGATTTTAGTAAAAAAAAATATTTATGATCAATTTTTTTAATATAATATTTTTACAGATATAATATATTTTAGTTTTTTTATCTAATATTGGTTAAGCCAAATTTAAATAATAGTTATTTTATTATATTTTTATCTTATTTTAACAATTGTCTATTTTTTATTTTTTAATATATTTTATATTTATAACTTTTATTATAATTTTATATGACCATGAAACAATTTTTATTTTTTTTATAGACAATATTTTTACTAATAAACTTATTATATTATAAAAAAATTAGTTTATCAATTTCGGTTGGATCCTAGTTGAACCATAATTGAATCTTAAAACATTGAACTCATGTTTTCACCTGGTTTAGTGACTAATCTAGTTTTAAAAACATTATAAAATACTAATAAACTTGTGCAGAACCAAATAACAAATAAAAATATTATATCCTATATTAGTTAGATATAATCTTCATATATCTAACATCATCTCGTTCTCATGTAATCATCACAATCATAATAGTCAATTTCATATAAAAAAAATAAGGGTAAGTTAATTATTTAAATAATAATTGACCATTTAATTTACAACACATGTAATATTAAATAAGTATACTACATTACATCAAATCTCACCATATCACATAATTTTACATGATATTTATATTTGACTCGTTAAGACATCTTTCAGAAAATCGATACTATACTCCAAACTCAAAAACTAATATTTGTGGGTTAATATTGAAATTGATAATACACCATATACTCTATGACTACTCATACAATTATGGATTATCTACCCATAGAGTAAGACTACTAACAACATTACATTCATCCAGATGCACCTCTCTCGTAATCTTAGGGCAAGTCATCAATAATCTCCTCCTCAATTCCTCACCTACTGATATCTTATCCTACTTGACTGAGGTTATCAATGGAACCTGGGATCTTATTGAATCCGCACAAGCATAGTAACCACATTAAAACCATATAGATATTCTTAGATACTCACAATCACACACATCTCAGTCAATTATGAATCAAATTCCTGACTCGACTTAGCCTCACATGCAAAGATATATCTCAGTATTAACAACACACAACAACATCATATCATCACCTAATTTATCATACATATCATCACCTAATTTATCATACATATCATATTCTTACATATATCAATATACTATATTTATTTTGAACTAAATACTACAATTATACATTTTTCTAATTTGACTTTTACCTATTATTTTAGTCATAACTTTCTTTGAAAATCTCTTTTTAAGCTAATTCTTATTTAATTGATTTCATCATTTTCGGGACTTCAATTTGAATATATGGAACATAAAATTTGGTATCCATAGCTATTTTTTTATGATTTTTAGAAGTTTAGATAGAAAACACTACTAAAATTTTGCTCGAGCGAAAAAGTGTTTACTTAAGCAAAATTTCAATCGCATCAATTCTCTCTTCTCTCACTTTAGTAAAATTTTAGTCGACTTAACTTTCAATTGAACATAAATAGCCTCGCTTGAACAAAGATTAAATTGATTTGACTCTCGCTTGATTGAACCGTCACTGTCTTAGGTCATCTCTTCCACCTCACTCAAGCGAATTAGGCTTTGCTTAAGCGAAAATTATCCTTATAAGTGAGATTTTTCTAAGTTTCTTGTCTTTCTCCATCCCAATACCCAAAAATACAACTCATATATATTACAACATGTAATAGGAACATATTTCAACATCAAAACATATAAATATTTTTTTCTACTATCATTACAATACACAACACACACACACACACACACACACATATATATATATATATATATATATATATATATATATATATATATATATGGATACTTTCTTTTAACTCCTCTTTCCTCAATATTCCAGAATCATAACCCCTCCAAATATATGTGCAATCTATAATCAATACTTTGGCTTTAAAAACTAGACAGCATCCTCTATGATAATGATATATCTTATTACCTAGATAGAGGAAATGATTTACCTGTGTAAAGTTATGTTTGAGTATAATCCCTCCTTATCTCTTCAGATTTTTCTTATTATTTTTGGATCTAAAATATAATAGAGTATCTAAAATCTAATAAATTTAAATTTAGAGTGAGCCTAAATTATTCTATTTTAGAGAGATGAATGTTTATAGAAAGTATTTAATTTGATATTCTATTTATAAAGTTTTGCAAATAACCGAATATATTTTTTATGTTTAAAATAAAAAGACTACATGGTTACATCTAGTGAGTTAATTACCTACGTGATCTTGGTTTCTACAACATTGCAATATTCATTACCATATTAGCCATTACATTTGTTTGGTGTAAGTCATTGTTCCATGTGAGTCTAGAATTTTGATGACACATTTTGATTTCCAAAATTTGTGGTCTCGTGAATAAATGGATTGGGCAAAGTTAGAGAAACAAATATGGATCATGCAGGTGACTGAAAAGAAAAGCCCAACATTTTAAAGGCTCTTTTGGGCTGTTTTTTTTTTTAATCCATCATAACTTATATATATATATATATATATATATATATATATATATATATATATATATATATATATATATTACTTGAAAATATAGAAACGAAACAAAAAATACCATAATACAGATGAAAATATGAATAGAGAAATTTCATTTTAATATTTTAAAATGCATTTATTCAAAGACAAAATGAGTTAAAATTAAAATAAATGGGTTAAGATTTTCTAAAAAAATACAGAAAAGATAAATAATTAGCTATATAAAAGTTAAATAATTTATTATTATTATCAATTGTATACATGTGAATCTGTAAGTGAGTTGTGATTAATAAAAATAAATATTTATTATATATAAGAAGGATTCAATTATTTTAAAAAGAAAGAGTTATATAAATAGGAAAGTTTAATAGGTTTCTTTAAATCTTCGTTGTATTTTTTATTTATTATTTTTTTATTTTATTCAATTTTAATTTTATTAATAATAAATTTTAATCAAATTTTTAAATTTTGAGAATTTTAATAATATGCTATCATTTAATTTAATTATAATAATGAAATAATTAACAAAACAAATATTTCTAATAATTTATATATAATACAAATTATAATTATCATATAATGATAAATTATAAAACTTACTACTTCATTCTTAAAAGGAAAGAGTTACATTGTTGAAAAACTTTATTGAACTTTATGGTAAATTATATTTTTTCTTTTTTTAGATTAAATAATTTAATTGACTCTTTTAATAAAATAAATATATAATAAAAAAATATAATAAATAAAACGAATATTTAAATTAATGGTCAAACTGAAAAAATAAAATATAATAAAAAAGAAGTGATTAAACGTTTCGTCTATTCCTGTAATAACTTTTTTCGTTCCATTCAAGTCTAATTTTTAAATTATATTTAGAAATAAAAAAAATACCTTTATTTTTAATAAATATTTTTCAAATTAATAGTATTTAAACTAAAAATAATAATTCAATACATATTTGGATTCAAGGTTACCGTGGTTCTGAGGAAACAGGGAGTGGATGTGTGAAGAAATGAAAAAGCCTCTATATGTTTATTTTTAGTTATTTGTATTGATTTAAACATATGGATTAATGTGACTCCTTATTTGTATTGAATGGAAAAATGGATTAGCGTGACTCATTATATCATAAACATAGTAAAATTTCTTTATTATCTTTAAGTTAAAAATTTAATTTAATCATATTTTATAATTTTTAGTATATTTTATAAATAATTATTTATATTTTAATTATAAATTATAATTTTTTAATATAACTTTACAAACAAAACACTCTAATAAAAATTTAACGAATATATGATTAGAGCTAATAGATTATATCAATATAAATAATTAATTATATATATATATGAGAGTAATCAATTATATTAAAAAATATTATATAAATCAATTATATTAAAAAAATATATTATTATATTTATTATATATGAATTAATATTGAAATGTAAATTAGTTATTTTAATATTTTATATTTATAATAAAATTAAAATTATATCTAAATAAAATTTTAATTTACTTAAATATATTAATATTATAATGTAAGTTATTATAAATTTTAGTTTGTAAAAAATGTAATTTTAATGTATAGTTTTATTTTTACTAGAATTATTTTATTATATTTTAATTAGTATGTGAAATAAAAAAATTTACATTATAATTAATTATTTAAATAATATAAAATTTATTTTAAAATAATTTGTAAAACAATTTTTAACTTTAAAAGTACTTATATATTTGTTTAGTTATAAAAATAAAATTTAAATATTCTATAAAATATTAAAAATTATTTTTATAAATTAACTTTGATATATTTACATTTGTATCTATAATATAAATTAATTACTTTATATTAAATTATATCATAATTTTAATTTCATTTATTTTACTTAAAATTAATGATAAGGATATTTTGTTCAATATACTTTCTTTTTTATTGTTTAATTTTTTATTCAATCACATCTATCTTATCTTTTACCATGTTTCCACCTATTTCTTCACATTTTATTTCCATCAATCCAAACAATTCTATTTTCTATTATTTATTTTTATTCTCTCGAATTCATTCTGAATCCAAACACAATATTAATATTATAATATTTATTTACTTTCTATATATTATAATTCTATTGTATTTGGATTGAAAAGTAAAAGAAAAAAAAGAGTCAAAACTAAAGTTATTTAGGTTGAAAGAAAAATAATGAAAAGTTAAAAGAGAAAAATAATGGACATATTAGTAAACAGATAATAGAAGATAAGAGTGATTTGATTGAATAAAAAAATTTAAATAATAAGATAAAATATATATTAACTAAAATACTTTATCATTATTTTTATTGTAATTTTAATTTATTGATAATTTTATTTCAAATTATTTTAATAATTATTTACTTTTTTATATAAATACTTAACCTGTAATTTAAAATTTTGAATTTATAGATAGTAAGCCTTTAATTTTATTATTCAAAACTTATTAAAAAAATTAACTAAACATATATTTTACAATTATGTTTCCTGTCTTATTCTATAATTTTGAAAACAAAAATTGAAACTTAATTTTTCTTAAAGAATAAAAACACATAATCAATTATGCATAACATCGTGTGAATCCTTATAATCAATTAAACTCACCTTCATAATCAATTACAGATTGTGCAGATGCATGACACAGTCAACAACAATATAATTTGTAATTCAAAAAAAATGTAGAACCAAATGGATTAGAAAACTTAGTACGAAGAGGGATGGTTTTTTATGTAAGTAGAAGAAGAAGTCGTGCATCCTATTGCTACAGATTCTTTGACTACACTAAATCAATAAAAATAAACAATGCATTAATTACAAATAACCATCTTTAATATACTTCTTCTCTAAACTTTGAGTAAAAAACTTCCTAAGAAACTACATCAAGTCATGACATTGTATTTATACTCTTGTCCCGAAACACATTTTTAAGATAAAATGGTGTTAAAAAACATGAAATGTGATCAGTTTAGATAAATAATTTAATTACTGTATCATTATTTTAAACTTTTAAAAAGACACATCAATTACTTAAGAATGTAATAGGATGAATGAGGCATTTGACCAACAACATTCCTTCCATAGTTAGATATTAGATTACTGATACAACCACTTAAACAATTTATGGAGGGTCCAAAAGAGAGACCGATCATGTGGTACTCACAATTTTTTTGTTTTTATTAAAAAAATATTCTATGGTTCCATTAAAAAATATATATGTTAATTCTTTTCACCTTAATTTTTTTAGTTTTGAATTTATGATTACATTTGGGTACTGATTTTGATCTTGTACTATTATAATTTTTTATTTAAATACATCAATACATATCATTTTTTTTCATCTAAGTTTTCATCCTAAAAATATTTTTAGGAAATGTTTATTTTATTTAGTAAAATAACTAGTCTTCGAATTGTATTAACAAATTCCTTAATTTTCAAATAAAATAGGAATTTTAAGTTATCTTGAAAAATCATATTTCTTTTCTTAAAATTATTCTTAATTTTTATCCTATTTTTTATACATATTTAAATAAAATGATAATTACCATATAAATTAAGAAAAACTAAAAAAGAAATATTAAAAGACAAAAATCAAAACTTTGTTGTCAAATGATGCATTCCAGGTAGTAGGCTACGAGCACGACATTTTCTCCCATGTTCAAGAAAATCTTTTTTTAAGTAATTTTAATATTAATAAAATACTTTTTATTTCATTAAATAAATGTGAGATTCTTTAATGTTGATGTAAAAGAAGAAATTTATATAAAATAATTTAAAAATTCTTTTCAAGTAACGATGAGTATTTAATATACAATTTTAATAAATTTGGATTAAAACAAATTTTAAATAACATTTAAAGTTTCAAAAGTTATATAGGTAACGAAGAGAACACCATGTATGAATGAATATGCTAGAAGGTTAGTGCGAGTAAAGTTTGTTTTCTTATTTCACACGTAGATGATATTTTTATACGTGAAAAGAAACATACTTGTATTAAGTTAATAACCAAAAAATAATCTTAAACGATAACACGTAAATGTTAACATATTTGCATTATACTTGACATTGTATTTGTAGTTAGAGATTTGAGAAGATATCGAGTAATCCGTATATTAATCATTGGAAAATTATAAAGAATATGATGAGATATTTTCAAGAAATAAAAGATTTCATATTCATATATAAATAGATAGTTTACTTTGATTTAAATTTCAATTACTACACAAATACCAAAAAACTACACCTAGTAATTTTTATGCTAACTAGTGAAATTGTATCTTAGAATAGGAAAAAGCGAACATTTACTACTGTTTATATTATAGAAATTGAGTTTGTCTCTTATTTTAAGGCTATTATGATTAAAAAGTTTTATATTTGAATTTAGAATTATAAACCCAATTGTTAGATTATTGAGGCTGCATTATAATAACTTTGTTACGATATTTATAATTAAAAATAATAAGTAGAAGTCCAAGTAAACACATCAACATTAAAAACCTAATCATACCATGACATGTTAAAGAGAATAAAATGAGCATTACTGAATTGATATTGTCAATTGTTTTAAGTAAAAACATGTCATTAAATAAAATAAAAAATAATGTAAGAAGGATGAATGAGACTTGATTCTATTATTAATCATAATTGTAAATATTTTTATTTTAAAACTCTAATTTAGTTTAATTTTTTCTCATTTATTTTATACCCATATTTATTTATTTTGAGAAAACTCATTTAATCGTGACAAAAAGTAAACATATGATTTATTCATGAAAAAAAAAATTATGACGGAATACTTAATATATATGATAAATAAGAGATAATAGTCACTATTAAAGAATTTATCACCACAATTCATATATTTAATTTTTTATTTTAATTGATAATGGAATAAGGGGAAGAATTTTAGTACATCGGTAAGAAAATTATATCTCATAATTTAAGAAAATTGACTCTAATATTTCCTTTCATAGTTATGTTGAACAAGTTATGTTCAATCTATTATGAAATAATATTTGGATATGGTCCTAACTTTCAGATTTTTTTTCTTTCAAGGCTTATAACTCCGTGATGGTATGTATATATATATATTATTTAACAGGAATAATTATTATTTTATACAACAAGTAATTCATAATAATATTATATTTTAAAAATATTTGATTCAATGTACTTAAAATTTTATAAAATTGCTTATCCTAAAATAGTAAGCAAAATTATCTGATAGATGTAATATTTGAAAGAAAGAAAAATAAATAAAAATGAAATTAAATAACTAAATACGAGAAAAGTGAGTTAATTGAAAAAAAAATAGTTTTTAATAATTATACTTCAAAACTCGATACCCTAATTCATTAATTGGACTAAGATAGATGAAGTTATAGGTTTGTGGTGGGTTTCCTATCTTGTTCTCATCGCTTGTTACAACTCCTAACACAAACAAATGTAATACACAAAAGACACTTTAAAGAATGAATTCGTGCTTCACTAAATAAATACACCCAACAAATTTCCCAAACAGGTTTACAGTTTCCACCCAAAGACAAAAATGATAAGCAGAATTAAATTTTTATTTGGTACATAAATAGAAAATAATATCTTTAATCCGTTAGTTAGGTAAATAAGAGAGAATAAGAAACGAGATTTAAGTAACCCTAAAAAAATAGTAAACAAAATATCAGTAACAGAAAATGCCAAAACCATACCTTTCATCCACCATATCATAATTTAGTTATTTTGCCTTAGTGGAGTTTATGTTGGTAACTTTTTTTTTTCCAGTCTATTAAATTAATTATACACTTTTCATTCATGGGGTTTGCTTCTACATAGGATATGACAATTAAACTCGTCCTCATGGGGACCGATCCGTCCCGTCCTGAATTTGACGGAGAAAACTTGAGTTGACTGGGGACGAGGACGGGGTGGGTTCGGGTTTTCCCGTTTTAAAAAGTTGGGGCGCGGGGACGGGGATGAGTAATGCAATCTCGACCTCGTTCACTCGCACTCCTAACTTTATATTTAAATTTTAAAATATTAATATTTTAAAATTATTTTCTTTTCTTTTTCTATTATATATAAGGTCATTTTTTTATATTCCACCAAATTTTTTCTTCTATCCAATTTTTTAATTTTATTGTCTTTTTTAATCTTTTATATCAATTAATTTATTACATTATTATTTCTCTTACCTTTCAGTTTTTCACATTTCCTTAATCTCTCCTATGAATTTGTTTTTTTTTCAATCTTTTCAACAAATTTGATGAACACAAAGTTAACTTTTTTTATTCTTTATCTTTTTCTAAATATTTTACATAAATCTTAGTAGTAACTAATATTATTTTATTTATAATTTATATTTATTAGGATTTATTATGTCATATTCTTTTATCTTATTATTCTTATTTATCATCTATCAAATTTTATCTTAATAAAATAATTATATTTTAAAGGATTAAAGGAATTGATAATTTAAATTTTTATTACTTGAACTAATTGAATAAGAATTAACTTATTAAATATTTCCTTATAAACTATATATTTCATATTTTTAGATGAAAACTTAAAAATGAATTAACTTATACATATAATCAAATGTTTGAATACGAGTATTATAATAATAATGTTATAAATATTTAAATATTTGAATATAGTGTTATAATAATAATAATAATATAAATAAAAAATGATTAAAATTTTCTTTTACCTACATATTTTAATATAAATATAATAAATTAAAATATATATTTAATTAATAATAATTATAAATTATAAATATTTATTTATATATAAAAAATAGAAGTAAAATTAATTTATTATAATTATAATTATCTTTTTAAAAATAATATAAATCGGGGACGGGACGAGGACAAGGACCGAAACCCAACGAAAACAAGGATGAAGACTTAATTTCTAACCCGGACGGGAATCAAAAACAGGGATGGTTAAAAAAGTCGAGGGTGGTAAAACGTGCCCAATTGCCATGCTAATTCTACACAATGGTAAATGAAGTGATTGCTAAAACTTTTTCTGTTCATATATTTGTCTTTTGCTTTAGACATAGATGGTGATTTGTTAGAATCAGTTGTTATTGTGGGTTTTGTTAACAGATTTCAATCAACCAACAATTCAAGCGTGTTGGTGGTTAACATGGAAGCAATCATAATTCTTTCAGACTTGAAATTGAAATTTGGTATCAGATTTCTTACTCAATTCAATATTTTTTTTTTTCATTTTCATTAATATGGATGTAGCAAAATTGGAAGGAAATATTTCCAGGAAAATGTGTACAGGAAACAACTCTACTACAGTCCTATAGAGCCTATATTAACCAACACTGAAGTTAATTTTTTTTAAAGAAAAAAAGTTATATGGGAATTACATTTTTTAAATTGAAGAAAATTATTTGGCAGTGATTTTTTATCATACCACAGTGGCTATGCCACTGTATCTTGGTCTTGTTCTGTCAGTCTCAGGTGTAAGCCCCTGTTCCATGGTCTTCCTCTTGTTACTGTTGGCTTGTTGTAGTGACTGTTGCTGTTGTTCTATAATTGGTTGTGGATGTGACTCTGACTCTGGCTGAGGATCTTGGGGTTTTGGTTCTTGTTGGTGGTCATTTTGGATGATTTGTTGTGCCTGTTTCTGTAGAACTTCTGAGTTTTCAAGCTTTTCTGCTGTTCCCTGCTTTTGATCTTTCAATTTGGTCTTCTTCATGTGGGGTTTAAGCTTGTTCAAATCTGCCTGCCTCACAGGCTTCAAGAAAAATTCTTCTGCTCCTTCCTCCAGGCATCTGTTGTCAGTTTCAGATATTCATCAGAATTTCACTTCAAAATATATGTTCATAGGAAAAAGTTAAACCAGAAAAAAAAAAAAAAACAGGAATTAAATGTTTCCTCTTCTTACCTGCTAATCCTTGAAGGCACATTCTCAGATGACATAATCACCACTGGTATGTTTCTCAAAGATGAAGATTCCTGAAATATCAGAGAGAATCCTATGAAGTTTTTGAGCCTGTTGGTTCCAGGTGGAATAAGTGAAGGGAAGACATAATTTTCATAGATTCTCAAACGATTTTTCACTCAAATCAAATCCAGCTACTAAAGTAAGACCTTTAGGAAAGGAAAAATCTTTCGATCACTTATTGAACCTGATTTGTTTTCGGTGGAAAACTAAAAAGCAGATAGCCGAATTATTCCAGGAGATTATTATACTCGATCTTTTTTGTGTGTGTGTGGTGGTGAGAAATGAAACTAGTCCAACTTGACAACTTTAACCAACAACATCAAATTGGAATGAATGCACACTTTCAAAATGGAAAGTCCTCTACAAGGGCCTTTGCAAAAAGGAAAAACAATCTTGGCCACAAAAACTGAGAAGAAAAGTGGGGAATATAATAGTTAAAAGAGAGATGAGACAGGAATAGAAACCAAAGCAAGCAAGCATACCTTGATTTTCTTAAGCAAGTCATACCCTGTCATGCCAGGCATACAGTAATCTGTAATAACAAGATTCACCTCCACCTCCTATAAAGACAGAAAATTCCAAAACAATTTCAGAATCCCAGAAAAAGAAACTGATCTATGGCTAAAAAAAATGAAGTTTATTAAATTTAAATTAAAACACTTTTATGCATTCTAACAAAAAAAGAAAAACACCATACCTGATGATTGTTGGGAGAAACAGATGGTGTACTTGGGTTGCTCTCATCATTCTCACGCAACCCCAGAAACTCCAAAGCCTTGCTACCAGAATCAACTGTAGTAACTGCCATTGAGAAAAAAAAGAGGGGGGGTCCTTCTAATCAGACAACATGGTACACAAGAAAGAAAAAAAGATCAATTATCTCCAAGATGTTAGTGTGTTTGGCCTAAAAGATAGTACCTTGGTAGGAAGAGGTTCTGAGGAGTCTCTCAATGAGTTTCCTATCTATGATGCTGTCATCAACAGCCAACACATGAAACTGTGACTCTGCAGCCATCCCCATTTGTGGAAAGGTGGAAGTGGATTAAAAATGATGAAGTGAGAGGAAGAAGGTGAGAATTGGAAGAAAAAAAAGGAGTGGTTAGAAGAATGGTTTTTGGTGAGTGTTAGGAGAGGAAGACGAGATTGGAAGATGGGGATGGAGATGAAGAGCTCTGCATTGAAATAAGACCCACCAAAATCCCCATCCCACAAAGCAAGATCCGACCAGATTTCATCCCAAATCTTGCAAATTTTCCAAGTTGATCTTGAATTACCGGGGAAGCAATGGGAAAATATAAGATATAGAGTAGGAAGAAATAATTAATGAATAAAAAAAAGAAATAAATCTTAGTGAATATTTTTTGGGTAGTTGAGGGTTGAGAGAGGAGGCGAGGAAGGTTTATTTATACATATATGTATATAGAAGCAGTGTGAGAGGAAATGGTTGTGAAATTAGAAAGTAGGACGAGGCAAAAGAGGAAAGAGAAGTAGAGAGAGAAAGGTGTGTGAGTGGGCCCCATAAAAATCCCTTCAAGAGATACAGGTGAGGTCAGCAATGGTGCCTTTTATTTTCCCCTGGGTGTGAAATCATGTGGCGCTTACCATATCTTGGGCAGGTGGGGGAGAGTGGTGGCAAAGAGAGGCCAATTTCTTTTGATTCCCTTTTAAGATTTGCTTCCCATGCCCATCCCATCCCATCCCATCCCATCCATTCATGCTCATGCACATCCATCCTCTTGCACAAATTTCTCACCTTTATTATCCATTTTAGAATTTTGGCACTCAAAAATTTTAATTAAATGGTAACGATTAACTCTATTTTATTACAACTAAATTTGCCGTTTTGGTTTACATGCGTTTCAACGGAAGCAATCGGATAAATCTGTCTCTTAATATCCTCCAACAAACATATACTTTTTTAAGACTCTTCTAATCTAACAAAAAGACAAACATACACTCCCAAATTCAAAATTACAAACCAAACATTAAACCACATATGATTTTTTTTTTCCTCTTCTTAACATAGTCTCAACTGTTAGTTATCGCATTAACAACCTAATTCCTTTGAGGGAATATTTATAAAAAAAAAAAAAAAACTATAGACCCTAATGAAAGAACACCAACACGTGAACGGTGATTATTTTTTCTAAACTTTCAATAATAAGTTATAATATTCCCATAGACTTTTCTGACCCAAAATATTCCACGTATTACCATCATCACCTCTCTTCATTTTTTTTTTTTCATTATCGAAAATCCACATTTTTCTTTTCTGGGTGATTGATTTTTTTTTTGGCTTGCAAGACCAAAATAGATATCCCACCATTTCTTCAAACATGGCCATGATTGAAAACGCGAAATGAGAAATTATCTAACGTTGTATTGACTCTCTAGAGTGAAAATAATAATAACAAAAATGATGTTTTTTTTTTTTTTTTTAAATTATGGTATGAGATTGATGGCATGTAGGCATTGATGTTGAAGGTAGAAAAAATGCGGCACATGAGAGAAAACGATAAAGTGAAAAGGCACTAACTAGTGGGCCAATTCACCTAAATCTTCTAATGTCTTCTCCCTCTTTTCTCCCATTCATTATGGCCACGCTTCACGACCATGACCAAGACTATGAATGAAACTTTGGTTTTCTTTTTATCCCATTTTTTCAATTTCAGAGTCAAATGTTCATACCAATTTATTAAAATTTTCATGGAAGCATGATGGAATGTTCATCATTCATCGTTCTGCCTCTTAACTAATTGCGTATCGCCCATGCTTGTTATTTTGTCGAACGATCCAAGAAAGTTTGATGCATATTATTAGCGACGGAAATGATTTACACACAACGATATAATTCTGTCGAAAATCAGCTACGTGGGAAACATAGATCTTCATTCGTCAGATAGATTAAGAATTAAGATTCACTTTTTCTTTTATTTTCTTCTCACCATCTTGTAAGCATTTTTCCTTTTATTCAATTTTAGTCATTTATCGCGTTTTTAAGATGTAAAATACTCCACGTAAATATTGAAAAATATAATTAAATAATATTATATAAATCAACCTACATCTCACTTATCACCTAGTTTTTAAAAATTGAATTAGATTCCAAAATTATTTTATAATATAATATTAGAAATTGATATAAATCTCATTATAATTTAATATTAATCTCGTAAAATTAAATGAAATATAAATTATATTTACTTGGACCTAATAAATAAGTCAAATAGATAATTTATCAAAATAATTATACAAGCAATGATGAACTAGATCTCTACACAACCATCATCATCCAAACCCCCAATAAACCAATTATGCCACCAACAACAACCCCAACATTAATATTGATACACCAACAATGGTGTTGTCACCATGAGCCAACTTTGACTTTTCATTGCAGTCATATTTTGATTCCTCCACATTGTTTAGTGTCTAAGGCCCCTTCAATGAATACTAATCAACACCCTAATAACGAATTTAGAAGAAGAAACAAAAAAAAAAATGGTTTTATTAGATGTTTTTTCTTTTTGAAATTTCACAATTTCAGAAGTAATGTTTTATTAAATGGTCTTATTACCTAACCTGAACTAATCTACAAGAGATAAGATTGGTTTGGTTGAACTTCACTTCACAATAAATATAAAACTCATCTAACCTCATAGTACTTAATTAGTTAAAGCTTTTAAACATTCCAAATTTAATATTCTACATCTTGATTTCTGACATATTAAAAAAATAACAAAAATATAAATTGTCATTACATAACGCTTAATTTTTGTACTTGATCAGCAAAACATTAAATGGTATTTAAAATATTTTGTCATACAAGAAAATTAAGGGTTTTACAAGTTTTTTTTATTATTATTTCTTATCTACTTCATAGTATTTTGAACCTATATATATCACTGGGGTTTTCAAATGGAATTGGATTATTAAACGTTATATAATTAAAATTGAATTCGTCTTCCATGTTTTTAATTATCTTATGTGCATAGAGTTTTTATTTTTTTTATTAATATTTGATATCAATGTAAAATATGTAAAATATAAATTGATGGTTTTTTATATTAATCCTATAAAGAAGTACAATACACACCTAATCATTGTGTGATTCTTCTGTTATTGTTGAATATAAAAAGATCAAATAATATAAAAAAATAAAGATAATAAATATACAATCTCATATATTTAATAATCATTAAATTTTAAAACTAAAATCATAAATATTAATATAAATTATAAATTTTTTAAAAATAATCATTAAATTTAGAAATCAAAATTTGAATATAAATTATAAATTTTGACGGAATCATCACCTCCAAAAACTCAATGAAAATATACAAGTATTATTATAATTTGATGTAAATTTCAAATTTTACATCAAATCTCGTATTAGTTTAATGAAAAAATCCTTTCTTTTAAAAATGTTTTTATATTTTTTTAAGTGAAATAATTACTAATTAAAAAAATCATATAAAAAAAACACTTTTTACTAATCAATTTACAAAACTAAATATTTACCCTAATAAATAATAATATAATAAACTTTGTATCAGTTCTAAAATAAATTTTAACATACCTATCTCTATTGTAAGGTGAAATTAATTTATATTTATGTACCCTATTAAATTTTGTATCAGTTCTAAAATAAATTTTAACGTACCTATCTCTATTGTAAGGTGAAATTAATTTATATTTATGTACTCTATTTTAGTTAGATTATTAATTGAACTAATATATTATGAGATGAAAAGTATATATTTTAATATATTTAATTTTTTTTTTAAGAGAACAATTATTTTATTTATATTTTTCAAAAATAATCAGTATACAATTTTTTTTTTCATATATCCTTTTTTAAAAGGCAACTATAGTTAAGAGAGACATAGTCAAATATTCTTAAATAGGATGATTCGTCTAGCACGTTAGAAAGAGTAATCTTTGACTAAAAACAGTCTAATTGATAATTAAGTTTTGATTATTAAGAATTAATGATGAATTATAGACAATGAAGACCAAAGGTCAACTGTCATAAAAAGGTATTATGATTAGGTTAAACCCAAGCATACGCAAGCTTATATCAGCAAACCCTATTGAAAAAAAGAGGAGGGGGGTCCTCCTTTTCCTCCAAACCAGAGTCATGTATACATCTTCACATGGACTATTCCATGGAATAGGGGACCAAAACTTTGAAGTTTTCCACAGCATTTTCTGCCATTGATGTTCAAAAAGCATCAACATACATTCATTAAAGTCATCGAAACCACTTGATGGACGATTTATGAACAGTGGTTTTTGTTACACTAATTAATGAGAAGATTTAGTGCAGGAGGGGGAATCCTATATCATTATTGGACTTGAAAGCAATAGTACTTCATTTAGAATCCTATATTTAGTTCCACATTTTTCTTTCACTTTCACCAAACAATTCAAAGTTTTGGAGTGAGAATTTACTACGGTAAAATGTTAAAAATTTGGCAATTTAATTAATGCTAATGTGAGAAGCGCAAAAAAGTTTTATATTTGTATTAATTACATGCTCTCAAATTATCTAATAAATATTAATACAATCATAATTGGTAAGTTCCATTAACAAATTTAAGTGTAAATTATAATTTATGGTAAGCCCCATAAAATTCTAATCTCCAAATTTTTAAATTATTTTCAATTTTTTATTGTCATAATATGTTTTGTTTATTTTATTTTTATTTTATTAAACTTTAAATATAATTTTTTTATTTAAAATATCATGATAAACTTAATTAACAAAATAAATTATAAGAATAAAAAAACTGAGATCAATAATCCTACCTAAATATATTTGCAATATTAGTTTCTGAATTTACATACAATTAATTGGGAACGATTTATATATTTAGGGGAATTTTGTAAGAGATTTTTTTAAAATTATAAGTAATATTAGTTTTCTGTGTTTAATATGGAACATTAAAAAAAATCCTTGTAAGTATTTTTTTTATAAAAGATATGTAAATTATTTTTCGCAATTTTTTAATAAATAAAAATATTGTTGTCACAGTAAATGAATATTTTAGTAGAAACCATGAAAAGAATCCAAAAGAAGAAAGAATGAAAAAAATTGTGAATGATTGACTAAACTTACATTTTGCATATTTTTTTACAACGAATAATATATGTAAACATATAATTTAATTAAATTGCTTTTTAACATTATCTTATTTTATGTCCAAGCAAAAACATTATGAAAAATTATTTATAAACGTTATTATTAGTATAATAGTTTTTACATATGATCCATATAAAAAGGTTTAGACAAAACAAATGATAATAAAATGTAAATAAAATTACATAAAACTTTAAATAAACTTTATATAAATTTAATTACATAATTTTAATTTCTCCATTACATACAAAAATACGTAGAATCAAGAAAATGTTTTGTCAAGTTAAAAAATAATTTATATTTTCTTTTTACAAAATAATAATTTTTTGCTTTACATAATATAGTTTCTCTGATGATAAATAAAAACATATTAAAAAGTTAGGTAATAACATTTTAAAATAATGCTTCTAATAAATCATTTCACAAAAGAGTATTTAAAAAAAATACTTATATATCCAAAATAAAACTCTATTGAAACCATATATATCAATCTTAGAATTCCATAAAATATAAATAAAAAATAGTATATATATCAAATAGTTTTTAACCATGATGCTAACAATTTATATTTCCTACAGCACATTCCTAAATATTAAAAAAAAAAGATTTTATTAAATTATGTTTATTAATTAATATAAAAAACTAGAAAATTATTTATTTATTTTACACTTCATTTTGTTTGGCATAATCAAACTCACAAATGGAATTTTCAAAGGGTCATTGAACAAATCTTTAGTCAAATGTTTGCCATAACGTTGACAATAAGATGTTTCTAGAAAGTTTCAAATCTGACTGTTATGTTTAAGAGAAAATTAAACGAGACAACTTGGAAAAGAGAAAATGAGTAGTATCTATATATATATATATTATTTTTTTCTTTTCTTTCACTTAATAGAAAGAAAAATAGGGAAAGGAGTAAAATAACATTTACAACATTTTTTATCAAGAATAAAATATCTACAAGAAAACATAGTTTTTATATATTTATTCTTCTTTATTTTTTTAGTTAAATAAACACTCAGTTTAGTCTAAAACTTTGTAAAACGTTTTTATACTAATTTTAAAATTAAAAAGTGTAAAATAAATTATGAATATTTAAAACATGGTTTAGTATCATTGTAGTTCCTAAAGTTTATAACCTAATGTTACTATATTTTGTGTTAAAAAGTACTTTTGAGTGTATTCTTCTCATGCATATTAGTTGTTATTCAATCAAATGAGTAATTTTAAACATTAGAATTTTTCCAAATGACACTCCTTAATCTTTACCAACACCAACAAAACTAAAACTATAAGACCAAACCATGTAGCAATTAGAACATAACAGTTACAGACATGTGATTGAAAGAGAAAAGATTCGATCTTTAAAGAAGAATATCATTTGTCGTTTTGAGAAAATGGAAAAAGAAAAAAAAAAGCTAATAAAACCCTTGAAAACAGTAAAAGGGATAGTGCTAGATATAATAAAGTCGTAATTATTTACCTATAACACGGAAGAAATTTGTATAAATAAACAAAAGTGGAGGAATATGAAGGAAGTATAAAATAATTTGAAAAGTAGTTGCAAAGTTATTAATGAAAAAAAGAAGAGAGAAAATAATAGAAAAAGTGATGGTGATATATGGAATGCGTGGTGGTGGGGCAGAGGTATGGAAACTTACAAGACAAAAATCTTGGGAATCACATGTAATGCAATAAAATGTAAGGCATATGAAACAAACAAACCAACTGTCTAATCCCAATTTGATTCTCTTTTTCATCCACCAACCCAACTCAACTCAACTCAACTCAAAACCCAAACTCTTGTTCTACGTCTAAAATCTAAAGAAATATAGATAGGAGTAGAAGGGGGAGAAGGTTCTGTTCCAACAAGTACAACTACACTATAACATTACATATACATGTGTGGGGGGGCTAACACTGCAACATCGTGGTGGTGTAAACCAAAGAAATAATCATAACCTATTACTCTTGAATTTACCCGATTTGGTCGCTTTGGTAGCCTTTGATTCCCCGACAAGGTTTGGTGTTTCATCCATGCTGTACAGTCTGTCACACAACACACCTATTCTCACTCTCCCCACATACAAACTACATCGTTATTGTTACACCCGACCTAAACCTATGTCCACCCACCCACATTCAATTCCCATCTCATTTACTTTTAATATATTCACAACCCTATCTTATAAGGAAAACCAACCCAAAATATTTTAATTTGTTTTTATTTTAATTGAACGGTTCCTGCAAAATTATTCTTTAAAGGAATTTAAATTTACTAATTTTTAAATACTAGACTTTTGTTATAAAAAATAAAAATCGTACAAACTTTCTTAATTTTTTTATATACATTTTTTAATTCATTAAAATACTTTTTAAAGATAAAATCGTGATAGACTAGAGTTTTAAAATGCATAATACCCAATAGTATTATCATAACGGAAATAAGGTTAAAATACTTTTGTTACGAAATATTGACATCCATTGTAGGATTGAGAGCAGGTCCGGCACTCCTATCCCTTGTCCTCAATTTGGAGGTTATGTTCCATTATATTAATGAGTCTCATATTATTTATGAATCGTGATCAAATATAATTTATATATATATATATATATATATATATATATATATATATATATATATACCTCCTCTTTTAATCTACTAAAGTGTCTTTTAAGGACAATACCATGATAGATTAGAGTTTTATAACAAAAACTACCTTAAATATAAGAATTAACTCTAACGATATTATCATTAACAAATGCACATTAGATAGAAACAGTCTCGTACCAACACAAAATAAATACAAAATTATTTTTCTCTTATCTCATTTTCCTTTCACTTTGATAAACACTTGGGATGAGTGTTATTTTCAATTTAAAGAAACCTATTTACACCCAATAATCAAATTAAATTTATAATTTTTTATGTTTAATTTTAAACTTATTTTTAATTAAAATTGTTACGAACACCCATAAATTCTAATAATTAGAAAAATAAAAAATATCATATTTCTTCCATTTATTTATACTTTTATAAAGAACGATATACAACTCAATTTGATATATAAGTAAAAAATATCCCTATTATGATAAAAACTCAATAAGAACGAGACACTATGAAGAGATATATCGATGAAATGATAATGACAAATGAAACATATCCTAAGATTATAATAATAATATCTTATGCTAATATTTTTGTAAGTATAGAAAAATGATTATAATTATAAAAAATAAAACCGAAATATTTATTATGATATATAATTTAAAATTTATCATTATATTAAATAATTTATTATAGATTAAAATTAAATTATTATTGTAAGTTATGATAAAAATAAATTTTCTATTTTTCACCATAAAAGTGTTCACTCTTCTTAGTTTTAATTACAATAAGATAATTTCATTTTTGTTTTCAACTCCTTTCATCTTCTCTTTGTAACTATAAAGTTTCTCCACTATTTTTATCAATGTTATTTTATAAATGCATCATATCCATCTATACTAAAACTATAAGACCAAACCATGTAGCAATTAGAACATAACAATTATAACACTTTGACAATTATATTAAATCATCGAAGTAGTAAAATTGAAAATTCAAGTATTATTTTTTTCCAAAATACTTATGTTTGTTTAGATAATGTGCATGTTTATTAGTTAAAATTCATACTTATTATTTAAATTTAATTTAAACATTAAATTAAGTAGGTAATTGAATTCTGCAAAATTTGTAAATAATAATTAAAATTAGTGAGTGGGTTGGATTTTATGAAGTTGTTTTAAATAACTTTTTATTTCAATTTTTTTATAGTTTAATATTCACTATAAATTTGTTTCAAGTATAATTTTTTAGAAATAAAGTTTTAAACTATGTGTAAAACAATGAATTTCTTAATTTATTTTATAAAAAGGTTTGACTTAAATACAAAGCGTTATAAAATGATGAAGTTACATACCATGTCTAATAAGGAAACCTCCAAGTTGTTTAATCCTAAGATTAAAGTCTCAAAATGATTTTCTAAAGGAAGGAATTAACTCAAAACATATATCATCAAACCATGCATCATTAATATGATTACAAATAGTTCAAATTCATTACATCCAACACCAATAAAATAAGATATTAGCCACTCCACAGCGTTATAACACTAAAAATGGCCAGGAATTATGAAGTATGAAGTTTTGTCGTGCTCTAAAAAAATCTTCTTGTCACCATTAATGTTTCCTAGTCTCTTCTTTGTTTTCAGTTCTCCAAATTTGTATTTTTTTTATTTGAATAATGGCCACAAAGTACATTTTTGTTGAGAGACAATGACTAATTTTTTTTAAAATTATGGAATTTATATAGAAGTATAAATTTTTAAAAATTAAAGATAGAAATGATTTCTAGAATTCAGACACTAAAAATACTATAAGCTCTTTTAATATTTATGTAGCTTAAATTTATCGTGTGGATACACTTGTTTTTAAATTAACAGTATAAAAAAATTTCATTAATTCTTTTTTTGTCTTGTTTTAATTAAAAATTAATCTCATCTATGATACTATAATTAATCTGACCTAAATATCATCTATGGTCCCCTCTCCCACTTTGTTCCCTTTTTATATTGTCTTCCTAATACCCTCCACGATAAACACTTCTTATTCCTCCCTTAAGTGGCCCCATAATTATGATTTATTGTTTTCACTTGGTTAACCTAACTTATTTATTAATTGTTGTCTAAAATTATTTTATTATCACTCAAATGTTTTAAATACCTTTTATTATATTATTTCTTATTCACCAATATTACAACGGATCAACGAAGATTTAAAATTGAATTACAACAATTAATTTAGTAACTAATAAACTAAACTTAGATTAGATTCAAAGATATAAAAATTTGAATGGCAATAATTTAGCTTAGAAATATGGAACTTGAGTCCCATGAAAGTAAACTTAAGTTTAGGGTTTAGGGTAAACTTGGATTTACGCTTGACACCCTTAAAAGTTTCTCATTTTTTTTTCTACTCAAAGTTTTATATGTTTTTTTTTCCGTGAGGACATTGACATTATAACTAATTTTTTTTTAATTTTAATTTTGTTTAAGGCTATTGTTTCATCAAAATGTTTTAAATAAGACTTTTTAACCTTTTTATTAAACCCAACCTACTGATTAATTATTGTATTAGTTGTGTATATATGGATCATAGTGAGTTGCCTAACACATTTTTTTATTGTTTATTTTTAAATGATGAGTAATTCACTTAAGAAGATGGTGTAAGATAAAACATTAATCACAATAGTGAGATATCTTGATCAAATAATATATTATTAATAAATAATAAATGAATATAAAAGGGTAAAAAAGAGAAAAAGATTATATGATAAAATTGTAAATATACAAATAAATATATTTAATAATTATTAAGTTTAAAAGATCAAAATCATATATACATATAGAAGATATAAAATTTGGGGGACCATGACCCTTCTTAGTTCTAAGAAGATGTGTCACTCACCAAATATATTATCATCATGGTTTTTGCAATCTCCCATATGCCAAATGTGGTCCTAAGTTCCACCTATCCTCAAATTTGAACTTGATCACTAGAGAAACCAATTAGCACACTATCAAATAGTTTCAAACAATCTTGTGGTATGTACAATGCTACAAATGTGTCCTAGTATATGATATTTATCAATTTATTTTTTATCTACCAATATTCAATGAATTTTTTGACTTATAATAATGATTGAGATGATAACCATATAATCTCGTGACACTACATCTTCTAAGTCCTCGTTTGAGAATGTAAGGATAAGGTCAAACTTCAATGATGATAACATATGGGATACGTTGATCATTATCATTCAAGAGTAACAATTTTTTTGTTGAATTAGTGCACAATCTTCTAATGAATCCTTTAATTATTATATTAAAGTCTCCAAAAACAAGAAAATCTTGCTCATTAACTAGCTTCTGATATGTTGTGGGTTCATTTTTATTTGATATATTTTTGTACATTGTCAAGTTTCCCTTGTAAATGAACTTCTCAATTTGTCAAACGAGGGAGAAACTCTTCTCTATGTCATGATGCACAAGATGGAGCTCACACCATGCATCTCAATTTGGTGTCATTTGTTTATTTGAATTTGATGGGAGGAGGAGTAATTTTGTACATTCACATCCTTCAATAATTGATATTTTAAAATGTTAAGGTGTGCTCAATTTTTATACAACCTATTGTGTTGTCATAGGATCAGTAACGTTAGTCATTAAACATTTAATAGTCATGTTTTTTTCAACTATATTTTGAATTCATTTGTCATGAATTATTCTTCTTCTCCACGATTCTCTCTAAGTAGTAACCTCTTTAACTTCAATATAAGATGTAATTTAGGATCACCGTATATTTAATGAGTCTTTGGATTAATGTTTCACCAAGTGTTCCTCTCTTAAACATTTGACAAAATTCTTTGTAAACATGTTTTCATTAGGTTGAAGGATTTTGACCATGACACAACATAATCACTTAAGAAAATCTTTCAAAAATTTTATACTTTGTTGCCTTACACATTAGTTTGGGAGGTTTCAATTTGTTAACAACAAACTAAGTAGTAAATAGCTTGGAGAAATCATCTAATGATTTTATGGCTCATTTTGCCACGCTATGGAAGTAATCCAAAACAATGTCGGCTAGGGTTCTAGAAAACATCTTGCAGCCAACCACATCAAATTATCCAATAATCAAAATGTGTGTTGTGGAAGTCTTCAAATGCACCCTTAAGTATTGTAATCCAATCAAAAGATCAATCTTAGGCACCATATAATGAACAACAATCGGTTCATTCATGACCTTAATAAAAAACAACTAAAAAGCATGTTAGTATGATGTCCCAATCCTTCTTTTATTTGTCAATTATTAAAGAGTTTGTCGTAACTATTCGTTCTTTTGAAGAAGTTGGTCATGTTCCAATCTAAATTCATAGTCTTCTAGCATGCTTCTTCATTCTATTGTCTCAGGTCATCCATCATCTATATGACTTGTTAACAATGTTTATACATCCTCCTTTCCATTATATTAAGAATTTGAACTTAAATCTCTCATCTTTATTATTTGGTCACTTGTATTTTTCCAAGTAGGAACAATTTTACCTATCTCATGGTGTGGGCCAAAATGTTTAAGCAAAAACGGTTTGGATAAGATTGTTAGACTCTTTACTCAAGCAATTGGTAAGTATTCAATGGTCTTGAATTAGAGGTTTTTGGGTCTAATTATAGATATTCTAGTTAATTCTCACGTCCCTCAATCATATTGGTATGTCAAGGTACCAACGACCGTGATCTTTAATACTCTTGTAATCATAACTTTCCGATAACGTAGGAACATAAAGAGATCATTTGAGGCTTGTGCATCTATGATCAACCTTGACATTTTGACATTTAAATTTCGTGTTTTGAAATCTATTATATCACTCCATAATAGAGGTCATTTTGTTATCGCATCCTTAATGTAATAGATTTATTGTAAAAATTTTAATTATTTAAATATTTGTCTTTAGTAATTATTCTAAGTCTATCTGACACCATAACTATCAAATTAGAAATTAGGTATTTAAAAAATTTAAATTCTAAACTAAAATCATTACTCTCATATTTTATAAATCGAAATCTTAACTAATATTTTCTAATCTATTAAATCAATTTAGAATCTTTAGTCATTTGATTAAATTGGTTAAATTTTTCTAATCATATTTTCTAAACTTAACGCTTATTATATAAAAACAATAATTGATCAAGAATAAACAAGCTTAATTGAAATGAGATCCAAATCATATAATAGGAAAATAATATTTGGATCATTTGTATTGGTGGGTAGATGAAGAAAGAGTGAGAAGAACTTAAAGAGTAGTTTTATTTGCTTAGAAAAAGTTACACTTAGTCAATTTATATATTTTTAAGGGAGAATTATTTAAAGGTGTTAATCTAAGATATACAAGTAGAAACACTCCAAAGTTAGATTATTAAGGAAGACTTCCTTTATCATAAAAGAAATTTATTATCGTATTTTCTAATTTACTAGGTTTCCTTTAGTGCAAAAGAAATTTATTACTATATATTCAAATTTATCAGGGCATATGATTCCTAGTTTAAGTTTAATATTCAAAAAGTGATCATAGATTTGGATTATCAAACCTAGTGACATAATTAGTAATGTAATTTATTGACTTTGAAGAAAAAAGAATTATCATTTAATATTCTAATGACATATTATGTAATTTCTTTTCTAGATTTTATAAGGAGACAACACCAATGCTAAATTAATTTGAGAATCCCAGGAAGGAGTTCCAAGTTTGAATTTGAAATAAGACTATAAAAATATAGGGCTAAATTAAGACATAATCAAGATCAATATTAAATTATAAAGAAAAATATTGAAAAAAAAAATTGTTAGATAAATTTGACCTTTCCATTTAAAGATAGGTGAAAATGGTGTCTTATCCAAAACGTAATTTGTCATTAATTATTTATGAAAATTGTGATAAATATATACTATTGGAAGACGACCATGCTCCAATATATTAATTAAATCTAAATAAAATATGAAAAAAAAAAGCTTTGAAGGATTCAAATCTAATTGATATAAAAATTAATTTTAAAAAAATCTTTTATATACTTTTTTTTTCTTAACCATATGATCTCACACGAATTTTATATCGGTAGTAAAAAACTAAACTAAACTACATTTTTTTAATACATTTAAATATTATATTCTATATCTATAATTAATTAACAAACATCTAAATATGTTTATTGTAGGTTATTTTCATTTTTTAATTATAAGATGATACAATTTGTTTATGAATTTGAGAGAAAATTAAAACTATAAATATAAAAAATTATACGAAGAAAAAAATCATAACACCGTGTTTCTTTATTTAACAATTTTTTATTATCTAATATTTAATAACTTTTTTGAAAAATATTTAAAAACTTCATAAAAACAAAAATTGAAAAAAAAATCGATTACACTAAACAATAAAAACTTTGGGTTTGTTTCATCCAGATTTTATATTAAATTAAAACATAAAGTAAATCATATTTAATTTTTATATTTATATTGAATGATTATTTACTAAAAATTAAAATACCCTTCTTTCAATTATAATTTATATTAATAGATTCTTACTTCATCCAAATAACAATGGACTAATGTTAACCAAAATGAATATTACCACACTCAAATTTTCTATAATACGCACTTTGTCAAATAAAAATTTTAAATAAATTTATTTTCAATAATGTTATATTATTAGGATCCATAATTTGACTTGAGGGAAAATTAAAGAAAAATATATTATTAGCTTTTACGAAGCCTTATTTGACTAAAAATCACAATACCTAACTACATTTTTTTTTAATATAACTATGAACCCTAATGTCATATTTTATCAATTGACTTGTGTAACACGACATATTTTATCAAGAACTTGAATTGACGTGACAATACATGGTGGTCCAATGACACATCACATAAATACATACACAATGCATCCATCCATGGAATGAAAATAATAAGATGTGTCATCTCAATTAAATATAAAAGCTAACTTGACAAACAAATACACGCATATAATTAATATTAGCCATGCTCGTGTTTGCAACATCATTTTCGATTTGTCACGATGTTACGTTACACGACAAAGGGTGTCAAGAAAACAATTACGCCACCTAGTTTTAAACTTTAGGTTACAAAAACTTCGTATTTTTAGGGTTTAATTTGTGATCGTTTTCATGTGGAACATTGCACCGTGGGGGATTCGTTTATGATATAAAAAACAATATTAAGGATCTGACGAATTTTAAAATTTGCATAAAAGATTTATTATGCTAAGTATAATGATATTTGAGCAGGTGTAACCAATTATAGTATGATTAAGTTAACGATTTTAATGGAATAGTTAATTTTGATTAGGGTCTGATTCATTGAATGGTCCAGCCATTAATTGAATAGTTTAAGAGATTCGGTTGTACTTTGAGATCTCTTTTACAGAAAGTATAAAAATACTCAATCCAAAGATTGTAACACATGAATTCGTTTTTAAATTATGTATTATTGTTGCACATAAAATTAGGTCTAAAGTATTTATCATGGACATATCATCATGCATACACAAATGCCAATTAATTAGGAAATCTTAAGATATAGTTAATTATACATTTAAGCATATTAGCATAGAAGTGTGATTCAATTAACTACCCTTTGGATGCTACTAATCAAATTTGGACCACGAGGCAACTGCATAAAATATTGTTACGAGGTATGTGAAGGTGAGAGATGAGAATAAAAGTTCTTTTTTTTTTCTGGCTTAAAGTTCTTTTCTGTTTTAAGTGCCCCTTTTTCTTTTTTCTTTTTCTTCTTCTTCTTGGTTTCCTTTTCGTTGTCTTGTTCTTGGTGTGATTGCGAAATTTGATAAAATTATTTTGACATAATTGTTCGACAAAATTTGTTACAATACAATGTAATTGAAAAAAATATATATATATATTTATTATTCTTACCTCATTTTGAAGCTAACCAAGCTTCTTCTGAATTATTTCGAGTTGCGCAGAAAATGAAGAAAAACTATTTATAAAGATTATTTCAATACTTAAGTTAAGTAGGTAAAAATGAAAAAAATATTTAAAATAATAATAAACAAATATCAAAAATACCCTTATAATGTCCCAGATCAGTGATTATGAACAATCTATATATTTATCATTTTTAAATATGAAGATCGATAACCTTTAATACGTAAATGATATCGATAATAATCAAAAGAAATAATTTGCATATTATTCGTCAAATTAAAAAACACATTTACTATTCAAATTCAAATTTAGTATTTAGTGATTAAACTTTTGGATGTATTTGATGTAGAATATTCTCCATAAATTAAAATTATTAGTTATTGTATCATATAGTACTTCAAGACCTAGCTAGTTAAGGTCTAATTACATTTATTAATGTTGACTATGGACCGGTCATATGGAAATATTAAATTAAATAATATAAAAATTTAAAAGAAGTACAAATTAACATTTAAGAAGAAAATGTTACAAATTGATTAATAATTGTAATAACGAATTGATTTAAAAAAAGAAAAAAGCGTTTGATGAGGTGGGGACTGGGGATTAACTCAATATAATGTTGAAAATGGAAAGGCCAGCTAAACAAAGTCAATCAAAAATTAAAATTTATTGGTTATAATAAAGACCTCCACTGTGAGGATTTTACAAAATTAAATAAAAGCGTTTTACAATAAATTAAATTATTAACCATTTTGATTAATTAAGTATTATTTTTTGAAAAGAGGATATAGATATATCATTAGGACAAATATAATTTGTAATTTAGTGTTAAATTAATTATGAAACCAACCCAAATTTAAAAAAAAAAATTGGGAGAGAAAATTATTTTTATCCTTTATTTAAAAAGTATGAAAGACGTTATGTTTTAGGTAGGATGACAAAGTCCGTCTTTTTTTTTTTTTGTTTATTCTGTTTTTAATTTATTAAAAATAAGACAAGCTGTACTCGTTTATCAAAGAACATACAGACGAGTCAGTTTATCAATAATATTTTTATATCTATTTTTTTAAAATATATTTTTAACTATATAAATAAAATTTAAATAAATATTTTTATTAGATAAATAAACAAATATATTATATTTATATATTAAAATAATTAATTATAATTAATGATTTAAATTTAAATTTAATTGATTAATTTTAATGATTTAAATTATAATATTATAGTATATTATAAAAATAATATTTTTATTTTATTTTAATATATAAATATTATTTAAAAATAGATGAGCTTGTTGCGCCCGTAGGTTAATAGAATAAAATTAAACACAAAGACAACGCTTTTAAAAACAGTTAAAAATTTATTCATCATACTTTCCAAAAATTAGGATAGAAATTTATTTGCTTATTTGTTGCTTTTCTTTAAAATTATTTTTAAAAACTAAAAGTTTGGTTGATGAGAGGCTTTCAAACAATTTTAAAAAGTTTTTTTAAATGAAAAAAGATAAAAAAATTATGTTTTAAATTTTATTTTTATTTTCTGAAGTAACATTTATTGTAAATTTATTATCATGATATAGTTCGTCATTTAGAAAAATATATTGAATCGGTGTAAGATATATATAAGTTTATATTATTCAAATGTTGAAAATCATATCTAAATAATTATGAAAATATATATTATTTGTTAAATTCTCATAATAGTTAATAAAAAATAAAATTGTCGTTCAACACAAGCTGTGACACTATTACACTGATATTTTGTGACGTGATATGTGTATCAAACCTTTAAGGGTAACATCATCAAATCATGCAAAAATTTGAGTAATATATAAGGTGAATCTTGAATGTATTTGGTTGAGATTTGTAATTCAATATATGTGAGAAACTTGGATTCTATCTTTAGAGAAAAAATGACAGGATATATAAAGATAATAATGCTTGATTTACTTAGTTAAACGAATTATATATTAAAAAAATAAAACAAAATATTTTCTTCTCAATCTTTTATATCATAATTTAGTGCTAAGAGTTTTTATATAAAATTTTAGTATATCTAATAATAAAATCTTTATCAAATAATTTTTTTAAATAATTAATCGATAACACCATGTTTCATCTTCTCAGTAATGATAGTTTATATAAGACAAAAAAAAACATTTTCAACATTGATATATTTTTTTATTTCACTAAATTGTTATTCAATAATTATTTTTAATATAATTTTAATAAGACACATCTTTTTAATAATTTAACATCTAAAGAAGATGTTATAATTTGTTATTGATTATTCATTATCTTTATAATAAAGTTAATTATTATTTATATGATGTAAATATTTGTAATACTTATAAAACTTATAAATATAATATTTATTTGTGAAATAAAATAAAATGTAACTATTTATCTTTTTTTGTTTTTTCATCTTAAATATTATTTTATAACAAAAGCATATTTTATTATAATAATAATTTATGATAAATATATTCTCTTTATAAATTTTTTTAGTTCATTTTGATTCATCTTATTTATTATTCTTTGAATTGGATTCCACGACCTAAAGCCTTGACTTAACTTGCCTCATTGATCTTTATTCGTCAATTTTTAAATTTTTAATATATATTCAAAACACATATAATTATATAAATATTGGATAAATTTTAAATAATTAATTAATATCTTTAATAAAATAAATTAAGAATATTATTATTTTTATATATTAATTTATGCAAATACAATTAACAGTTACAATTTAATTAAGTAATAATGATATAAATTATCATATGTTTAATTTTTTAAAATAATATAAAAATTACAATCCTTTAAATTTAAATTTTTATTCAATTTTAATAAACTGTGTTTAAATTTGCATACATGTAGCATACAAAACAAACTTACGCACCAGTCCATCTTCATCACTTGTTATTCCGGACCCAGAAGTTAGTTAGACAGGTAAAAATATATTAAAAGGCTAAAAAAACTCATTTATAAAAAAATTATAATCTATATTTTTATTTTTATTTATTTTCACAATTTTTTTTTCATATTTTCTCAATTATATATTCTCTTCAATTCTCTTTTTTTCATCAATTTATAGTTTTAAAAACAAATATTTATATTTTAAAATTGAAGTGACACAAATCTCCATCATCAATAAACATTTTAAGAGAAATTTACCGTATTAAAAAGAAAAGTATAACGTGCAAAATCTTTAGAAATTTTTTTATTATTTTTTTAGTATTATAATAAGAGTATTTGATTTAGCGATTTCACATGCAACTTTTCAAGAAAGTTTTACTTTAATCTTTATTAAAAATTATTACATTTTATATATTTGACTCCACTTTTTATTTTAAATATCCTTCTTCTTGTTAAAAAAAAGATTAAAAAAACTTATATTAAATACTATTTAAAATAGTATTTACTCTAAAGTTTTGGCTCTTTAAAAGTAAAAAAAAATCTTCTAATTAACTCTTATGAAGTCTTAACTTTTATTGAGGTTTATCTTCGTTTAAAAATATACCTTTACTTTTAAGAAACATTTCAGAGCTGGCGATGTAATTTTATATATATTAATTATGTACTGAGATGATACGTCATATGGGTAGAAAACAATAAAAAAAAATCAAAAGAAAAAATTTCAAAATATTTTTTTATAAATCATTAAAAGAATCAAGAAAAAATTGTTATTATTTCGTGAATTCAAACTCAATTCTTCCATACATTATATTATATTTTTTTTTCACATGAAATTGTCATCAATTTTTGCAAAACTACATGATTTTGACATGATTCCATTTTGATTCTAATATTTTTGTGAAACGTTCCCTGACAATTATTTGTAAATGATATAAATATTAGATATACACTTTACACTTTAACTCCCATTGAAGACTCAGGAATTATAAAATTCAGCAACCAACAAATTCCATACACCTGTTGTGGTTCATGAACCGTATCTACTTTATGTTTTAAATTATGGATTTTGGGAGTATTTTAGGGATTCATGTGTGTGATTGAGTTGTTTAAGATAAAACAAATAATGGTAACAATAGTTAGCCAAAGGAAACCCTGTCCTCAAGGATCCTTGTTGGGGCACCCTGCCTCTTTCTGTTGTCCCTCTACAATGTCATAGGGACATGCATGCTTTCACTCAAAAGTCTTTCTTTTCGTTGGTTTCGTTTTCCATTCAACCATGGGATTCAAAGCATGCTCATTTTGATTTTTATTTTTTCAAAATGATTGATATGTTTATAACAAAGTAATAATTTATATAAACTATTTTGCAAAAGAAAAAAAATATGTTTATGTTAGATTGATTGATCTTCTCTTCTTTAAATTAGAATGATATTACGAGTTATATTTAATGGATTAGTTCGTCCACCTTTCTCAAAAATTATGGAACAGATTCACAATTTTAATCTCATTTAATCCAATAGAACAAAGATTGGACGTGGACTAGTCCCATTAAACCATTTAAAAAAAATATTTATATACAAAAATTAAATTAAAATGAATTATAATTATAAATATTATATTTTTTATTATATTATTAAAATATATACATATTTCATAATATTATAATTTAAATTATAAATATTAATCAATTAAATTTAAATTAATACTTATAATTAAGTATTTTAACACAAGAATATTATAATTTTTTTCATTTGTCTAATAAAAATATTAATTAATAAATAAAAATTAAAAATTTATTTATATAATTCAAGGTAAAAAATACATATAAAACATGTACATGTAACTCGTTTTAATTATAATAGGAAAGTCCCATTCCATCTTGTTTTTTATGAGTTAAAGGCACAATAAAACAAGACGTACAGTCTCATTTTACCATCTTACTTCAAACAAATAAACTAATATCCAAATTTACAAATTAAAATTAAAAATTAATTAATTGAAACTTTTATTTTCGTGAAATTTTAAATGAGATGATAGGTTATCTAAAAACTTTGTTTTAATTATTTAAAGTTCCTTAAAAAACGTATATTCAAGAAAAATTAACTGAGGATTGATTAAATATAATTTGATATGATAAATTAATATTTTATATTTTTCTAAAGTAAGAATCAACGAATTTCTTTTATTAAAAATGTCTTAAATATCTTATCTTTGACAGGGAAATTTAAAAGTGATAGTTTCTTTTATTTCAAATTCCTTGAAACTACATTTTATATACTAATATTATTAACTAATTTTATAATATTCTTTAACTATTTGAAAATATATTACACTTTGTTGCCGAAAATGTTAAAAAATTGTGAAGAAATTATGTAATTTTTCTTATAGATGTTTAGTAGAATTTATTAAAGATTAAGGATAGAAATTTTTAGAATGTGTTAAAGAAAAATAAATATAATATTGATATATATATATATATATATATATATATATATATATAAATAAGTTTAAAACTTTAGTAAAATATTTTTAGGGTTTAGGATTTAATGTGGGAATTAAAATTTTAGGTTGAATAAAAATGAGAATAACATATAAATAATAAAAAATACTAATATAATATTTTAAAACTATCAATAAAAATGATGACGTATTCTTTTATGAATCGTGTTTTATATATACAAATATTTTTACGCAAATCTCCTTTAAAAGAACATAAAAAAAACAATTAATATTTATAAAGACTATGGTATCTTGGATTTTTTAAAATTTTATATTATAGGTTAAAATTTATATACATGGTTAAAAATCACGATAGATAAATATTGAATATATTCATTTTTAATTATATTTCATGTTATACTATATTATATTTTATATATATATATATATATATATATATATATATATATATATATATATATATATATATATATATATAACGTAGTCTTTTGATCATTGTATTTTTATGCAAGAAAATAGACCCTTTTATTATTATTTTCTTTACAAGCGGTTGGAAAAAAAGAGTAACAACTTCATAATTATTTTTGAAAAAATCCGTAGTACGGATTCGTATTGATGTTAAAAATAATTTTTGGACTTTTTTTTTGCAAAAATAAATTAAAAATAATAAAATACTTATTTATCCAATAGTGAACTAAATACTTTATGGGCTGAAACTTTCAAGATGGATTCAAATGGATCATAGTAATGGGCCTTTAGTTACTAAATTTCATGTGGTATTGGGTTTGGGTTAGTATTTGGACTATCATGGTAATTAGTAATCTTTCTGTAAGAGTTTATTATTATTATTAATTGTCCTAAATAATATTTTTTATTTATTAAGTAATAATATTAAAAAAAAACATTATACAAGGATTAAAAAATATTTATAGATTTATAAACTCACTTAAAACGTCTTACTACGGGTAAAATAGTTTTCACTACAAAATCAACTTTTAGATCAGTTTTGGCATGAAATTACTTTTTTCTTTTTAAATTAATGAAGTTAGAAACAAAAATAAAATAGAGCTAATATAAAATAAAAAAATGTTAATTCTAAAGCTAATTAAAGAAATAAAAATAAAATGAAGGAATAAAATTTATTTGCCTACTGTCAAATTTCACTCGCTTTGAGAGCAACTCCAATAGGAGTTGTTTATGATCTCGGATGCCTATAAGCAACGATGCTTATAAAAATTTGTCGTTGGAGTAATTCGACGTGACAACAACAATTTTGAAAAGTTAAGTATTGCATCTTGTAGAAAATGTTCCTAAGAGTTGTTTTTCCCAAAAAAAAATTTCAATTTGTTCTCACCAACAGAATTCAATAAATCAAAGAATGCAAGAGGAATACTCACCTAAAGGTGACACAGAGTGTATTATGTGTTAACATCCATTTATCATTTCATATTTCTAATATTTTTCTGTTTATTTTTATTGTCATTGTTGTTTAATATTTTAATTAATGTTAATCGTATTTCCAATGTCAATTTTATTTTTAATTTTTTTTAATTTAAATATATTATTTATTTTATTTTAATAATTAATTATATATTATAATTATTACTTATGTGACATAGCGGATCCCATTAAAGTCAAAAGTGGTAATTGAATGGTGAGTTGCTTATAAAAACTCATCATTGGAGTGAATTTATAAAAATTTAAAAAGAGTTACTTAAATATAACATGACATTGTGGATTTCACTTAAGAATCCAAGGTAAATTCTTATAAACCAAGGTGAGTTGTTATAAAAATCGACTATTAGATATGCTCTTATATATATCTTTAATTTAATTACTTAAATAATCATTAAAAATAAGTGTTTAAATATATAAAATCATTTAGTGTATAAACAAACCATAAAAATAAACAAATATAGAGAAAATGCATAAATAATGTATAGACAAATAAAATAAAGAAGATATTGAATTTATGTTTTGTGAAGAAAAAATCGAAAACAAATTTCTAAAACTTAAAAACTACATAAAAGAAAACGAAGTTGTGAAAGGAAATAGGAGATAGGACTGTGTAGATGCCAAATCTTTTGATTAAATTAGTTTTAAAAACATTTTTAAGTTCCCTTCTTCCATAACTAGGTAAGAAGGTGATGAATGTAAATAAAGATAAACAAGAAGGGATAAATTTTTTTACTAAATTATTAATATACTTTACACTCTTCAATTAAATTTATTCATTTAAATTATAATAAAATATTTTTTATTTTCAGAAATATAAAACGTATTATATTAATTGAGTCTTTCTAAACTAAAAACATGTTCTACAAATCCAAAAATTTAACTCAATTTACAAATATTTACCTCAGTGTCATAATGTATAATGGGTTAATAAAGTATGTTTATACAAAATTTGTTTTCATTTTTCAATGACTAATATAATATAAGGACAGAAAACATATTTTTAAATAACTTTTTTCTCTTTTTTACGCATATTTTTCTAACTTTTGCTCGGTAACTCACATTTTACTGGAAAAAATCAAGGATTTTTAGTTGACATGATTTTTTCTTTCTTACACTCTTTTAACTATTAGTTAAAGTTTATTGGAAATTGGATTCTTTTATGAGTTTCATTCCTAAGTCACATATATTATGATCATGTTATTTAAATCATTTACAAACCTAAACAAACAAAGTAAGTGTTCTAAAATGATAAAAATAAACAAAAACCATCATATAATAAAGAACAAATACAATAATTGTAATAGTTTTCAACATATTTTTTTCAAATATAATTAAAAATAAATGTTAAAAAAATAATTTAATTTCTTAGATATTAATAACAAATATTTTATATACACATTTATAGTTTTATTATATTATGAATAAACTTTATAATGTTTAATTTTTATATTAAAACTCATTTTTAGCTAGTAATAATAAATTGAGTTTAATGTATATATTTATTTTAATTTTGTATTTTTAGTTAATATGATATTTGTTGATTGTTTTAGGCATAGTTTTTCCTATAGATGTTAACTTTTGCTGATTTCAATTGTATTATATTCTATATTCTAGGATTATCAAATGAATATATGATTTGTTAGGTTGAAAGTTCTGTACTATTTTTAGAAATTGAGATAAATTTATTAAAATTTTGTAAAGAATATGTATAAATTTGATTTTTGTTTGTATTAATTTATCTTTTATAATTGGATTTATGAATGACTCATATTTAGACACATATTTACTTAAGATCTGAGAATTATTATACAAACTAAAAGTGTTTTAAATTCACAAGAAGAAATCATTTGTTTAGTTGTTCAATTTAGGTAGTGTTTTTATATTTTCTCTCTTTTTTTCTATTTTCGTTTTTTGCTTTTTTCCATTCTTCTTTTTTTCTTGTTCGAATTGTTTCATAGTTCTACATTCATGGAAAATAAATTTTGAGGATTAATCCATGAAATCAATATCAAACAAGCTGATTTAAGTTTTGTATAGATCGTTTCTCGTTCCAAGTGTGTTCTTCACTTTGCTAATTTATGTTTTGCATTTTAAGATGACAATTTATAATGTTATTTTTAGAATTCAAATTAGAAATCAGTTAAATTTTGTGGATTGATCTATCTTTTTTTCTTTTCTATTTTGGTTTCTATATTTTTGTTTTCTATTTTGCTTTATAATTATTATTTTATATTTCAAACTTCCAATTTTTTTTAAATATTAAAAATTAAAATTCATTTCAATATATGTCTTCCACCATAATACTCTAGAATTACAGTTTATATTATAAAATCTTTAAAATAAATTTAATATCTTTTGAGTTCATGAAAAACAAGTTTTTCCGTGTGAGTATATACGAAGATTATATTTTGTTATCTAACTTATCTAGTTACGAAATGAAAACGAATATTGTTTTATTGAAAATTTAAGTAATATTTATTAGGAGAATGTCAATATAAATCACATTTTGTTAATCAACCCAACTCATATTATGTATCAGCAAATCCAACTTACTTAATTTGAGAGTTAAATAGGCCTGTCGCTGAATTAGTGGTGGGTTGACTTGTTTTTCTCAATTATTATGTATTAGTATAAATTTATGAAATTTTTTTTAGTGAATCAACCTACCTAACTCACTTATTTTTTAATAAGTCAACCCATCTAATCCACATATTTTTGTAATTTAAAAAATAAAAATAATTAAAAAAACATATATTTAAGTGATTTAACTCACCAATTGATAATGAATCAAGTCAAGTTGTATAATTTTTGTCCAAAAAAAATAAGGGTTAAATTATCTCATTTTTAACTTAACACATGGTAAGTCAACTCATGTGAGTTAAGTTGACTTACTTTTACGTCCTAATTTATTAGAGATATAACATTATTATTATTATTCTTATTAATATTATTATTATTATTATTCAATATAATGAGTGTTAAGCTAAAATAATTATGAATAAATTATTGGAACATATATTTTTAGCTGAAATTACATAAATAAATGTATGAAATAGTCAAGATATATGGATGTTCTTGTTATCATATATAAATTAAATTGAGTGTTAGAAACCATTTTCTAAACTGTATATTTAAAGAAGAATAAAATTATAATTAAACTCTTTAATTAAGTAAGTTTATAATCTAGATGTGATTTTGATTAGGAACAAAATAGTGAATTCTATTTTGTAACTCAATACACTTTGAAATTTGATAAGGTGTAATTTGGTATATTTAGGTTTAATCTAGTTTTCTGAAAGTCATATGAAATATTTAATTTTTGAGTATAATGAAAGAAATTTTATTTAATCACGTGTATATGAGATTGATATGATGATTTTGCATTTCGTTAAAATTTTGAAATAGTTATTTTATCCTATAATCTTATATTTATTTTGAAATTTGTGATGATTATGTTTTAATACGTAAAAATGATCACTAAGCATCAATATAGACAAATCTAAAGATTTTTTTAGATATATGTATATAGATGACTTATAAATGACTTATTAAGAGTCAGATAAATAATAAATAACTAAATAGTTAATAATAAATTAATGAATAAAAGCTGAGTGTTTTATTACAACAACTACTTGATAAGATTAATAGTAATTTAAATTCATTTATTTATAAAACAAAAAAAAAATATATATATATATATATATATATATATATATATATATATATATATATATATATATATTCTTCACATTTTATTTATTAAAGAAGAGTTAAGAGATAAGAATATTGATTTTACAATTTAACAAAATAGTACTTAAAGCACTAAGACCAAATAAGTAAGATATTCATTTTGTTATTTTAATGGAGGTGAAAATCATTAATTTCAAAATTTATTTAAATTTTATATTTTATATAATTATAAAAAACTATTATAATTTAAAAATATTAAGTGACCATGTTTAGGAATGGTAATCCCGCGGGGATTGATCTGTCTCAAGTTCGACGGGAAAAATCGAGTTAACTATAAGTGGACACGTGTTTGAGTTTTTCCAATTTTAAAAGCCGGGGACGGTGCGAATGCGTCGTCCCCGTCTCAATTTTATATTTAAATTTAAATTATAAAATATTGATATTTTTAAAATATCTTATTTTTTTCTCTTATTATATATAAGGTTATTTTTCTATATTTTACCTTCTTTATTCTTATCCTACCAAATTTTTTATTCTTTTTATTATTTTTCCAATCTTTTAAATTATTTGGTTCATTACATTGTCTTTTTCTTATTTTTTACTTATTTATATTTTTCTTAATTTTTTCAATCAATTTAATTTTTTCAATCTCTTCTACCAAATCGATAAAAACAAAGTTATATATATATTTTTTAATATTTTTCTAGATATTCTACACCAATTGTACTAAGAATTAATATTATTCTATTTCTAGTTTATTTTTATTAGATTGTATTATATCATATTTTTTGGATTTTATTATTGGTATTTGTCATATATTAAATTTTATCTTAATAAAATAATTATATTTTAAAGGATTAAAAATAATTATTAATTAAATTTTTTATTAACTTGAACTAATTAAATAAGAATTAACTTATTAAATATTTTCTTATAAACTATATACTTCATATTTATTAATATTTTAAAATAACAACTTAAAAAAAATCAAATATTTGAATATAATATTATAATATATAATAAATAATAATAATAATAATAATAATATTATTATTATTATTATAAGTATTCTATTTCTTTATAAAGAAAAAGTAATTAACAATTTTTTTTACATATATATTTTAATATAAAATAATAATTTAAAGTATTTACTTAATTTATAATAATAATTAAAAATTATAAATATTTATTTATGTATAAAAATATTAAAATTAATTTATTATAAATATAAGTATTTTTTTTAAAATAATATAAAACAGGAATGGGTCGAGGTAGAAAAATCGAAACTCGGAGGGGACGATTAAAAAAATTGAGGATAAGGGTCGGGAAGCAAAACCCGCCCTTGTCCTGCCCCGTTGTCATGCCTACATGTCCAAAATGAATATTAAAAAATTTATGACTTTTTGTTAGATAAGATTTATGACTATAAGACCTATTAAAATATAATCATATCAATATCTATAATATCAAAGATAAATGATAAGAGATTTTTTAAGAACATAAGAACTTAAAAATAAAATACAAAATTATCATTGTATAATATAAAGAAGAAAAATATAATATAATTAGAAATGACAAAATTGGTTAATCCGACGTCATTTCAAAAATGACTGGATGATTTAATAGTTTTAGTCTGCAAGTTCGTTTAAGCTTATTCCGCATAATCCATAAACTCAATGGACCTGGAGTGACAAGACAGATGACTCGCTAACTCACTTAAAAAATATTTATATATTAAAATAAAAATAAAAATAATTATAATTAAAAATATTATTTTTTTGACATGTTATTAAAATATACAAATATATTATAATATTATAATTTAAATTACAAATATTTACCCATTAAGTTTAAATTATTAATTATAATTAGATATTTTAACACATAAATAAAATAATTTTTAAACTTTATCTAATAAAACTACTAATTAATAAATAAAAATTAAGAAATTATTTATATAATTAAAATTATATTAAAAAAATAAAAAACATTTATATAAAAAAAATAGCGAGATTAATCCATTAATTCGTCTTTTTTTAGCCCTATTAGATTACCTTCGTTCAGTCCCATTTTTTAGGGTAAAGACGGGATGAGTTAACCTATTTCACCATCATAAATATTAAACATGAATATGAATAAATAAACTTAGTATCAAGGTTAAGAAAAATTGAAACATAATTTAAAAATTTAATATAGATATTTACACATGAAATATTATTTAAAAGAAATAAGGAATGATTGAACACCATATTCTTATTTCTTTCATGTCATTAAAAATAGTGTATAGAACTTTTTTATCTTGTAATGCAATCCTAAAAAAGAGTCATTAGTTGAAAGCATATTTTCACCTACTAGACAAAACTAATATTCTATCAATTAATCTTCCTGACAATTATTATAATGGTGACTCACTCCAACACCCTTATCACTTAATTTCTTCTACTTATCTTATATAATAAAATATGTGTAATAAAATAATTTTTAATTAGTGTACTAAATAATTTAATATTTTAAAAAAATGACCCATGCAGGTCTCAAATATGCAACCTTTGCATTGTTAATAATCATCTTATCAGAATAAAAAAATTGCTTCCATGTTTTAGTTATTTATAAATAAACCATGAGTAAAAAAGTAGGGAGTGTAGTAGTAAATATTTTTGTAGTTTTTAAATATTGATTTTATCTTATGAAGAGTAGTACAATAAAATTTTGAACTCTTCTTTTTTATTTCGGTGATATATATTTTTTAATTAACATAAACTATTTTTATATAATTTATTTATTTTATTTCACAGTCCGTTTTATTCTTTGAAATAAAAATATTTCTCGATATATATATATATATATATATATATATATATATATATTTCTCTTAATCCATATAACACATATTTCATACCTTTTTTTATTTATTTCTGTCACTGTGAATTTATTTAACTTAAAATCCCAAAATCAAAATAGTCAACAATGGCAACAAGGTCACTCGTCCACCTTTATTTGAACAAAGTTGTTTTTATATTTTTATAAGTAAAAAAGTATTATTATTATTATTATTTGAGGAAAAGAAGAGAATCCTTTGCCACATATTATTCTGCTACACATGTTGCCAAAAAAGTTGGGTGTTTCAAATTCAAAGCACTCCACGTTAAAGTGTGGTGGGACAAGGAAACAGTGCGCACAACATACTCTCCTTCGTTCCTTCGTTCCTTGAATATACTTCCACTGTTCAACTTTTGCAATTGGGAATGAACCCAGGGCTCGTTGCAGGTGCAACCTTGCTTGCCCTCTTGGCCATCATCTTCTCCTTCTTCAACCCTCAAGCCCTGTTTTCCCCGCCTCATGTTCCAGGATCTAAGGATCACCTCCAGTCTTCACGGATACTCCATGTCACCGGCGCCCTCGGCCCTGAGAGTCTGGTTTTTGATTCTCACGGAGGAGGGCCCTACACCGGCGTCGCCGACGGCCGGATTTTGAAGTGGGAAGGGGAGGACTCAGAGTGGACTGAATTTGCTGTCACCAGTTCCAATAGGTACTATTTTTTAATTGTTTATGGTTGTTACCATCACTACTATTACTACTACCATTACCACTTATATCGTTGTTGGTGAGAGTTTAATTGGGTCTTGTTGATTTTTGAGGATGAAGGTTTTGTTTTTACTCTTGAGTGTGAAGTTTGGAGGACTTTTTGTGGGGTGGAGTGGTTGTGTACCGTTTGAATTAGACAAGGATTTGAGCATGGATGGTTGGTTGAGTTGTTGAGAATGATCTGTATTTAATATCGATGGTTTGAGTTATTGTTGTGTACTTGCTTATTGGTTCGCTTGTCATGTACAGTGTAATTTAAGACACTGCAGAAATGTATTGTAGTTGCCGCATTAGGTCTTGTTTGGATACATTTTTCTATAAGAATTTATGGTATAAATATGTAGATAAAATGAATTAAACTTATCTTTGTATAAAAGCTAGTACATTAGTTGGTTTTAGGGTTTTATCTAATGAGAGAGATAATAAGGGCAGCCACCGGTTAAACTCGGAAACAACTTTGCATAAGGCTATGAACAGTATAACAATAACAATAATCCTTCCTCACACCTTTGCAAAATGTAGAGCCTTATGACACCAGGGTACATTAGTTTTTTATTTCTTTTTTGAAAATATTTATGGAGAAGTTTTTCAAATATGATTTTATTGTCATGCTAAACCCAAGACTCTGGACAATGTTGAGTTGATTATTATTACCTTGAAGAAAGGTCCATTCACGGTATCAATTATAATTGATTATTTGAAAAAGGAATGGGGTATGTTGGTAAGTTGAAGCACCCAGTGTTTTAGCAACAATATGATATTTTTGAATTTATCTGAAAGAGTCACGGAGAATAGATTACTTCTTTAGCAGCATTATTTGCTACGCAAACCTTCTGATTCTCAGTTTTGGAACAGTGCACACTTGCTCTAACGCACTGATCAACATGTCTATCTTTTATATGCTTTGAGGGGAATTCTACCTGGTAGGTTTTGTATCATAATAAGTGTAAGTGGTTATTGTAAATTCTAATATTAGGCTGGAGAGAAGGTAAAAGAATGATAAGAAAATTTATGCAGTCTGTATCTTTAGTCCAACTGGTCGTATCATTTTTTGAGTAGGCAAGAATGGATACTTAACTTCCTGTCTGTTTTATAAACAATCTTTCAAATTGTACTTGACTGGTTGTTTCAAATTGTACATGGTTGGCTGTTTTAAATTGTACATGACTGGTTGTGCTACTGATCAAACGATAATGAATAATTATGCTATGAGAATGTCTTTAACTTTCTTACGAACTGAACAGCTTTTGTTGCCTGATTTTGAAGGTCGGGTTGTATACGTCCATTTGCACCAGAGTTGGAGCATGTTTGTGGGAGGCCTTTAGGACTAAAATTTGATAAGAAAAATGGAGATCTCTACATTGCTGATGCCTACCTAGGCCTAAAAGTAGTGGGATCAACAGGGGGTTTGGCCACCGAAGTGGTGACAGAAGTTGAAGGCCAACCCTTGCACTTCACTAATGACATGGACATCAGTGAAGATGAAGATGTGATTTACTTCACTGATTCAAGCACAATCTTCCAGAGAAGGTAAATTCAGCTCAAACATATCTTCCTTCTATGGTGGAAGAGTAGAAGTGTGTCTGCACTTTCTTAATTGATAGTCCTTGTGATTTTTCTCTAGCACTTCAGTGTATTAAATGAAGTTCAAAAGAAAAATATTGCCTTATGATGATCCTGGTTTGGAATGTTCAATCCTTTATATATTAAAGTCAAATAAAAAATGAAGGCTTAAAGAATGAAGAAAATAAGACTTGTGAGATATGTTCTGCTCTAATTCCCAGCATGCTAGTCTTTTTGTCATTTACATCTTGTAATACCTTGAGGGCATATGCCTATGGTACTATAAAAATGCAAGTACCAATAAAGAAACTTTTATTTGCTGAGAATGTTTACTCTAAAGGTTGGCCACTTTTGTTTGCAGGCAATTTATGCTTGTACTTCTTAGTGGAGACAGGACCGGAAGGTTAATGAAATATGACAAGTCAACAAAAGAAGTGAAGGTCTTATTACGTGACCTTGCTTTTCCTAATGGTGTTGCTTTAAGCAAAGATGAATCGTTTCTTCTGGTAGCAGAAACCACTACTTGCAAGATCTTGCAACTTTGGCTTCGTGGACCTAAGGCTGGTCAAGTGGATACTTTTGCCGAATTACCCGGTTTTCCAGACAATGTTAGAAGAAATTCCGAAGGGCATTTCTGGGTAGCTCTGCATGCAAAGGGAAGTCCTTTCGCGAAGTGGATTTCTTCCAATCCCTGGGCGGGAAAGGCATTGCTAAAGATTGGATTTAACTTCAAACAGCTGCACTCATCATTTGCAGGGTGGAAGCCTCATGCTGTTGCTGTAAAGCTAAGTGACAGAGGAGAGATTCTAGAAGTCTTGGAAGACTGTGAAGGGAAGGCCTTAAAGTTCATCAGCGAAGTGGAAGAGAAAGATGGGAAGCTTTGGATTGCATCTGTGCTGATGCCTTTCATTGGCATTTATGGTTTGTGACGGTGTATCGTGGATAAAAAAGATGGTCTTTTACACCTTTTCCAAATAAAATGTAGTTGTGTACGCAGATTATGCAGAATTGTGAATTATTGCAAGTGGTTGATGAGGCTAGTTTTTTTACTTTTGTTCTTTATAATAAAACACTGCGTTGTGATCTTGCCAATTATAATTGGTGGTGGATTCATGTGAGAAGGCCAATAAAAGCGGTACTTTGAAGAGTATCTTATGAGTTACTGCATAGAATTGATATAGGCTAATCTTGTCTACCCGAGTTATTCTTCGCTTGAGCGAAAATGCACCCAGACCAGTAAATAATTATTTTGAATGTCGTTCGAGTGACATTTCCTAACTTGAGCGATGTATCACCGACTGTACATAATTCACGTAGACTAGTATTGCGTAAACTAATCGTTGATCATTTGAGTGAAAATTGACCTGCGAACCGTTCTTATACTCTACATGTTTTTGTTTAAGCTTTTTTATGAGTGAGTGAAGATGCTTCACTGAGGACATTATGGTTTGAGGGAGGGGAGAGTCGCTCCAGCGAAGAAATACTAGAAACAGTGATTCATTTTTTGTCCAAACTAAGTTTGACATTATTTTTTTTAAATCAAATTAATGAGGTTGACCAAAATTTCGTATATAAATATGAGGACTGAGATAGACGATGACTACTTTGTACTTAAAGGGTTACCTTCCTATTACATTTGAATTTCATATGCATGTCATTTAAATAGATGTTTCCTTTATTCTGGAACTGGAAAGGTAAAACCCAATGAATATTGTTATTCTCAACATAAATACAAATGATATAAAAAATAATTAACATGGTCCAAATTCAATAAATTGTCCAAATTGTCCACTTGCTAATGTCATAATAGTTAACATTTAAATAATACATAACCAAGTTAACTGTTATATTGCATATGAATATACTGTACAAAATTCAACATTAAAGATGAACAAGTCATCAAATACAATATGCACATTTCTATTCCTAGATGGGGATGTTAACTCCTTATTCAACAATCATCACTTGTCAATGAATATTTTGAGCATGTAGTACCCATTTGCATACATATTCTTGTCGAAATTTTTGAAGTTCTTCCTGTGTAATATAAGGATGTCAAAATAAATTATAGTCATAGTAATAAAAAATAAAAGAAAATTAATAATATCACTTTGATGTTTACCGATGTGTAATGAGACATGCTTTTCCCATTGACTTTGCTCACACCATCCCATAACTCCATATATTTTAAAACAAACAATCCACAATCATAACTGCATAATTGAATGTAGTTATTACACACATTACATATAACATTTTGTAACATTTTTTTTCTTCTAGTATAACATACTAACATGTTTGGTTGAATTGTAAGTCCTCCTTTGTAACCTTAATTTCTCCAATGACACTGATTGACTTTGGTTCCAACATCAACAATAGATGTTGAAACCGTTGCATCTGTTCACAATATTACATTATTCGCCAAAAAAAGATCATAACTCTGAATTAATTATAATTAGTTAGGTAAACAACAACTTTAAACAAATTTTTACTATAACTCTATCAATTGATTTTCGTGATCTATTATCATGGTCCAATGAATCCAATATAAGCAGTTATCAATCCTTACATTTTAGCATATAACACCACCAATGATCATTGTGTACAGTGGAAGCAAAAATCTAAAACATAAAAAACTCTTGTTAATTGAATTTTAACTTCACAAAATATAAATGTTAGGCACACTATGAATACTCACAAATTCATAGCTCAATAACTGCTGCTCTGGAATAATTGTATTTGGATAAAAAATTGAGTACTCTTTCATTGTCCAGGTCGGTGCTTTACCTTTACGAATATACATTTGTTCAATCACATGTATCTATGAAAAGACATAAAATAAAATCACAATCAATCATAATATACTTATATATAATGTAACTTTTTAAATGCATAATAAACATACTGCAAACAAAGAATTAAAACAAAAACGTCGTATGCTACCAAATGACATTAATTTGATCATACATCATTACACTAATTGCAAACAACATCACCTAACAAACGATATTATATTAATAAATATATTTTATTGAAATATATTTAATTACACTTTCATTAAATAAAAAACTTACCATATTATCAATATGACCACTTGGCTTTAATGTCTGCAAGTTCTGCATGGTCAATATCTGCCCATGCACTTCCATTACAACACTAAAATAAAAGAATGAATTACATTGCTAATTATATTAAATAAATTATGAATAAAATAAATTTGATTATATACTAACCGATTTGAATTATCAAAGTTGGTGGTGCAAAACTTATACAATTTATATATTTCATCATGCCCACCAATTCCATGCTTTCCCATGTTTGTACATTTGATAGGACTTGTACGGCTACTTTTACATGTCCTCTTCGCCTTTATTGATGAGTTATTCATGTGTTTCCCAATTTGTTCTTTCAACATTTTGACCCCACCTTCAAGTTGAATAATTTTTTTTTATTTTGTTCTGTTTTAGATCTACATGTGCGCTGCTCAGACAAAATTTGTTGCAACTCACGCGAGGCACCACCGGAGGAAGGTATGTTTGCATTCACATTCTATGAACATATCAAAGCTTCTCTTACAACTTCATTTGTCTCATCTTCCGTAGGCACTGCCCAATCTCATACAATCTATCAAAAGGAAGACTTTATATGTTACCAACATAATATAATAGTTCCACATTTTAAAGAAAAATTAATATATGTTCTACATACATTTCTTACATTGTTTAAAATGAATGCACATTGTATTTTTGACATTCAAATCTTCACTTTGGGTCATTCAACAAAACGCAGAAAACAGATCTTTCATTGTGGATCAATAGGCAAACAGTGGCAGATCTTCTTGGGAGCTGAGGGAGGCCGTGGCCCCCCCAAAATTTTGTAACTTCCATGTAATTTATGATTTTGGCCCCCCCAAACATAATGAACATTTAATATATTTACTTGTATATTTACAATTTTATCCTCTCAACCCCTCCTCGGCTTTGTAACTCTCATATAATTTATGATTTTGTTCCCCTCAAACTTAATGATCATTTAATATATTTAAAGTATATATCTAAAATTTTATTTTTTTACCTTTCATATTTTTTTCTTTTTATATTTATTTATTATTTATTAATAATATATTATTTGGTCCCCCCAAGATCAATGGTCTAGATCCGCCATCGAAGGCAAAGACAGGTAATCCACTACTAAGATCTATGACGAATACCATGTCATAAGTCACAATAATTTCATACCAACAAATAAATCAATCATTTGTAAGAACTGTAACATTATTAGGTACGAAAATTACATGCAAGACAACAACACAACTAGCAACGTAAAATTAAAAAACATTCTTTTGGTCATTTAAGTTTTTACTAGCACGATGCAAACTATCAACTAATAGACCGTGCACAACATATTCCCAATTATAATCATCTAATGCCTCCAAATAATCTAATAAACTAAACAGAACACTATGAACAGTGTTGGATGTGCGAGAAAAATAAAAAACTGGTCAACCAAGTAAGATACAAAGCCTACAAAAGTCAATTACATATTTATCATTCTTAATTTTTTTTTCTTGAAGCTTCCAAACTATGTTTGTTACTTTTATTTGTTCTTCCTCGTCAAATAAATATTTTACTAAACATGTATCATTATCTTCTAAAGCAACTACCTCCCCCTTATACGTAAACCTAACACAAAATAGATATTTAAAGAGGTGAATATGACAAGATATTGTTTTATTCTAAAACAATTATCACTAACTGACTATCGACTAACTAGTTCTCTTATAACATTGCTAGATATTTGCAATGACTATTTTATTTGAAGAAGGCATTTAAAGGGGTTTCTTCAGTAGCAGCTCGTTGGTGTAGTCATGTTTGAATTTATATCAGCTATATACTCTGTCTCAACCTTGTGTCTTAATCTTATCTGCATATATAACATGTATAACATATATAACATACATAACATATAACAAATTAAATATTTAGTAAATCACTTTTGATAAAAATAACTATAATTAACATACACATACTTTGTTCTCGTCGCGACAATCTTTTTTTGCAGACATTTTTTACCATAACTACTCTTGTAATAAATTAATAAAATTAACCTTACAATGACAAAATAATAAGCAATTGTAATAACCTAACCTAACATTATAAGCTTACAATTTTAATAAAACAAATATTGGATGGTGTATAACAATATAAGATTACAATAAGCAACAATAACCTACATTAACATTTCAACAATTTTCACGTTAAAAAAGTACCAAACTACATGAACAAGTGTTGTACTAGGACACTATCATTGTCAAGGAGGTCTACCCATAACTTGGCTCAGAGGTTTATGGTGCAAGGACCCTTACCTCTAAAAGATCATTGCTAGCAGAATATAGGCAACATTAGCTATCGCCTACTACACATATTGCATTCTCTAAGAAAAACTAGGCCAGTAAATGTACCCTATGTCAGTTGTTGCATAGTAACTCATCTCAATCAATGTATCCCATAATTGTTTTCATGTTATTTTTGCATCATTGATCAAAGATCCAAGAAACGAAGTGCCTTAGTTCCTCTCATTTGCAAAAGAATTACTAATTCCAAACCTAAAGCTAAATTTCATATAAGAATGTGTCTTTTTGTGTAGGATAAATTGATACTTCTTCATTGTGTCATTTCATCAATCACCTGATGGGCATCATTTAATATTGTATCACAACTCAAGTAACAACTGCCTTGGACAACACTTTCATTACAAACCCAATCAAACATAAACAAAAAAGAAAGCAACAATCGAGTATATACAATGAAAACTCGAGTACCTCTCGCAAAACGGTAGAAAACTCAACGCGAAGGGTCGTATTGCTCAAATTGAAGATGGTAGATCTCAATTGAAGACTTCACATTACTCAAATTGAAGACGGTAGATCTCAATTGAAGACTCACACTTGTATCACAACTCAAGTAACAACTGCTTTGAACAACAATTTCATTGCAAACCCAATCAAACATAGAAAAAAAAGCAACAGTTGAAGACATACAATGAAAACACTCGTAAGTACCTTTCGCAAAACAGTTGAAGACTCATCGCGAGGGGTCATGTTGCTCAAATTGAAGACGATAGATCTCAATTGAAGACTTTGCATTGCTCAAATGGAAGATGGTAGATCTCAACTTGAAGACTGACGCTCTTGTTTCTGACACGAACGAAACTCGTGAAAAATTCAAGTGAGAGAGTGACTCTCTCGGCTCTCCCTAAACCCGACCCTTTTATAAATCCATCCCTCAATTTTAATAATATTGCATCTTTTAACTCTTATAAATTACAAATCAAACTCTCATTTTTAATCAATTCAGATTTTGATCCTGAGTTGTCAAATGGGTGTATGCCTCTGGTTATCAAAGTATTGTGTTCGAATTGCAAATTGTTGTTTCATCTATATGCATAACGAATGACAATGCTGGATGATCAGATCGGTCTATGAGACTGTAATGAAAATTGTGGGATGGATAAATTTTAACCTCCAATCCATTTAGATTCATTTTGTATAACCAGACAGGATTGACCAACATAATTTTAAATTTATAAATTATTTATAAATTTTATGTTATTCAGTTTAATTTATTTTTATTTATTTTTGGTATTTAAATTTGTATCATTATTTATTAATTTTAGCTCATATTAATAAGTATTGTATTTTATTATTTAAAATAAATATTAAAGACAAATAGATAAATTATAAAATTAAAGACTAAATTCATTAAATAAAAAAATAAAAAATGAGATATTCAATTAAAAATTATAACACTTAACTTTTCTTTTCTAGATAAATTATTATTATATTTTATTTTTATCTTTATAAATTGAAATTAAAAAAAGAATAATATAAAAATCAGTGTGTCTATTTATTATATAATATATCAAATATTTTTTTTAATTATTATGTGGGCAAACCTTGTATGACCAATCCACCTAACCCCAGCTTACGAAATGGGAAACATACCAAATCGAGACTGAAAAGCCTCATTACCATCCGAATATGTATTGATTCTCAGGAATTGATTGTATTTTCTTCATAATCAATACCCATAATTGTTTGGAATGTTAAAAAAATAACAAGTTGTGACACCAATTTGTGCTCTCAGTATTTGTTTGTCCACTATTCACATTCTAATTTCAAGATTTCCCATTTGACCTACCTTATGTACATATTATAGATTCACAGCGTTGCTAACAATATGAACATAAATACGACTTGTTGAGTCACTATTTCACCAACTCACTTTTTCTTATTAGCAGCGTCGTAAGAACATAAAATGGGATGCGATTTTCTTATTGTGCTTTTATATATATATATATATAAAAGAAATGTCGAAGTGCATGGTGTTGTTTTGTAAGTAGCGAGTGTAGAAAAGCAATGAGAAAAGCAGTGGAGACAAGAAATACAAAAGACATGGCTGATAGAAAGTATTTCATGCTACTAATTCTTATTCTAAACCCTCTCCTTAGACTTCCATAATAGGCAATATTTGACTGACAATGTCACTGCAATATAATCAAATATATATAAAAAAATGTTACTGTCGAATTGTTGTTCGTATTAGTCCATAAATATATGAACAAATAGTTTTATGAACGGTGGGCATCACGATCATGAGAGAAATGTATATGAAAAAAAAATAGTATAATAAAAAAATATGAGAAAATAAATATATGTGCTGATAAAAAATAATTAAACGATATATTTTATTTATGAAAATAAAATACTGAATTAGTGAAGATAAATAACTGAATAACAAATTGAGTAAATTTGAATTTCCACAACTATATAAACTTATTTCATAGTTTTGGTTTGGTCTATTTGATCTTGATTTTATACATAAAATTTATACATAAATGCAATTTTGATTTGGACTTTTTTAATTTGGTTTTTAGAACTGATTTTAATATAAGATTTTATCTAGAACAAAGCATTGTTCTTAGCAGTATGAATTTTATTACTCAATTAACACTGAGGAGTTCAATGATACCATAAATTTGACCATCTATGAACTCTACGTATGTACTATTGTTCATTTTTAGAGAGGGGGTATCCAAGTTTTATTTCTCATTCTGTCTTACCTTTTTGGGATCTTGGACAATTAGAAAAGACAGAGAAAAAACATTTTTTTTATATAAAAAATAGTTTATCAATCAAGTAGACAAGACAGTGGATGGTTTTTGGTAGAAAACATCATATATCTATTTTGATTGTTAAAATTGGTAAGAATACCCGTGTTTGGTTATATGAATGTATTATCTATTTCCAACATTAATGATATTGGCTTAGAAAAAGAATAAAAGACACTTCTTCCTATCATCATTTTTCCTTTCAAAAATCTTTCTACTCCTCTTCCATAGCAGCATCGATTCAAAACTCAAAAAATTATGTTAATTGAGCATGTCGTTTGATTTTCATTGATTCCGTTGATTTCCAGGTTGTGTTACCTTTCTCAAGCATTTCGATAATAACTAAATTAAGCAAAATAAGAATTTCATATATTTTGCATGTTGATTCAAAATCTGCTGTGACATTTTTTTAGCGAGAAGAAATTAATAATTATCACTTTTTTTTTCATCTAAAAAATTGAAATATAAAATTTTCTAGTCGAACCAAGTACTGTTAGTATTATGGTGCTTGATTTAGTCCCACATCGATTAGGATTGTGAGATGATGTTCTCTATTTTGTTATATAAGCAACCCTATGTAAAGTTTGAGATACACACAGAAATAAAAATTACTTCCTAGTGTAGTCGTGGACGTAGGCATACATATTTTAGCCGAACCACGTTAAAATTCTTGTGTCGTTTATTTTTCTCTCCTTCATTCTTTCCTTTATTATTGTCTTGTTCCTAACAATTGGTATCAAGAGCCAATTTTCTTAGTATGCTCTGTGGTTGCAGCTTTGTCCGATCTTCCACATCGAAAAAGATTTGGTCTTTTTCTTGGGAATCTCAGCTTAGAGAAGCGATGGGAGCTTTCTTCGAAAGCAGTGAGAGCAATGGCATTGGAAGAAGGAAAGGTGAGGATCGAGAAGTTCGATGGCGGTGACTTCGGGTTCCGGAAGATGCAGATGGAAGATTATCCGTATCGGAAGAAGTTGTATCTACCCTTGACAGGCGAAGCCAACCGACATGGAGCGATCAGAATGGGAGTTGTTAGATCGGCAGACGCTTGGTGTGATCCGGTCGACATTAGCCAAGAATGTTGCGTTCAACATCATGAACGAGAAGACAACCGTAGATTTGATGCGAGCGTTGTCAAATATGTATGAGAAGCCCTCTGCAGCCAATAAAGTGCATTTGATTCGCAGGCTAGTCAACCTCAAAATGGGTGAAGGTAACTCGGTTACTAATCATATTAGTGAATTTAATGCAATTATTGCGCAGTTGACATCAGTGCGGATAATATTTGATGATGAGGTGAAAACATTAATTTTATTATCATCTCTACCGGAAAGTTGGGGTGCAACTCATATCTGCGATTAGTAATTCCGCAAGCAATAACAAGTTGAAGCTTGATAACATCCGTGACTTGATCTTAAGCGAAGATGTTCGCAGGAAAAATTCAGTAGAATCTTTCAGTTCTAATTCAGGTTCAGCATTGAGTGCTGAAACTAGAGGAAGAAGTCGCCAGAAAGGTCGTAATCAAGGCCGAGGCAGATCAAAATCCAGAGGGAGATCACAAGCAAAAGTCCGGAATGATATCACTTGTTGGAATTGTCAGAAAAAGGGCCACTTTTCAAATCAGTGTAGGGTTCCAAAGAAGGACAACAACAACAACAAGAAGCAAGATGATGATCAATCAGCAAATGCAGCAAATGACAGTCAAAGTGCTATTTGTCTTGCTAAAAATCCAATCCTTCATTCCAGATGTAAGCACATTGAATTGAAGTATCATTTTATCAGAAACTTGATAAATGATGGAGACTTGAGTTTGTTGAAGATTCCAGGTGCAGAGAATCCCGCTGATATGTTGACCAAGACTGTTACAACAACTAAGTTGAGGCTTTGCATTGCCTCAACTGGCCTTCGAGCAAATTGATGATGAAGGCACTACACTAGGTGGTAACGTAAATCAAACTCCAAGTGGGAGAATTGTTAGTATTATGGTGCTTGATTTAGTCCCACATCGATTAGGATTGTGAGATGAGGTTCTCTATTTTGTTATATAAGCAACCCTATGTAAAGTTTGAGATACACACAGAAATAAAAATTACTTCCTAGTGTAGTCGTGGACGTAGGCATACATATTTTAGCCGAACCACGTTAAAATTCTTGTGTCGTTTATTTTTCTCTCCTTCATTCTTTCCTTTATTATTGTCTTGTTCCTAACAAGTACTACTTGAAGGATGGATGAAGCAGTTCTTAAATGCTGTGTGGTTGATTGTGAGAAAGACTTCTTAACTTCTCGATGAGGTATGTTTGTGTATGACAAATAACTAGATGCCTAACATTTAAAGTTGGGATAAAAATTTCAGTCCAAAAGTCCTACAAGTTAGGGTAGCCAAAGCCCTTGTTCCCAACTATGAACAGACAAAATGATACTCGTGAATTGTAGACACATCCTCGAGAATTGTAGGAAGTGCACAAAGAAAGTGCCCTCTGTCCTTTCTTCACTACCAAACTCTCTATTATTGCATATATTACTGCTATTTGATCATACTGTGCTTTATTTATTGTTCTATTTGTGATGCCAAAAGCATTTTTGTATGTAATAGGTCATGGATAATAAAGACTATTAGAAGCTCTTATTCATACATAGTAAGCATCAAACTTTAAATTCACATCATGTTTACTAGTCTTTAGGTTCATTTCTGTAGTGTTTGAATGCAATGCAATGTCTTATTACTAGCACAAATATCAGAATATTTCAATCTTCATCACATGTTTCCCTCATCCCTAGACTTAAAAGCTATAATGCTAATACATTGTAGCCTATTAAACTAGACCAAAAGAAGAAGGAAAAGAAGTTTGAGTCCCTATTTGAAAGACAATTACTAAAGACAAGAGAAAGTGACATAAGAAAAGCTGAGTTACTCTCCTTTTTGTAGGTCATGAATTGTGCCTCCCAAATCTTTCAATTGGGTGGCTTTGTTGTCTCTAGTATTTGTTTCCACATCTTAAAAAGTAGTTTTCCATGAAAACTAGTCAACCTAACTCGTATCTATGTCAGTCTTTACTCTGATCGCAATAGTCCAAAAGAGATCAAACAATGTGCAACTTTGACTTTCACTTCCCTTGCCCCTCCTTCAGATTTAAATATAGAACTACTTTAGACCTTTCTTTATGAACTTTAGCAGACAACCACTTGTTTTAAAAACAAATTTTGGCTTAACTCACACGTCTTGATGGAATTGGATTTATCTCTTAAGTATAATTGGTGAAACATACAGCATTGAAAATTACACAATGATAAATAACAACCACATTATATATTATAATAGTACACAATTTAGCAACAAGTGCACACTTTACTGAAAAACACATTAGTATTGTGTCTGAGCTAATTAGCACGAGAAGTGAAAAACATTTAATTATGTTTTCATACCATAAACTGCTTAAATAGTTTAATCACTATTAATGAAACTTACATGTTGTCTGCCCGGACCAAAACGTTGAATAGTGGCTGCTTTTACGCATGTCTTTATCTTTTCCATTTCTTTATTAGCACAATAAACTAGGCTAAATGAAACTACATATGTTGTTCAATGTTCATTTCTCTCATATTTCCTAAATTCAACATGACAGAAGATGAATTATAAAACATAATGGGTTGATCTATGATGCCCCAAAAGCAATGCAAAAAACAAAGAGGAAAAGGACAGATTTTGGTGGTAGATTATTGAGTAATGGTATTATAAAGGCACACGGACTGAGATCTTTATGGTTCAGAAGCTCAGAGCTAAGGCTTTCAGTTCAGAGGCCCAGAATCACTGAGAGGCTTCTGGTAGTGAAATTATATGGAAGAGGGCATGTCAGACTTTTGTTTTAGAGGTGAAAATGTTGGTGGGAATAGAGGTAGTGCTACTGGCACCAAGTGTGGGCGTTGGAATCCCACAACTGAACAGGTTAAGGTTCTGACTCAACTGTTCAGTTCTGGACTCCGCACCCCAAGCACTGATCAGATTCAAAAGATCTATAATCAGCTCAGTTTTTATGGTAAGATTGAAAGCAAAAATGTGTTCTATTGGTTTCAGAACCATAAGGCCAGGGAAAGACAAAAGCGTCGCAAGGTTGATAAGGATGTGAATCGTAGTGAAAACTCTATCTCCATCAATTCTTTCACACAAAGTAAGTACCATATTAGATTCATTTGCATTACCACAATCTTTTTCAAACACCAAACATAACACAACTTGCTTGGTTGGTGGTCTAATATATGTTATTTGATTTGTTTCTATCAGCAGATTTTACACAGCTATATCACGTTTCTGAGCCTAAGAGAGTGATTGAGACCCTTCAACTCTTCCCCTTGAAATCTTTTGGTGAATCAGAATCAAAGAACAAGAGGATTCATGGAAGTGACTGCGGGGATAATACCATGTTTTCATACACAGAGGAGGAACAAATGGATCATCCACCATTAGATCTTTGCTTGAGTTTTATGTGAACATGGGAATCTTTTTGGGTTGGTGGTTAGAAAAGAGAAGGTTTTCTTTAATACACTCTCATTAGGTTTAGTAGCAGAAACGAAATGTATTTTGGAAAGTGAAAAAAAAAAAAAAAACTATGAATCTTGATATTAATATTTACCTAGTGATTTTTAGTTAAATATTGGAAATTCTTGGACATTATTCTCTGCATGTTCGTTCATGTTGGTTTCTTTTTTCTGTGAGTATACTCTGTTAGATTTAGATATTTTCAATGCTTGGGATGCTAATAACTCGCATCTTCATGAGAGATGTCACCTTGGAATGCTTAAAGGATACGAATAATGATAAGCGTAAGCGCGTTGTCGGCGTTTTGCTCGGTTCCACTTTCAAAGGCACCGTCGACGTTACCAACAACTACGCCGGTTTGGATCTGTCTTTCTCTTTTTTCCATTACCGCATCCTTTACTCTATCGTTATTGGAGTTGTTGCGAGGATTTATGCCCTAATTTTATCGCGGTAATGGGTAATAGTTCAGTCAATCCTTATTGGAGTTGTTACGAGGATTTGCGCCTAATTTTATCGCGGTAATAGGTAATATATAATTGTTGTGAGATCGTCCGAATTTGTTGATCCTGGAATTGGAATAATATAAAATTTCGACACTGAAACCTCCCTCGTAGTACTTAAATATCTTGAACATATCTGTACGGTGTTAATAGCTTAATCTTAAGAATTACATAATATAATTTTAATGTCTAGCTAGGTTTATTCAGCTTGGTTAGTATGATTCTTATTACCATGGAGACCTCAAAATGTTGACTAAGTACAAGAAAGCCAAGAGAGCATCATTTCGTTGATGAATTCTAGTAGATTTAATGGCTCTGTTTCTACTCCGTTGATCATGCGGGCACCTCCTAGCTAGGATCTTGATCTTGACAACATTGCTCACTAAGTTATATTATTGACAGTGCCGTTTGAAGAAGATGACAAGGATCCCAGCATCTGGTTTCTTGATCACAATTACCATGAATCAATGTTTTCCATGTTTAAAAGAATAAATGGTACGAGTTTGGAGAATTCTCTTTTTCCTTGATTTTATTTCAGTGGAGTATCTCTAATCTAATTGAACGCGTATTACAATTATTATTATTATTTTGGTTTATAGCAAAGGAGCATGTTGTGGGGTGGTACAGCACTGGTCCAAAGCTGCGTGAAAATGACCTTGACATTCATGGCTTATTTAATAGTATGTTATTGATCCAAAATCCTATGATAATAAGTGTTACACATAAAACTGTTGCAGCTATGTTCCAATCAATTTTTATCCAAATTGACCACACTTAAAACTGTTGCAGCTATGTTCCAAATCCTGCTCTGGTTATTATTGACGTTGAACCCAAGGAATTGGGAATCCCAACAAAAGCATATTATGCCGTGGAAGAAGTCAAAGAGGTAAAAATTAAGTCCTTTATATCTGTGATAGAAATTCTGTATTTCTGTTCTTATTTTTTTCAAAGTAATCCTGTTTTATATGATGGTGGGAGAGGAGCTAGCGTTTGCTCAACACTAAGTTAATAGTCAAAGAAAGTGACATAATTTGCTCTGAATACAGAATGCTGCCCAAAAAAGTCAAAAGGTTTTTGTTCATGTGCCATCAGAGATTGCAGCTCATGAAGTTGAAGAAATAGGTATTTCATGCTATTGAACATAAAACTGCTGTATTTTTTTTTTCTCTTTGATTTTGTTTGTTTATAATCTTTCTAAGTTGAAATTCTGATTTTTATCCATATAGTTGTGTAACCAGTTTGTCTTATTTTATTCTTCTTAACCCTGTGCAGGAGTGGAACATTTGCTTAGAGATGTGAAGGATACAACCATTAGCACCCTTGCAACAGAGTTTTTTTTTTCCCTTTTAATTTATCCATATTTATTAATTCCTTTCACTTTCTGTTCTTTTTTCTTGATAATTTTGATTTTGTTTTTCCACTGTAATACTTTTGTGGTACTTTTAAGCAAAAGAATTGCTGCCCAGTGTTGACAATGTAATGTTTACTTAGGTAAGTGCAAAACTTACAACGTTGAAGGGTTTTGGATGCAAGACTTAAAGAGATAAGGAGTTACCTTGACCTTGTTATTGATGGAAAGCTTCCATAAAACCATGAGATCCTGTACCATCTGCAGGTTTGTTTCTCATATTCTTAGTAAATGGCCCCATTATTTGGTTTGTTGTCAATTGGTTTAAGAACCTTTTGTTATTTCTTAGTTTAATTAAGAACCTTTTGTAAAAATCTTGCAAAAGATGTGATGTGAGATTCATGGTGGGAAGACATAATTACTTGGAATAATAGAAGTATTTTTTTCTTATGCTACATTATTCTTTCTCACCATTTCATTTCTAATTGCAATATTTCAGGACGTGTTTAACCTGTTACCCAATCTTAATGTTGCTGATCTTATCAAGGCGTTTGCAGGTTATGATTTGTAGACTTGTTTTTTTCAATATCATATTTTTCTATAATATCCCTTTTAAATTGTTGATCTTTTTTATGTAGTTAAAACAAATGATGCTGGTCATATACTTGTCGTCTCTCATTAGCAGTGTAATTGCACTCCACAACTTGATTAACAACATGGTTAGATACACTACCCTAAATTTTGCTGCAAGTATATTTTACTTTGTGATTTTTTATCATGTTCTGAAAATAGTAATTGTGGCAGGGTTGGAGATAAAATTAATCTTCCATTTTTATATTCAAGTTTTGTATTAGATATGCTAGGCACTTGATAAGATTAGGGGTGTTCAAGTGTTGCTTTGGATTTTTGGACTTGAGGAAAGTGAAATCCAAACTAATTAATTTTATTGGTTTGATTTTACATTTTTTTTAATTGCACAATTCAAACTAAAAGTTAGTTGGTATGGATCAATTAAGTCCACTTCTACTCAAATGTGCAAAAAATATTTTTAAAATAGAACGTACCTTATTTTGTCAAAAGAATTCATACATAATGATGTGTGAACTACATATTTTATTGTAATTAACTCACATTAACTAAATAATAGCAATTTATACACACAGACCCCACACACAAATTATACTATAAAATTCCATGTATAATTAATAATAAGAAATTTATGATATTAGTTTGATTCAGGTTGGATTCAATTAGGTTAAAAATAACCAAACTATTCACCATTGTGTTTGATTATTTTGATTCAAATTGAATTCAATTAGGTGAAAATATAAACCAATTTAATTGGTTCAGTTTGGATGTATCCAAACTAATGAACACATACACCTTACTGGGTACATAGATTATATGTATGTTATGAATGACTATTAAGTTTTTCTGGTGAAAGATGTTGGTAAATCATGTGTATACTGCGTTTCATGTCTTTATTTATTGGAAAAAGTTTGATAGACAACCCTCATTTTTTATAACAACAATTACACAACTCCATTTAATGATTAGTTTTTAATTATTTTTTACCTATTCATGATTATTATGTTAATACATGGAGGTGTCTATTAGATGTTTATTCAAAAGAGGTTGTCCATGTATCATCGTCCTTATTGGAATGTGATTTCAGATGCTCAACAAAGAGCATGAACGAGCAGAAAACGGTTGCAGTGCCGACTGCAACTGCATAAGTTTTGATGGATTTTGTGTGTCGGAGCTTAATGATCCATTTATGCCGTTACTGTGCTCCCATGTATTTTACTCTTCAATGCGTAGCCCATTTTCTTTTGTTTAGTAGCTTTGCTAACTACCCTTAAAAAATTTGATATTATAAACAAATTAAGATATGAGAAATGAATCGTTGCTCTTGTAATTTTTGCTATTCTTTAATTTGCCTGCATCCACTGAATCCTTTGTACTGTGTTGAGTTGCAACCTCATATAACATGGTATGATATAATAATTTATGGAGAAGATTGACCTAGGGCCTATGCGTATGACCTGCTAATATCTAAGTATCTGTGAAGTGGGATGGTAAATTATATAACATTGTTTTCAAATTTGGACTTGTCCGTTTAATTGAAAATTCTATTTTTTTTCTTTTGAAAAATCAGATTTTTAATTAAATAGATATAAAATTAAAAAAAATTGATTAGATTTTGGTTAGATAACTTTTGATAAGGTAAAATATAATTTTTTTAAATCTTGAGACAATTTATTCATTGTAATTTATAATGATTATGTTACTAATTTATGATAGTAATTGGTTATATTTTTTTCTCTCTAAACAAATTATTTATAATGCATTTATTATATATTTATACTATTTAAAATATTATTTTATTAAATTTGATCAATTTTGTTTATTAAATCTATTTTTTGATGACGGGTTTAAAGACATTCTTATCTAGATTAAAACATTTTCATATATATCATAATTGTTTTCAAGAAGATATAATTTTCATAATAAAAATAAATAACAATAATACTGTTCAATATTTGATTATTTTGTTAAATAATTTTTTTAAAATATTTGATTATTAACAGATTCAAAATTTAAAATTAAACCTTATTAACGAAATAATTTATTATTTGTCACTTAAATCTTAAGGAGACTAAAATTGCGATACAAAAATTTTAAAATCAAAGTTATATATTTTGTGAAATGTATGCACCAAAATTATAATAAAATTATAGATTTTGTGAAATGTTTTTTTAGAATAAAACATCCTTAGTTAAATAGAAAACATTTTAGTATCATTAAATAAAAACAAAACGCCTATTCACAAATAAAAATTAAAGACAAACTAAATATAATACAAACCACAAATAGTTAATCCTACTAATAATAAGACATTGATGTCAGTCCATACTAAGGAGACTATATTGCCACCACACCATTCTTGATAGAAGTGGATGACCGAGTAGCGTGCAAAGGTGTAGAGGAAAATGGTGGAACAAGAGGATTACCTAGTGAAAGCATAAGACGTTGAGGAAAGTGAAAAAATAGAAAGAAAAAAAAATATAATGATTTTACAAATGATGAAATTAAAAATTTTAGGTAAGAAAATTAACATATAAAAATTAATTATTATATAAAAAAATATATTTAATAAAATGTTCAGCATATTTAACATTATTAATTTAATTTTGAAGTTTAAAAAATAAATTTTATTTCATTATTTTTTTATTTTAAAAATGACTTTATAATTTTTTTAGAATTTTAAAAATTTTATTTTGTATTTTAACATCAAATATCATAAAACATTAAAATAGTTAATTAATTTATAATAAATAAAAAAAATTATATCCATATTTCATACATTTATATTACATTATGCATACAAATTTATTATAATAATAAACAATAATAATAAAGAAAATATATTTATTTATTTATTTTATTTTTATAAAATTATTATGGAGTATCTCTTTTATATTTTTAATTTCTTGTCCTATGTTTTCAACGTGAACAAAAAAAATAAATAAATAAAAACTATAAAATTAGAGAAAAAATAACAATTTTTATGCTATAAAGATGAAATTGTAATAAAAAAAATTGAAAACTAAAAAGGAAAAACTTACACAGTTTTATTCTATAAGATGAAACCATGAAAGAGAAAATATGAAAGTGAATGACGTGTAAAAAAAAAAGATAGAAATATGAAAATATAAAGTGAGTGTGTAATAGACAAAGTTGAAATGGGAAGATGAAAATGTAAGAGAAGAAAAGATGAAAAATACGAAGACAGAAAGAAAAAAGAGAAAAAAAGTTAAAATGAGAATTTATGTAAGAAAATACATAACATATATATTATAAATAAATATTTAGGAGAAAAAAATAAAAAAATTTATTAGCGGAAAGGGGTTTAAAAAAATAAATATCAAGAGAGTATAAAAAAGAAGTATATTAAATGTAATTGTATTCAAAATAATAATTGATTTATACAATCACACTACTTAAATACTACTGACATAGTATTTATAATGAGATTTGTTAGGTTAACTAACATAACTGAAACAATCATTACAACCCCTAATTCAGCAATTGATTTAATATTTAATTTCTTTCTCAATTCTTTGAACCTTCGATTATTCAAAGGTTTCGTTATAATGTCCGCTAGCTGCTCCTTCGTGCTGCAATGTTTAAGGCTTAATTTCTTCTTCCTTACTTCATCTCTAATGAAGTCAAATTTCAATATGATATGTTTGTTTCTCCCAAGGACTACCAAACTCTCGATCACAATGCTTGACAAGTTGTGTAATCGTGTATTTAGCTTTACAAGAAGAGAGTGTTACAATAGGTTGTAACTTCGAGCACCATGAAATTGATGATTTTCCAATAGGAATACGTAACCTGATGTGCTTATGAAATCAATTTTATTTCCAGTCCAATCAGAATAAGAATATCCAACCAACTCTTCTCCATTCTGATGTGTAGCATTTGGTAATAAAATACCAAAATCAATTGTCCCTTTGTTGTACCTCAAAACTCTCTTAACTGCTACAAGATGTGATGTTTTGGGTTTATCCATAAATCTACTCAACAACTTAACACCAAAACAAATATCTAGTTTACTACAACATAATTATCTTAACCAGTCAACCATTTGTTTGTAAATTATAGCATTTACAAGTTTTTCATCTTCATATTTGTCAAGTTTCACATTTGTCTCAACTAGTATAATTGTCGTAATACCCTTACTCATTCTAAACTTTTTGAGAACTTCTTTGACATATTTACTTTGATGAATCAAAATATCTTTTTATGTTTTGGGTTTATCCATAAATCTACTTAGCAACCTAACACCAAAACAAATATCTGGTTTACTACAATATAAGTATCTTAATCAGTCAATCCTTTATCCGTAAATTATAGCATTTACAAGTTTCTCATTTTCATATTTTTCAAGTTTCACATTTGTCTCAACTAGTGTAATTGTCATAATACACTTACTCATTCTAAACTTCTTGAGGACTTCTTTGACATATTTACTTTGATGAATCAAAATACCTTTTTTTTCTTTCAATGAATTTCATTATAAAAAAATATGACAACTTCCCAAGATCGGTCATCTAAAACTGATTTTGCATCCTCCTTTTAAAATTATCGATCAACAAATCATCGACATACAAGCAAATAATTAACACATCATCTCCTTTGATTTTTGAGTAAATCTCATACTTAATTTCACATTTCAAGAATCCTTGTTGTCGAAGAAAACCATCGATTTTAGTATTCTAGGCTCTTGGGGCCTGTTTCAAGTCATACACCTTTTTCAATCTAAGAACCATGTGTTCTTTTCCACTAATTACAAACCTTGACAGTTGTGTAACATAAACTTCTTCCTCCAATTCACCATCCAAAAATATAGATTTTACATCCATTTGATGCATTTGTCACTCTTTATAGCTGGCAAGAACTACAACTCTTCTTACCATCTCCATTTGGCAATGAGTGCATACACTTCTTTATAGTATAAACCTTCTCTGTGTAAAAAGTCTTTCACTACAAGTCTAACTTTATATCTAACAACTTTTTTGTCTAATTTCAACTTCGTTTTGTACACCCATTTTACTCTAATTGGCCTTTGATTCTTTGGGATATCAGTTAATTCCCATGTTTTATTGTTCTTGATTGTCAATAACTCCTCTTTCATGGAATTAATCCACTTAGGATCCTTGATTGTTTCTTCAAAATAAACTAGTTCAAGCTCGACATCAACGTATAATACTAGTTGTACAAGATCATTCTCGTCCTCCCTTCAATTTTAGAAATCGATCAATTTCTGTCTTCTTCGATTTTTGATATTGATCGATTTTCACCTCTTTGATACTAGAAGTCGATTGATGATTGTCTTTGATTTTTGCATCAGATATGTCATCAAAGCTAACCCTTCGATTTTCCACCATTGAACACAATTTTTAGCAATCTTTCTCATGAATAATGACATCTTTACTGGCGAATATCTTCTTGATAGGATCATAAAACTTATACGCATCAGTAGCATGATATCCTATCAAAATCAATTTTTGATTTCTATCATTGAGCTTCTTCCTTCTTATATCTGAAACATATCTCAAAGCAATCGAGCCAAATATTTTCAAGTATTTTATATTTAGCTTTCTCCTATACCATATTTTTTTGGTGTTTTCTCTTCTTGGATATCGATTTAAAATGTATACGGTTGTCGATGTCGCTTCTCTGCAAAACGAATGTGGTAAACCTTTAGTCTTCAATATACTTTTAACTATATTTAAAATTGTTCGATTTATGTTTTTCATAACTCCATTGTGTTATGGTGTGTATATGGGTATAATCTCATGCAAAATACCATTTTTCTTGCAAAATGATACAGACACACCATTGGTGTATTCTCCACCACCATTTAATCTTAATACTTGAATAGTCCGACCACATTGTTTCTCAATCATCAATTTAAAATTGATGAAATGCCTAAACACCTCCAACTTTTTCTCATTCAAGTAAACCCACATCTTCTTACTATAATCATTGATGAATGTCACAAAATAACTGTTATCACCTAGTGAAGGAACATAAAAGGATCCACACATATCTATGTAGATAACTTCCAACATATCCTTTCTTCTGATCTCGATGCTCACCTTAAAGAGATTTTTGCCTTGTTTATTTGTCATGCAACATTCACATATGTCTTTATATTTTTTTACTCGAGACAATCTCATCACCATCTCCTTTTTTGCAGGTTGACTCAATCTATCAAAGCCAAGATGACCATACCTCAAATGCCACAACCAATTGACATAAGAGACTGCTGCAAAACTTAAGTTATTCGATAATGACCGATACTCAACAAATTATACTTTATGGCTAAAACATAAAGCACATCCAAAATTATTACAGATTTGTCATCTTTTCTTTTGATCATTATTTTACCTTTCCCTTCACAACTCACTATCGAATTATCTGTAAATTTTATCTTTGAACTAACATTCTCATTGAGATCGATGAACCAACTCAATGATATGTGATTCAAACAATCAATATCAAAATGCCAAGATTCACCAAAAGTCTCCACTAATTTCGTCGTGGTCACCATTAATAGTACTTCATTCTCCGAGTCTTCCTTTCATGCAACATTTACTTTTTCTTCTTTGCTTCAACAATCAACAACACAATGACCATATATACTTGTAATAGTTATAACATTGTACATTCTTCTTACTCGCACTGAAGCTTGATCGACCACCTCTCCATTGTGAGTTTCTGTCTTTATCTCCTTTTGATTGTGAAGAACTCTCTTATTTCTCTTATGAGTCTCATCCACCATTGTTTCTATCTCTTCTTTTTCCTCGACCTCTCTTATTCAATTTTTCTTGGTTTTCTTCATTCTTTTGGTTTTGTTTCGTCAACAATGTTTGTTTTATGTTAGACCTTTTTCCATTTTCTCACGTAATCATTGTTCGTGAACCTTCAATGATCCTTGTAGTTCATCAAGTTTCAACAAATCGAGATCCTTAGACTTTTCAATGACTACAAAAATTATGTCAAACTTACCATCGAAGGTTTTCAGCACCTTCTCCACCACCGCTAGTTCTTTCAAGATTTCACCACAAGACTTCATCAAGTTTGCGATAGACAATAATCTTGCAAAGTATTCTTGAATGATTTCTTGTGTCTCCATCTGCAACAACTCATATTGATGATGCAAGGTTTTAAGTCGCACCACCTTCAACCTTTCTCCACCTGCGTAATAGTGTGTCAGTATATTCCATACTTCTTTCGCCGAGTTTGCCAACAAAAACTTCTTAAAGTTGCTTTCATCAACACACTTTTGGTTTTTAAGAAGTCTTATATGTAATTCTGAATGGATATGAGATGCTACCTGAGAACCCCACCAAGGTACAATAGACAACATTTCGAGAGAAAAAGAAACTTGATTGCAACGCTATTCATTCTTTCTCAATCTTGAAGCTCTTGATACCACTATTAATGGAAAGAAATATAAAAAGAGTATAAAGAAAAATATATACTTAATGTAATTGTATTCAATGTAAGAACTGAATTATACCATAACACTACTCAAATACTATAGAAACATACTATTTATAATAGTCACTAAGGTTTGTTAGGTTAACTAACCTAACAGAAACAATCATTATAATATAATTGCTGAATTATTATCTAATAAGTTTTAATTTTATTTAAATTTAATTTTAAAAATTCATTATTAAAAAAATTGGTGGGTCGGGGCTTATCCCACTGCCCCTGTAAAATGTGTATCAACATGGGTGGTTAAGGATGATAAAATTGATTAAATTTGATAGGTTGCCCTGTCTTAAAATTAGCGAGGATGGTTTTATAGTTTTAGCCTCGTCAACTTGATGAGTCAAAAATGAGATGAAATGATATGAACTGACTTGCTTATATATTAAAATAAAAATAAAATGGATTAAAACTAAAATTATTATATCTTTTGTATTATATTATTAAAATATCTAAATATATTATAATATTATAATTTAAATTATAAATATAAACTAATTAAACTTAAATTATTAATTATAATTAAGTATTTTAATACACAAATGTTGTATTTTTTCAATTTATCTAATAAAAATATTAATTGATGAATAGAAATTAAAAAATCATTCATATAATTAAAGTTATATTTTTTGAAAAATATATAAAAAAATTTATATAAAAAATTGGTTGGCTAACTCGTTAACTTTTTAGCATGTCCTTTGATTAAGTAAGTTAAGTTCTATAATCGTTATATTTATGATAGATAATTCTACCTTATCCCGTTATTTATGAATTAGAGATGGAATAAACCAAAATAAGGTAAAATAACCCATCGTTCTGAGTGACTTTATATATATATATATATATATATATATATATATATATATATATATATATATATATATATATATATATATATTATTTGGATCCATATATTCAAAAAAATTAGGATTAACTTTTTGAAATTTTGTGAATTCTTTTCTAACAGTTTCCCAAAAATTTCCTGAAATCAAATTTTCAGAAATATTTGAAAAAAATGTGTCCATAACTCTTTCGAAAATGTTAATATAGGAAATATAAAAAAATCTTATTCTGGAAAATTTTCAAATTAACATGTTTTAAAGTTTGTTAAAAATGTTACAAAATCATTTTTCTTGAAATTTTCTGGATTAATCTTTTATTTTTTATTTTTAAAAAGTGTTTCATAAAACTTTTGGAAAGATCAATTTTTAAAAATTTCCGAATAAATTTTCTAAAACCTATTTACATTATAATATGGGGGTGCAGAAACAAAGTGTGGGGTGCAGGAAGAAACACCCAAGTCCAGGGATTAAAATAATAAGTAGAAGAAAAGGAAAAGGAGGTGAGTGAAGCGCAGAAGAGAAGAGAGGGAGAAGAAAAAAATTGAAGTTGGAAGAAAAAGGAGAAGAAAAAGGAGAAGAAAAAGAAAGAGAAATCTGGAATTGCATTGCAATGGACGTGATAAAGACGCAACAAATATCATCTAGACCAATCGAGAAGGTCGTGGTTCATCCGCTCGTGCTGCTTAGCATCGTCGATAACTACAACAGAGTCGCCAAGGACACGCGCAAGCGCGTCGTCGGCGTTTTGCTCGGCTCCTCTTTCAAAGGCACCGTCGACGTTACCAACAGCTATGCCGGTTTGGATCTGTCCTTTTATTTTTTTCATTACAGCATTCCTTTACTCAATCGTTGTTGGAGTTGTTGCGAGGATTTGTGCCCTAATTTTATCGTGGTAATAGCTAATTATAATGAGATAGGGAGAATTTGTTGATCTTAAAATTGGAATAATGTAAAATTTCGACACTGAAACCTCTCTCGCAGTACTTATATATCTTGAACATATCTGCACCATCTAATTTTAATGTCTGGCTGGGTTTATTTTGCTTGGTGGGGTATTATTCTAATTACCTTGGAGACCTACAAAGCATGTTGTCGAAGTAAAAGAAATCTGAGAGAGTAGCATTTCGTTGAGGAATTGTAGTAAGTTTATTGGCTTTGCGTCTACTCCGTTGATCATGCGTGCACCTCCTCCTCCACCTTTGTTTATGTCTCCAAGCCCTTTACAGGTTAATCTCAGCTTTCTTCTTCACCATAACAGGCCTTGTTGGCTCCAGGCGTCCTTTGCCTTCTCCCTCGACACTTTTGCTGTCTTGCTGATTCCCTGCACATCTTCTTCATCTCTGTACGCTGGTTCTTGTTTAGTGTTTTGGGTTGCTTTGTAATTACTGAATTTTGGGCACGGTGGTAATGGAGCTGGGATAGTGGTTAGTTTCGTGATGAATTATATGATGAGTCGCTTTGGATGTCTTGGCTGTTAAATTTCATATTTATGTTTGCTTTGGTGTTGCTATTTAATTGTTTCTTTACTATTTTCTATTGCTTTGTTTTTCTGCATGTGTGTATATATTAGTACAATTTTACATTTTGGTAAGATCTTACTAACCTTGTTGGTATCCTATATTGTACAATCTTGCAACCCCCTCCCGATACTAACTAGGATCTTGATCCGGACAACATTGCTCACTAAGTTATCTTTTTGACAGTGCCGTTTGAAGAAGATGACAAGGATCCCAGCATCTGGTTTCTTGACCACAATTACCATGAATCAATGTTTTCCATGTTTAAAAGAATAAATGGTATGAGTTGGGTTAATTTTCCTTTTCCTTTAATTTATTTCAGTTGATTATCTCTAATTTAAATGAACTGTGTAATTTTTCTTTTGTTTTACAGCAAAGGAGCATGTAGTGGGGTGGTATAGCACTGGTCCAAAGCTGCGTGAAAATGACCTTGATATTCATGGCTTATTTAATGAGTATGTTATTGATCCGAAATCCTGTGTATAATAATATTTCAATGTTGTGTGTTTTCTCAATTCATTTGAGCATTAATATTTCCCAGTTTAACAGAAAGAAAATATACTCAGAAAGATCTTTACCCTCATCGATATATTTTTGATAAATTGATTGAAACTTCATACTAAGTATTAAACTTGCGTACATTGCTTCTTTTTGTCTTTATATCGTTTTTATTTGTAATTTTGTGTATCCCAATCAATCTTTATCTAAATTGACCACACATGAAACTGTTGCAGCTATGTTCCAAATCCTGTCTTGGTTATTATTGATGTTGAACCGAAGGAATTGGGAATCCCAACAAAAGCATATTATGCCGTTGAAGAGGTCAAAGAGGTAGAAATTTTACATCTGCCATAAAAATTTTGTATTTCTGTTCCTTTCTCATATTATTTCAAAGGTAATCCTCTTTTATATGATGGTGGGAGGGGAGCTAGCATTTGCTCAACACTAAATTAGTAGTCAAAGAAAGTGACAGTTTGTTCTGAATACAGAATGCCACCCAAAAAAGTCAAAAGGTTTTTGTTCATGTGCCATCAGAGATTGCAGCTCATGAAGTTGAAGAAATAGGTATTTCATGCCATTGAACATAAAAATGCTGTATTTTTTTTTTTATTTTTATTTTTCTCTTTTGGTTGTTTGTTTATAAACTTCCAAATATGAAATTCTGAATTTTATCCATACAGTTGGTAATCAGTGTCTCTTTTTATTTTTTCTTAACCCCGTGCAGGAGTGGAACATTTGCTTAGAGATGTGAAGGATACAACCATTAGCACCCTTGCAACAGAGGTTTTATTTTTCCCCTTTTACTTATCCTTATTTATTGATTCCTTTCACTTTCTGTTCTTTTTTTTTATAATTTTTTTTTCACTGTAATACTTTTCTGGTTCTTTTATGCAAAAGATTTGATGCCCAGTGTTGACAATGTAATTTTTACTTAGGTTAGTGCAAAACTTACAGCCTTGAAGGGTTTGGATGCAAGACTTAAAGAGATAAGGAGTTACCTTGACCTTGTTATTGATGGAAAGCTTCCATTAAACCATGAGATCCTGTACCATCTGCAGGTTTGTTTCTCATATTCTTGCTTAGTAAATGGCCGATTATTTGGCTTTGTTATCAATTGGTTCAAGGATCTTGATTAAGTGCTTTCTGCTATTTCTTAGTTTAATTTAGAACCGTTTGTAAAAATCTTGTAAAAGATGTGATGTGAGATTAATGGTGGGAACGCAAAATTACTTGGAATAATAAACGTATTTTTTTCTTTTGCTACATTATTCTTTCTCACCATTTCATTTCTAATTGCAATTTTTCAGGACGTGTTTAACCTGCTACCCAATCTGAATGTTGCTGATCTTATCAAGGCGTTTGCAGGTTATAATTTGTGACTTGCTTTTTTCAATATCATATTTTTCTATATATCTCTTTTAAATTGTTGATCTTTTTTGTGTAGTGAAAACAAATGATATGATGCTGGTAATATACCTGTCATCTCTCATTAGATGTGTAATTGCACTCCACAACTTGATTAACAACAAGGTTAGATACACTACCCTAAATTTTGCTCCAAGTATATTTTACTTTGTGATTTTTTATCATGTTCTGAAAATAGTAATGGCAAGTTTTGGAGATAAGATTTGTGCCCATTTGTATATTCAAGTTTTGTGTTTGATAAACTAGGCACTTGATGAGCTTAAGGGGTGTTCATGTGTTGCTTGGATTTTTGGATTTGAGGAAAATGAAATCCAAACTAATTAATTTTTATTGGTTTGATTTATTTTTATTTTTTAATTGCACAATTCAAACTAAAAGTTAGTTGTTATGGATCAATTAAGTTCACTTCTATGCAAATGTGCAAAAAATATTTCAAAAATAGAAAATACATTATTTTGTCGAAAGAATTCATACATAATGTGTGAACTACATATTTTATTTTAATTAACTTTAACTAAATATTAGCAATTCACACACAAAAAAAAAAGTTGTACTATAAAATTCCATGCATAATTATTATTAAGAAATTTATGATATTGGTTTGGTTCAGGTTGGATTCAATTAGGTTAAAAATAACCAAATTATCACCATTGAGTTTGATTAGTTTTATTCAAATTGAATTCAATTAGGTTAAAAATACAAACCAATTTAATTGGTTCAGTCTGGATTCTTGGATTGATCCAAACTAATGAACACTTGCACCTTGGGTACATAGATTATATGTATATTATGAATGATGATTAAGTTTGTTCGGGTAAAAGATGATACTAAATCTTCACTATATACTGTGTTTCATGTCTGTATGTTGTATGTATAGGAAAAAGTTTGATAGACAACCCTCATTTTGAAAACAATTATTACACAACTCCATTTAATAATATATTATTTTTTATCTATTCATGATTATTATATTAATATATAGAGGTGTCTATTAGATTTTTTATTCAAAAGAGGTTGTTCATTTATCATCGTCTTTATTTATTGGAATGTGATTTCAGATGCTCAACAAAGAGCATGAACGGGCAGAAGACTCGAAATCAGTTACAGTGCCGAGTGTAGCTGCATAAAGTTTTGATGGATTGTGTTGGTCGGAGCTTAATGATCCATTTATGTTGTTCCTGTGCTCCATGTAGTTTACTCTTCGATACGTAGCCCATTTTCTTTTGTTTAGTAGTTTTGGTATGGGCAGTTAAAAAATTTTATATTATGAACAAAAAGATATGAGAAATGAATAGTTGCCCTTGTAATTTTTGCTGGTCTTTACTTTACCTGCATCTGCGGAATTCTGTTCACTGTGTTGAGTTGCAACCCGGATGGAATCATGCATGATATAATTTATGGAGAAAATTGAACTATGGGCGAATGGGGATGACCTGCCAATGTTTTAAGTATCTGTGAAGTGCAATGGTAAATTATCTACCATTGTTTTCAAAATTGGACTTGAATGTTTAATAGGAATTCTAATTTGTTTTTTCTTTTCAAAAATCAGATTTTTCATTATATAGACATAAAATTAAAAAAATGATTAGATTTTTAGTCAAATAGTTTTTGGTAAAATAAAATATACATTTTAATAATCTTTTCGACAATTTTTTTATTGTAATTTATAATGATTATGATACTTATTTATGATAATAACTTGTTATAATTTTTTTTTCTTTTAAAAAATTATTAATAATAAGTTTATTAAATACTTATATTATTTTATTAAATTTGACTGATTTTTTTATTGAATTAATGCTTTGATTGTTTAGTGACGAATTTAAAAACATTTTTATCTAGACTGTAATTGTTTGCAAGAAGTTCTAATTTTCATGATATATCTGCATGAGTTTATTTGCAAAAGAACTCAGTTCATTTTGTAAAATATGCAATGAAGGTCCAACACATTGATGGTCTCCTGTTCAAGTCCGGCTACTACAATGTTTAAAAATTCAACCCATGCTCACCCACCCTTACCATTCATTGAGTTCTTATTCAGCGTTATTACCACATGACTTATAAATCTATGATGCGTAGGTATTCAAGGTTAAGGTACTTATCCTTAGTTTTTCAAATGTAATTCATACTACTTGTAACTTTTGATATTAATAGACGTAAACATGAACAATGATGTATTGTTAATCAGATGAATAAGCTGTCGATTTCACAACACTGTAGCTACCTAGTAACGTAGGTCTACTACGAGTGGGCACTCTTTTATGAGGTTAGTTAATTATGACGAAATAAATAGGAAATTTGGCATGTAGTTGAATTATATTACTTTAGTCATTACTGGCCCTTTCTTAATTAGCTGTTTTATGCTTTTTATTAGTTTTTTTAATCTTTTTTTATTTAAATGTAATGTTTTTTTATTATTATTACGGTGAGACCCAGCTAGGTTAGCTTAATTTTGGCTTGCTACTAGTGTGAGCCAACCCATGTGGTTGAAAGTTTTGATAGGGCGTGGTGATCCATATATCTCTAGATTGGACTAGTAATTATTAAGTCTCACACTACAGGTCAACCAATTTACAGTCGTTTGAAAGCAAATCACGCCATATTGCTCTGTTAGGTTTTTCATTGATAAAACAAGCCTATCCGCTACACATAACGCTACATTTGTAATTAACACAACTACGTCGAAAATCTGAATATAAACAAAAGAAAATCGTTGCCATGATAAGATGAAACCAGCTTTATTTCACTTCAACTATAAAAAGCCGCAAGAACAGTACCAAATCACGACAATCAGCAAGTAAAACAACACCGATGCATTCATCAATCCAACACCAAGTCAAATTATATACATAGAGATATAATAATTATATATATCTATAATATATACTGAAAAAGTATTAGAGCGAATCCGAAACCAAATAGCTTATGAATTTTCGGACCTCAATATAACACAAGCCAGTCGGAATTGTTTGGTTCAGTAATCCACTCGATAATCGCTGTAATCGTCGCGCGCAGCACTAGCAGCGACGTCGTTCTCGACCCTCTCCGCGATTTTGTCCTCTTCGTATTTGAGCCCCTCTTCTAGAACAAGCCCACCGAGAGCTCCAGCAACAGCAGCGAGGCCAGTGCCGAGGCCCATTTTGGGAGGCTTGGGCTTGGGTTCGTAGCAGGTTGAATAATCAAGCGGAGCGGAAGGCCCACTGGGCCCAGCGTAACGGTCGAAGAAGGGTCTCGGAGGAGGAGGAGGAGCAGCACCAGAATAGTAACCGGGATAGTAAGAAGAATTATATGAATCGGGGTAAGAGGTGTACGAAGGGTATGGGGAGGGTGGTGGAGAAGGGGAATGGGAATGAGAATATCCCCTGTAGAACACGAAATTAGGGTTAGGACTGGGGTTGGGGTTGGGGTTGAGGTAATCGAGGGATTGGAATTGGGGGCGGCCAAGAAGGCCCAGTTTGAGGTGGATCTTGCCGTGGGGGCGGCCGGAGGGGCGGGAGAGGGGGAACTTTCGGAGGCGCGTGGAGTCGTGGAGGTCGTGTAGGTCCTTGAGGGGGAGGCGGAGGGTGGCGACGATGGGTTTGGGAGTGTCGGAGGGTTTGGAGTGGAAGATCTCGAGGGTGAGGAAGGATTCGTGGAGGGGGAGAGGGAGTGGGAGGGCGAAGCGCTCGTTCCAGACAGGGGAGGTGTTGCCGGAGTCGTCGGATTTGGTGGCCAGACGGCGCTCGGGGTCCACCCAAAAAACGACGTAGGGCTTCAGATCCCCGTTCTTCCAGTTGACGTTCTTGAGGTGCTTCGCCGCCACGATGGTGAGGTCCAGATCCACTGATTTCGACGGTGGGGGACGCGATGACGCCATTTTTCTCTTCACTTCTCTTTTCTGTGTGCTTCTCAACGACGACAACAACAACAACCACTTTCAGTACGCTGACTAAAGGAAGGACCAGAATAGAATTTTTGTGAAATATATTACTGTAAATGTTATTTTCCTTTTAAATTTTAATCCGTGTTTCGTTATCCACTTGCTTCTTACTTAACATCAATAAATATTTATAAATAATCAGTCCATTAATAATTTTAAAAAAATTTAGATGGATTTGTTATATTTGTTGAGTAAAGTACACCGAATTGTTTAGTTTGGTAACATAAAGAAAGTATAAAAAACAACTTTTCTTGATTTCACGTTTTACTTATTCTTTATCTTGCTAATTTTATCCATTTTTAAGTATTTTGTCCCCGACTATTCAAAATGTTGAGATTTTTATTTTTTATCATATTAAAAAATGACTTCAAACGTCAATAAATATACATGTTAAATAAAATAATTATTTTGCCAAAACTCTTGTCACTCAAAATCTATAATCAAAATTAAATACATTACAACATGAAAATTAACTTTGACTACAGATGAGGGTGACAATAATTGAACTATGACTAAGGAAGTATTTAGCTAACCATCACTTATAATAACATGTGAATTTTATTTAATTGAGGAAGAGTTTTTCCCCTTTTCGTATTGAAGTTAAAAAACAATTTATCTTTGATATTATTATATTGATACCATTATATTTTGTTAGGTCTTATGGTCATAAATTTTTGTCCAACAAAAAGTTGATATAGATAAATTTTTTAATATTAATTTTGAACATGTAGCATAATAACGGGACGAGACATGTTTTGTCTCCCTAATCCCTGTTCTCAATTTTTTTTAACCGTCTCTTTTGAATTTTGATTTTTTCATTTGATTTATTTTTGTTTTATATTATTTTAAAAAAATACTTATATTTATAATAAATTAATTTTAATATTTTTATATATAAATAAATATTTATAATTTTATAATTTTTAATTATCATTATTATTAATTAAGTAAATACTTTAATTTATTATATTTATGTTAAAATATATATATATATATATATATATATATGCAAAAAAAATCTGTTAATTATTTTTGCTTTATAAAGAAATAAAATACTTATTTTATTATTATTATTATTATATATTATAAATATTGTATTTAAATATTTAATTTTTTAAAATTATTATTTTAAAATATTAATAAATATGAAATATATAGTTTATAAAAAAAATTTAATAAATGAATTTTTATTTAATTAGTTGAAAGTAATAAAAATAGAATTAACAATTATTTTTAATCCTTCATCACAAGTAAACAAAAGAAGTGAAGGTCTTATCACGTGACCTTGCTTATCGTTTCTTCTGGTAGCAGAAACCACTACTTGCAAGATCTTGCAACTTTGGCTTCGTGGACCTAAGGCTGGTCAAGTGGATACTTTTGCCGAATTACCCGGTTTTCCAGACAATGTTAGAAGAAATTCCGAAGGGCATTTCTGGGTAGCTCTGCATGCAAAGGGAAGTCCTTTCGCGAAGTGGATTTCTTCCAATCCCTGGGCGGGAAAGGCATTGCTAAAGATTGGATTTAACTTCAAACAGCTGCACTCATCATTTGCAGGGTGGAAGCCTCATGCTGTTGCTGTAAAGCTAAGTGACAGAGGAGAGATTCTAGAAGTCTTGGAAGACTGTGAAGGGAAGGCCTTAAAGTTCATCAGCGAAGTGGAAGAGAAAGATGGGAAGCTTTGGATTGCATCTGTGCTGATGCCTTTCATTGGCATTTATGGTTTGTGACGGTGTATCGTGGATAAAAAAGATGGTCTTTTACACCTTTTCCAAATAAAATGTAGTTGTGTACGCAGATTATGCAGAATTGTGAATTATTGCAAGTGGTTGATGAGGCTAGTTTTTTTACTTTTGTTCTTTATAATAAAACACTGCGTTGTGATCTAGCCAATTATAAGTGGTGGTGGATTCACGTGAGAAGTCCAATAAAGGCGGCGCTTTGAAGAGCAACTCATGAAGAATATAGGAAATAAAAAACCTAAAATTTTTACTATAACATTGTAAATTTTCTTAACCTTTTCTAAATTACTCTTTTCGCCTTTATTTATAAATTATTCTTAAAAAATTAATAACTACAAATAACATAGTGATACAATATAACTTATTTACTATAAATCTAAAATATAATTTATACATTTATAAACTAAAATAGCAATTAAAACAGAAAGTTGTACGATTGTCTTTCTGCTTAACTTATTGATGAGAATGTATGCTTGAGAATCTTTTTAGTTGAGACGGAAAAGATATAAAATTAAGAGTATTTTCATAAAATAAAATATATATGTTCGAGACTGTGAGGTTGAAAAATAAGACTTTATTTGAAAAATTATTTTTCATTACTCTTCGCTCTCAAGAAAGTAATAATAGCATGGTTTTTTACTTCATTTCTAAAGAGGAGGAACGCAAAAAGTTAATTAAGCTTAATTTTATTGAATCATTTTAAATTGTTAATTTCTAAATATGTTAAAACGTAACCAGATTATGTAAATGTTTTAGATATTCCTAATTATGATATTTAAAGAGTAAATTACATTTGTTATAATTTATATTTTGTGAAATTTGTGAGGTATGTTTTTTTATATATCATAATAATACTACTATGCAAGAAAATTTCATAACGAAATTTTTGTCATACACAGTAACATTTTTCTCATGTACAGTACAATTTTTCTTTTATATATGTGCATGAGGAGGAGACATCAACAAGTAGTTCTTCCTCTCATCATTCTTCTTATTTTGTTTAAATTTCAAATAACGAGACTTTACTTGTGCAGGATCTGGTAAAGCGGGAGAGAGCTCGAATTAAGTGGGAAAACTTCAAGTAAAAATACCACACCAGGTAAGAGAAAATTTAATTCATTCAATATATGAGACTGAATTGTTTAGTACTTTGTGAATAAGGAATAGAAGTGGAAATCTGAACATTAAAATGATTGATTTTGAAGATTTCTCATGTTTTGCAAAACTTGAAATTTTGTTGGAATTATTGAAATTAAGGATGAATTATATGGTAAAATTGTTGTTTTCAACTTAAATTAGATATAAGTCATGTTTAATTTGAATTTGGGACTAGTTTGGTTGTCTAAAAGCTGAGTAATTTGAAATCTGCTAAAATCTGCAAAATTTAAAATTGTTAATGCCGCGAGGAAGAAGAAAGGGATATGGAAGAAATTTTCAAAAATGTTCAAGAGTAAAATAGTTATTTTTGGGACATGGAAGGAATTTTTGAAAATGTTCAAGGGTAAAATAGTCATTTTTGGGACATGGAAGAAATTTTCGAAAATGTCTAAGGGTAAAATAGTCATTTAGGGACATACATGAAATTTTTAGAAAAGATTAAGGGTAAAATAGTAATTTAATGATATCGGAAAAGATTTTGGAAATGATTTCGAAATGATTTTGAAAAAAAAAGAAGAAGAAGATATATATATATATATATATATATATATATATATATATATATATATATATATATATTTAAAATGTAGAATGAAGGTAGCAATTTTAAAGATACAATAAGTGTGTTGTGACGTGTGTGGGTCAGACTGAGTCTAAGGGCTGATGCCCATAATCAGTCATGAAATGTTATGTATTGACTAGACTGAGTCGGAGGGTTGGTGTCCACAATCAGTCAAGTACTATTATTTATGTTGGTAAAATTTGGGTCATGTATATACATGATACATAATTTAAATGTGTTAGGGTCATTATTTATTAAGCCAAATAATAAAGTGATCTGACTAAATTAAAGTTTTGGCTAAAGACATATGTCATGAAAATAAAATTGTGTAGAGACCATAGAGAAATTTCTAATTTGATGAGGGGCCAAATTGGAAATACTAAAACTTAAGTAATTAACCTAATTCTGGTTATCTAAAGGGTCATGGTCCCCTTCTGGGAGCACACACACAGAACGTAAGTAGCAGTCCCGTTCCTTTCTTTCTATCCCCATCAAGAGAGAAAATCAAGAGGGAAATACATGTGCTCTTCAGGTGGAAGACTATAAGATCAATATAGTGCTCTACAAAGACATCATCATTATGGCTAATTCAGTGTACGCTTTCACATTCAGGTTTACAACATGTTTATCAAGTATGAGATTATGTTTATGTTTGATCGTTAGAATCAAAATCAGGATTATTATTATTATTATTATTATTATTATTATTATTATTATTATTATTATTAATTTTCCAACAATTGGTATCGGAGTCGCCCATATTTGATTCATGTCTCTGTTTAATTTATAGAACCCTAATTATGAAAATTATGATTAATTTTGTTTTAAACAATTCAAATTACCCAATTTTATGAACCCTAAGTGGAGAATAATCTCTAATTTTCGTGAACCCTAAAATTTGAATTTGGGGGTAACATCCCCAATCTGATTCTGCTTGTTGATGGAACCGTGGAGGAAACTATGGATTCTTCTTCTTCTTCTTCTTCGTTTTTCCCTTTTGTTTCAATTTAAGTTTCAAGTTTTATTGAGAAAGATACAGTGTTTCATATTTCAATTTTTCTTGTATTGGGTTCTCTGTTCTTTTTTTTAATCTTTTGTTTTTATTTAATTTTATGGGTTTGGAATTGGGGGTGGTGTTTGTGGAGTTCCCAACACAGAGAATCTTAGGTAAATGGTGAATGTTTCCACAGATGTGACTGTTCTTATTTTATTGCCTTTAGGAAAATTTGATGTTAAATTCCCCTGTTTAGGGTTTGAATGATTACTGTTTAATCCCCTTTTAGGGTTTAGAGCAGTATGCTAAAGAGACTCAGAACTATCTCTGTTTCATCTCTAGTGTGATTTTAGGGAGATGTTAATCCTTTATGTATTGGTGGAAAATGAGGTCTTTTTTCATCCTTTGATTTGTTCAAATGAGGTGTTCATCCCTAATGAGATTTTAGGGAGATGTTCATCCTTTATGTATTGGTGGAAAATGAGCCTTTTTTCATCCTTTGATTTGTTCAAATGAGGTGTTCATCCCTAATGAGATTCTAGGGAGGTGTTCATCCTTAGTAGAATTCTAATGAGGTGATTCTCTTTTTAATTAGTTTGCAAATATTAAATATTTGGTTTTGTTATATAAATAAAATATTCAATTTTTTGGAAGTTTAATATTTTTTGTGAGCAAATTGAGTCAAGAAGTCACCAAAGTAACCTCTCTTGAATTGGGCAGTTAATGAAAAATATTGAATGTTAGTGTTTGTGTATATTCATGCGAGTATTAGTCGGCCCAAAGGAAGATTAATATTTAGCCGAATTGCATACACACTTGTAATGATAAACATGTGATAATTATAAGGATTTGCTTTGTCGATGATAAATCAATCCAAAGACTGATTTGTTGTTGGACGTGCTTTATTGTCAATGTTTGATTATTACAATAAGATACCTTTAGCAGTTAATATTACTGTCCAAAGACTTGATATTGATGGTGCATTGGGTGTCTTGAGATAGGTTAAACCACTATTTGAATATATATTATTTATTTTTTATATAATTTGAGCATAATTAGTTTATTTCTCGTGTTCTAAATTGAGCTACAATTGCTTCTGTATCTGCCAATTTAAATTATGTTCTGGTCCTCAATGGAACAAATTTTAAGGACTGGAAAGAGAACATTAATATTATTCTTGGTTGCATGGATATGGATCTTGCGTTAAGGACTGAACAACCTCCTACCCCTACGGATTCAAGTACCTCTGAACAGAAAAGAGATTATGAGAAGTGAGATCGCTCAAATATCATGAGTCTAATGATCATTAAGCGCGACATCCCGGAGGTGTTTAGGAGCACTGTTTCTGAAAACATCACAAGTGTCAAAGAATTTCTTGCTGAAATTAAGCAGCGCTTTGCAAAAAGCAATGAGGCGGAGGCAAACACTCTTCTTCAGAACTTGATCTCCATGAAATATCAGGGCAAAGGAAATATCAGGAAGTACATTATGAGCATGTCTAATATTGTTTTTAAACTCAAGGCACTAAAGCTTGAACTCTCAGAAGACTTGCTCATTCATTTGGTGTTGATATCTCTTCCTGCAACGTTTAATCAATTTAAGGTATCTTACAACTTTCAGAAGGATAAATGGTCTCTTAATAGGCTTATTTCACATTGCGTACAAGAAGAGGAAAGCCTAAAGCAAGACAAGACAGAAAATGCTCATTTTGCAAGCACCTCCAAGGCTAAGGGAAAAAGAAAGATATCAGAGGATCTCGAGAAAGAAGCTACTAAGGGTCTAGAACAAAAGAAACAAACTCAAGAAAACAAATGTTTCTTTTGCAATAAGACTGGACACGTAAAGAAGAAATGTGCTAAATATCATGCTTGACGTGAAAATAAAGGGTTGCCTAAACTACCGGAAGCCAATTGATTCTGAAAGATGAATTTATGTTGGAGATGGAAAATCGGTAGAGGTGGAAGCTATAGGGCATTTTAAATTGTTTTTGAGTACTGATTTTTTATTTGGATTTGAAAGACACTTTTATTGTGCTGTCATTTAGATGGAATTTGGTTTCAGTTTCTTATTTGGACAAATTAGGTTATTTGTGTTCATTTGGAAACAATAAATTTAGTTTGTCTTTTAATTCATATATTGTTGGAACTGGTTCACTTTTGATTTATGATAATCAGTATTTACTTGATATTGTGACCACCTATAATGAAACCCTTAATACAGAATCACGTGGTACTAAACGTAAAATTGAAAATACTCACTCAGGTGCATTATGCCACAAGTGCTCACGTCACAATCAAATCGTGACATTTGGGCTTTTGTTACACTCTTAAAGATATGGTAGAGAGTATGATTTGTCATTCCACCTTAGTGGAATCACTTTGGGGATAGACACTAAATACGACAATTTATATTCTAAACAGAGTACCAACTAAAGCAGCTACCAAAACACCTTATGAGTTTTGGATTGGGCGACAACTTAGTCTGAAGTATTTCCATGTGTGGGATTGTCCAGCTGAGCCAAGACCTTATAAGCCAAATGAAAAGAAATTGGACTCCCGAACAGTAAGTAGTTATTTTATTGGTTATGCTGAAAGATCCAGGGGATATAAATTTTATGATCCCACATTAAAGATAATTTTTGATGTGGGAAATACTACGTTCTTTGAGGATATTTAGTTTGGGGGAAAGAATAATATTAAGAACTTCATCTTGGAGGAAGAATCGGTAACAATTTCAGAACCGATTCAAATAGTTACTTTTGATAAAGTAAGTTCGGAACCTCCACAAGGCATTGTTGATGAACCCCTTACTCAAGATGATTTGGTTGTTCATGAAGAACAAACTCAAGATCCTCAAGAACCTGTGCATCATGAGCTAATAACTTTGCAGAGATCCACTAGAGAAAGAAGAAGTGTTATTTCGGATGATTACATGGTATTTCTTCAGGAACATGAGGAAAATAATGATATAATGGAAGATGACCCAGTTAACTTCCGTCAAGCTATACAAGGTTCTAAATCTCAAAAGTGGATTGAAGCAATAGGATAAGTATAAGTCCATGCAAGACAATAAGGTTTGGAAACTTGTCCCTTTACCAGAAGGTATGAAACTCATTTGGCTTCAAGATGAATATTGTTGATGATTGTGTGTATCACAAGTTTAAAGGGAGACAAGTTTAGTCTCAATCAGTGCCCAAAGGGGAATTTGGTAATTGAGGAAATGCAAAAGATTCCCTATGCATCAGTTGTAGGGAGTTTGATCTATGTCCAAGTATGTACGCATCCAGACATAGCATATATAGTTGGGGTTCTAGGCAGATATTTAAGCAATCCAGGAATAGACTATTGAAAAGCAGCAAAAAGAGTCATAAGATATTTAAAGAGAACAAAAGATTATATGCTCACATATAGGAGGTCAGACCAGTTGGAGATCGCTGGGTTTTCTGACTTAGATTTTGCAGGATGTCAAGAATTTGTAGCATGCTATGAGGCATCAAATCATGGAATATGGCTGAGAAATTTTGTCACAGGGCTGCAAATTGTGAAAGGCATTGAAAGACCACTTAAGTTATATTGTGACAATAAATCAGTTGTATTGTTAAGGAAATAGTACAAAGTGGACAGATTTTCATAAAACACTTAAGGACGAACTCCATGATAGCATATCCTCTAACTAAAGGACTTCCACCCAAGGTCTTTCATGAGCATGTTGCTCACATGGGTGTTTTACAGTTTGAGGAATTTGTGGTTTAGTGGGAGTTAGTCACTTTCATATATTTTATGTTCTATGTTTAATTCATATATGTATACATTGATTTTTGGACATATTTGGTTATCTATAGATATGCGATTTTTTCGTTCATTCATTACACTTTGTACATTAAGAATATTATATCGATCTCAATAAGTTAAAGTTTGAACCAGTTGAAAATAGATGTGTACAGATCACCTTCACGTAATTTTTCATGCTACACATTTCATGATGAATCCATGTCATTTGGTTATGTTAGGATGAGTAATCATTGTTGGTTTTAATTGCGATGATGCAATGAAAAGCTGGTTTGGTTCTATATCCTGATATGATTAATGGACATGACTTTTGAAGTATGCTAAAGGAATATAATGGCAATTTTGAGCTCATAAAGTCTAACACATTTGTAAGGTTGTAAGGACATATATATTTGTGACCAGTGGGAGATTGTTGGTAAAATTTGGGTCATGTATATATATGATACATAATTTAAATGTGTTAGGGCCATTATTTATTAAGCCAAATAATAAAGTGATATGACTAAATTAAAGTTTTGGCTAAAGGCATATGTCATGAAAATAAAATTGTGTAGAGACCATAGAGCAATTTCTAATTTGATGAGGGTCAAATTGGAAATACTAAAACTTAAGTAATTAACCTAATTCTGGTTATCTAAAGGGTCATGATCCCCTTCTGGGAGCACACACACACAGAACGTAAGTATCAGTCACGTTCCTTTCTTTCTATCCCCATCAAGAGAGAAAATCAAGAGGGAAATACAAGTGCTCTTCAGGTGGAAGACCATAAGATCAATATAGTGCTCTATAAAGACATCATCATTATGGCTAATTTAGGTACGCTTTCGCATTCAGTTTACAGCATGTTTATCAGTATGTGATTATGTTTATGTTTGATCGATAGAATCAAAATCAGGATTATTATTATTATTAAATGTGAATGATTTTTGTTGTGTTTGAATGATACTCGGAGTGGTACAGAGTACATTAGTGTAATAACTATGTCGGAGGATTATGAATGAGGTCCCAGACTTCACTGAATGGTCGGGTCAGGTTGACTACGAGATCAGGTGGTGAGAGAGTCGATGAGGGATGATTGGTGGCGTGCTCGGAGGGGTACTCCAGTATGAGTGATGAAGGGCGTCAGTAATCTTACTCTGTGTGGAGGGTGGTCAGAATGGTACTTCGGATGCCGATCACAATGTGCCCACAAATGATAGCCTCTGAGTTCGGGCATAGTTAGGGTAGACTTCCGGAAGGCGTCTTAGTATATTGATGATTTGTAATTGATGATAATATGTAATTATTACTTCTATATCTGTTTTATTATATCGTATGATTTAATACTTACCCTTATTTTTCCATGTGGATGAGACTGCGTGATCACTTTTATGTGGGAGCAGATAAAGAGTTGAGAGGTGGAGATGCGACTACTGGACAACAGAGATAGTTCAGTGGGATAATTTTGTAGGAGCTACTTTTGCATGCATATGTATAAATAAATTATGTTACTATGTTCTAAGGTTCCGCCATTGAACCAAGATTTCAGTCTATATTTTTATAGTAATATAATATAATATAGATATTGTTATTTACTTATTTACTATTTGTAAAATTATCATTATAATAGCAATTTTTATGATCATTACAAAATTAGATGAATAGTTTTCTTGACACTTACATTCCCCTCTTTATTAATTAGGAGTAAAATTAGGCTAAATCATATACTTTTTTTTCACAAGATATGTCTAATCTGGCCTAAAATAATGTATTGGGTCCCTGTTTTAAATAGGTTTTATGTTTTAGATCTGATTAGATCTTATGTCGAGTCAAAAACAATTTTATCCCGCTTTTAAGAAAATAATTTTAAATGCAAATGTATTTTTAAAATTTTAATTGTATTAATGAAATTGATTTTAATTTTAAATATAATAATTTAATATATAAATCATAAACATATATATATATATATATTAATAAAATAATATTACTTTTATTTAAAAATATTTTTTTTATTTTATAAATAGGATCAAATGAAAAATATTCAAATTAATTCAATTTTTTTTTTAATTTTGTCTAACTCGTTTTTTACTTCTTTTTTTAACTAATTGTCTAATACCTAATTTTGATAGACTAAAGTACCTTTGTTAAAAGAAATAAAGTTTGAATTTAATATGTTTAGGTGTTGCGGGGTTTTTTTAATTAGGGTATGTATAATTTTCTAATGCTTAATATGCCTTATTTATAGCCATTAAAAATATAGTAGTTTTATTGTATTATTGTTCTAAATAATTAAACTAGTAACTGCAATTTTTCTACATCATTATATAATTTATATATTATGCATGCATTATATATGATTATGTAAGTATAATATAATATAATGGATTGTTTATGTAAATATTATTTTCTAATAAAATTTGTAAATAAATATAATTTTGTTAATAGTTAATAAAGCACAGTTTTCATATATTATTAATAATTTCAATATAATAATAATAAACAATATTTATATTTAATTAAATATGTTTATAAATATTGTTTACTGGATCCGAAAAGACATTTAGAATGATATAAGGTCTTTTTTTTAATTAAATAAACTTTTATAAAAACTTAAGCGATTGTTATATATTTAACAGATTTAAGGGGTCAATTTCTTATAAGAAAATGTTAGAATAATGTTTTTAAAATAATTAAAATTTGAATGTTAAGTAACAAGGAGTGATAAATATAATGTGATGATAAGGAGGGTTGGATGGGTCCAAGCCGAATGTATTGTGAACACATGTAGGCCAAAATATTAATTTGTGTTAGTTAAAAATCTTATCAAACATGACCACTAACAACACCAACGGAATCCTGTTTCATTGTTAACACCACTTCACAAACACAATTATTTCGCTATTTATTCTCTTAAATCCAGGTACACAGCAAGACTTAATCATAGAAGAGGCTAATAATGAAACTTAAAAACACTTAATTATAATTTGTATTTTTTTATTATCACCATTTTTGTAGATTTAATTTCCTTTTTTAAGAGAAATTTGCCTCTACTATTTTAGTTATGCCATTTTAATTAATCTATTAACTTTAAATTTATTAGTTGATAAGAATATTGTAAATTTCTTATATAACATGTATTTAACCACTTACCTTAAAGTTTATAAACTAGTTTGATTATAATAAAATTGTTTATTTTACTAATCTTTTTTAAAAACATGAATTTGCTTTATAAGTTATTTTATATGTTTGTTCAAGATACAAATTTTAAATTAATTTTATTCAAAAACTAATTTTAATTTGTGTGTCAAACTTCATTCAATTTAGCTTCTTATTTTTTTCTAGCTTGTATTTTTTTTATATAAATACAATTGTTATTAGTAATGCTTGATAAATAAATTTTATAATAACCTACTCAATTTTTACATAAGGTAACATTCTATACAAAACAATATTATACTGATTGAAACAAATATTTATTTTTAATTCATACAAGAAAAAATATATCTTCATTTTACATAACTCATTATTTTCTTAGAAAAATATATATAATAACGACATTAAGAAACTTTAATATATAAGATTATAAAAACATAAAAAATGAGTGACAAAACAGGCAAAACGGAAGAAATTTTAATTATTTAATTATAAAAACATATTAATATGTTAAAAATTTAAGTATGAGTTTAAAATCCAACGTTGAATAAAGATGAGAAAATTAAATAATTTATAAGTAAGAAAAAACTCGATAACCCGAATTTGATAGAGAAAAATCAAGTTGACTTGGAGTGAGGGAAGATTTCGGGTTTTTCTTCCTTTAAAAAGTCTGGATGGGACAGAGAGAAGTATTGCAATCCCCACCCCAACCTTATCTTCATTTTCACTCCAATTTTATATTTAAATTTAATTTTTAAAATATTAATATTATATAAATATATTTTTTTATTTTTTTCCATTATATATAAAGTCATTTTTTTATATTTTATCATTTTTATTTTTTTCTATCCGCTTTTTAATTATATATATATATATATATATATATATATATATTTTTATCAATTAGTTCATTACATTATTCTCTTTCTCTCACCTTTCACTATTCATATTTCCTTAATATCTCTAGTTAATTTGTTTTTTTCAAATTTTTCAACCAATTTGATAAACACAAATTTTTTTTTTTATCTTTTCTAAATATTTTACATAAATCTTAGTAATAACTAATATTATTTTATTTACAATTTATCTTTATTAAGTTTTATTAAGTCATATTTTTTATTTTATTATTCTTATTTATTATATATCAAATTTTATTTTAATAAAATAATTATATTTTAGAAAATAAAAAATAATTGATAATTTAAATTTTTATTATGTTAAATTAATTAAATAAAAAGTAACTTATTAAATATTTTATCATAAATTATATATTTTATATTTTTAAATTATCACTTAAAAAATAAATAAATTTATATATATAATCAAATATTTGAATACAAAATAATAATAATAATAAGTATTTTATATATGTATAAAGAAAAATGATTAAATATTTTTATGTATATATTTTAACCTTAATATAATAAATAAAAAATATATTTAATGAATAATAATTATAAATTATAAATATTTATTAATTAAAAATACATAAAAATATTAAAATTAATTTATTATAAATATATTTATATTTTAAGAATAATATAAATATGAAACTGATGAGACGGAATAAAAAGCCTAAAAGTTAGCGGAAACAATAATGAAAATTTATTTTATAATCTGATAAAAATCAAAGACAAAACGATTAAAAAAAGTTAAAGGGGCAAAAATCCGTCCCGTACCCTTGGCATGCCTAATCTCAATCAATAAAAAGTCATATTCAAACTTTAATCCGTTTATCTCATGTTATGTTATTGAATGATCGTGTAAAAACTTTGTATACTACCAACTCAAACTATTTTTTTAGTTATCAAAGTTACGAAATTAGTTGATATTGTAAAAAGATAAATACTGGAATCTAATTAATGATATATAATTTGATTTTGATTAAAAGTAAAAAAAATAAATAAATTAAATTTGTGTTAGTTAATTTGATTCAATTACAAATTGTTAGTCAATTTCGTATGATTAATACCATGACCAAATTTCGAAGTATTTTTGCTTTCCAATAACTTTCCTTGCAAGCAAAGTTACATGAAATATAGAATCTATCGAAGGTGACTCGTGCCATCACATTATATATAAACAGCAAATCTTAGTCAAACCATGTTCTAACCTTTTTTTTTAAATTAAAAAAAAAATCCACTAAATAAAAACTACGTCACTCTAATTAAAATCGTAGTTAGGAATTATATAAATTGTAGTGAAAATAATTATAATAAATATTTTAAAACAAATAAATGTATATTTTTATTATATTGTATTGATTATTGGCCAACCCATTTAACAAAAACTTTTAGGTTCTTTGTTTTCCATTCTTAATATTTAGAAATCTTATACCCTTATTACTCAGCCTACTAATCTAGCCATGGCAAAAATCCTATAATATATATATATATATATATATATATATATATATATATATATATATATATTTAAATTACTGATTTAGATATATTTTAAAAAAATTACATAAATAATTAACTGGTATTTAAAAACACAATTTCATGTATAGCAAATCGTATTTTCAAATGTTATTTCTATTTTTTGAAACTATAACACAAATCGTGATTCAAACAAAATTAGTCTTTATTTTTATCTTTTATTTTAATTTAATTTACATGGAATAAATTTATTCTGCATATTAAATCCAAAACGAATATGGTGAATTATTTGTGCATTGTCTCTGTGAATTTAATAATGATACTGCTTTATATGAAATCCTCGGATAGGTTCAGAATCCGCAGCGCGTTATTGCCATCAGTGGCACACAACCCAACTCAACTCATCCTTTTCTCTTTTCTCTCTCCAATTCACGATGAGGTTTCCTCTGCACTTCGTGGCGGCAGTCTCAGCGGTTCTGGTGACCACTTGGATGGCGCACATGCGCAGCGGCTCGGAGGAAGAGGTGGAGGGCGTGAAGCTTTGGCACTATGAAGGTGTTCCGATTGAAGGCGGCGTGGGGCCGGAGAGTTTCGCCTTCGATCCTCGTGGCGAAGGGCCTTACACGGGCGTTTCCGATGGTCGAATCATCAAATGGCAGCGCTCTGAGAATCGTTGGCTCAACTTCTCCGTTACTTCTTTGCACAGGTGCGCTTTCTCTTTCTCTTCATGCTGCATGTGTACAAAAGGAGAAAAATAGGGTTCATTCAATCTCTTTAGTCTTCTCATAAAATCAAACAATTCCAATTGAGTTAGTACTAGTTGTTATTATTACATTATCAGAGATGAGAATAGGCCTTCACATGTTCAGATTCAATATCCAACCTATTTCAACAAGCTTCAATTTTATGGATTGGTAGGTTTGAGACTTTGTCGTATGTATTAAGCTAAAATCAAAATCAACTCCTCCACAAATTCAGCCACAAGCTCAGCTTGTTGTCAATTTACCTCAAACGATTCAACTGCTCTTCAATTAAATGAACAATCGTATTTTAATCTTTTAAAAAAGTTGTTTCTCTCTCCATGTTCAAAGAGATTAAATTATTCTTAGACTTTTTTTAATTTTTTTTGTTTTTGTAAATGTGTGCAATTTTATTTTTATAAAATTTTAATTATACATATAGTTTTATAATTTTCTAAAATTGAATAGTTTTGATCCGCTATTAATATCATTCAAATTGTTAATCTAAACTATTGTAATGTAGAATATCAATTTTCATAGTAAGATTTCATTAGCATTTTCTATTAATAAATGAATAATAGATTAAAATTACTTAGTTATAAAAAATTAAAAAATTAAATATATAGTCAAAATTTTATAAGAATTAAAATTGCACATTTCCAAAAACTATAGGAACCAAAATTATTTTATTTTTTGATTTGTAAAAGTAGAAGTAGAACACAATAAGAAGATATATTCCACTGTTTAACCCTTTTTCTTCTTACAAAGTTTTTAGTTAATAAAATTACTAATATCTTTGCGTCTACTTTAACCTGATTTTATTTTATTCTAAATAATGGAGCAAATTTTTTGTTACGGTTTATTATAAATATTTAAATTATAAAAAAGTGTCTTAATTTCGTTCAATTCTAATCAATCGCATTTATTCCATTCCAATTGCTATCACCAATCCATACACAATATTAGAGTAATTTGATTTTTCTTCTTTTCTATTTACAATATTATATTATATGTAAAAATATAATTAAACATAATTACTATTTTTACTCAAAATTATTTCACTTTAAAAATAGACAAGTCAAGCTAATTGATCTATTTACATTTATAATTTTATTGGTAGTTATGTGGTAAAATAGGTTAAATAAAGAAAAAGTAAATAAAATGAGAAATAGAATAACTGATTACTTATTTTCTTGAAGAGAAATAGAAGCAAAATAATGTTAAAAATAATAATCGTAAAGTTGTTTTTTTTTTAAGATAAAAAATTATTAATAAAAGTACCCTTTTTCCCATAACATCAATGCATTTTTTTTATCTTTGTAAGTCCACCTAATAAAGCCTTACAATTATTACGCATTAGCCATAATCATCTATTTTTTAACTTGATCACTAATAACAAATTCAAAATTGTAATATATAATTACATTAAATTACTGGCGGAAAATGATTATGTTTGTATATCATTTTAGCAAAATACTTCCCCTAAATTATATATGTAGTTTCTCTCTGATGTAAATTTAACTTAAAACGTATCCATTTAGTCCAAATTGGAAAGAGAAAATTATAAGCTATGCTTTATTTATGGCAACACCAGCTTTTTTTTATATTTTCATTTTTAATATTCATTAGATGGCTAAGATCAGTGCCGTAGAGTCGGTACCAACCACTAGTTTTGTGGAAGCATTTGGTTTGGTTGGGAATGCTGTTCTTTTACTACCTGTTCAAGATACCGTGGGCCTAATTTAAATTTTCTTTATTTTTTCTTTATTATTCTTCATCCTCCTTGTCTGAAGATAATAATGAATGGAGTTTCACTCTCTCTTTATTTTCTTTATATTTTAAAAGTAACTATTTTCAATTTTCTAGAACCACACTTTCTTAAGAGTATCCGTAGGCTTCATTTGTTTATTCTTTTAAAAAGTGTTTGATGCACACGCAAAAATAAACTTAGAGCTAAGAATTGCTCATTGAAAGACTTAAATAAATTATTAATTATTTGAAATAACTTAAAATGTCTAAGTAATATATGTAGAGTTATTTAAGTTTTTATTAGTTATTTTATTAAACAAATTAAAAAATTGAATAAATAAAATAAATTAGAAGAGAGTAAATTCTTTATTTTTAAAAATTTATTGGAATAAAATTAATTAAAAATTGTTTCAATGAGATGTAATATAATAAATTTATATTTTATATTTTCTAAGATAATAAACAACTGAGTGCTCTTTTATTATTCTTAGAATTAAAAAATATATTTTAATTAAAGTATGATTAAATTTAATTTATTTTTTTATCTAGATTTTTGTTTCAAGAAATAGTCAATGTAATTTATCAAAATATGTAGGACTATTTTTTTTTCAAATCCTGTTTTTATTTTTCAATAAAAGTTTAAGCAAACATATTTTTAAATGTAATGAAGAATACTAAAACTAATCGGTTCTCAGGTTCCACTCACAAACTCATGTTCACAGAAAAAATAATTAACTATGACTATATTGAATTTGAAAAAAAAGTTAAAAGAAACAAACTGAAACGTATACTAAACTTGAAGGATAAAGGTATAATTTTGTCTAATTACAAAGTTAAAGATGGATTCGAGTAAACAGGAATCAATTGATTCTAAAACTAGACAAAGATGATGTGAAACTTTTAGCAATATAGCGATGTGGAAGTTGCCTGCAAGTGAAGATTTGCTTTTAAATTAAGAAATAATTTGAGATTTATTACAAATATAAATGTGAAATGTAATCTAAGCAATTATAAACATTTAATTGAATATATTAAATTTCTTTTGACCCATCACTAGTATATATATATATATATATATATATATATATATATATATATATATATATATATATATATATATATATATATATATATATATGTATGCATGCGCCACTTATATCAATTGTAACACCCTTTTCTTATGTCCTTGAAGTTCAATACCCTTCATTACTCTTTATCTAGTGAACATTCACCACCATCTTCAAATATTGTGCACGAGGCTAAGTGTTCCAGAACCACAACACCACAATGTTGAAAAAATGTCATATAATTGATTTGAGTTTCCTTTTTGAATTTTCTTGAAATTTTTTGTTTTAAAAATTTTTATGAGAAAAAAATGGTATGACATGGACTCTAAAAAAACAAAGAAGTGGTCCATTCAACTTTGACTGAATTAAAAATGTTAATGTAAAATATCTATTTTATAATAAATATAAATCATATATAATATAATTATTCCAACTATTTACTTATAGTAGGTTTCGCTTTAGTAATTTAATGTCTTCAAAACTAAAATAGTTATTAGCATGGAGACATTTTCCAGAATAAAAATTCAAGTTTATAAAATAAAATTGAATCAATTTCGTACCAATTAATTAGGGTCTATTATTTTTAGAATGATTTTCCATAATTATTACATATCATTAGTTTTAAGTAATGAGAGTATATATATATAACTCTTTTAGGGATCGAAATCGGAAATTGGAAAACGCTTTAAAATATATTAAAACATAAAAATTTATAATAAAAGGGAGAAAAGGAAGAACCAAGACTTACAAATATGCTTAAGAAGATAAAGAAAATTGAAGATTTCATTCCAGATTTACAAAGGATTTAAAACTCTTATATTCAAAAGAAAACTTCTGCCTTCTTCTCTTGACGAGGCCGTTATTTATACACATATAAGACTCTTTTAGACGGTGCATTTTTCCTTAATACCCTTACATGATAAGGTTGTCTAAATCTTCTTTTTCTTTTCTTTAGTCATATCTGCTTTTCTTTATGTCCTGTCGTAGCTTTTTCTTTTTCTTTTGTCACATATTCTTTTCTTTATGTTAATTTTTTCTTTTTCTCTTGTCGCATCTTCTTGTCATAGCTTTTTCTTATTCTTTTGTCACATTTTCTTTTCTTTGTATCCTTATCTCTTGCGGTTAATCGAACATGTCAAATGGATTATTATGAGTGCTTCCTTCCTCAGAGCCAACTTTTGATGTCGTGGACTTTTCTTTAATAATTTGCTCAAAATCTTTCATACTAGTTGTTGCTACTAGCTCAACCATTAATCTTTGCTTCTCAGCTAAGAATAATGATTCTTGATTTAAAACTTGGCTTGATTCTTCCCTTCTTTGTCAATGATTTTCTTGTCATCGATCAATATTTGTCTTGGTTATCAATTTTGTGTTGAATTTCGGCCACCACTTGATTTTAAATCTTCTTGACAGATATTTGATGTCTACATTTTCATATGCTGGTTCTACTTCATAACCCTAAGCTACTATCCAAGTAATATATTGAGTAGCTACAAATGATATAAGTCTGTATCCAGAATCAAAAGAAGTTTTTTCTCTAAAATAACAATAAACATCATTAACATTTTTTGGAAATATTGTTGGTAATGGTCCAAAGTCTGCGAACCACTTTATAAACCATTTTGGAAATTTCAATGAGATCCCTCTTTTAAACCAGATGAACCATGAATGAGTTCCTGGATGTACTAATAATGCTTTGGTCCATGCTTCTATGTAGTCATAATAATTATAAGCCTGAGGTTCAAAGGTTCTAGAGAAGTTATTGGTGAAATGGATGTGTTGATTCCATTCTTCGGGAGATAATACTTTCAAGATTTTTATTTTAGAAAAAAAGAATACTATTTTGGTTGTTTCTGGTATGATATATTTCTGCAGAATCAGTATCTACTAGTATAAACTCATAAAAGGTTCTAGTTTTTTCTGGGTTTATAGGAGGATAATGGAAATCTTTTAGAAAGAGGTTGTTTACTATTGTTCTAGTGTTGTCGTAAATCCAGGCTTTTTTTAAAATAAGTATAGGAGAAGTTTCTGGTTTTTCTAAATACTCCTCTGGAATTTGTTCTTGAGGGGTTTTGTCAATAAAGTCTTTTGGTCCGATAAGGATATTTTGGTATCGAAGAGGAGTAAACCTATTGGAGGTTCTGATCAAAGGATTTTTTGAAGTACGGGAAGAGTTTTTAGTATTTCTGCTAAGGTTTTGACTATTTTTGAGGCGTTAGAGGCCTTAATGATATTGTAGTGACTTCTTTTTGTAATCCCAGTGGGGGATTATATTGATATTTTGTTATAGCTCCTTTTTGTGATCTTAGTGGGGGACCATATTGATCTCTACTCAACGACTGCGTGCTCATATTGAAGCCTGTAAAAATTCTCTTGACAAGAAGTTTGGAAGAAAATTATTTTTTCCTTTTATATGCTCAATATCGAAATCAAAACATGATAATAATGATTGCCATCTAACAAAAATATGTTTTGAAACCAAATTTTGAACATCTTTTATTAAGACACTAGGTATTGTTTTACAATCAGTTCGAATTAATTTTTTTTTATTGAAAACATCATCTTGAAATTTTTGAACACATAAAACTATTGAAAAAATTTCCTTTTTAATTATAGAATACGTTTATTGTGAAGGATGCTAGATACCTGAATGATACCTGACCACTTGTTCCTTTGAAAATTCTGAAAGTTTTTGTTTTAACACCCCATAGCCTAGTTCTGATGCATCTGTTTCAATTATTAAAAAGGCTAATGAGTTTGGTATTCCTAGACAAGGAATTTTTTAAACTAATTCTTTAATTTTAATTATAGCTTGTGTCATGTCTTCATTCCACGAAGGTGGGTTTTTCCTAAGTCTTTTAAATAATGGAGCACATCCTATTCTAATGTTTGGAATAAAATCTGCTATATAATTTACGCATCCTAAAAATTTTTGTAATTGTTGTTTGTCTTTTATTTCATTTGGAAATTTTGTTGTAAATTCTAAAGATCTTTGTATAGGAGTTATTGTATTTTGATAAATCTCATAACCTAAAAATCTTATTTTTGTTTGGAATATTTTCATTTTTCGAGCTGATACAACTAATCCATTTTCTTTCATTATTTTTATGAATATTTCTAGATGATTAAGGTGTTCTGTAATATTTTTTGAAAAGATTAATACATCATCTAAATATTCTATTGAAAATTTTATATAAGGAATAAAAATATCATTCATTATATTTTGGAATTCACTAGGAGCATTTTTTAATCCTTGTGACATTACATTCCATTCGTAATGTCCAAAGAGTACGACAAAAGCGATTTTATATTTATCTTATTCTTTTACTGCAATTTGATAATATCCTAACTTTAAATCAAATTTAGAGAATATCAATGCATCATGTACTCTTTTTATTAAATCATTCTTATTTGGTAAAGGATATCATATCCATTTTAACACTTTATTTAAAGGTTTATAATTGATTACTAACCTAGGAGCTTCCTTTTCTACTTTACAAGCTTTCATAACATAAAACTCTGGACAACTCCAGGGTGATTTTTAAGGTCTAATTAATCTTTTATCTAGATATTCTTGCATTTCTTTTTTACAATATTTCAAATATTGATTATTCATTTGTATTGGTCTTGCTTTTGTGGGTATTTGTTTTTCATCAAAATTATCTATATAAGGTAATTCTATTGTATATTTTTTTCTATGCCAAAAAGTTGTTGGGTTTATCTCACAAATTTCTTTTTCTATTTTTCTACATAGGTTTTTATGGTTTTTTGAATGTTTGGACTATTAATCTGTTCTTCTATCTTCTTAAATTTTATTTCTTTATTTATCATATTTATGTATTTTTTCTTTATATTAATTTGGGTTATTGATGATTCTTTTAAAAGATTTAATTCTCTAGTTTTTGGTGGTTTTATAAATTCAAAACATATTCTTTTTCCAAAGTGTTAGTTATTAATCTTATTTCGAGTTACTTGAGAAGGATATAATAATGTTAAAAATGGTGTTCCTAGTATTACTTGGAGTATTCATGTTTTTTATTAATACAAAGGAGGTATTATAACATATTTTACTTTTTACATATTTTTATATTTGATAATTTATATTGTATATGCATTTTTACCCATTAGCACTTGTTACTTTTTCTTAAGTTTTTTCATAATATTGTGTAAGAATTAATCCTTTTCGAATACAATTTACATCCGCTCCGGAATCAACTAAATCTATTGTTTTAAATTTTTCTTCTTTTATAATTAAGGTAATTTCTACATGTCATTTATGGGTAGTCATTAAATTTAATAAACTAATATAACTTTCATCATTTCAATCTTTAATTTTACTAGATCCTTCTCCATTTTTCTCTTGATTCCTTATAATTTATTTTCCTTCAAGTTCTAATAATCTATATTATAAAGATACATCATTTTCTTTTAATGTTTGTATTTCTTGTTTAAGGATTTTAATCTTTTCTTGTAAATCTTTTATCGTTATATGTTGACTAGGACTTTTAAATCTATTATAAATTTCTTTCATACTTATTGGGTTTACATTTTTCTGTACTTCTTCACTACTGAATTAGATTACTTAATTGTTGCAAAAATTCAGTTTTCAAAGGAGAATCTTCTAATTTATCTATTATAGAAATTAAAGTAGAAGTTTGGTATTTTGTTAACATGTTTATATTTTTACAATCTAAACAATTACATAATTCTGGTCCTAAACAATAATTATTTTCTGACTCTTAGTTCTTCTTCTTCACTAGAGGATTCTTGTTCAATTTGTTCTAATTCTAATTCACTATCTTCGTTTTCTGTAGAACTATTAGACTTTTCTTCTTCAAAGTTAATTAAAATATTTAATAGATTTTCTCTTAGTTTTTCATCTTCTATTTGATTTATTTTTTGTATAACTTTACAATTATTAGCATAATGCCCTGGTTTACCACATTTCCAACATAAATTATTTTTTCTTTTAGATTTATTATATTTGGGTTTTCTTGTCATCTTGGTTTTATTTCCTATATTTTTATTTTCAATTTTTTCTTGAAATTTCTTATAAGGGTTTTTATAGGTTTTCCTATATGTTTTCTCTTGTTTCCTAATCATTTTCTTTTTTCACGCACTTGGTGCTCTAATAGGTTGCATCCCATATTGTTGGCAAAATGATCCTAGTTCTCTCTTATTTATCATACTTTCATTTCTTAATTTATTTTGTAGTTTAAAATCAATGCAGACTTGTATTCCTGTTTCTACAATTATATTATGTATTTGCCCATAAGTTAGTGTATCATATGCTATAGGCTTTCTATAATGTCTTTCTAAATTTATTTTTACTTTTTCTGAAAATAATTTAGGTAGTCCAACTAAAAACCTTTCCTTTCAAAATCCAACAAATCTGTCCTCTCTTAAAGTTATTTTTGATAAGAAATTGTCTTTATACCATCTATAATCTGACATTGTTGGGCAATATAAATTTGCTAATTGGCTTGCTGATCTTTCTTTAAATATATTAGGATCTCCTACAAAATTTTGTATTATTGAGTAGATTAATGTAGACACTGCATCTTCTTGATTAGTGTCTACTTTTATACTATTTAAAATTGCTAATTTATCTTGTTCTGTACAAAAATTATCCCACCAGTCTTTCAGTTGACCAGTAAATCCTTGTATTATAGCTATAGCATCCGATTTATCATTACAACCTTTAGTTTTATGGGTGGTAGCCACCATTGTCATTTGACAAGTTAAATCTAATATTACTTGTTCACTTAATCCATCTAAATTCCATTCAGTTATATCAATTCCTGAAAAAGAATTTTGAACTAATTCCCCTCTTTCTTCAAATTGCACATCAGCAGTTGTAGGTCTAGGATAATAATTCCTAAGTTTTGGATATGTTCTCATTTTATTTATTTCTATCGTATTTGTTGAATATAAAGAAAATATAGTTTGGAATTAATTTCCCTTGTGTATAAATCACACATAGGGTGGTCTATTTATAGTAGAGAAATACAACTAAAAGAGTAAATGAAAGTAACAGAATAAACAGAAGATATTGTTTGATATTGTGGTTACCAATATCTAACAATATCTTAACAATATCAAATAATATATAAACAATATCTAACACTCCCCCTCAAGCTCGGAGCATACAAATCGTATGTGCCAAGCTTGTTACAAATATAATCAATTCTAGGACCCCGTAAAGATTTAGTAAAAATATCTCGCTAACTGATCACTTGAGTTAACAAACTCAGCCTTGATATCTCCAGACATAATCTTTTCTCGAATAAAATGACAGATCAATCTCAATGTGTTTGGTCCTCTCATGAAAGACAGGATTAGAACTAATATGAAGAGGCAGCTGATTGTCACACACAAGTGTCATTTGAGTGACATCTCCAAATTGTAACTCTCTAAGCAATTGCTTGAGCCAAACAAGTTCACAGGAAGTCGAGGTCATAGCTCTATATTCTGCTTACGCACCGGATCTTGCCACAACACTTTGTTTCTTACTTTTCCATGAAATCAAGTTACCACCAATGGAGACACAATATCCGGATGTAGATCTTCTATCCAAAGGAGATCCTGCCCAATCGATATCTCGAGTAGCAAACAACTCTTGTATGGTTATTAGAAGCATATAACAATCCTTTTCCAGGAGATCCTTTAATATACTTCAAGATACGAATGATCGCATTCCAATGATCTTCACATGGTGAATTAAGAAATTGACTTACCACACTGATCGCAAAGGAAATGTCGGGACGAGTAATCGTAAGATAATTCAATTTTCCAACCAATCTTCTATACTCGCTCAGGATTAGATATAGGCTCCCCCGATTTGGTAGAAGTTTAGTATTGGGATCCATGGGTGTATCAACAGAACTTTGAACTCATCAACCCAGTTTCTTCCAAAATATCTATGGCATACTTCCTCCGAGATATAACAATACCATCATTGGACTCGTGCTACCTCAATACCCAAGAAATATCTAAGTTTGCCAAGATCTTTGGTCCGAAAATGGTGACAAAGATGTTGTTTCAACTGAGAGATGCCATGGTTGTCACTACCTGTAAGAACAATATCATCAACATATACTATCAAGTAAACACATCCAACGACTCGAGTGTCGATAAAAGACGTAATGATCCGATTCACACCGAGTCATACCAAATTGTTGAACAACCTTGCTAAACTTTCCAAACCAAGCCCTAGGAGACTGTTTTAGGCCATATAGGGATTTGCGAAGACGACATACCATCCCGGAAGACTCCCCCGAGCAACAAACCCAGGAGGTTGCTCCATATATATTTCTTCTTGCAAATCACCATTGAGGAAAGCATTTTTAACATCCGAGTTGATAAAGAGGCCATTGTTGAAGAAGCAACCATGGCGATAAATAAACGAACGTAAGCCATCTTTGCCACAGGGGAAAAGGTATCTCCATAATCCAACCCAAAAATTTGAGTATAACCTTTGGCCACAAGACGAAGCTTTGAGGCGATCAATAGTACCATCGAGTCCAACTTTGATAGCAAACACCCACCCGCAACCAACAACAGATTTCCCGGACTGTAACCGGACCAATTCCCAAGTTCCACTATTATGAAGAGCACTTAGTTCATCTAACATGGCCTGACGCCAACCAGGATGGGCTAAAGCTTCACGCATGCGTTTTGGAATGGTCACGTGAATAGAAATAGAGGAACGACATGTATAAAAAGGTAATGACAGATGATGATAACTCAAAGCAATATAATGGGGAGAGGGATTACGTGTAGTAACTAATACCTTTTCGAGGGCAATGGGAAGGTCGGACTCATGTGTCGATCCGGAGGAGACAGAGTAGTTGGCACTTGAGTAGAGTCACATGGTGGTGGTTGTGATTGGTTTCGAGAACTATAAATCCAAGAGGCAAGTGGAGAAGAAGCTAATCATGGAGCGTAAAACTAATGGTGAAGAAGACACAATTAGAGGGTCACAAACAACAGGAACATTAAATGTATTAGGAGTGTTGACAAGATTGGATGGAGACAGAGGTGAAGTTTGACTTTTAAAATAAAGAGACAACTCATCAAAGGTGACATCTTTTGACACAAAATAACGGTTAAGAGAAGGAGAAAAACATTTGTATCCTTTTTGTGATCTTGTAAACCCTAAGAAAACACATTTATGTGATTTAGGAGAAAGCTTGTCCAGCACTGAATTGAAATTATGAACAAAACATGTAGACTCGAAAACTTTCGTGAGGTAAAGGATGAAGTGGTTCATGAGGGAATAAAATGGAATGAGGTATTTTATTATCTAAAACCGAAGAAGGCATGCGATTAATGAGATAACATGCAGTAAGAAGAGCATCACCCCAAAAATGTTGAGGAACATCTCCATGAATTAAAAGTGTGCGAGTTGTTTCAATAAGATGTCTATTTTTACGTTCGACTACACCATTTTGTTGAGGTGTATAAGCACAAGAAGTTTGATGCAAAATACCGTGAGAAGCCATGAATTGTTTAAAAGAATGAGAAAGATATTCACTGCCATTATCACTACGCAAAACTCTAATAGAAACACCGAACCGAGTTTGAATTTCATTAAAAAAAGTTTGAAAGATATGAAATAATTCGAACGATTTTTCATCAAAAATAACCAAGTGCATCCGGAATAATCATCAATGAAAGTAACAAAGTATTGAAAACCTAAAGTAGACTTAACGCGGCTAGGTCCCCAAATGTCAGAGTGAACCACTGCAAAGGGACGAAGCACCACGTGTGAAACTACGAGGAAAGGAAGTACGACTATGCTTGCCTAATTGACATGACTCACACGCCAAACTAGATAAGTTAGACAAGGCAGGGACAAGTTTCGTAACTTGGCAAGGCTTGGATGACCTAACCGAGCATGAAGAAGAGAGGAGACTCCATAACCGTACTAACATGTGTAGAGGATCTGAGATAATAAAGACCATGAGACTCACATCCCGTGCCAATCACCTGTTTCGAACTCCTAGCTCCGTAAACACACGGAATTGTTGGTAAAAGTAACAACACAATCAAGAGAACAAGTTAGACGATCGATGGACAACAAGGTTAAAAGGAGACCCAGGGATATAAAGAACATTATCAATGGTTAAAGAAGGAAAGAGTTTAACCGTTCCAACACCATGAGATGATACTCGTGAGCCATCACCAAGGTAATGTAAGGTAAATGATTAGGAGAGGATAAAGAGGAGAACAAAGATTTGTTACCAGTAATATGATCGAGTGGCTCCTGAATCAAAAACCTAAGGACCAGGAGAAAATGATTGGGTCGGACCAATGAAAATATGTATTTGTATGTGTGACAGATATAGTGGAACTAGAAGACTGTTGATCCTTATACCATTCGAGAAATTTGTTGAACATAGCGGACATGTCGGATGCAACGGAAGAAAGAAGATCCCCTACAGATAAAGGTGGGGAAAGATTGGTCCGAACAACTACAGCAGATCGAGGAGAACGACCATGTAATGTATAACACTTGTTAATCTTGTGACCTAGCTTGCCACAATGTTCACACTTAGGACGCCATTTTTCCTGTTTGCGAGGGCGAGCCCGGTCATCACGATGGGATGTCAACACAAAAGAATCGTTAACAAAATTGGAAATAGTGGAAGAAGTCATGAAGAGCTGGAGAACAAACCCTCGACCGAGACAAGCAAAATCATATGTCACCTAGTAAAAAAAAATGAAACTCCGCGAATTCTCCGACAATGGCGGACCCAATGGATCGCTCCAAGCAGCAGCGGTGACGATAACGTGAACTAGTACACTAGGTAAGTTCCCAGAAAGAGAGGTGGGTCACTAATGGACACACTTAAATACCAAGTCTTTCCTTGCCGTAACTTTCCTAAACATGCACTTTCACACTACCAAATAAAATTCAATGACAAAGATAATTCTTTTCGATGTGGAGGATCGGCTTACCAGCAACGGTGGGGCGGCTCTAGCAGCGGTGGGCGGCTCCAACAAGTGGACAAAAGGCGGAAAAAAATTCAAGATAACCTTAAGCTCTAGATACCATGTTAAGGTTCCAACATAAAACCAATTAGCAATATGTGGAGTAGCCTAACATGTATTTAAACCATACCAAATGATATGAGGTAGGCGATGTGGGACTTTCAACACACCTCTCCAACGAAGCCTCACGGACCAGGCAAAGGGTACTTTTGACCCAACTAAAGGGCAACTTTTGGCCCATGACAATAACCGGAAAGATGTTAGGCTTTGACTCGATACCATGTTGAATATAAAGAAAATATATTTTGGAATTAATTTCCTTGTGTATAAATCACACATAGGGTGGTCTATTTATAGTAGAAAAATACAACTAAAAGAGTAAATGAAAGTAACAGAATAAACAGAAGATATTGTTTGATATTGTGGTTACCAATATCTAACAATATCTTAACAATATCAAATAATATATAAACAATATCTAACAGTATTTATAGAGGTATTCCCTATTTAATCTATTTTCTTTTTTAGTTCTTCTATTTGTATGTCTCGTATTACTTTTTAGCCTTAATGAATTTAATTCTTTTTGTGGTACATTAAAAAATTTATATATCGGCTTTATAGGTTCTTTTGAACTACTTGGTATATCTTTTAAATGTTTATTTTTTATTCTAATTAGTTGTTTTGACATTACTTCTAAAACTGTGTTAGAATAATTAAACTGAAAATGTAATTTTTATATCTTTTATTTGTACGGGTTTTTCTTCACTTTTAACATCTTTATATGGGCTTGCCTCTATTTCTAAATCTTTTGTAGGTTTTATTATAATTCTTTGTTGTAGAGGATATTCGGCTACTATTAGTTTATTATTAATTGTTTTCCAAGTATTTGATATTTTTTCTAAAGGATATATATGTTTTTCTTGATTATAATTAAAAAACCAATCAAAAAATATAAATTTATTTCATGTTGTTCTAAATAATCATAAAAATTCTTTCTAAATTCTTCTGTTTGTTGTTTTGTAAAAGTTTTAAAATACCGTTCTCTATTTTCTTTATTATATTTTGCTTCAAAATTTTGTCTAATCCAATTTTTATCTATTTTGAAAATTACTTCTCTTTCCATCATATTTAATATTTGTGATGTTGTTAGGGAGTATTGTGGAGATTCTGATCTCTTTGACTCTTCATATAGAGGTTTTGTGATCCTTGGTGTAATATTATTTAATCCTCTTAAATCTAAATTTATAGTAGATATATCTACCGAATGTCTTGAAGATTGTCCTTTATAAATCATTTGTGGTTCTCTAATTCTTAAAGATAATCTATTCATTCTAAGTTTTATATCCGTTCCTTCTTGGATTATTTCTCTAATCTGAGTATTATAAATTTTTGGTTCCTCTATAATATTTTCTAATTTCCATTTCTCTGGAAGTTTATTTATTACCTCTTCATGACTTAGTCTTTTTGGAATTTGTACTGATGACTTTCTAAGATTAACTTCTACTAATATGGTTTCATCTTTTGGTGAAGATCTTAAAGCTTTATAATTATAATCTATTCTCGGTTATTTTGTAATAAATTCTATAAATTATTTGTATTGGATCGATTCTTCATCTACATTTTCTTCAGGAATTTGGACATATAATTTTATAGCATTACTCGGTTTTTATCATTTTTAATATTCATAGAAAAGTTTGGATAAAAATTAAAGAAAACAGGTCCATCATGTAAATTACTTTCTAATATTGCAATTATTGAATCAATAAATTTTTTAAGTCTTATATCTCTTAATAATATTAATATTGGACTATGTACTCCTATTCGATAGTTTGGTTTTGCTGCTACTTGTATTAGTCCTAAATGAATAAAATTATATCCATCTTTTATATGTTGATCTAGAATTGATTGTTCTAAGAGAGATGTGGAATAAGAAAAATATGAATATGATGAAGAAAAGAAGTAGACAAAATAGCGTTTGAAAATGTACGAGAAGTAAAAGTAAAAAATGAAGTGCATTACCAAAAAAACAAGACAAGTGATGATGGGAAGGTTGATAAGGTTGTGTTTGGCAGAGATGAAGCATGTGGAGGAGCATATGAGGAGCATCCGAAGAAAGAGCACTTGTGCGGGCGTCCACTTGGATTGTGCTTTAGCATGCTATCCAATGAACTTTACATTGCAGATGCTTACAATGGCTTAGTTGCTGTTGGCCCCAATGGTGGCACTCCCTCGAGACTCATATCAATCCTAGAAGAAGAGGAAAAAGGTGAAGCCTTGTCATTTACAAATGGTTTGGATGTTGATCCACGAACTGGGGCAGTGTACTTTACCAGCAGCAGTTCTAAATATCAAAGGAGGTATATTCTTACTATCACTCATCATTTGGGTAACTGAGATGTTATTTAAATACTCTTTTTCTCTAGGTCTTACAATATCATAGACATTAATTAAGATTGATGCAACATATTTTCCCTTAGATTTGATCAACTTTGTCAAATGCAGGAATTACGTTTCTTTGATCCTAAGCAGAGATAAATCTGGGAAACTAATGAAGTATGAGCCACAAAGTGAAAAAGTTAGCATTCTTCTAAACAATCTCTCATTTGCAAATGGTGTAGCATTAAGCAAAGATGGTGACTATATTCTAATAATAGAGACCACAACATGTAGAGTACTAAGGTATTGGCTAGAAACATCAAAAGCTGGAACATTGGAAGTGTTTGCTGTTCTACCAGGTTTCCCAGACAACATTAAACGAAGTCCAAGAGGGGGATTTTGGGTGGGAATTAACTCAAGAAGAGAAAAATTAATCCAATGGATTCTATCATATCCTTGGATTGGACAAGTTTTGCTTAAACTTCCTTTGGACACTACAAAAGCTTTTTCATATTTGTCTAAGCTAAAAAGAAGTAGTGGATTGGCAATTAGGTTAAGTGAGTATGGTGAGATATTAGAAGTTTTTGAAGACAAAAGTTGGAACAAAGGTGGGTCTATTAGTGAAGTTGAGGAAAGAGATGGAATATTATGGGTGGGATCCATAGATGCACCTTTTGTTCGTAAGTACACTATTCACAAGTGAAGAAAATTACATAGAAGATATTGAACTCCATATATTTTGGATGTTAAATTCACAAGTTATACTCTCGAGTCTTCCAATGATTGCCGTCTTTTAAGTTTTTGAGAGTTCAAAAACTATATCAAAATTATAGAAAAAGAAATAAATTTGTATTGCAAATTTCACCATGGCAAGTCGTAGAAGATGATGACTATGGTGACCCTCTACCTTATATATTTTGTTGGGTTTGTCCCATTAAATCAAGAAAAGAGTTAGTGAGCAAGCTCCATATGCACACACAAAAGAAAGAAAGAAACTAATATCATTGTATTGGTTGGAACAATAAAATAAATGCATGTGTCTAACTAATTAGAGAACAAGTTGGCCTAGCTATTGTCTTTAACAATATTCTTGTTGCCTTAACTTATTTTACCTTCCCCACATGTGCTCCTTCTTTTAATATACAGTCAAAAGTTATCCAGTAAATTTTTTTAAATATAATATATTAAATTAAAATATTTTTAGATAATTTAAATATTTTATAATAAAAAATCATTTAAAATATAGTATTATTATTTAAATTATATTATAAAAAATAAATATTATATATATATATATTAAAAAAGGTAATAAAAAAATTAATTATTATAACAGAAGATAAAATTGTCAAAGAGATAAGATAAACATGATTTAAAAAAATTATAATTATAAAAAATATTAACTATAGTAAAAAAAAACTAAATCAAATTTATGCACATAAATAGAAGGGAGTGAAAAAAATATAATATATATATGGACGCTTACGAGAAAAGAGGAGTAAGAGAAGTAAAGTCCTACATTGCAAGAAACTTATTTTGATGCTTATTTTTCATTCTAAAAGAAACTTATTATTTATCTTATAAAACACACTAAAATCTTTTTTATTGTTTTATATAGGATTGTCAAAAGGGATGGTCCAACCTGACCTATTCTAGCCCTACGGGTAAAATAAAAAAAATTTAATAGTCCAACCCGACCTATATTTTCAAATGTGCAAAAAAATTTGGTCTAACCCGACCCTATGTTAAGTCAACGGGCTAACGGGCTACTCTTGGCCTATTTAAAAATAATTTTTTATTTATATAACTTTTTTTAATTTTGTTTGAAAAAAAATGTTGTTTATTTAAAATTAACTCATAACCTATTCAGAAAAAATAAAATAAAATGTATAAAATCATAAAAATGTGTTGATATAGTCATATATCCTTGTGTCTTGGAGGTATAGTTGTTCGTACAATCAAACATATCCTACGAGAAATATTAGATAATACATCATATCCTATCGAAATATTAGATAACATATATTTTAACTTTTTTCAATTAAATATATGTTATAAACTTCTATAATTTGAGTGTTTATAGTAATTGATTTAAAATATCTTACCGTAAATATTGGATAACACAACTTGTAACTTTTTTTTTGTTAAATATATGTTATAAATATATGTAATTGAAGTGTTTCTTTAAACCTCTATAATTGAAGTGTTTCTAGTCAATGATTTAAAATCGGGATTCAAAACTTTATTTACCCCCCAAACTCCCTCATACTCAACATAGTTAAATTGAAGATGATGCTTAATAGTGCATCTCGGTAAATTTTCAAGTCAAATTTTCATTATTTCAACAAATTAGTCTTATTATCCAACATAAGACTCATATAATGATACTTTAGAAATATATTATATTTAAGAATATGTTGTCTTAAATTATTATTTCTTAAAACAAATGTGACGACAAAAACAAAAATAAATGTGAAGGCAACAACACAAAGGAAGGAGATGACCAAAACAAATAAAGGTTATGTTTAAAGTTTATTATTCTTTCTAAATTTTATATATATATATATATATATATATATATAACAAAATATATTATCAAATTAATTTATTATACATATATTTTTTAATAAAATAATATTAATTTGATTTTATTGGTAAAATAATTATTATTTTATAAAATAGACTCATCCATAAACCTACGGACCAGCCTGACTTATGCCCATTTAGGCTTAGCCTAAATTAGTCGGGTCAAAATTTTCCTGGTTCTATTTAGGCCATAAATTTTTTGGCCTAGCCTAACCTATTTTTCGTGCCTTTCGGACTAAGCTTATTTTGACACCCCTAGTTTTAGTGCTTGAGAGAAAAATAAGAGAGAAATTAGTTTCTCCTTTGATGTTCTCCTTCTAGATCATTTTTGTTAATTTTAAGAAAGGGTGTTATTGTTTTCTCCTTGGAGTTAAAGAGAAAGAGATGTAATTTTCTTTCCTTTTAGTAAAATTACATGATTGTCTATTGCTTGTTTTGTTTCTTTATCTTTTATTTTAGTTGTGAGTTTCTTGTGCTACCTAATAATGCAATTAGAGCTACTTGGTTCTGGTTATATTTTATTGTTATTGTCATTAGAATAATGTTGTACAAAAATCTGAGTATGTTTTGTGATTGCAACTAGTCTGATCTTTCATATCAGAAATGAATTATTCTTGCTACTGGAATTGGAGTGTGGTAATGTGAAAGTATATGTCTAAAAAAGTCTTGACTATAAAAGACTTGGTATTTAAGCATGTGCATTAGTGATCTACTTCCCTTTCTTGAGAATTTACTTGGTGTACCAAATCACGATCTATAATTTATTGTTTCAGTAGACAATATTATTCATAGTGAGAAATGTATAAGTCGATTTTAAAGTCATAATAATAACAAAATATGAGATATAGAAATTTAATGGGGATAATTTCTCATTATGGAAACTGAAATTTAAGGCAATTATGAGAAATGACAGTTGCATAGATGTAATTGAAGAAAAACCTATGAACATCACATATCAAAAGTGGAAAAAAATGAATGATAATGCTATATTTGTATGCTACATTTGATTTACATCTCGAACAATTGGATGTAAAAATTGTTTTTCTTCATATAGAACTTGAAGAGGATATATATGCTTCAACCAGAAGACTTTAAAGAATAAGAAAATTTAGTTTGTAAGTTGAATAAATCCTTATACGGTTTAAAGTAGACACCGAGGTATTGGTACAAGATATTTGATTCCTTCACTATTAGTCTTAGTTACAATAGATTGACTTCAGACCATTATAATTATTACAATAGGTTTGATGAGAATGATTTTATCATCTTACTGTTGTATGTGGATGACATGTTGGTGATAGGTCCCAACAAAGTTCAAATTCAAGAATTGAAGACACAATTGGCTAGAGAGTTTGATATGAATGACTTATGACTAACAAACAAGATTTTAGGGATACAAATTCATCGAGACAAAAAAAGTTAGGAAGATTTGACTTTTTCAGAAGAATTACTTATTGAAAATCTTGTTGCGTTTCAATGTGCAAGATTGTAAATCAATTTCTACCTTATTTCTTATCAATTGTAAGTTATCCTCAAGTATGAACCCTAGTAATGAAGCGAAGAAGATGGAAATGTCTCCACTACCATATGCATCAGCAGTGGGGAGCCTTATGTATGTTATAATTTCTACAATACTAGACATTACCCAAACAATGAGAGTAGTTAGTAGATTCATGGAAAATCTAGGTGGAGATCATTGAGGTGTTATTAAGATATCCTTAAATACATCAAAGGAACCTCAAGTGTCGCATTATCTTTTGGAAGATCAGAATTAGGTATCAAAGACTATGTTGATTCAAATTTTGTAGGTGATCTTGATAAAAGAATATCTACTACTAGTTGTAAGTTGCTTATCCAAGTTACAGGATGTTGTAGTTCTATCTAATAAATAAATTGAGTATATGGCAGCTACTGAAGTTTGTAAGGAATCTATCTAGATTCAAAGGTTAATGGAGGAACTCAGGTGTAAGCAGCAAAATTGTGATAGTTAAAGTGTTTTACACATCCTGCTTTTCATTCTAGGACAAAACACATAGGTATACGTTATTACTTTGTTTGAGAAGTAGTAGAGGAAGAAAGTGTGAATATGCAAAAGATTCATACTACTGAAAACCTAGCAGATGCTATGACAAAACTGGTTAGTATTGACAAATTTATGTGGGTTTGATCTTACTGTAGCCTATTAGAAAACTTAGCAACATGATAGCAAAAAATAAAATATATATGGTATGAAGATTTGATTAATTTTATCAAAATTTTTAAGTGAGAGAATATGAGAAGTAAAGTCTCACGTTGTGAGGAACTTACTTTGGTGCTTATTTTTCTTACTATAAAAAAAGTAGTGTTTACCTTATAAAATACATCAAAATCTCTTCCTTTATTTTTTATATTGTTTTAGTACTTGAGAGCAAACTAAGAGAGAAATTAATTTCTCATTGGAAATTCTTCTTGGAGTTGATTTTTCTTCATTCCAAGAATAAATGTTATTGTTTCCTCTTTAATTTTTTTTATATTTATTTATTGAATCTATTTCTAGTTAAACAGGAGTCCTCTTTATTAATTCATAATTCTTATTTAATCTATCTCTAACAATAATATTCTTTATTCATTTATATTTATTATTTAATTTATCTTTAATTATGCATTAATATTTTTTTTATTAATATTTATTTTATCTTTAGTTATATATTTATTATTTTTATTAATTTATATTCATATTATTTAATTTGTCTTTAAATTTTCATAAAGAACGATTTTTTTAATGAAGATTTGATGTATTTTGATATTGAACTTTGAAGATTCAATGAATAAACATCAATAAAGGCTATGTTAACTAGTATCTATAAAATTAATTAAATTTTTTTAATATAAAATAAAATTAAATATATTCATAAAATTAAAAAGGTGATTTTTTATATAATATTTATTCTTTCGTTCTATTTTACTTTTTTTTTTGTGTATAATACAACTAAAAATATTAAGATAGAAGTTCCAACTTTTCCAAATGAATTCTTCTATAGCAACATTTCTACAAAGTATTTAGAGATAATTCAGTAGTTTTAATAAACGTTTAAGATATAAAAACAATATAAAATTATAAATTTCATATATATATATATATATATATATTAATTATATATTAAAATATTAAAAAAATCCACGTCATGATAACATGATTGGAACAAGCGTTAACATTTATATTTTAATTGATAAATTCAATTTTCAAATTTTGATAATACATAATTTTAATGTTTTTATATATTTAAATTTAATATTTAATAATAATTTTTTACCAAAAAAGTTTTATAAAATGGCTAAATTTATATAGCATGTAATTCTATTTTTTTTATATCTAATATTTCACAATATTTTTTTACTGTTACAAAATTGATAAATAACTAAATTAAATTTGTAAAGTTTAAATATCAATTAATTAATTTTTTAAATAAAAGATCAAAATTAAGTTTCTAAAGAAAAAAATGTATTTAATGCATTTGTTTAGAAAATAATATTGAGAAGTGGTAAATGTTGAACTATTCATCAAATTAAAACACCAAAAGAAAACCCATAAACTTCAACAGAAGCAATGTAGAGTTCTTTCCATCCACAAATAGTTTGTGGTGAGAAATACAAAAGCGTGGATATTATGCAATGGAATCATGAATAACGATATTTAGATTTCTAATTTCAAAGATCAAAATTTCAATCCTCACACAAAACTCCAACAGCAATCTTGTCTTTGTGGGGGATGTGACATTTTTTTTTTTTGGTGCGTCAAGAAATAGACCTTTCACCATTCATGTTTGTTCTAAAAGTCCATGGCTAATCCAAGCCACGCAAATGAAACGAACAAGAAAAGACGTTAACTCTCTAAAAGAAAAAGAAAAATGGATTAGGTTAAAGTGAATGATAACTTATTTTACTTTTTCAGGTTCACAAATGAAACATAATTAACTAAATATCTTCGATGGTGCAAGTTAAAAGAGATGAGTTTGACGCGTAAAAAAAACTTCTACAAAATAAGTTATTGTTTAAGAGAAAAAAAAATAAGATAATGAAAAATAATACTTCAATTATAGATCAAATCAAAATAGTTGAATGATAAATAATAATAAAAAATGAGTGGACATAAAGAAAATTGGTATAATGTAGAAAATTATGATCACATGATTGTATTTGAGAAAAAAAAATCTACTAATTTATAACTTATTTGATGAACTATATATTTTACCTACAAAATTTGTTTAATGTAACAAGTCTCATATTGAGGAGGTCTCGTTATTAGAGAGGTCTTATAAGGTAGAAGGTTCTTCAACCTCTCTTTCAGCTAGCTTTTGAGGGATGGTTCCCCTCCTTAACCTTATGATTGTTATATTGATGTTTTTATTAAGAATCTTCTAACTCGAGAAGAGCTACTCACGTGAAGTGCAACCCGTTTTATTGAGAGTCGACTAACTCGAAAAGACTCATCGAACTTGTTTTTATTACTTATAGCCTCATTTAATATTAGACTATTTATTCTATAAAAGAGTTACACAAAAATCTCTTTTCATGTAACCACGTTTATTTTAATTAGAGTTTTGTTTATTTTATTTTTAAACGAAATATTTTATCTTCTAAAAACAATTTTAACTGTTTAAAATTAACTAAAGACAAATCCAAAACTATAAATACATACATATATTTTTTTTATATAAAATAAAAGATTATATAAAAAGTGTATACGCACATTTTTCATATAATTTTGTACTTATCAACTATATTATCAGATAATGTTAAAAAAAATAGTTTATTAACTTTCAACTAACAAATTTTTCCTAAATATCTATATTTCAAAATTTAACTATAAACTAATATATCATTTGTTATTTTTCAAAATACAGTTTTTTTTAATGTGTTTATTTAGACGGAGAAGAAAGAAAAAAAAGAGAGAGAGAGAGGAGTATTTCTAATTTTAATTTGTTTAAGAAAACAGAGTGGAAGAAGAGAATTAAGAATCTAAGAATTGTTTACTTAAGTTTTTTATTTACTATTTCACTTTTTAATTATTAACATATCACAATTTTGTTTTTAGTTTTCATATATGAACATATATATTGTTTTATCCATTTCTAGGAAATATTTGCAAAAACAAATGAAAAATAATGCAACATTTTTGCAGTTAAAATTAAAAAAAAGAGAATATAACACAAATAATCAGTCCAAAAGTATCCTCTTTCCATCTTTTGACTTTCTTATAATAAGGAAAACATTTGGAGGAAAGGAAATCTTATTTATAATTTGTAGACTATGTAAACCAATTTTTAATGAAAAATTATTAATGTGTATGAGAGTATAAATTATATTGATGTAAAAAAAATAACAATAATATTTTGTTCATATATTTTCTTTACTCTCCTTGTAAATAAATTAAAAAAAGGTGAATTTTCCCTCTTCTTTCTCTCTTTGTTTTCAATCATTTCAAATAAAAAAGACATTGTGTTTGAAAATTGAATTTTGATCCAGCAAAAGAAGATGAATAGTGAGAAAATCCTGCTTTAGATTACATGGGCCACATTTTTTTTTTTCCTGTGGAAGTTATTGGGTTTGCCTCAATTGGCCCACCATTAAAATCCAGTGGACAAAACAAGAACATCATCACATCACCACCACACAACATATTGTAAACTGCGTAAAGCTTGCTCTTTTCATCCACCAATCTCCACCACTTACTTCTCTTTCGCTCTTCCATTCGGTACCGCCACAAATTATTAGACCATGGTCTTAAATAAATGTACATATCTATAAAAAACACTTTTTTAAATTAGGGTTTTATTTTATGTATAAATTCTAGTGATTTTCTGCAATTAAAATTATTCAAATTAAGTTTTTTTTCTTCTGGGTGTTATATAAATTAATGAAAGTTAACATCTGAGTCCTCATATATTTCATGTTCCAGGAATTGCAGAAAATCTTTCATTCTTGTCCACTTGAAGCACTGTTCTTACTCCACAACCAATCATTGGTAAGAATGATGTGAAATGAAGAGTGAGTTAGTAACCCAACCAAATAATCTTCAGTAAGTTTATTGGTGTGAGAGAGCAAAATCAAGGATGGAGTGAAGATAAACATAAGAAACAACATGTAATAGCGTGTCCTAGAAAGAGACTCTCACGTCGTAACGTGTCTCTCGGGGTAGAATTTGATAACAAAATGTCGAAAGGGTTTTTTCAGCGAGTGAGGAATTTGAGGAAGTGGGTCCCACGTGCATGTCCTTCGATGTTTTTTATGAGGTCTTGGTTGCGCGGGACAGAGTTGTGGTGACAAGGATTTGATAACGATGTGGGACTTGGTCTGTGTTCTCTTCTTCTCTGATCTGATGTTCTTTGCTTTTTGGTTCCGTGGTGGCATTGCTTGCTGCCATTGTTGCTGTGTTGGAGGTCTCCATCAAACGTAAAATGATAGTAAAGTTAAATTATTTTAAATAAGTCCCATTTAAATATATATATATATATATATATATATATATATATATATATATATATCTTAACTTCATATTCGTTATTAATATTCTTACAAAATGATGTCCTTTTCCCATTGCTTAGTAGATTTTTATCTTACGTGAATTTAAAATAATGTTATTTTTAATGAAGAAAATAATATTCATTGTAAAATACTATTATTTTAAACTAAAGCGTCGTCTTCTTATGTGAGCTAGATTTAAGATCTTTGAAATTAATTTACTTCTATAGTTGAAATAGTTTCTGGTGTAAAAGTTTTGCTAGCCCTTAATTTATTAATGTTTCTCATGAACTAAGTTTATTGACATGTTTAAGAATAAGCATTTTGACTTAAAGTCTTAACATAAAATGAAACTGTTTTAGTAAGTTAGGCTTCGACTATGGAATTATAAAGTAAGACGTATTAGGTTTAGAAGACTTATTAGGTTTACAAGACCTGTCTTGGACTATAAAAATGATGTTTATTAAATTCGTCCACTATAACATGTGAAATGTTACTTTGAATATTATGAACCTCCAAGATCTAATCTTATATCATATTCTCATTTTTTAGTTGGAATGACAAGACAATTATACTTTATCATTTATTATTATTAATATTAAGGTTTGAATAAATAAGTACTTGACTACAAATTAAACGACGTAAAATACTCTTCCTTTTTGCATGAAAGGTATCAACTCACATGAAGAAAATTTGCTAATAAGCCAATATGAACTTTCTAAAATGAAAAACAATAATAAAGTCTAGTTTCGAAGTTTCCGAATAACCTTGAATGGTTTATGAAATAACTTTTTTTTTAATAATTAATCTTTTTAATAATATTTTATTTTAAAAGGGATTATTATTTCGACAATTTTTTTTTCTATTCTCAAACGATCGATCGTTTTCATTCTGAAAATTAACAGTTATTCGTTTGATAAAATTTGGCTTAGGCAATGGGAAAAATAAGGCCCATAGTAAATAAATAAAATAGGAAATTTTCCTATAAAAAAATATAATATAATAAAATGAATGATTAATATATGATTAAAAGAATATACCTTATATTTTTTACCATTTAAAAATAGTACCAAGCAGTGTGGATTTTTATCATTAATCTTAAAAAAATCAAATAACATATTATTAATAACTAATAAATAAATATAAAGTTAAATGATCAAATTTATAAATATATAATAAAATATATATTTAATAATTATTAACCAAAATATAAGTGACAAAATTTTGAGAAATATAATCCCTCCCTTCCCAAGAATATATATAATATAATAATTGATATTATTTGTAATTATTTTGATATAATAAAAATATTATGTTTATTATCTATATATATTTTTTATGATAGATGAAGAAATTATTGTTGTTTAAAAAATATTAGTGTATTAAAAAGATTAGTGTAATGTCAACATTAAAATAGGTGGAGTTATTTATCAGCAATTCAAAAAGTGTCAGAAAATATTACTGTACTCAGTAATTTATTTAAAAAAGCAAACCTGCTTGATTTTTTGTGTTGTTCTCATTTCTCAACGCACTGAAGAAGGACCTTTCTCTCCTCTTCCTTTCTTCTGCATCACCACTGAGAAAAGAACGAAGGAACAAACGCGCATCTAGGTCTCCAATGTGAAGTCAGCGATACCAACCAAACATGGCTCCAATCGCTGCAAGGATTCTCGGTTCCATGTCGCGAAGTGCGCTTGCGCTCCCTCGCCGCTGGCTCCGCTCCTCCTTCTCCTCCGCCTCCGCAGCGGTGGCGGAAGCGGAGAGCACGGAGATGAAGGACTACGCCGATTACCGGCGCTCACTGTACGGACAGATCACGCACAAGGCTCTCCTCGTTGACGCGGTTGGCACGCTCGTTCTTCCTTCGCAACCCATGGCTCAGGTACGTCACGTGCTTCGATGTGCGCGCCACGTGAAACTGAAATTGAAAGGGATTTTTTATTTATTTATTTAACGTGAAACTGATTACATTGTTTCGACGGCGTCGTTTGTGTGTTTTTGGTAGATATATAGGAAGATTGGTGAAAAGTATGGAGTTGAGTATTCGGAGGATGAAATACTGTTCAGATACAGAAGAGCGTATGGCCAGCCTTGGGGTAAATCTCGACTCAGGTTAGCTTCTTGGTTTTACTTTTACTTTTTAATTAGAATAGTTAGATTTTCATATATGGTTATGACTTTGGCTGAAATAGAAAGTTTAAAAAGTTTCGCATTAATTGATTTTGCGAGAAATTGCAGAGAAATATGACCGCAGCTGTGCTTGTGATGTGATTGCGGAGTACAATTTTTATAAAAATCTTGATATTGTTATTGGTTCTTGCTTTTGTGAGTAGGTGTTTATTAATTATCATGAATGACTTTCATGGGATTGAAAATTTCCTAGTTTGGATCTTTTTCTATATCTACCTTAAAATTGAAAAAGAAAAAGAGTTGTCAATGAACTCGTGACAGCTGATTTTGCCTAGTGGACTGGATTTCTTAATGAGGTCCGTTGTGTGAATAAGTGGTTCATTTACTCACTGATTTGTCTAATGAGTAACTGTACTATTCCAGAGGCTACTAGTAAAAAACTCAAGACAACATTATATTAAAATTACTTCAGCGTGGACTTTGTTGTCTTTTAATATTAATATTTTTATGTTGTTGATATTTTAGATGATTGGACTTGTAATGTATGTCTGATCAGTTTGAAAGTCTTAGCCAAGCATCGATCATTTACGTATAAACGTTGCCAAGGGGATTTACATTACTTTTGAGTCGAATGACAAGAACAGGTTTTTTGATAGCATCATAGCTTGTTTGTTCGTCACAAATAGCTTGTAGTGAATGATCTGTCTTAGTTTCCTACTTCGTGATATGGTGTAAGCATTTTAATTAGTGAAAAATTCTTTAGCATACTTACATATGAGCCATATTATCAAGCTCCAATTTCTGGGTGCAGATTTATGATTTAGCTAAACAAGCATCATGTGGTTTACATGCAGCTTTAAAAATCCATGCTCATGTGCCTTTCAACTTTAAAGTTACTGTTTCCGTGTATACATTCTTTGACATTTCTCTCTTAAAATGCTTGAATATTATGCCGCCAGCCTTTAGGTCAGGATACTCTGTTTTGTGGAAATAAATTTTGGAATAAATGACATGCTTCTCCTCCCTTTCTGTGCCTTTGTGTCAAACAACAACCAAAGCCTTATCCCTGCTAGGTTTTATGTTGGTCGTGTGACTAGATAAAGAAAAAATAATCTCTTACACATAATTGTAGAGACACTTTACTGCTTTCCGTATTTAGTATAATTAAGGTTCCTTGTTTTTCTTTTATAATGCAGATATGTTAATGATGGCAAGCCCTTCTGGCAATACATAGTTAGTTATTCTACCGGCTGTTCAGATCCTCAATACTTTGAAGAACTTTATAACTATTATATGACAGACAAGGTAAGACCACTTATAATTACCATTTTCTAAAATGTATTATACATTTTTTAATAATTTGGGTATTTTTTTATTCTTTTGTTCTCTATCATCCATACAGGCATGGCACCTCAATGATCCTGGTGCAGAAGAAGTATTTAGAGTTCTTAGAAAATCAGGTGTGAAATTAGCTGTTGTGTCAAATTTTGACACTAGATTAAGACCTCTCCTGCGGGCATTAAATTGTGACAATTGGTTTGATGCGGTAGCAGTGTCAGCCGAGGTAAGCTAATTATTCTTTTCTTTCTTACCCTTTTGTTTTAACAGTTTGTGTTGCTACAGGTTATAATCTCTTTCTACCGGTCTCATTCATCGATGCATGCAATTAACAGTATGTCATTCACAATGGAGATGCATCATGAATATAAGAAAGCTTAGAAGGGAAATATTGAAATAAACCTTAATCATTCATTGTCTCGTTGAGTCACTGATAAAATTTCACATCAACTAAAGATGTAATAAAATTATAGTATATAGGTGAAGTATGTACCTCACCATACAAGTCGTTTGTAGGGATGGGTTAGAATCTTTCTATTTTTAATGTAATATTAGAGTTAACTCTAACTATGTTAAGATATTATCTGAAAATGTTTGTTGGAAAACATGTAATAAAAATAAAAACAAAAAGAAAAAAAATCAAAGATATTCTAGTATAACTCAAAGCATATCATCTGTAAAGATAATATGGTAGTGTGTTTTATCTCTAGCCGTAAGCTTACCCAATGCGACTCTGAAAATGACATTGGAGGACGAACCAGCTAAACATGATTCTGGGCTTAAGAATCATGTTGCAGAGCTTTTCACCATTGAGCCTTACATTACAAACTAACTTTTGAAACAATGAACGTACAAACCTTCGAAACAATGAGCTTATGCCATTACATTACCTTTTTAACTGTGGAGATGATATCAAGTTGAGTAAATTTGATGAAGAATCAAATGGAAATTTGATAGCTAAAATTTACTAATAATTATAAATGCTTTAGCACTAACTATTTTTTTATGGCATGTATTATTGTTGCCTATATCAACTTTCAGGAATTAGCAATTATGTTTTCGGATCCTGTAGTCTTAAAAATATTTTAGATGGCCAATATCTTGTATCTCAAATACATTTGAGCATCCTTGCATTGCATTGGCATACTGGTTATATTTGTCAGGAGGTTTCGTAATTATACAATTTTTCTTTACTTCATGATAATTGGTTTATAAACTTCTCTCATTTAAACCTGTTTGTGGATGGTTGCTTGTGCCTTTCAATTAGGTTGCGGCCGAGAAACCAAATCCAACTATATTTCTCAAAGCATGTGAGCTGTTGGATGTAAAACCTGAGGATGCTGTTCATGTTGGGGATGATCGCAGAAATGATATATGGGGTGCCAGGGATGCAGGCTGTGATGCTTGGCTTTGGGGAAGCGATGTTCACTCCTTTAAGGAGGTATTTAAAATCTTCATATCTCTTTAATACTGCACCGAAATTTCACTGTAGAGTATAATTAAGGTGATTATAAGGAGGCGAGAATACTATATGCAGTTTGCTCCTTGCCCTTAGATCCCAAATTCCGGGTTGAGAAATCTGGAGAAAAAAGTGACACAGTCTCTTTGTTTTTTCTGTTTCCCCTCTTATGCTATGCCGTATTGGTACTCTTCTATATATATCTAGCAAAATAAAATAAGGAATATAGAAGGAAATAATCAACACTGACAGGTTTTATTAACGAAGAATATATTCGGAAATATTTATCTTAAAGAGCTTCTAGGAGAGATAAATAAGATTAATTTCTCCAAAAAAATAAAAAATATTTTTCGCATATAAGTTTAAAATCTAGTTTTAGAGAAGTTAGGTAAGAATTTTTCACAAATTAATTTATGCATATGCTAATTTTAATTTATACACAAGTTAATTTTAGTTTATAAAGAAACTTAACTCATTTTTTTTATTTCTTTCTCATTAAGTGTTTAAAATGAAGTTTGTCCAAATATACATTATCGAACATTGATACATTGTTTAAATGTATATTCTGACATTTTTATCCTATTACCGTTATTATTACTTCTTGTTACATTTTTTATTTTTTAAATGACTTTATTTTATTGATGCAGGTAGCACAGAGGATTGGGGTTGAGGTCTGAAAGATGATCCATGTTTACAATAAGTATGATGTTATGCATGCAGAGAATCCTTTAGGCTTTAGCTTTTAAGGTCGCACAATGTAAATTTGTATGTATATGTATGAAAGAGATTTGAACCTTTGAAAAGCAACCATTAATAGAAGTGTAGGTTTAGGTAGGAGCTTATATCTTTCTAAAAGCTTATTCTAAAATTATAAAGAAAATAAATAAATAATAAAAAAGAATAATGGAATAAATCGAAGAAAGACATGTTGACAGGAACGTGGGAATAACCTAATAGTTGAGACGTTGGTTAAACGACGCATAATGTTACTAACTACAGAACTGCTTTATCTAGAAGTAGAATTATAGAAAAGTTAGTAGTTTAATTATTTATGATGATGTGATGAAACTCAGATTTAATACAACTGTACTGTGTCTTGCATCATCATATCTAATTTTTAAATTCCCAGGCTTAATTAATAGACCCGTGCAAACCATGGGCAAGGAAGTTTAAGGCTTGTGCATAGCATGCTTTGCCACGTGCAACTCAAACAAAACAATTAGGTTTTGTTACCAAACAACTCCAGCTCATAACTCGGACTAATTTTTATGTTACACATATTTAAATTTCTATGAAAAAAATCATATAAAAAATTAGTTGGATCATGACAATCCCAGAATACCAAATATTATTTCATAATTTAATACCATGATATATTATAAAATGACATTCAAATATGTAGTTAATTGAAAAGATTTTTATTTTTTGTCTTGAAAATTGTAGTGTTTCTTTTTTGTGACTAATAAGGCTGATTTTGATGGCACATCTCTTTAACACAATTGAGACATTATGAACAGGAAATGAACATATGTTAAATATACTAACGTTTATTTTATAGAGATTTAAAATGCTTTATACTGGTTGTAGTACGCTATATATTATATTGAGATATGATCTGGTGTTACCAATTCAGAGTTATTTTTTTCATTACTCTCGGTAAAATTGTAATACTAAATAATGAAGCCTATAAGTTGTTTACTTTCTCTCTCTAAAGCGTTCTTTTGTTGCAAGTAAGAGCCAGTGAATATACTGTGGTGGCTTATCAGAGTCTATTCAAAAGATACCCTATTCTTTCTCAGTACCACTCACACCCACAACCAATTTGATTCCTTAGAGATAAGGAAATTAACATTAAAGATATGGTTAGTTATGTATAATCAATAGATCACTGCAACTTTTTCTTAACCATCACAATCTTCTTTTTGTGAGAGGAACTAAAATACATATCCGTTTATTCATGTTTAAAAAAAAACATTTAATCCTAAAGAACTGAAGATTTAGTTTTTATACATACAAATCTGTCTCCTCTAAAAATAATAATAACTAGTGTAAAAACAAAATATGAGAAATTAATTAAGATAAATGAGATTCACATCCTTGAAGATGCTAAAATTTTTGAAGTTTATTAGTCTTTCTTTATTACCAAGATTTAAAAAATTCTCTCAAAGATGATAGAGAAGAAAAAAGAAGAAGATGAAATTTAAACTGCCAAAGTGTAAAATCATATATTTAGCTCTTATAGTATTATTTTTTTTGGTTAATTTTTTTTATTATGATATAAGTTCTGTTAATCTTGATTTATTTTTTTTACCATTTATAAAATTTAATCATATTCTTTATATATATATATATATATATATATATATTTAAAAAATTATATTAACGTATCCCAAATTTTTTAAAAAGTCCGAATTTCATACGGTATCGGTTCCTATCCATGCAACATGTTTGGTAGCATTTAATCCGACATATTTTTTATAAAACATTGTTAATACTTTTAATAATAATTTTAATTCTGTGAAACTTATATGTTGACAGCATATCACAGAGAATATACCACACATTCATTATTATGATGGACGAAAAAAAAAAGAAGAAGGAAAAAAACAGATGCCACATAGACAAACAAAGAACTAATGAAATGCAGTGTGATAGGGTTTTCAACCACGCTCTACCACCCTCTCACCCTCTCCGCCACATAGACAAACACATAGATGCCACATTTCAAACACGCGTTTGCATGTGTTCCTATAAACTATGAACTCAGAGAATTATTTTATGATGATGTGTAGTGACCCTTATTCAGTTTTTTAATATCTCCCTCTTACTTCATCATGAACTTACATTTAAGTAATCCAAGTGATGAGGAGAAAACAATAATATTTTACTCATTTTTTACCAGCTAATTATTGTTTATTCAATTATATTAGCATGTATGATTACGTCAAGGATATTGACTGGTGCATATATATATTCACAAGTCGAGATCATCACCCCCAACAAATCATCTTTAATCACCATGGTTGCATTGTTCTCTCCTCCTGTGTTATCGACCAAGGGGTGGCTCTTAGAGGAAGAGCCATTAGGGTATGATAATAACCAGAACTGCTTCTACAAAGATGATGTGTCCTCGGAGTACTCCTTTCCCTATCAGTTTTATTCACCACAGGCACATATTGAGGTTGAAATAGAAAGGTCCTCTGCACCATCCCCTGACCCTGTCATGGTCAAGAAACTTAGCCACAATGCTAGTGAACGTGATCGCCGCAAGAAGGTCAACAACTTGGTTTCTTCACTTCGGTCTCTTCTTCCAGTGGCAGATCAAACTGTACTTTCTATCCCTTGCCTTTCAGTCAAATTTGAAGTTTCACAATAACCTTTTAATTTCTTATATGATATAGAATATGAAAACAAAAGTTCTGTTTTGATTAAATCACAAAACCAAAAATATCTTTGGCACTGCATCTGTATTCTGTCTGTACTGGAAATTGGTAGGCATATACTAATCTTTGGTAGGAACCAATTTTAAGAAAGCTTCCATGAGGGTTTCTAAGATTTATTTGTCAACTGGGATGTGCTCCTTAGGTTCTCTTTATTTTATAGTACAAAATATGCAGCTGCTTCTAATTTCTATGCATGTAGGCTTATATTGGATCATATTCAAATTAACTTTACTGATAAAAATATTTCTTACTAATTTGTGCACATAGAAGATAATTTTCTTATTTGTTATTTGAAACTTTCATCAAATAAGAACTTTTTCCGCGTATGTAACTATGTGAATCCTATCAATTTCTATGTGAAAATTTACCGAGAATACATGGTCGTCCATGATGCAGTAATTTAATTTCTAATAAAACTACTTTGAATGATACCGTCAGGTCTATTATTCTTTGTGGAGAAAAACACGTAGTTATTCATCTTTTGTTTTATTTTAATTTATATTTTATGATTATTGTGATAATATAAAATGTTACATTGATTATCTTTATTTTATGAGTTTAAGAAAAGTAACGAAATAAATGAAAAATAACAAAGACAACCATCACAATATAATATGTGGAAGACAAGAATTACATCAGTATTATAATATAAACAAATTAATAGATATGTATAAAATCACAAAAACCAACAAATCATAACAAAAGCTAACGAAACTTCCCCTAAATTGTAATGTAAACCAACAGAGATCTAACAATTCAATGTTAATGTGGTTGCAGAAAAAAATGAGCATTCCGGCAACTGTTTCTAAAGTCTTGAAATACATACCAGAGCTGCAACAGCAAGTGCAAGCACTAACAAGGAGAAAAGAGGAGCTTCTGGGCAGAATTTCTCAGCAATTGCAAGGCGATGCAGTGAACAAAGAATCTCAGAGGAACATTTCTCATCACAACTCTTCTTTTGTTGTCTCAACAAGTAGGCTCAACGATTGTGAAGCTGTAGTTCACATTTCCTCTCATGAGACTCACAAGGCTCCACTATCCGAGATCTTGCACTGTTTAGAAAATAATGGCCTTTTTTTGCTAGATGCTTCATCCTCAGAAACCTTTGGAGGAAGGGTTTTCTACAATTTGCATTTTCAGGTATCTTTCATTGTATTTCATTCATGATTATTTTACAAGTTCAAAGATAACATTAATAATTAGGTTTTTAATTATATCCTACTTTCATTCCTATCAAGTAGTAAGACAGAAAAAGGACATTTAACAAAAGGACAATGCTAATGCTAATTAATGTCCTATGTCATTGGTTTACGATTAAAAATGCACCAAAAAAGTTGTAAGAAAACATAATATTTAATGTTGAACTTTATAATTTTGAAAACTAATAATGAAGTTGTACTGGTGTTTCTGCAGGTGGAAAAAACTCAGAGATTAGAGTCCCAGATTCTAACTGAGAAGCTTTTACCAATATATGAGAAGCAAAGCATTTTATAATGAAACACAAGTTGGGTCTAATTTTGTGATGATCAAACAATGTTACCAAGTTCTCTGATATTAAATTGGACACCTAAAACAGTCTGCACATATTTGGCATGAATGGATTTCAAGTTCAGAAGGGAGAAAGGTGCAGAATTGATTTTAGAATTTAGTGTATGTTGTGTAAATATAAATGTTACAAAGCAAAGTGCTATTTGTCTCTTCCCTTTTATAACAAAGAGAAGTATATATGCATATATATGGTTTTGGATTCAATTTTGAGTTTTTCATATTTCAATTTATGCCATCTTCTTATTATGTAGAAAAATTTGAGATACGTTATTGACAGTACAATGCTTTATATGTACAGCTAAATTAAATATAGCCTTCAATATTTGACATCGTCTACAACTTAATAGCCCCTATAATAGAATTTGGGTATTTACTTTCTAAACTGCATTATTTTGTGGGTGATAAATACTGAAAGGTCGGTAAAAATTGATGTTACGAAAAATTATTTTCCTTCTTTTTTGCGCTTTATCAAAGCACAAAATCAAATAATATGTTCTCTTATTAGACATTTTTCTGGACTCTTTTCCCCTTACAGAATTATAAATTACTTTTAATTAAATTAATTACATATATATATCCTTCTAAAATAAACTACTCCCAAGTTCCGTTGGTTTATATAAAAAATATTTATATATGAAAAACATCCTAATAACACTTACAAATAAATAAATAAATAAATAAATATATATATATATATATATATATAAATTCTATAATAATTATGATATGATAGGAAGAAAGATATAGAAAATAAATATTATGAGTAATTTAAAATATCATATATTTATAATGCATGGTTCTTTTATTACATTTTAATCCATAACTAAATATTGTTGAATATTTTTAAATAGGCTAATAACACAACATATAAAAAAAATCTTAATACATTACATTATCATATGAATATTTTTTATTTATAAATTACTTAATTTTTCATTTATAACTAAAGTGAGACTTCAATTCACACATAAATTCTTTAACAATATCCTCTTTATTTATTATTCACTGTCATATTGGTACATCTTTCCCTCGAATATAAGCATTTATTAATTATGAGTACTTAGTAGTAAGCTTACTTGAACCGTCATTCAACACAATGAGACTCATTTGCCTAAAATTCTTATTGAGAAAACTTTCGATACAAGGATTCATAATCTAAGATCTTTTACCTACTCCAAATCGTACTTAATTGAGTTCATCTTCAAGCGAACCATAAGCTTTAATGCACTTTTGAGTATTTTCGATGATGATTATAATAGAGAGATTCTTAACAAATAAGATACGAATTCACCGTATAAGAAAATATAACGTTGTTCTCTCTATCATTTTTTAATTCCTTTTCTTGACTTGGCTAGAAATATTATTTTCAAAAAGTCTATTTCAACTTATTTGATTAAGTTTGCAAAAGGAGTTTGAGTTGACAATCAAAGCTATAGTGATGAGTAACATTATCTAGTATAGAGAAATAATTGATGTTATTATTGAAACATGCGATAAGTCGTTATGATTGAAGAAAATACTGTAAGAACTTGGTTTTGTGCAAGACAACTATCTATTATTTTTGGATAGTTAAAGTGTTATCTATCTTGGTAAGAATATAACTTTTCTTTTACCATAAAAAACATATTGGATTCATTATGCTTTAGATGCTAATTTATTGGAGTTGGAAAAAGTTCATACCAATGACAATGATACTGATATGATAACAATGACATTAATAAGATGGAAGCTTGAAGCTTTTTATAAGATAATTGAATTAATAATCACCTTCACATAATTGTAAGGGAAGATGTCATGAGATTAAACTACAGTTATGTGTTTAAAAAAGTACAAATTTATCAAGTTGAACTGGTGTATTTAACTTAAGTGGACATGATTATTATATTTACTCAAATAGTGTTATTTTCACAACATTAGGAGAGAGTAAGGCAAAAAATTATTTCACATCTTCCCATGTTTATTTTAAAAAATTTCAATCTTACTTCGTTTACTGGTGGATCGGGTTAAAAATTAGATAATATGTGTTATACGTTTTGATAGTTGGGATCGGAAATTGATAATCTAAATTAGGATAAATAAGTTTTTCAAATTTACTTTGAAATCGAGGATTCTTCTTCTTTTGTTTTTCAATTTAAAACTTTATTGTGTTGGGATGTTGAACTGTTGTAAGTACTTATTTGGTAAACTTTCCTTGCATATTTTATTTGATATCAAAGAGCTATTGATTTTGATCGTCTAAAATGATTGTTTTTGCTTATCAAATATTACCCTCACAAGGTTAGGTTTTTATGAAAATATCATCTTGTGAGATATGGTTCTTATCCTTTACCTACACATGGCTTCATTTCAAGAAACATCTCGTCTCTCTTATTCTTTTTATTTTTAATCCTATTCTTATTTTTGAACATTATAGTGGGGTTTCATTTCAATTCATTATCTTAGTATTTATAATTAATTTTTTCATTCGTTAATTTATTGACTACTGGACTCATCTTTTAGTAGATATTGAAAATTTCACCTTATAAAAAAACTAGTCGTTAAATTTTCAATAATAACAATACTCTTTTCCTTCTGAGGCTTGATGATGTAATTCCATAAACTACTCTTCATTTTCATTTCTTTTTATAAACAAATAACACAAATTAAGTCATGTAGTTTTTAAATTTTATATACGACTCTTCTGTTTATAAAGTATACTTTTTTATTAATTAATTATTCACAAAGACTCCTCATCCGAATATTATAGTTTTGTGTTTTCCTCTCAAATTTGATAATTATAATTTATTTAAATTCGAAATAAATATTATTTATTAATAAAATAATATTATTAAAATTTGAGAAACCATTTTAGCTTATTATTATTATTATTATTATTATTATTATTATTTAACTTTCCATGCAATTTAACTATTTAATAAAATCATACTAGACTATGGACCGTACAAATGGTTTGCTCCTCATTTTTTGTGTGTGTTTTTATTAAAAGTCATAAATTTCAGTTTGTCTTACACATTATTTAATGAATATCTCTTTTAAATTTTTATTTTTTAAAAATATTTAATCAATAAAAAGTATTAGAAATGGTTTTTTACTAGCAACACTTATTACAAATCAGAAGTACTAAGAAAACACTCTCTTAATAAAATGTAATTAGAGGTACAAAGAGGGGGTGTATCTTCATCTTAATAATATTTAAAAATTGGTGACAAGTATCCATAACGTTCTAATTAATAATCAAAACTAGGAAAAATTTATTAAAAAGAGAAATTACATCATATCATATCATATTATTTACGTATACTCTTTTAAACATATGCTTTTTTTATAATGGATTAAAATTTATTAAAATAGGAATTTTGAGTTTCATCACTTATTTAATTCATCTCACATTATTTTATGATTTGTATTAAACTTTAGTTAATATAATAATGAATACTATATTAAAAAAATTACTTACACTGTTTATATTGGTAACGTAAACGGTTTCTCCATTGATATCCATTGCAATCAGTTATATAAAAGGTAGAGGTTAATGACGATGAATTCAATTATCGGTTGAGAAAAAGGTAGTGAAAATAATTCTAAAACAATATATAATTATTATATTATTTTTACCTATTTATATTTTTTCAAAATTTCTATGATAAAATAATTCGAATTTTCATTTATTTTTCTTACCTTTCCCCTTTTTTTTTCTTTTTTAATATCCATTCATCTTATCTATCTATTCTCTTCCAAAGAGAACACACAAATCACTAAGGACAGAAGTAGGTACAGAATGTGATAAAAAAAAAAACAGTGAATAAAAATAAATTAAAAATAAAAGTATTTAATTAAAAACTAAATTAAAGGAATATTTTACCGAAAAAACTTTACATATAAATTAATAATGAAATTGTAAACATTTGAGAAGGAATGTTATAGAAATTTCTTTCACCTCCAAAAATAAAGTCGACAAAGACAAAAGCATTCATATAAATGTTATAGAAGGTGACAGAAGAAAAAAAAAAGGCAATGGCATGTGTTGGATAGGATTCTCATGATGCTGACTTTAGCAAAATTTTTGACTCATATTTATTTTTATTTTAGATTTAATTCAACTAATATTTAAGGTATGTGTAATAAAAAAATACCATCAAAGTTTTAATTTAATTTCAAAATTTATAAATTAAAATAAATTATCAGTAAAACTGTTTTATTATTAATATGAAATTGTTAAAAGAAACAGAACGTTTGCAAAAATTATATTAAGGTAAAATTAAGTTAGAACAATTAGAAAGAACACTGTGAACCTATTCTAGAAAATATACCAATTATTTTTTGTAATTTAAACCCATTTAAATTATCTTGGAGTGAGACTTGAGCAATGAGTTGGTTGGTTCATGTTGACATTTGAGTACAAATTGTAGAATAATAATAAAACCTACTTCTTCTACCTCTTGTTTCTGACCTTAGCAAGTGCTTACAGTCACATGTTCACCAAGATGCATTGCATGTCGCACATAAAATGTCTACGTACACCATATCACTCACCTTCATTGATTGCTCTTTTTACTTCTTTTCTTTACAATTTTTTTTTTCCTTGCAACCATGAGTCTTATGTTAAGATTATTTTGTACTACATGACAATAAGGAATCAACCTGTTTTATTATGTTCTACCTCATCTCTAATTTACAGAAAATGAGACAAGATAGAATATGACTGACTGAACAATCATAACACGAGTTATAAAGGATGGACTCAGTCACTCTGTTAATAGTTTTTTTTATATGAAGATTTATATATATATATATATATATATATATATATATATATATATTAAATATATCTTTAATTATATAAATAATTTTTTATTTTTATTTATTAATTAATATTTTTATTAGATAAATTAAAAAAATTATTATATTTATATACCAAAATAACTATTTATAATTATTAATTTAAATGTAATTAATTAATTTTTATAATTTAAATTATAATATTATAATATATTTAAATATCTCCGTATTATAAAAAAAATATAATATTTTAAATTATAATTATTTTTATTTTAGTATATAAATATTATTAAAATAGGTTAGTGGATTATTTCACTTCGTTCTTAGTCCGTTAAATTGATAGGTTTGATAAAATAAATCAAGAGGATTGAATTAAAATCACTAATTCGTTCGTTACGCACTCTAATTTGTTTGATTATCCTTATTTTATAGACAAACAATTAGATAAAAAAAATAATAAATAAATTTTTTATATTATGTATTTTATTGTTCATATTTTTAAAATAAACTTTCATGTTTAATTCAATTTAGAGTTTGTATATTAAAATTCAGTATTTATTACAAAAAATGTTTAGATTTTAAAAGTGGGTTTCACTTTATTATTTCTTATTCAGCATATGACTTTTCGTTATAAATATATTCATTTCGAATTTTTTATTTTTTATTATTAAGTAGTATTGTTTGTCCGTTGTGCTTTTAGAGTAATTAATGAGTATGATTTTTATTTACATTCATAGTTTATAAAGCATGACATGTCATTTAAGAAAAATTCCGAGAATTGTAATATGCATATGTGCGGTTGCATTGAAATTACTTTGAAGAGTGAATATCTTGATAATAAGTCAGGAATTGTGAGCAAAGTATGTGAGTATTACATGTGAAAAAAATTATAAATATATAATTGATTTTGCATTATTTTTAAGAACACAAGACCGTCAGATATAATAAAAAAATATTTTATTTTTTGCATATAAATCACTAAAATATTTTTCAAACCTCTATGAAATAGACAATTATTGATTCTTATACGCTTGAGCTTAATAATTTGGCAGGGGAAAATCAAATATTCAAGGAATGAGAGACTCGTCAACCCAAAATAACTCCTAAATAAATAAATATGAAAATAATATATTATAATTAATAAATATAAAAATTAAAATTAAAATTATAAATCTACAAATAAATATATTTAATAATTAGGTTACTTTCAACGAAGCTCTCTAATTACTACTTCCCCAAACTAAAATGTAAACCCCATGAAAAATACTCAGAAAAAAAATAAAAAATCGTACCCAACTAGACCAGGGAAGTCAGCTTCACCATGATTTCATCATATGTGTTAGTCAGCTACTGTGCCTTTTGTTTGTAGTTTACCTGATTTAGAATAAGATTAGGGTTATGCAGGTATAAGGCTTAGTTATTGGGCCCAGCATTATCCTTTCGTTTTATTTGGGCTTGAGGGTCCAAGAAAACCAGGTTTCAAATAGCTCTGTTTGTGGGTCGATGAAAATTTTTTAAGTGTTTTTTCTTTACAGATTAAAATACTTATTTGGACTTTGGGAGGTGAAAAATAACGAAAAAGATTTCAAATAGTAATCTTGTGGATATGAAATTTTTTTGTCAGTTTCAAATGTTAATTAAACAAATTATGTTTCAACTTCTTTTTATTCTTAAAAAGGTTTAATTTAGTAGCTCTTATAGAAAATAATTAACACTAAGTTGACAATTAGATTTTTATAATTATTATTTTTTTCTCAAATTTTCAATTTTTTTTCATATGAATGTGAAGTTTACATGTTAAAGATATAATTATTGTTATTTGAGGCAAAAATAAATATGTAATATTTTTTATTAATTAGAATTACCTCTTTAGAAAAATTAACTATTTTAGATATAATTATAATTTCGTTATCATAAAATTATAAAAATTGTAATCATCAATTCAAATATATTTTTTATTTGGTTATGATAAATATTTATTTTCAAATATTTCAATATTTATAATAAAAATGATAAATAATTTAAAATGTTAATAATAAGTAATTTAAATACACTTCTAACTATTATTTAAATTATAAAATTATAACCACCTTAAATATATTTCTAATTCCATTATTATACAACTATTAAATTTTAAAAGTATCTTAGAAACATGTTTAATTTAGTTATAATAACACAATTAAAATAAATTAAAATAAATTATTCTTTTAAATATTTTTTCCTTATATTTATCTTAAAATAAATATTGATGAAAGTTTTATTATTCTTTTTATTTAAATTTATATTTTTGTTGTGTCATCACATAGTTAATGAAAAGTATGTAAGTGACCAAGGTCAACTAATGAGAATTTCAAAAAGTTTGAATAAAAGATTTCAAATATTATTGAAGTTTGAACGAGAGATTTGAAATAAGTTCCATAGTGTTGATAATTGATCTCTTTTTCTCATGAGTGTTTTTAAATTCTAAAAACACCATATTTCATCAAAGCTCAACCATGTTATAACCTATAAAAGACCTTTTGACTCTAAATTTTGTGTGTCTCATGTATGAACAAGATGATGTGCAAAGTTGATGAAATGAATTTAACATTCTGGCTGAGGTAATGACAACTTTAAACACGTAGCTAAATGACCGAAATACATGTTCTCTTATTTTGGTCAAGACTTTGTGATGTTTGTTCTACTGATACTATGATATGTAATCTTAAATGTTGCAAAAATTATATTTCATATATATGTTTTGTAGATTTGAATTTGTTTTGGAAAACATATGTTCTTATATCTTTTTGGACAAAATAATAATTGATGAATGTCATTTTATTATTTATTTCTTGATCTAAGAGTATTTTCTAAGTTAATTATTTTCTTTATAAATCATGAATTTAACGTTTTTTCATTAAAAAATAACATAATTCAATTTTACTAAATTTGTTAGATTTTTGCATAATTTTAGCATAAAAACATACATTCATACGTCTACAGTAATTTGAAATTATTTAAATTTGGCAAAGTTGATGGAAATAAAGACCCAAATTCATAGCAAGCATCATGTACAACTGAAATTCACTCTTCTCGGAAGTCCAAATTTTCTTGTGCGACCCACTAAAGATGTGGATGACCAGTAATTCAAAGGTCAAACGTGTTGCTCCATTTCATCGACCCATATGCGGGACATTACAAATAGGAATTTTGAATAATTAACTTATGTGGAAAATCAATTTATTTAAATTAAAGGCCAGCAAAATCCAATAATTAAATATACAAATCAGGAAAGAAATCGAATAATTTTCTTCAATCAAACCCAGAATTTACTCATCGCCAAGTATGCCAACACAATCAAATCCCCCTTTTGCAGCAGAAACAATAGTCAAGTTTTACAATTTTTAATGGAAGAAATATTTGATTTTTATTGTAATTAATTTTTATATTATTTTCTCTTGGTCAATGACTTATAAATAAGAGGTTTGACAGGAGCAAACACTATCATTTTCTTTTGGGATGTCTCCCATCTTGCTTTCCTACTTCTTTTCTCTTTTAAAATTTTTAGTTTTGTTGTCAGTTTGGTGAGATTAGCATGAAGTCATTGCAAGTACTTAATTTATTCTTTTTTTTTTAAATTTAATTTACAATTTCTATCGAATCTTCTAGTTTTATATTGTTCAATTTGTTTTATTTATCTCGTACTCAGTTTAATTTCTATTGTCTAATTATTTAATAGTTTTATTTAATTTCAGTACTTAGTTTGCTTAATTTTCATTTTTAATTCGTCTATTTTTTAATTTCAATCAAATATTTTATTTTATTCATTCACAATTTCTCCAAAATCACTCATGCATGCATAATTTCTCCAAAATCACTCATGCACGCATAATTTCTCCAAAATCACTCATGCACGCACAATTTCTCCAAAAATCACTCATGCATACAATTTCTCTAATGATGTATGTCATTTACTCTTGATTTCTTTCTCCAAAAATCACTCATGCATACAAAAGATGGAACATTCTAAGAAACCTCACAAACTTATCATAAATGTTGAACCTAATTACATGAGGGGAAACCTTCTATTTATAGGCTTTTGGGGAAGAGACTTAGATGGATTTACAAAAAAAAGACATAAACTTAACCTAAACCTAAAGGTTAAAGTTCACATGATCCAAATATGTTAAATTTCTTCTAGCCCATCAAAAATACCTCTAAAGGTGTGGAGAACATAAAAAAAAATGTGCTTCCTTTTGGGTTGTCCCAAGTCTACCAATCCTGCATCCCAAACTTCTTCTTCTCCAAAAAGGGGTGTTGGACATGAAAAAAGAGTGTCCTACACCTTTGAGATGCCGATGCATGTATCTTATGGATCTAAGACTTCTTTTCCACCAAAAAGAGGTGATATTCTTAAAAAAGGAGGTATAAAAAGTGAGCCTACAAAAGGGAAGCGAAAATAAGTGAAAAACTTAAGAAAAGAAAATACCAAGTAAATTCAAAATGGAAGGTAAAGAGGATGTCTCCCTTCTAGTCATGCTTCTAGTAATCTTTCTAGGGATGACCTCTCCCACCTCTAGGGCAACTAGGGACTCATCAGCATGTATGTAGATTTTGTCGGATAAAAATGAATCTTGAATAGACTAGGAACATTGTGATATATTCAATTTGTTTATTGGATTTTTTTTTTGTGAGTATGATTTGACTTCTTATAGATTTGAGAGATTTTGGGATTTTCTTGAATAGTAAAGGAAACTAGTATTTAATTATTTAGCATCGTAGGGTAGAAAAACTAGATTATGATGATGACTTGATTAGATTATTTGATTTGTAGGAATTTAATTATTGATATTGTATCATGAATTATGATTAAAGGAGTTTATTTATCACAATATTATTGTGAAATGTTAGTGTAGGATACTTATATTTAGATTAGGTATAACATATATTAAGAAGAAAATTGTGTATAATAAAGCCTCAAAAGATTGTATTTGGTGCTTGAAAACTATTTTTATTATGTTTTGTATGTTTGATATTTGTATATTTCACTAAAGAGAAATGTACAATAGAGATAAGGACTTATCTTAGGAATATTTTCACTTAAGCGAGGTGAAAAATATTAGTGGAGTGAAACTTATTTTTATAGTAGTTTTGTTCAAGCGAATGAATTCTCGCTCAAGTAAAAAGACGTCTCATTCAAGCAAAAATGCTCCAAGTCGAATGTGATTTTGTAAGGGTTTTTTGGTCAAGCAAAAATCCTCTATTTTGAAGCTTTAAAAATGTAGGAAATTAGAAGTATATAGGATAATTTATTTGGTCTATTTAGTATGTATATAACTCTTGATATGTTATAAACATGAAATGAAGTCTATTAAATGTTATTATGTGCAAGAGTATCTCATATGTGTAGTTTAGTGTGTATTGATATTGAGACTCCATAAGATCTTCTAATTTTATTAATCACTAAAATCATATTAGGTGATGATAATTGAAAGAGATTTTTAATAAGTTATTTTATGGTGTGGAAAAAAAAATTATGTCTTGATAAATTATTTAAAAATTTACCTTGATTACACATAATTATATATACTAAATTAAATACATTTATGTTAAATACTTTGAGTATATATATTAAATTAAATACATTTATGTTAAATACTTTGAATGTTGCGGTGTGATGTATAAGACTATTTGATGTCTAATTTAATATTTCGTTTTTTTAGAAATGATTAAATATATTTGTAAGGTATTGTTGATTTTTTTATCAACTTTATAAAATCTATTAACATTTATATTTAAATTATATTTTATAACATATTTTAATTTTTGTATGTTTAATTTAAAATATTAATTCACTCGTAATAATGCTATTTTAAATTATAATGATTATATGTTTACCAGAAAATATATAATTCACGTTGAATAAATATAAAATTAAGAATATATATATATATATATATATATATATATATATATATATGGTCTATTACAAATATAATAATAATTAATGTAAAAATTATATATCCTACATCTATATCTTATAATAATCAAATTGAAATAACGGACATTCAACAATGTCTTTTTCTACGTGAATATCAGCTACATAAAAACAGGTTCAGTTATATTAAATCCTAAAAAAAGAAAAACACCATACACGTCTTGTATCTCTTGACACGTACTATTTCTCTTATTTGGGTTAGAGCATAACGTCTCTGTTTGAAGCTATGCTTCAATGACCACATTTTATATTCTCGAAACGTTTGCTTAGAGATCCATGTCCCAGTCTCTATGCGCTACATGTCTAGAGACCATGGCGGAGCTTGATCAACAAAAATACCAAATTCCAAAAAATATTATTATTAATCATGTCTTATTTATTAAAGTTTCATAATCATATAATTTCACTTACTTCTTTCTGTTTAGGAAACAATTATTAGAACAGCTTGTCGTATAATAATTTTGTATCAAACTCCTCCATATCATATAAAATTATACTAAAAAAAAAATCCTTTAATTGTACCAATTATATTTTTTTATTCATTCTTTTTTTTGTCTTTAAAATTTTCAAATAATACAAACAAAACATTTAAAAATTATGTAGAGGACAAATAGTTTTTTTTTTCAAAAACTACAAATTTTATTATATAATTACAAAGAAAAAAATATATCTAAGATCATCTCCAATGGTGGGTTATTAAGTGGGATCCAAAGTACTACATCATATTTAAGCAACCCTCATCAAATTTTTACAAATTCACTTCAATGGTGGGTTGTTACAAGTAATTCACCATTCAACTACTCCTTTTGATTTTAATGGGATATGTTATACTATGTCAGTAATAATTATAATATATAATTAATTATTAAAATAAAATAAATAACATATTTAAATTAAAAAAATAAAAATAAAATTGATATTGAAAATACGATTAACATTCATTAAAATACAAAATATTAAACAACAATGACAATAAAAGTAAACAAAAAAATATTAGAAATATGAAATGATAAATGGATGTTAACAGATAATACACTCTAGTTATTAATGGAGCCTACCTCCGTGAGCCACCGAGTGAGCCACCTAAGCATTCCTCTCTAATTTGTTGTATTATCCGATTTATTGAATTCTATTGGTGAGAACTGCGAGAATATAAACTGAACAAAATTTGGGAAAAAATAACTCTTAGAAACGTTACTTCTACAAGATGCGGTGTTTAACTTTTCAAAATTATTGCTACCACGTCGGATTGCTCTAACGAAAATTTCTTATAAGTATTGTTGGTTATAAGCAATTGGAGTCATAAAGAAATCCCAATTGCCCTAAGTAGATATAACAATTAAAAGAAATATTTTTTTGATAAATTACAATACATAAACCCGTATTTTCATAATAATACTATATGTTATAGAGAATTATATATATATATATATATATATATATATATATATATATATATATATATATTTAAAAAAAAATGAAAAATAATTGGGGGCCATGACTCCTCCCAGTCTTCAAAGGGTCTGCCCTATCTAGGGACTGCAATATTGTACCCTTACAATGTTTGTCGACCTACTTAGGTATTGACTCTAGCAGCCAACATATAGCTCATCGACATCTACCTAACTTAGGCCTAGGGTTGCACCATACTTTTCATTATTCTGGGATTTGTACACAATATTTAACATGTCATTTGGGGTGAAAAAGAACTTTCCATAATTACTTTTGAAGAATGTTTTACAATGTGTAGATGTAGGGCAAAAGGAGATAGACATACTGGAATTCTCTGAATCTACGTAGAGTTCAGACCCTAACTGAGAAACCCTAGAAAAATATTAACAATAAAGAAACACTTGAGGCATAGAGAAGGAGAAAATAGTCTTTACATTAAATCGAGGGAACATGATGGTAGAGACGTTTTTGGTGAAGACAAGAAGTAAAGGATGCCTCTAACAAGTTAATTTAATTGTGTGTGGTCTTCTCAGTTCTGAGTGTTGAGCAGACAAATAGAGAAAATATATATTGTGGATGGGGTAAATGAATAAGAACAGAACTACGACGTTAACTTCTTTAGGTCTTGTGATAACCAATGATTTGAAGTATGCATGAATCTTCGCAATTTTTTTCTTTTCATGAAACGTAAGAGAAACATATGCATGCACTGTATCCAAGATGATGAGGTTGGAGCATATCATAAGAATATTTAAACCTTGAGGAGCTACCAAACTTTCATATATACGTTTAGGCCAACCAAAAGAACTAGGTCGTATGAATATATTGCCTATTCAGTTTGAGAAAAAAAAAAAAAAAGTTACTTCGATTTTGTATGTAATTTCAGAAACATAATATTACTTTCACTTTAAATTCTATATTTGATTAAATTACTTATCCATGGTGAAAAAGAAGAAGAAGAAAGAAGGTCTATCTTCAGTTAAATTCGCACTAAATGTTTAATTTTAACTATATTTGATAAAGAAAATAATAGAGCCTGCATGCCAGCCTATCTTTATGATAAGTACTTGAATTTTTTTATTTTTAATTTTACTTACAATTATAAAACATATCATATTATGTTTATTTTATTTTGAACTTTTTAAAGAAAAAATTATATAAAAATTATTTAACGCATTTTTTATAACTTATTAAAAGTTAAAGATAAAATACAAGTAACATTTTATATTTTGAAGTTGAAATTAAAAATATGATTACATATTTTTTAATTCTTATATTATATTATATTTTAGTTTCACTCTTTCAAATTTTAAATTACCTTTATTATTTTCATGTATTTATTTTATTAATATATGTGAGTAGTTGGTGAGATGGCTAAATTGGTTATATTAATCTATATAACTAACATATTATTAAAACGGTTGTCCAATTCAATCAGGATCTTCAGATAAAATAACAAAAGTTAATTTTTAGTTTGATCTATGTTTTAAATATATTATAACTTTTCATTTAGTTTATGGTTGGCTAAAGAACCGATTTTATATATCCTAATTAAAAAATAAAAAAATAAAATATTAACATATCTATATTAAAACAATTTATTAAACAAATTTAAATAAAAATTAAAAAAATAAATTATATTAATAAAACTAATTTCATTTCATATATAATAATTTAATATATAAATTAAAGAAAAATAATTTATTTAATTTTCAGGTTTAATAATTATTTTTTTATCATTATTTTTTTAATAATTTAAATAATAATTAATCTTAACTAACATATAAGATAAGTGAATCATTATCAAATTAATTTATAATATATAAATATATATTTAATAAAATAATAATATTATTTTTATTTAAAAAACTATTATTATTTAAGATTAAATTCATATAAATCTAATATGTCCTGAACAAAATATATTTAATTTAATTTAAATAACAAATTTTCTAATCTAATCTATTTTTTTAATATTTCAAACCATTATATTAAAGTAAGCCAATTTTAACATTCATAACCACGCTTAACATTTTTTTTTTTCATTCAACTCAACTTATGGTATCTCACTTTAATTTTAGATTTAGACGAATGACGTAGTATACATCATACCCACGTTAAAACTTTTAATTTAGAAGTTCAGATTTTACATAATTAAAAAATCATTTTGACGAAACAAAATGATCAATTTAAATAAAAATAAATAATATTTTCAATATTATTATATTAAATTTATTATAATATATTAAAATTATAGATTGTTTAAAGGTCTTACTATAGAATAAAATTTTATCATGCTATATATTATTGACACATAATTATATATAATGTGTATACATAATTTTCACACGGTCATGGTCAGCGTCTCCATAATCAACACCATCTTATCACTTTCTTGGTCAACATCCAATAAATTCACTGTCTGCTTCAATGTCAAACCAATATTTACAAGTGAAAGAGGAGGCAAGAGAATATGAGAGACATTCACTTTAAAATCCCAAGACATTAAGAAAGAGAATTTAACATCATTTCTACCCTTAAGAGATTTCAACTCACGATTTGGTTTCAACACCAACACCACTATCTACGCAACTATCGGGATCCTCTGCCCTAAACCATGAGTAGTATCTTCATCCACCAAGTTCCTAATGCCCACCTTATTTTCAATCTCAAACTACCATCTTTGCAAATCCCAAACTCAAATCCATTGGCACCATTCCATGATTTTAATTATTAACGCAATGCTAATGGGTCTTATTTGTCACCAATTGGGCCTTGCCTTTGGGTCAATATAACGCCAACCACACGTAGTGATGAACTCCTACTTATTCACCTTTAATTTACTTCCACAAATTCATGCATTATTAAGTTATGCATATCATTAGTTTATGGGATATAGTTGAATTTGTAATGTGTTTATGGCGAGAAATATTGTTAAAATAATAATAATTCATTTTATGTTTTCACCGTTAAATTTTTCTCATCTTAGTTATAAATTTTTGTAACTCATTAACATATAAGACGATGTATTAAAAAATTTCAGTATTTAATTTGTATCATTCTCTTATCCTTCTTTTCTTAGATATTCGATGTTTAATTTTGTATTGGAGTATAAGTTATGTGTTTTATTCTATTTTTCTATCGTTTGATCTAACTGTTGATGCTCAACGCTATTAAAACATTATTTCTTTGGTTCTTTAATTTTTGTTCACTTTTTATAATATTTTCTTACTCAATTCACAATTCACTTATTAATGTTATTGTTCGATATATATAAAAAAAAAAACTCAAACACTATTTTTTTTTAATAAATATGATCATTAATTTATCAGAGGTGCCCGTAGTTTTTCTTTTTCATTTTCATACATTTAAATTTACATAACATTGAAAGAGAAAGTCTAAGATTTTGATCTTTTAATTTTATTTTATTTTATATTTTTAAAGATTAAACTTGTTAAAATTAAGTGTTAATAGTAATTGTTAATCAAAAGTGTTAAAATAAAATTAGGTTTAAATAAATTGGGATTTAAGTAGGGACAAAAATGAAAATAGTTATACCCACACCAAGAGAATGTTGTGTATGAATTTTTAAACTAGTTTGCATATATAAGAACGCGATTCTTAGTAAGTTAACGTGATTGTTTTGAACTGTGAGTATACATATATAAGAAAGTGGAAGTGCAGTTTATATTGAATTTCAATATCTTAAAGCAAAATTTAGGTGGTGAATTAAATTGGTTGGTGCGCATGAAGTAAGGACACAGAAAGGTATTAAAATTTTGATCCCTCTCTTGCAGTAACACGGGGAGCCACACCTAAAACTTGACTTATTGTAAAGTTGGAATTGGAAACATAGGGTACTCATCCAAATTTACGACTTATTATTCTATTAACCTAGTGCTACTTGCATGTTGACATAATTAAGGTTTATCCAGTTCAAGATACATTGAACAAGAACAAAAAAGTTTTATGTTTTGGGATCTTTTTGCCGTTTAACATCATTAATGCTTTTATTACTTGTCAAAAAGCTATGATTCCACAACAATTCGTCATATATCATATTCTTATATACGAGAAGAATTCACCAAAGTTGTTACTTCATTCACTAAAGAAGCATAATTTTCCTTACAAGAAGAAAAAGACATCGCGTAATGAATCATACAAAATAAATATTTATACGATAAGAGTTTTTTTTTCTTAATTAGCATCCGATGTTATTTTACATTTTATGTTGGTCAATATATTTTGGTTAACATTGAGTAGGATAATTTTTTCAAAGTCTTTGGTTAAAATATTATTTTTGCCAAAAAAAATTTACCCTTGATATTATAAAAAAAAAAATCCTGACTTAAAACTATATTAACAACCAATCCTAGCAACAACAAAAAAATATATAATCAATTTCAACTTTGTTGATATATTTGAAAAACAATATCGAGATAACGTTTTAATTTCGATTAAGTCAACAATATCTTCATCAAGACCAAACAAATAAGAATATAAAGATAAGAGAAGAGTTGAGAAATAATACCTATAATGAATTTCCGATTCTTACATAAAATTTGTTTTTTATTTTATTTTATTCATTTCATAATTGTCATCTCTATTTATAATTTAGTAACATCCATTATCAAGAATAATTTTCTCTAAAATAATTTTAATAGTTATTTTTTATGTTGTTGATATTATTATTTAAGTTGTGTATACAAAATCTCACAGGATTTAATTTTAACATATATTATGACATTTAAAAATATGTATATAAAAATTGGATTTTCGTTAAATTTTTTATATGAAATCTAATTGATTAAAAAAATAAAATTTAACAATTTAATTGTTAAATTTGTATAATTTAAAAATATTAAAAATATAATATTAACCAACTTTAACTTTTTAATGTAACAAATCTTATTATATATATATATATATATATATATATAATTATAATTATCAAGACTATAGTGATACACAAATATAATTTATTCATAAATATTTATCAAACATTCTTACTTTTTGTAGTCTCATAATATTTTTATAATTTTTTATTTTATTTTTACTTTACTTATTTTTTCTCCTAAATATATGTGATACTTTTTATTTAAGGAAAAATACCTTTTGTTTGTATTTGGATGCTGGGTGTAGGTTTGGTGTCTGTCATGTGTGTTCTTCAAAAGGAACTGTCTTGGAAAAAGGAATAATGGTGGAATTAATTTTTTAAAATAAATTTTTAATTTAAGTAGAAATATCTTAAGAGAAATCTCACAAGTTAGGCTTGGAAGCATTAATTGGAAAGTGTTCCAAAACATCTTGCAGGGAGTAGGAAGGATGGCGTAATTGATCATAGGGAGTGGCTGCTTTCTTAACCATGATTCATGAATTTAAATCTTTTGAAAAAAAAAATAAAGAAAAAAATCGCATAAACAATAATATTTAAAAAATTACTTAAATAAAAAATATATAAATTTATTTATTATATTTAAAATAATAAATTAAAAATACAATTAACTTATAAATATTTAATGTTAATTATATAAATAATTAATTTATTATGATAAATAATTTTAAATTAATTATTTACATTATTTTCATAATAATTTTTTTTACTATTATTATAATTTTAAATTATTAATTGATATTTTTTTCAATGTTAATTTTAAAAAATTCTTTTAACGTATTTTTATTAAATTTTAATAGAATAGTTTTAATTAGAAAAAAATGGGTAGAGAAAAGAGAAAAACAATACAACTTAAAAAAATCAATGAGTAAAATAATCAGAAAAAAAATTATGAAAAAGAAGAAGAAAAATTGTAGATCGCCAATAATACAAATCTATTTGAGTGAATAAATTAATACACTTTTTGAGTATTTTTTAAATATATTATTTATAAATTGATTGAAATATATATATATATATATATATATATATATATATATATATATATATATATATATATTTTCATTTGAAATAAGTTAAGTTTTCAACCTTTTCACTTTATACGTTTTATACGTCTATGCGTGAAGTCCATTCTCTTAGAAAATTTTCTATCCTTCCTAATTAGAAAGGTCTCCAAGCCTAATATATTTGTTAAATGTTTAAAAAATTATTTATAATTTTTCTATGAATAAAATTATAATATAAAATTTGCGTACAGTAATACAGGTTAAAATTACTTGTATATGTGAAATCTATATAAAAAATATATCTTATTTTTAAGAATTCTTGTAAATAATTCTGATTGAAAATGTTTTTAAAGCCAATATTTGAAATTGGATCCGTGGACTCACTAATCACATGTTATAACTATGAAATCCATTGCGTGAATCAAGCAATGGAAGTTGGAATAGTGACAATATTATTATTATTATTATTATTATTATTATTATTATTATTATTATTATTTTCAGTTTTAATATTTAGAAAGAAAAAAAATGATAATGTAAGCCTTTATTTGTTTAAAATTAATTTAGATTAACCAAAAAAAACATAAAAGGAATAAGAAAAACAGTATCAGAAAACGAAGTTTTAGCAGCAGTTTTTTATTTTGGGTTGTCCTTGATCAGTTTCTGTGTCCATCATACTGATATTTCTCGTGTAATTCATATTAAATTGATCGGGGTGGTGTAATATTTAAAATTATGCTTAAAAATATCTCAAATTTAATTGTTTCTTGGTTAAGAAATTGTTGAATGAAGTAGGGTTAGAAAAGTTGAAGTAGTGCAATGTGATTTCACTGTATTCCTTCCGCTGCAGATTCACTGCATTCATCCTGAAACAATGGAGGAAGATAAGAGTTTCCCAATATACTCAGTCTCGCATATATTTTTTGTTTATTTGATTGAAGAATACATTGAACAATGTCCTCTAGCTTTTCACTATCGTGAAATTAAGTAATATAATAATTAAAACCAAAGGTTCAATCATATTCTTTCACTTTTGTCAATTGATAAACCCAAAGCCAACAAAATAATAAATACTTGAGAAATCGATTCTTGGTGTAGGGACATGTCTGGAGCCAGTCAATATGCGAGACCAAGAAACAAATAGTGTTGTCTGTCTCATCAAAGAACTAAACTTTACTCTAAAAAACTCAAATATAAATATAAAAATGCCAAATTTTATACCAAATAAGCCTTTTTTTTAAACTAGTTTTAAATCTCTTCAATATAATATGAGATTGATGAATATCCGATTGTTTTGAATGTCAATGTTATATCGACATTGTAGACTTTTTGCTTTATGGATAATATATATTCATCTGTTGGCAATAAAAAAAGATATGTACGGGTCATTTTTCTCAGTTGTGGTTTTGACAGACATGCCTTGGATTGGTGATGGGGGGAGGAAAGAGGAACCGGCTGCAAACTGAAGAAGAGCAGACACAATAATTTGAAGTATGTGCATGAATCTTGATACACATGCATTTTCTTTTCTGGAAACGTTCGAAACATGAACTTTTTCCCCCACAATCAAGTTGGATAAATTGTTAGAAAATTCAAACCCTGGAAAGATTGAACTTTCTTATCTACCTTTGGAATGTTGGTCACGCAAAATCTTTGTTTTTTTTTTCATTACTTTTTATTCATAAAATATCTTTAGTTTGAATTAAAAAAGTAAAAAAAAAAACCCGACACTTTTTTTTTGGGTACAATTTTAAATTTTGTTTTCGTAAAGCAATAAAACACCTTTAAATTATTTATAAAAGTATGAAACAAACATAATATTGCCATATAATTAAACTAAACCGGCCCTTAGCTTTGAATCTAAAGGGGAACGAAATAATCATTTTTTTTAATTCTACTCTAAGATTTGATTAGTTTGCATAAACACATGGATTCAAATATTATTATCATTATTATATAAAATTAACAATATATACAGAAATCTAATTTCATTTGATTCAATATATATGATCATCTTTTAAAACAAAAGAACAGAAAAAAAAGTGTTTAGCATGTCTATCTTCATTTAAACTTTCGACCTCGTTATTCTTGGTTCAACACGAAAGGAAAACAGGAGTTTAATTTTAACTAATACAACTTATGTAATCTTGTATGATATTTTTCATCCAGAACTGCCATCTATATCTTTCCGTAACCTAATTTTCTAAGATTTTTTTATTCTTTTCCCGGGTAAATATTTATAGGTTCATAAATATGTATATATGAAAATTTTGAGGATTTTCCCGGCACCTATGCATTGTTTGATGTTTAAACCCATTTAATTAATTAGCAGTTCCATCTCATTTGCATAAGTTAGTGAAGTAGATTTCATAAATGAGATAATATAAAAGAGTATGTTTGAATAATTTTTTTCGTAAACACTATTCTAAAAGAGGAAAAAGTAAATAAAAAAGACTTCCTGAGTTAAAATCAGCTTATATACAAATTTAAGAATTTTGAGAGATTATGAGAGAGTTTCTATAAATTAGTTTAAGCATAACTTAATTTCGGATTATGAAAAAAACTTATTTATTGTTTTTTTTTTCATTTTTCTCTCGTAAAAGTGTTTGTGGAAAAGTTTTTCTGAATATATCCTAAGATTAAAGTAAAGAATATTGAGTTTGTGTCTGTAGTATGTCAGTGAGCATGTAAAACAAAAATTAGGGTTTTGCAGTGAATTAGACGCATGCATTAAGCGCACAAGCGTAAACTGATATTAAATTTGGTCTCTGATCACAAGTGAAATTGAGAGGAGCAATATCAAAACCTGAGTAGTTGCAATTGAAAAGATAGGAATCCAATTGCATACGATTCATTAAACAAATGCTAGTTGTTGACATAAAGTTTATCCAGGTCACTGATACATTGAACAAGGCGAAAAATCTTGATGTTTTGAATCCCTTTTGCATTTAACTACATCACACTGTTTATAAATTGTCAAGTGCATATGATTCCACAACTCATCGTCATATATGATGTTGTTGTAGAGGAGAAAAATCCACAGAAGTTGCCGGTTCTTGGTGCTCAAAAATATTGTTACTTTATTCACCGTAAAAGCATTAATTTCACTAGCTTATAATGCGTTGACACAGACATGATGCCCTTTATTTAATTGGACCATGGGAAAGAAAACAAGGGAGGTAAACACATTTTAAAATTTTAAATTTATATATTTTATAATGTGATCCACTAAGGTTTGAATTCTAGCTAGACTTTAAGAGATATATCATAGGAACCATGAAAATAAGAGAAAATTTCAAATTTTAAAAGTGTTTTTTTTTCTCCTGTCCAAAATATATGACAAAAGGTTGTCACGGAAGTTCCACGATATTTCCGAATCTATGAACATTAACTAATTCTAATTTGTGTTGGATTATCGGAACTCATTGTCAAGTAGGTAATTTGAAGGTCAACACAAAGCAAAGATAGACTCTCATGCCTCAAAGCAAAGATCTAACAGTAAATTACGGGTTTTTTACTACAATATCTTAGTGCTGAGATAGGTAAAAATTGTTCTTACTATAAACACATTAAGTTTTTCAAACACTAGAATTATAACTCGAGAGCTCAAACATGAACGACGAGAGAAGAGAACTACAACGAATTTTCAACACAACGGGGAATACTAGAGCCTTACGAGATTGATTGGATATGATGAAGATGTTTCCCAGTACCCTAGTCAGCACAAGACTATTGGTTCAACAACCCACCAAATGGAGCCATATGTCTGATGACTTTTCCAAGTTCTTTGCTACACAATTTACTAATCATAAGTTGAAGCCTCCAAAGTTAAGCAATATTTTCAATATCAAGCATCATATTCTAAACATTGAAAGATTATCTAAGACATTTTTGCAACATTATAGTCACAATTTCTCAATTCAATGAAAGTATGTTCGTATATGCTCTTGCTAAAGGGCTTAGAGCATATCTATTTGGTGAATTCCTAATCTAAAGGCCAGATGAAGACGTGGTAGAGATTAGATGTCGAGCGAAATCTCACATCGAATTTGAAGAAGTGAAGTTCAAAAACGTGCCCACCAGAAAATAGGTCCACATTATAGTCACACACGATCTAACGTTTTCAAAAAAATATTTGTGGAACGTTATCCCACATAATATTAACTAATAATTATGATGAGTCGTAATATGGCATTTGGTGTTGCTTGACCAAGGAAGTTTGAGATAATTGGTATATATTCGAAATAATCAATTAATTTCATTTAAGAAGTTTGAGAAAACCTTTTATCACAATTTTAATTGATATATCTTCGAAATAATCGATTAATTTCACTTAAAAAGTTGGAGAAAATCTTCTATCAGAATTTTAATTGATATATCTTCGAATTAATCGATTAATTTTACTTAAGAAGTTTGAGAAAACCTTCTATCAGAATTTTAATTGATATATCTTTGAATTAATCGATTAATTTCACTTAAGAAGTTTGAGAAAACCTCTTATCAGAGTTTTAATTAATACATCTTCGAAATAATCAATTAAAATCATTTAAGAAGTTTTAGAAAACTTATTACCAGAATTTTATTCGATATAACTTTAAAATAAAGTGGTAAAAAATTGATATAATTATGCCTTGAATTGTTATGAAATCACTTAACTTATGTTAATTCTAATCTATTTTTCTCCCAATATAGGATGAATTCAAGAATACCTTGATACAAGAGTAAGAAGCATAATTGTCAGCATAATTGAAGTAAAACTGAAAAAAGGAAGAAAATTTTCAGCATGGAAGTCACTCAAGCAAGATGGACTCTCGCTTGAGCGAATATCAGTTATTTTTTTTTGGAAATCAGTCGCTCAAGCGCAATAAAATTCACTTAAGCGAATGTTAATTATTCTTCTCTAGAGTTCACTCGCTCAAGCGAACGTTTTGTCGCTTGAGCGAAAGACGCGAGACCCAATTTTTCCTATAAAAATATAAGATGTGTTTTGAGAAAAACAAGCGATTTAAGGGAGAAGAGGTGCGACTACTACTAGGGTTTTGTCCAATCTTCATCAATTATTCACTTCTTCCCTATTTGAAGCATTGTAATGACCAACATGAGTGGTTAACTTCATTCTCTTAGGATTAATGCACATCCTTTGAACTCTTTTATATCATGGTGATATTTTGAGATATTAATCTATGTTTGAATGTTGTTATTCTTATCCTTTGTGCTTTGGAATGATTTATTCTTGATGTTTGGGATATGATTAGAAAATATATCTTGAACCCTAGATCACAGTAAGAATATTTGTTATGTTAATTGCCAGGAATGGAATGAATGTATCAATTGCTTAACACCCTAAACTTAATGCTGAAAAATCTCTTAATTGTGTGAGGAATCAACATTTATTAGATTTTCTTATGAATTTCATGCGTGAGGAATCAACATGGATGATTTGAGTAGGTGACATCAACATTGTTAGGTTAATTGATGTTCTTAATTGATATAACCATTACAAAAGAGGGAAAAGGAAGGAAGTCAATCCTAAGTGCTTTTAATTGATATTTTCTCAACAATTTACAATTCTTTGTCATTTAATTTCAACTCAACTCTTTATGCAAAACTCAATTTGTTTTAATCCACTTAGTAAGCATATAATTGGGAATTTCTATTGAAACTGTTTCTCGTGGGATCGACTTTTATTTAATCAAAATACTATACTGCGATTGATAATTTTGGTACGTTAGTCAATAATTTAACAAATAATCGATTAAAAATACTTAAACAATTTTTGTATCATAGTTTTAATCGATTATATCTCATTTTTATCAGTTAAAATACCTCTGGAAAATTTATAGAATTGTTTTAATTGATTAAACCATGTTTTTATTAGTTAAAACGTCTCGAAAAAAATTGGTAGAACTTTTTAATCGATTAAAAGGAATTTTTATCAATTAAATTTATTTAAGATAACTTGTTTTAATCAATTAAAGAACGAATTAATCGATTAATCACATTAGTTAGTTAGAAAAATCTATATATAAATAGATTTTTTCCAACATTTCAAAATATATCATTGAGAAATCAATCAAACAATCTTTAGAGATCTTTTCCAAGAGAGAAACATGTCTTTCTCATTAGAATTCTTTAGCAATATTTCTTTAGGCTCTTTGTTCTTGTTTTTTGAGGAAACTCATTCTGTGGTTGAACCTTTGCATCTGCATACTGATTTGATTGTTGTAGTTTCTTTTGATTTCTCAATTATCATTCGATTCATTGTATTTTTGGTGTCTGGAAGTGTGAGCACTAGTTTAACAGCTAAAATTTTGATTGCTGACATAGGTTCAATAACTGAGTTAAAATTCTTAGTGTAGATTGTCTTTTTGCAATTTGTTCTTGTAATCAAACAATTTTTTATTAGTAGAACTCAACTAGAATTTGGTTGAGAACTGAATGTAGCCTAGTAGATTGGGTGAACTAGTAAAAAATGTGGTGTTCTTGCTTTTTTTTCATCTCTTTCTTTCATTCAAGATTGTTGGTATTCAAGAATTGATTCGGTTCTTCAATCTTTGAAATTTATAATTTGTATTCAAAAGTTAAGAAAAGTTTTTATTTAAACCAATTCACCCCCTCTTGATCTCAACCTATATTTCTAACAATTGGCACAAGAGTTAGGTCTTAAAAATTATTCAAGTTTTTCAATCCTAAAGTTTTTTTAATGGCTGAAAACAAATTACCTTTTTCTGAAGGAGCAACTATCAATAGACTTCCACTGTTTTGTGGTACAAATTATCAATTTTGAATGAAAATCTTTATTGAATCAATTGATAGAAACATTTAGAATGTTATTGAATTAGGTCCATTAGTTACTGATAGAGAATGGCCTGCGTTGAATAATGATGAAAAGAAAAAAAATTAAACATGATTGTACTGCAAAAAATATCATAATATCTGCTCTCAATATGAATGAATTTTTCAGGGTCTCTCAGTGCAAATCTGTCAAAGAAATATGAGAAGTTCTTGAAGTAACTCATGAAGGCACAACTGATGTCAAAAGGGGCAGAAAACACACCCTCATAAGAAAGTATGAGTTGTTCAAGATGCATCCAGGAAAAAGCATTGCTGATGATCAGAAAAGATTCACACATATCACCAATCATATGATGGGTCTTGGTAAGATATTTGATAAAGAAGAATTGAATATTAAAGTACTAAAATGTCTTGACAGGTCTTGCTAGCCCAAGATCACGACAATCTCAAAATCCAAGGATTTATCCACCATGACTACACCTTCTCTGTTTGGAAAACTCAGGGAACATGAGATGGAAATCAACAAGTTTAATGAAAACTCAGGGAACATGAGATGGAAATCAACAAGTTTAATGAGCAGGAAATTTTAGAAAAGAATGTGAAAAGCATAACTCTTAAAGCAAGTGATAAAGAGGAAGAATATGAGGAAGTAAATGAGAATCTTGGTTTGCTAGTCAAGAAATTTAAAAGATTTCTCAAGAAGAGAAATAAAGATAAACTTGTGCATAAAATGTATGAAAAGAAACCAAAATCAAATTCATTTAATTATAAATGTTATGGTTGTGACAAACAAGGACATTTGAGAATGAAATGTCCAGAAAAGAACAAGAACCAAGACAAGAAAATTGAAAAGAATAAAAAGAGAGTATATATTGCTTAGGATGATAATGATACATCATCAATCGAAAATTCAGAGTAAGAAGAAGCCAATTTATGCTTGATGACTGGTCAAGAACCAGAGAATGAAGACCTTTGTAGAATATCTAGGCAATATTCAACTAGATTTGGTCAGAGTCTTATACTCCAATCTAACTATTGATGGCTCTACAATCTGGACTCAAGTAAAGGGGATAAACATTGTCATTACTCCATATGTGTAGGATCAGGTTGCTGGTATTCAGGATGAAAGGGTGAAAGTTTCAAAAGGAAATGTTTTAGAGTTGCCTGGTTTCAACATATTCCAGTTCTTCAGTTTGTGTCTCAGGAACAACGATGATTTTGTCAGAGTGCTGAATGCTGGAAAGATGTGTTTGGAACAAAGACTGTTTGCATTCATTATTGTTTGGGTGTTGACACCCAGGGGAAGCAACCATGCTCTTCTTAATGAAGGAGATTTGGTCCTGATGGATTATATTCAAAACAACATCAAAGTCAACCGGGTTTATGTAATCAAGGATCACATGATCAAAGCTAAAAGATTAAGTGATTTTCGTCTCCCTTATGTCATGCTTATTAACAAATTTTTTAAGCATTTTGCAGAAGACTGGACAAGTAATATGTAGAAGCACCAAAATTCTCAAATGAAATAGATGACTGCACTCTACGTAAAATGGGCTTCATTCAAGTTGATGGAAGTTGGATTTCCAAATCTAAAGCCGAAATGAGTGAAGACGATGATGAAGAGGACGAACCACAAGAGAATGCTGATATTGGGTCTTCTCATGTTGCATAACAAGAACAACCAGGGGCAGTTGAAGCTCAACACATGGCTAAGGAGTTCCAGAACATGGAGTTGACTCCTTACTATGCACAACCAGATTGGGGGACTCTTTTGTCTTAGTTTGAAATATCAATGTTGTCTCAAATGTCTGCTTTACAGGAAAATCAAAGGAAGCATATCCAGATGACCTTTCAGCGTTGTCATGAGACCAACAACCAGTTTTCAAATCTCAGCAATCAAATAACAAACATCTATACCAAACTGGATGATTTACAGTTCAACCATGGATGATGGGATGACTAAAATTCTATAACTACACACCAAAGGTTTTTCTTAATCACTGCGCTTTCTGTGTTTTTCTATGTTTTCTATTTATTTGTTTCTCTTTGAACTGTAATATTAACCGACTTCTAACCAAGAATCCTTAAATTCTCTGTTGAATGCATGATGTTTCTTCTTGGCTTAACTCGTATTTGCTCCATTTTGATGAAGTCAAAAGGGGGAGAAAGAATTGAATAGCTCACTGATAATAACTGCGTCTAATACAAACATCTAAGTGGTTTTGCAGGATTCAAGGTGTTCTTTGATGAAGTCATTAAATAGGAGATGTTATGTTAGTTCATTAGTGAGTCAACATCTACTTTGAGTAGGTATAATCATCTATCATTTCCTATAGCATGAGTTTCTATCTTTTACAAGAGTATAAAGTGTCTCAAGTATTTTTAATATGTTAAAAATTGTTTTAATCGATTAATATATTTTTCAGTCGCAGTTTTAACTGATAAGTTTTCGAAATAATCGATTAAAACCACTTAAACAAAGTGAAAACATTTTATGTCGCTGTTTTAATTGATATATCTTCTAAATAATCGATTAATTCCATTTAAGAAGTTTGAGAAAACCTTATGTCATAATTTTAATTAATATATCTTCAAATTAATCGATTAATTTCACTTAAGAAGTTTGATAAAATCTTCGTCAGAATTTTAATTGATATATCTTCAAATTAATCAATTAATTTCACTTAAGAAGTTTGAGAAAACCTTTTGTCATAATTTTAATTGATATATATTCGAATTAATTGATAATTTTCACTTAAAAAGTTAAAAAAAACATTATGTCAGAATTTTAATTAATAAATCTTCGAAATAATCGATTGAAACCACGCAAGAAGTTTTAGAAAACTTACTACTAGAATTTTAATCGATATAACTTTAAAATAATCAATTAAAAATACTTAAACAATTTTTGTATCATAGTTTTAATCGATTAAATCTTGGTTTTATAAGTTAAAACACCTCTAGAAAATTTTCACAATCGTTTTAGTCGATTAAACCGCATTTTTATCAATTAAAATGTCTCGAAAAAAATTGGTATAACCTTTTAATCGATTAAAAGGAATTTTCATCAATTAAATTCATTTAAGATAAGTTGTTTTAATTGATTAAATAACGAATTAATCGATTAATCACATTAGTTAGAAAAATCTCTATATAAACAAATTTTCTCCAATGTTTCAAAACACATATTTGAGAAATTAATCAAGCAATCTTTAGAGATATTTTCCAAGAGAGAAACACACCTTTCTTATTAGGATTCTTTAGCAATCTTTCTTGAGACTCTTTGTTCTTGGTTTTTGAAGAAACTCATTATGTGGTTGGATCTTTGCATATACATACTGATTTGATTATTGAAGTTTCTTCTGGTTTCTCAACTCTCATCCGATTCATTGTATTTTTAGTGTCTGGAAGTGTGGGCACTGGTTTAGCAACTGAAATTTTGGTTGCTGACATAGGTTCAAGAATTGGGTTAAAATTCTTGATGTAGATTGTCTTTTTGCAATCTGTTCTTGTAGTCAAACAATTTTTTTATTAGTAGAACTCAACTAAAATTTGGTTGAAAACTGGATGTAGCCCAGTAGATTAGGTGAACCAATATAAAATATGATGTTTTTGTTTTTCTTTCATCTCTTTCTTTTATTCAAGATTGTTGGTATTTGGTTCAAGATTTGATTGGGTTCTTCAATTTTTGAAATTTATAATATATATTCAAAAGTTGAGAAAAGTTTTTGTTCAGATCAATTCATCCTCTCTTTATTTCATCCTATATTTCTAACATATATAAGAAGGCATGTTGAGTTAAGGATAACTTTTTAGTACGGAGGAATGAACAAAAACATTAACTATCAAATACTTGGTAAGCAATGCCCCTTGTCATATAATACACTTTTAGGGCACCATTGAACAAACTTGGAGTAGTGGTTTCTCAAAGTCAAATATCATAACTCTAATAAAGGAGTAAGAGTCAGGTAGACGAACAAGTGGTCTAAGTATGTTATAAGGGAGCCTACATAATCATCACAATTCATGCATGTCGTTGTGAAGTAAAATAGTCGAGGAGCGGAGCTAGACAACTTTTGAAAGGGGGGCAAGATAATGTATCTAAAAGAATGGAGAATGGAGGGATCACGTTACAACTTTTTGTTAGGACATGTTATAATAATATGTACGTAATAACAAAAAAAATTATTTGTTTTAGGGTGGCCACTGTCACCACTTCCTTCCAAGAGCCTCCGTCCCTGGTCGAGATCTTATACTTGGATCAAGAGTCATAAATGAATATTAGCGATCACAACATGTTAAAATTTGAAGGAGTTATTAATAATAGATGAAAAGAAAAAAAAAGAGTTAAAGATTATCGTTGTTCTTTAAAAGAAATTAATACAACTTAAATCATATTGATTAAGATATTAGTTAACGAAGAACTGATGAAAGTTCCTACCATCTAATCGAGAATAAAATTATATCATCAACTATCCATCCTTACAATAAAGATTATCCTCTGCAAACTTATGGTGATGTGGTTATTTAAAAAAATAAAAATTATGTAGAACGATAGATATAGCATATAACAAGGGTTATATATATGAATATAAACTTAATATAATTTTTTGAAAGTTAGTATTTGTGTTGTTATGGATGTGTGATGTTTATTTATAATTACATGATGAGAGTCTTTTTGAGGCTTGTGTGATGTCTGCATGCAGAGACATGAAGCAAAGTCTTTGTAAGGTGTGTTTGGAGTCTATATGTAACACTAGTACAGAAAACACCTTTAACATCGATTCTTAGCAACTTTCTACATCGGTTCTAGAACCGATGTAGATACAACCGATGTAGAAAGTTGGTGAGTTTTAACATCGGTTAAGAACCGATGTAGAAAGTCTGACTTTCCACATCGGTTCTAGGCCATAACCGATGTAGAAAGTCTGACTTTCCACATCGGTTATAGCTATAACCGATGTGGAAAATCGGACTTTCTACATCGGTTATGGCCTAGAACCGATGTGGAAAGTATTAAAAATCACTTTCTACATCGGTTATGGCCATAACCGATGTGGAAAGTCATATTTTTTTTAAATACGAATTTTAGTTTTTGATTTTTCGGAACTCGTACAGCATTTTAAATATTTACGACTACTCGGAATGTTAATCTATATATAGAGGACATGCATTAACACACAAGTAAACATAATGTATATTATATATCTACATTGTATTGTATCAACAAACAATAAACATGTATTGTATTCTAAGTTTATATATACAAAGAAACTAGCGAGTCCTAATGTTTCACAATTAAATTCAATCACGACTATAGTTCTTAATAACAAAATCTGCCCAAATTCGTCTAATGTCATCAATCTCTGCTTCACTTATTGGATGACCATCATCGAATATCTACAAACAAAAAAAACATTTCGGATAAGCGAAGTAGGCAAATATATGTCAATGACATAGATATAGTCATAACACATACCAAATTCCATGAATCTGTGATATTTGCTTTGATGATTGTTAACATATGTCTCATCACATAATATCCGCACTCCCAACTTCCTTTTTGCTTATTATACTATAAGAAAAAAAAAACATTAAATACGAGAAAATGAGTAAATTAAAGTTAAGAATTTGAAAGATAATGTCCTTACACGTGGAAGTATCCATGTGGGTTTCTTTTTAGGCTTACCCTCCATGACTGAGTATGCTTCTATACACCTATAAAAGATTAAATGGAAAATACTTCATATTAAGACATGTGGAACTTAAAATGAAATGAATGAAATATTATACAAGGGTGTTAGTATACTTATCTTAAACAATTGAATGTTGTCTCGGATCGGGATTTGGGAATGAAGCACAATTATTATGAAGTACTTACTTATGAATATAAAAAGTAAAATCTGGATACTATTTAGCTCAAAGGAGTGAAGCACAGATCTTTACGGTTATTTAATCTGTCATGAACCGGACCTAGAGTATTTAATTAGTCACAAAGACAGATTCATATATAAGGGTGTTAGTATACTTACACATCAATAATCTGTTTAATTTCCTTTTTGGGTTTATTCCATAAAGAGCATAAAAAAATAGTCTCATTACGTTTAGGACAAAGGATAAACAGTTGTCAGTGAGACCTACAAAAAATGTCGCTCAATTAGCAATTCTTAAGAGATTCAAAGTTTGAAAGTAAGTAATTTAAAAAAACTTACCCATAATGATATGGTGCGAGATAAACTTCCTTTGATCCTTCACAAAATCTCTTTTGAATGTATGCTTGAATAGTATTTGGTTTGTTCCCCAAACTCTGAATGTGGACAGGATCAATGAATCCATAGACATCTTCTACTCCCTTTTCCGCAACAGCTTTGTTGAGGTAACTAGAAATTGAAAATATCATGTTAATTGCATTTTAGACAAGTTGGTGTCTAATAGGGCATACAACCAATTGACTTAAATAAAAACATAAGACTTAAATTAACCAGACTTGGAGAATTGTGACGCAAATCATGTCTTGACTCAAAACAACATCCATAATGTCCTTCTGACTCAAGTACAACATAATGGCTCTTCACCGATATCACGTATCAAATCCTCTAGTCGATCATTGGTTTCTTTCTGGATTTCAGTTGTCTCTGAAGCCATTGGGAAATCTACTACTTCCCCATGCCAAATCCACTTAGTGTAACTCTTGCAAAATCCATCACAAAGGAGATGCTCTCTTATATCCTTCACACTTAGTTGTCTTAAATTTAAGCACTTCACACAAGGACAATAAAAGAGACCTCTATTGTTACCCACATTTCTCTGTGCAAACTCTAAGAACTCTTCAACCCCTAATTCATATTCTTCTTCTATACGTTTGGCATTTATCCAACTCCGATCCATATCTATAGGTACATGACGTCTTTGCTTAGTGTGAAAATGGAATTACCTCTATTCAGAGGCAACAAACTTAAACAACTCAAACTATAATCCAAACTGAAATAGTACTGGAACAACAGTAAAACTCCAGGAACAAAACAAACAACACAAAGAACAAACCTAAATCAACAACATAAGAAACAAACCCAAATGAAAAACAAGAGAACCAAATATAATCAATACCCCAAAGCCCTACACCCCAGCGTGGAAACCCATAGCCTTAACTCTTCCGCTAAGAGACTCGGACCAGAGCGACATCAACCAACCCAACAGGGCTTGGATAACACCAATCTCAACCCCACGAGAATAACCAAGTGAAAATCACATATTCAAGTCAAACTAAACGGAAATAATAATACAAAACCCGGAATAAACATGTCTACATACATTAAACCCGAGCGAGAATCGGTCCACGACCAAACAAAACAATCCAGAATCAAGGAAAATGCATAAAGGTAATTGACAAAACAAGGATGAGAAGCCAATAGGATAGACCCACGGACCTGGTCCGAATCACCTCTGGTTCGCGACGAGATCGAAGGTGCGCAGGTGCAATGAGGAGGAGCTCCTAGAGGGTTTCAGAGAGGTGAAGACGAGGGTGGAGCGTCGCAGTTCTTGGTGCGCGTCGCAGTTCCTGGTGCGCGTCGCAGTTATTGGTGCACAGCAAGGGTGGTTTTCGCTTGGGGATTCGATTGGGGAAACGGAGGTTAGGGATTCGATTGGGGGAAGGAGATGGGAGAGACAGTGGTTTTCGCTCATCGCGATAGGGGCAAGGAGATGGTGGTTTTCGCTATCTGCGAGAATGAATTTGGTAATGGCTAGGAGCAAGGGAAGAATTCCGGAGGGAGTCGAGTCCGTAATTGGGTCCGGGAGTCGAGTCCGTAAGGGCAAGAGTGGAGTCTAGGGCTTACTTGTCTAAAATTTTTATTATTATTTTTTTTAAGACTTTCCACATCGGTTCATGGGGGAACCGATGTAGAAAGTAAAATGGTATATCGGATGACCGATCAGAATGGCTTTATGACCAATCGAACCGGATGATCGATCAGAATGAGATTATGACCGATCGAAATTGTTTTAAATCGAGTAGATAGCACTTTCCACATCGGTTCATGGGGGAACCGATGTAGAAAGTGAAATAGTATATCAGATGACTGATCAGAATGACTTTATGACCGATCAAAACTGGATGATCGATCAGAATGAGTTTATGATCGATCAGAATTATTTTAAATCAGAGTAGAAAACACTTTCTCGGGTTGTATTTCGCTTGAGCGACACTATACTCGCTCGAGCGACATCCGATTCTAACATGAGGTCTCCCATGTTACATTATCCGGCTAACTTTGATCGACGTTTACGCAGGTCAACATTCGCTCAAGCGACAATAAGATCGCTCGAGCGACGCGACCTACACAAAATTGGCATTCTCGGGTTGTATTTCGCTTGAGCGACACTGGTCTCGCTTGAGCGACACCACCTACACAAAATTGGCCTTCTCGGGTGGTTTTTCGCGTGAGCGACACTGTCTCGCTCGAGCGACATCCACATTTTTTGGTTATGATCGATTACATTTTCAAATGATCGATCATATTTGAATATATATAATAGCGGTTAAGATTTAACCGCTATTAGACGTGCTATATAATAGCGGTTAAGACTTAACCGCTATTAGAAGTGCTATTATAATAGCAGTTAAGATTTAACCGCTATCATATACAACCACATTTTTCAATTCCCTGTATACAACCACATATACAACCACATTAGACAGTAAAATAGTATATCAGATGACAGATCAGAATGACTTTATGACCGATCAGAACTGGATGATCGATCAGAATGAGTTTATGACCGATCAGAATTATTTTAAATCAGAGTAGAAAGCACTTTCCACATCGGTTCATGGTGGAACCGATGTAGAAAGTACTTTCTACATCGGTTCCCATCTGAACCGATGTGGAAAGGCTTTAAAAAAATTTCTACATCGGTTCTTTAACAACCGATGTAAAAAGTCCGATGTTAAAAGTGTTTTTTGTACTAGTGTAATAACAAAATGTGTATTTTGAGAGGAGTGAAACAATGTCTTTAATAAGATAATGGATGAAGTAATTGAAATGAGATAATTAAGTTATATATAAGATTTTTAAATCACTCAAAGATGATATTATAATTGAAATTGTGATATTGATAATGAATACGAGTTTATTTAAATAACTTATGATTTTGGATTGTTGTTATGATTTTATTTAAAATATCATCTTATCCTCTATGATAATTTTTTATATTTGAGAATAAATGATGCAGATATTAGATTTACTAATCAGTTGAACTATAAAAGATATACTATTTTGATATTGTTTTATTCAATGTCATGTATAAATCTATCAAAAAGAGAATTTGATTTCAAGAAATAGTTGTATAAATATTTTAACTTTTGGAAGATTTTATTTATTTAATTAGATATATAGTAAATTTTTGGACTTCAACTAATATAATTGCATATAAATTTTAATTATTTCGTTCCAAATTTAATGGCAGAATATTTATATTTGAATTTTATTTTATAATCCACATAAAATTTCATAATTAATCCTAGATTACGAGAATATCACACTTTGATGGTGCATGACAATTTTTTTTTTATTAACGATTTGTAATATAGTTACAATTATTGTAATATTATATTGTTTTATTCATAATGTAAATGTTGGATTCAATCAATAATCATGCGTCAATTGATTATTAGACTGTATATTATGTAAATTTTTAGTTGTTAAATAAAAAACAATATTTTAAGTTATATAAAACAGGTTTTAAAAATAAAAACCATAAAACATATAATGAAAACCAACAAAAGAAAATTCAAATTTTATACGCTACATTAAAAAAAAAAAATTCACCACAAACCCCCCTTGAGTTCTCATTCCGTAAATATAAGTACTTTTTTTGAGCTTATGATTTTTATTCACTACTTTAAGTAAGGTTCTTTCTCCTCACCTAACCTTCTTTAAAATAGAAAAAGAAAATGTATGATTCATGAAAGGTATATTTTTGTATTATGTAAAACTACCTTTATTAATTAGCTTTTTCTTTACACACGACAAAAATATATAAATTAATTTTGAAAAGCTCGCATATGTACTGCTTAAATAAATCATTATGACTAATATTGTACTTTCTTAATAATCTTTGTAATATTTTATAAAATTACATTACGTTAAGAAACAAAATACTTATTATTATCTTACAATGTAAAAGTGTAAATATGTCTATTATTTGAGAAGATACTATTATTTTTAGAAGTTTGGTATATAATAATTTTGCTTTTTTCGGTATCAATATGCCAAAATTGATTTTAATTTCTGTTTTATTTCCTTTTTCCGTACCGTTTTATGTTCGGGATGCAAAATTTTGCTGTCTCTTAATAGTTCATAAAAAAAAAACACGCATACACAATAGTACAAATGATTTAGTGTAAAAATATATTAACTTATTTACAAATTCTTTTCTTTATTTGAACCCAACAGAATCATTCTTTCAATTCAGTGAGAACGTATTAGTTACCCATTACTTTCTCATAAAACTTGTTATATGCACATGAATCGACTTTAGAGATATTAAAAAAATTGAAGAAATTAAAAACCTTCACAATCAATTTCATAATCTTAAAATATATATATATATATATATATATATATATATATATATATATATATATATATATATTTTGTAGTATTTTGACAACTCTTAACCAATTAAGATATCTTTTAAGCATACAATTGTCATAGATTAAAATTTAATTAAAAGTGATCAATTCTTTAAATATGATAATTGATTTTAACGATGTTATCATAGTGAACATCATATTAAGATATTTTATTATTTCTACACGAAATATTGCAGTCTACCATAAAATCAAAGATAGAATCTTAGTCTATTTTTACCTTTTAATTATTGGGGATTATATTTCTGTATATTTATAAATTTATATAATTTATAAGTAAATGTGAAAGATAATTTATATATATATATATATATATATATATATATATATATATATTAATCATCAAAATATTTTTTATGACAAAACCATGATAAAGAAGAATTTTAAAACATATAATACCTCAAAATAACATAAAACCAAATCAGAACATTTTCTCTAGATGAGTAGATGGAACAAAATTTAAATTGGCAAATATAATTAACAAAATTTAAATTTGCAAATATAATTATTATACGAACTCTTTGTGTGTAATAGACTCTAATTATGTTCATGTTTGACTTATAAAATTTTCACCTAATAATCATGAACATCTATGATTCTGACCTAAGAAAATTATGGGAAAGCATGGGTACGAGGAAAATGAATGAATGTCTAAAGATGTATATGTCCAGCAGGTAAAAATTAAATTCACATCCTTTGAGGGTGGGTATAATTGGTAAAAATTAAATACATGTCTTAAAAAACCTAAAGAATGTATTATTAGTTTAGATATCTAATTGTAATTTACAAATTTAATGAGCATAAATCAAATTATTGATATATTTAAATTTGTTGGATGAGATGAAATAATCCAAAAATTTAATTGGATTGTACAGAAAATTTTCAACAAACTAAATCAATTCGAATTGAAAAAAAAAAAAGAAAAAAGAGAGAGAGAGAGAGAGAGAGAGAGAGAGAGAGAGAGAGAGTTGATTGATTGATCGATTCAGATTTCATTGTCTTAAAAATCATGCAAGTCGACCAATTAACAAGGTACAAGTTTGAGTTTAATTGTGAAAGTGAAAAATTGTAGATCAATCATAGATAGATAGATAGATATTTGGATTAAAAAAATCATATCCTTGTCCAATGAACCTGGAACAGAACTTTAAGGTAAATTTTTGCGCACCTTAAGAAACTGGATGAATGTGTCGGGAAAATGTTTGGAGAAAAGCAAGTGAGAGAGCAAAGTTGTAATCGTTGAAAGCAGTGAATAGGGCATTTGGACTTGCTTACAAGAAATGAGCAAAAACGTAGAACTTGCGGGATTCACAATGTTTCATTGTTTGCTCTGGTTTGCCCACGTCATGAAAATGAATCATGGTGTTGACATCAGAGTCACTAGCAAAAACCTTAAGGCCCAAACACTTTGTTCCAAGGAAAAGATGATCACGATAAGTATTAGCTCATCTTTCCAGCCAGCAAAAATGATCCTTCTAGCCCTTTCCTTTCCAAAAATCCAAAAAGCAAAAATGGGTCCAATCACACATTTCTTAGTTTGTAAAGAAAGAAAAAAGGTGGGGAAGAAATTAATGACTCTGCACATTGAATCATTAGGAATTAGTAATTTTTTTTTTTATACAAGGTACATTTTAGTTGGTTGAACCGAGACATTGCTTGATCTTGGACAGTGACACCTTTGGCATATACAATGACTAGGACTTGACCCTCAATCCTTGTCCCTTTCTATACCAATAAAACCCCCTCTTTCATCTCCATCACCTCCTTCATTCCCTTTCTTTCTATTATTCCACATCTCTTTCTCTTTCTCTTTCTCTTTCTCTTTCTCTTTCTCTTTCTCTTACTCTTGCTTTCTCAATGATATCATAACTTCCATAGCCTCAATTAATCACTCACCTCACTACCCTCTTGCATCATCTCCACTCCCTTCACCTCTCAATGTGGTTTCTTCAACAAGGGTTGATCAATAGGTGAAGATGCTGATGATGCATCCTCGTGACCAGGTAGGTGGAGACACACGCAAGGATTTGGTGGCTGCAACTTCTTCTTCTTCCTCTTCAAAAACAAGAAACTGTGCATGCATGGTAAGTTACTCGGTGTTGATTTTGGCACTTCTCACTTTGTCAATTTTGCTGCTTCCCTTGGTGTTGCCTCCCCTGCCACCACCACCCTTGTTGCTTCTCTTTGTTCCCGTTTTCATCATGGTGCTTCTCTTTCTCTTCGCCTTTTCACCTTCCACACTGCCAAACATGGCTGTCCTTACATCGTGATGTTGTGTGCCATGGTGTTGTTGTAGCCTTGCAATCAAATCTATATACGCATTGTAAGTTCCAGCAGAATAAGCACCAGTGGAATATATCTTTTGTTATATGAATCATGGTTGTAATTTGTATTTAGTCTGTTCCTCTTTCGTTAATTTGTTTGGTATCTATGATGTATTGTTGGTACCTAGAAAATGTTAATTTTTGAAGCAGAGTAATGATTACCAAACGGCAAGTATGGAAATTGAGTCTTGGAAATGGTTTCATGATCTCGATTGATTGTTATATATATATATATATATATACACATAAACATGCCTAGTTACCTACATAGCACGCTGCAGAAATTAATGAAGTCACGTGAAACTATGGATGAAGAAGAAAACTGTTGGCTGGAATTATATATGAATATTTCTTTTTGCAAATTTTTAATAGCTAGGAAGAAAAATAATGTAGAATGTTATTAATGTTGTGCTTGGGGGGATGTATTTGACTATTTTGCTTCTTTTGATTAAGTCATGTTAAATTGGTAGTTCTGTTGAGATAATGTATCTGCGAACGAGATTGTGGAATTTGCTGGCCATTAGTCAATACCAACCATAATTAAGCCCAAAAGACAACGTCATCCAATTTTTTGAATTGATTAGTACCATTTGAGAAAGAAAGAGTCATTAAAAATTGCAAGTATTTCTAAGTTTTCCATTGAAAATGGAAGATGGTATTTATGTTAGCATGATGCACAAGAGATCACAAAAATCCATGTTTTTGAATGGATTAGTCAGATCCAATTTTTCTTTGGTGTTGACTTGGTTCTTGCTGAAGAAGACTTGTACGAGAATTAACCCACTTGTAAAAGAAACTCAATTCTGAAACTTAACGATGGACTTTCTTCACTTTTGACTTTTATGAGGTATCTTTATTCGTTTACATGTATAATAGTTTCATTTCTACAATTAGTGGATTAAATTCTTTTCTTTTTTTGGGCCTGCAAATATATTCATATTTTCTTTTAGCTTCTGTAACATTTTTTATGATCTCTGCAATATAAAAAAAATAAGCCGACTAAAAATATATTTATAAAGAATCCTCGATGAGGGTTCTTTGATTCAGTGGTTGAAATTTGGTCGTCCATCATAAATTTTTTTATTTTAAACACTTTTTGAATATTTAAATTGTTAAAATGAACCCAAGCGGGTGATGTTAACGAAACCAAAATAACTTTATGACATTATAATCTGAATTCATGGTGTGGGCTCTCCGTGCACTGTTCTCTGCAGAAATATCATGGCAGAAATGAAAAAGTAAAGGATCCCTTGCAGGGTGCAGTTTAGGAAGAATATAAAGGAAAACAATGATTGCAGCTTCACCGCAGTTCTCACTGTCTTGTCCTATGTATCAAGTTAACTGAATTTGGCTAAAGAGGATAAAAAAAATACATCTATTCATGTAATTTATATCATGATGCATTGCATGCATTTCCATAGTACCATCATGATTTCACAAAAATCAGTCCTCTCATCCATGGACCATTTATGCGATACATAAAGCAGCTTCATCAATTTCAAACATCTACAGAATCATCAAAATTCTTATTATATATATATATTTTTTTCAGACTTGGGTGATGAAGGACATCATTCTTATAATTATTCATCATTATATATAAAATTAAAGTTAAATTTTTTATTTTAAATTTTAACTTATAATTTACATTATTGCAAAACGAGATAAAAGACGAGGTTTAGTTAGCTATGTCGAGTATATTGAAGAGAACCAATCTTCCAAGTCAAGGTAGAAAGAAAGAAAAATGAAATATGAAGAAAAAGAACAAGAAAATGATAAGAAGAATGGGAAATTAGAATGAGATAAAAAAGAATAAACCTTATTATACTCCAATTTTTACAGATTATATGGTTATGGTTAAGTATGATATCACTCTATGTTTAAGGTATTTAAAATATTGTTTAACTAAATCCTAAATCATCTAAATTATGGATAAACAAGAAAATTCTTAAACCCTAAATATGTTAATCCTGAAAATATATTGATGGTATAAACAGTAGTGACTGTGGTAGGGTGGGTTGAAATGGGGGAGAAAGTTAGAAAGAAATATGAGTGAATGAGACACATTATGATTGATAGGGTGTGGCCCATAGGATGGATGTCTTGGTAAAACAGAAACAGAAGCACGCGCCCACCACGCCCCTGACCACTAAACCTTTTCCCCGAACCATGCAGCATGAGGGACTCCAACCAACATATTCATGGCTGCCATCCCTAGGCCACATCACTCCCTCCCTTTGCCCTTAGTCAATAATTATAAAGTAGGAAACAAACAGACACAAAGAATGCTCCTTTTCATTCAATAAAACCAACTCCTTCTTTTCGTTTTACACCCTCCGTCGGCGGATCCATTGTTTCTTCAAATGTCCTATGATGCCTTTTCCACCACCTTCATTCAAACCAATACATTGCTTTTTCGTTCACCTTTTTTACCAACAATTTTCCATCCTCACCCAATGCAACTAATCAATTTTACGCTACTATGCTCCAATTTTATTTTATTTTTTAAATCACAGAGGATCAGTTTCATTATAGGTATACATTAAGATTATAACAACATTAGCTGATCTTGATAATTGATATTAGGATCAAATAATATATTATTAATAAATAATAAAAAAATATAAAAAAAAGATAAAATAGTGAAAAAATAATATTATAGATATATACTTAAATATATTAAATGATCATTAAATTTGAAGGGAACAAAATCATAAATTATATGAGAGTTACAAAACTAATGAGAGAATGAGAGGATAAAATTATAAATATACAAATAAATATATTAAATATTCATTAAGTTTGGGGGACCAAAATTATAAATTAGATGAGATACAAAATTTTAGGAGGTGACAATTCCTTAAACTTCCAAGAAAATCCCACTGATATCAACGGTGTTTTAGCTTCGCTCAATCCATTAACCCCTTTGCTTTTACACTTCTTCGGAAAATGGGACTTTCTTTTACAAAGTTCCAACAATATATGTTTCCATATGTGCCATCAATTTCGGTTTCCTATTACCTAACTACAACTATATGTTAACTAACACTTTATCCCCACCAAATATCTTGTGTAACTATTTTTATATGAATATTTATTTAGTTATATAATTTATAATGGTGTTTTATGAATCAAATTAGTCTAAAAACCTTAAAAGAATATTTCTTTAAATTTTAAAATAAATCTTTGTTGTAATTTGATTTCAATTGAATTTAATATGATGAAAAATTATACTTAACTCCTTCAGGTTTTTCTAAAATAACATCTTTCTATTTTAGTTTTTAAAATATATTTACATTTAAATAATATCAAATTAGAGATGTGTCTAGTTGAATGTTACTTATTAAGTGTGTAAAATAGTTGAGTATTTCGGTGAAATAAAATAAAAAATTGTAAGTGTCGTTTAAAAGATCTGATGAAGATAAATGTAACTTTTCTAAAATAATAAAGATTAGCAATAACAGTAATTTAAATCTTAAAATGTTATATTAATTATTGATGATAACCAATGGAGACAATCATATGATTGCAGTGCATTTTAATTCATACCCTAATAATATGAATGATAAGTTGATAACCAATAGAAACAATAATAAATGAATTAGAGGTTATATTTTTAATTCTATAAAAAAAGTATTTTCTGTTATAGTTATTGTCATAATTCAAATCTTATAGTTAAAGAATTACATGCTATTATCATTTGTGTTATGAAGAGAATTTGATAATATGTATTTAGGGTTTAATCTTTTCTTTTGCTTGTCGCAAAACCAAATTACAATAAATAACAAAGCCAAAAAGAATTACAATTTTTCAGGATAAGATCAGTTAATCAACGAAATCTGAACACCTATAGTCTATGCTTAAGTTATCATTTAATTCAATAAAACCTTAAAATTGAATATTCATTTTGAATAAGAGTGATTTTAGTTAGATTTCTTAAATAGTTGAGAGTGTTTTATAATTTATTACCACTCTTAGTGATTAACCAAGCATCTTATCCAACATTTTTTTAAACTATCTCTTTGTTTGAATTATACTCTAATTTTTAATTTAATTTTAAAACTATTATTTTTAATCCTTATTTATATATTTAATTTTTAATTGGTTATTTTATTTCATTTATGTTTTTATCTTTATTTAAAACTAGATTCTAATATTTTAGAAAGAAATTTCCTACAATTAAAGATAACTCTATCATGGTATAAATAATTTATCGCAAATATAAAATATGGTTAATAAATTTATTTTAAAAATTCAGTTTTAGAGAAAAAAAATAAAGATTTGTCATAAGCATATATAGAATATAAATTTTAACAGATTTGAAAAAAATATTTTGTCTTCCACTGTGTAAGTTTGTTTTATGTAGCATGCAATGGTCAATTAATTAATATCGCTTTTCCTCCTTTGGCCCGCAATTAATTGCTTTTAATTCTTGGTTCAGTTTGGTTTTCTATATCTTTAGCTTGTAAATGCAAACTTTTAATATTGAGGTTCCAAGTGGCATCGGTATCTTCCATATGATTGATAGGTGCATGCATGTATTCCTTTCCAGTAAATAATTATTCTGCAAGTGGTCCAACTTCATGTTTAAGTGCTAAACAAGCTTTATTAGGATACCCAATCCTCTAAACTATCATTAAAACTTAACTTTATGTAAAATAATTACTATTAGGGTTTAATTTAAGGTCAGTTTCATGGATATGTAAGAAATTGGATGAAGGGCTTTCCTCGAGCAGAGTGAACCGATGCACTGTGGCATCGTCCTTAAATTTGTGGCAGAAATAGAAGAAGTAGAGTGGTCCATTAAACGGTGCTTTACCTTTTTTTTTATAATAAAATATAGTTAAACAAATTGTCAAAGCATTCAATTGCAAAGAAGAAAGATCCTCAATTTTCTGTTTACCTCTACCTATATACAGGAGAAGAAGAATTGAGAGGAAGAATGTGAAATTATGTATTTTCGATTGGATTTATTGATTTATAGGGATTTGGAGAAATGAAAGGTGGGATTCATCTATTTACAATTCTTCTTAATCTCTCGAATAAATGGTGAGAAAGTTGGGGATTGAAAAAAAAAATGTTTGATTTGTAAACTGAATCATTGCACGATACGAGTAATATGTATGTTTGTCAAGGACACCAACGAGTGAATAATTAAAATGGAGATAAAATTGCATACATGCATAAGAAAATTTAAACGTTTCATGTGAATCCACAATACAACTAGTAGTTTGCAACATTTAGATGAAGTAAAGAGGTCTTGAAAAATTGTTCATACACCTACAAACAGTGACCAAAGTGGTTCAGGTTCACTTCACACCTCTGCTAGATTCCTTTTAGTTTTCACAGACAATACTGTAACAAGGTTTGACCTCATGCTAACAATAAAAAGGTGTTGGTATTGTGGCTGTTACACAATTGTAGTAAAACACTTATAAATACAGTTGTGAGAGCATTCCATTCTTCCATATGAATATTATAGAATTTTCAGTTATGTTCTCTTTAAATGATTTCTTTAGTACAAGTGAAGTAAGAGAAGCTGCGTGAAGGCGCTTTCAGCTGAAGAAAGAAAGATATAACTAAGAGAACCTTAATTTGTATCTTCATACAAGCTTAGGAATCCTAAGTAAGTAAGTTCAAGTATTGGTTGGTAGTTGAATGATTGGTTGCTCATTGATCATATATATAATCATCAATTTGATGCATGGACATTGGTTAAGTGCAGTAGTAGGAGAGATGAACCATATTCAATTACCACCGATGAGATATTCGATTATGTTATAACCGATTATTATGTGTTGCATAATCAATTATGGACTCTGCATAATCGATTATGATGTGTTACATAATCGATTATGAAGTCTATATAATCTATTATACGGTGACTCATATTTGATCATGTGTTTCCTTTCAAATTGAAATGATACAAGAAGGGAATTTTTTTACATAGTTAGATTTGATAAAATTTAAAGTTATATTTGAAAGGTTATGAGTTTCATTTAAAATTTGTGTAGTATGATAAGAAAAATTAGAAGTTAGATTAACTAAACTTTGTATTTGAAATCTTATAACTTATTTTTGATAAACTTGTGGTTACATAACAAAAATTAAAAGATAAATTTGATTAATTATTACTTAGATTATATAATTTTTAGGTGACATGAAGTTAATGTTATTGTAATAAGTTTTTAATTGTTTCAGGAAAAAAAACAAAAAATTGAGAACCAAAGAGAGTCATACTTAATCAACATAAAATATATTTTTAAATACTTAAAATCTGAGAAATAATTTTATGTTAGTAATAATAATTAATTATATTATAAATAATTGTGACATTGTGCTTAGTTTAGATTTACTATTTTTTTTAGAGTATTTTATAAATTATGTATATTATGATATGTTGGAGGATTGTACTATATTTTGCTTTACTTGTTGGATAAATATAGTATAATTGTATTAACTTTTTTCGTTGGATAAATGTAACAATACGTCTAATTAGTGTGTAGTTTCTTTATTTGGATAACTAGAATTAATATTTAATTAAAATGTTATTTAATTTAATATTATTACAATAATTTTATTTTTTATTTAAATGTTATTTAATTATTGTATTTAATGTGAAATGAACAATTAAAAACATTACAATAACTTATAAATTATTATTACGGTAATATAATTTTATTTGTTAAATATTCTTTCAAAATATCAATAATTTTAAATATATAATTTAAACTATAATGAAAAATATTTTATAATTAATATATAAAGTTATTTTAATTATAATCAAGATATAAAATAATATTAATATATTTAAATATCATATACCATATAAATTTTAATATTCTTATATTTAATTATATTATAATTTTCATTTCTCTTTAATTTATCCAATATAATTAAAAGGATAATTAAAACTCTCAAATTAATTGAAGAACAACCTTGATCCTTATTAATGTAATAGATAAATTTCTCCTAAAAAGATATATAACAATTACTACTGATAGATCTTTACTCAATATTTTATAGGGGTGTCAACAAATTTTGGATCCCAAATATATAAAATTAAAATAATATTTTTTATATAAAAATCAATTTATATATTAAAAATAAAAATTGAGTGAGTAAAGCTTCCATCACCAATAATTTCCACCCCTGACAATCACTACATTTACGTAAGGGTATTTAAAAAAAATTTAAAAATATTTTGTAAAATATAAAATTTGAGTAATACTGAAACGTAAAGAGTTAAGAAAGACAGAAAGGAAGTATAATTTATTTGACCATAGAATTAGGGAAATTAAAATAAACATTTTAGGGTAGTTAAGAAATATAATAGCTTTTTAAATTTTAATGAAATAATATAAAAATTTATAAATTATCCTTTTCATATTTATATCACAATATATATAATAAAAATTAAGTGAAAAATAATAACATAAATTCCAAAAGAGAAAATATCTTAGCTTTTGAAAATTACAATTAAATATATGTAAGTTTATTAAAAATGAGATGAAAAATAACAGTATAAATGATAATAAAAAAAAAGTAACTAAGGTTTACTTGAATTTAAAAATAAGAAATAAATAAAAACAAAAATAGTTTAATAGATATATAGTATTATCTAATCATGCACGAGGTTGACAATAATTTAATCATGGTTATCAAGGAACTAGGAATTGGTGTCTTCATTGTTTGGTTTTAGAATCATTGGAACAAAGACAACATGCAGTTTCTGGAGCCAATGTTTGCGTGATATCATAGTATATATATATAGTATGAAACTGTGTCTTATGCAAATCTTCTTTAGATGAAGAGCATTTAGATTAATATGGATCAACATCTGTAGAATGTGTGTCGTTTAGTTTCGAGAATCTAACAGGTAATTCCTTCATTTTTTATTATAATCTTCCTCGATTGCAGATTTTTCAAGTGTTTGACTCCGCATGGATTCCCTCAAACTTTCCGTACTATTTTAGGTCTAGTTGAAGGATTTCAAATTTTGTTATCATTTCTTATATTTATGTATAAATTATATACAGTTGATAAAACTTTATTTATTTTAATTACAAAACATCTGCTAAATCAACAAGATAGGCCTTTTTCTTTCATCAAAATCCTTTCCTTTCTCTCATTTTTAAAATAATAAAAAAGAAATAATTTGACAGCAAGACCAAGTCAAAGTAGCACTACTTTAAATAGTAGTTGCTACTAGCTAGGTGAAGTTAAAGAAAGAAAAAAATAGGTTTCACAATCTTTAATGTGATGTCAGATTCACATGCTCTTCAATTTCTTTTACCAACTCTACACTGCATGCATTGTACGGTTCCTACGATGAGAAAAATTGAACAGTGGTATTGTGAAGTCCATTTTTGATAACAATATAATGGAAAATAAGTAAATGTATAATTATAAGAATTAGATATAATCTTGTTTAGTGTAAAACAGAAGGGACATAATTTAATCGTTACATTAGAATCCAGTTAAAAACGGGTAAAGAAAGGAATTGAAAGCTTTAGCTTTACTTTGTTGACAATGTAGAAGAAATAGCAACTTATGGTGAGACAAGAAAAATCAACAAATAAAGAAATAAAGTTTGTTTAGTCTTTCAAGGTAGGTTCATGAACTTAATAAATGAATGTGAGTGAGGTCAAATTTTGCTTTTAAGTAAAGAAATGATTTGAAATTTCAAAGAGGGACGATTAATCACTTGAATGATTAAACATATATCCGCTTTAAAAATAATATATAACATATATTTAAAGTTTTAAGACACTTTATATTTTCATATAAGCAAGAAACTCTCGTTATTAAAAAAATTACGTGATTTCTCATGTTTCATCGTGTGTGGTTTGGATAAAGTTAAACATATTATTACTCTTTTTGCATAAAATAAACTTAATCTATGTAATTGATTTTTGTAGATTTTTTTTAACTTATATTTTAACGTAAACTTAGCGTATTTTTTATTTTTTTATGGTGAAGAAGTTATTTATACAGAATACTTAACTAGGTTTTCATGTGATTTCTCCGATGTTCATTTAATGAGAATTAATTATTGTGCTGTGATTTTTATATTGGCAATTGTAACGTGATGTTGGGAGAAAATGGTAGGGATGAAGATGAAGCCAACTTTTGTATTTTAAGACTCAAATTGAAAAAAGAATAAAACTAGTCAAATTTTTGTTGGAATCTGTTCTATCTGTGTCAATCCAACTGGATCCAATTACAATCAAGTTGGTCTAGTTAGATCTTTAGCTAAATATTTAAAAAATATTAGAAAAAAAATAAAAAATAGAGGATAAAGTAAAATTATAGTTTAAATTATATGCATTATTAGATCAAACCGTGAAGCAGAATGAAATATATAAAGTAAATTTTATGATTTTCACATGATCAATCATCAATTTTTTGACCATATTTCAACTCTAAATCTTACACCGATGCTATTATATTGGGACCAACCAGGCTAATAAGCATCATGCCATGTTTCATCACCATTAGTACACAGTTTGTGATAAGATCAAACAAACTTTTAACTTTGTTCATTGTATATAATTAGATCGTAAACAATTGACCATGTTGATTCTAAAGTTCAATTCTTGATAAAAATCAAGTTTAGTCATTTTTGTGTGTGGGGATGAAAAGGAGTAAATTCAATCACTCATTTGAAAAGATTAACGATAATTGAAAGGTCATAAATTACTAATGTTACAAAATGAACTGAAAAATAAAAAATCACAAGACTTCTAATACTTAGTGTGCCATATAGAGCTTAAATCATATCTCATTTTAGAATTTAAAAATGTATGTCAGATCCATAATCTATTTTATAAAATAATAATTATTTTTTAATTAAAAATATATCTAATATAAATTAATTTAAAATAAATATAGGAGAAAAATTCTAATATCAACATATTTTACTATTTAATGATAAAGAATAAGTTTTTAATTTTTATTTTAAAATTAAGTAAATATTTTTTTATATATTAAATTATTATATTTAAAATAACAATTAATTTTATTAATATAAATTAAAATTTAAAAATATATTTTTATTTAAATATTTTTTAATTAATTATTTTGATACCATTAATATGAAATTCCAATAGATGAAAGACAGAAAGAAAAATTGTTGCTCCAAGAATAAAAAATTATTATAAAATCTTGTAATTTGAAAACACAATGAAAAGCAGAAAAGTAGGATGCATAATTTATTAAGAATGAAACACAACTTTGGTATGCATAAAATATATGGAAGTTGCAATAGAACCATGAAAGCTTCCAAGTTGCGATAAAATCTACCATGTAAGAAAATCATCTTCATCCCTAAGCGGCAATTAATTAATGGACCCAATTAGTTTATAGATATGTGCAGAGATTGAGAGATAGATGCAATGAATGTTGATAATAAAACACTATAAATAGACTAGCAACACATCAAATCCATTGACATTTACGTGAGACATTGTTAAAATGATACCCACCACAAGGAAATTTTGTTGTTTATGAGTTTAATCTTTCTTTTTTATGTGTGTTGGGTTGGGGCAAGTGAAAGCCTGAAATTTTCAAACCAACACGTCCTTCACAAATTAATGGCTACACAGTGCAGAACCAAAAGGGGGGAGATTCTGACATGTGTGATTGGCTACTTGGCAATGCTTAATTCAGCACCTTGCTTTGACAAAAGCCAGCATCTATAACGACAACATGTGTTGGAGAATGACTTATAGATATGTATGCAAAAATCGAAGTGAGACACGTACGATGATGAATAGTGTGTGCAATCCGAATCCACCACATTACCATTACATTCATTGTTCTAACTAAAAACAATTATTACAGATAAAGATCTTCTACGATCACTATTCATACTTTGATCTTCACTTTTATTGGTTCCACAGAAATACGTAGCCACGTTTAGCAGTAGAAAATTATTCCAAGGGAATCGCCGTACGAGAAGATCAACAACAAATATTGCACCTTTTATAGTTTAATTATAAAAAATCCATCTAATAAAGTGAGAATAATATTAATTTATATATTATAATATTATTATATATATCTAGATGATATAAATTTTTTAATAAATTTTATTATATGATTAAGTTTTTTAAGGTCGAACATTAATTATTCCTTTGATTCACCTATTTTTAATTTTTTTAAAATATATATGCAATATCTGAAGAGGTAAATTCTCGGATCTAGACATTAATAAGAATACCTACAAATATATTTCAACGCTCACGTCAGTTAAAAAAATCTTTTATAGGACTTATAAAAACAAAATATCAATACAACTTTTTCATTAAACTTATTGATATTTATAAAAGCGTCATGGACGAGATGGATTGAAATTCTACAAAATGTGTGATTCATCAGTTGAATTAAAATCATCTCCTTTCTCTTTCCTTATCCTCTAATAGAAGTTACCATATCGTTCAGTTTTTATATTTTATTTTTAAATTGAATTTAAATGTATCATCAAATAAATTATACGATAATTTTTTTATTAGAAAGAGAAACAAAAAAGACGTTGCAAACTAGTACTTTTTATCCTCTATCATTTCATGTACTAATCATTTTTATTGTTAAAAGCTAGTTAAGTAACGTTAATAACTATATTTGTACAAACTAATGGTATATTACTGTTGATGGTTGTCAATTGTAAAAAATTATTTACAAATTGGAAAAGGTTGATTTTAAATAGGATTATGATATATTAAAAACTCCCTTTTTCCACGTATCCATTCAACAACTTGTTTTTAAATTTTTATATTATTATTTATTTATATTTTTTTATATCAATCAATAAAAAAATAATATTTTGGGAATGTTGGGAAAATTTGAACGTGAACAAATATTCTCTTTTAAAATTTTCAGTTGGTTTTGGATAAAAAGTTATTTAAAGTTGTATGTTTAGGATGATGGTTGACAATTCAAAAAAGAAACGATATATTTTTGAAAATAAGTTAGTTTTATGAATATTAAATTTTGTAACTTATGATTGTTTTTTAGTACTTTTTCTTTCAGTTAATATATATATATATATATATATATATATATATATATATATATATAGTATAAAAGTAGGTTCTTTTATTAAACGAAATTAATTACCTTAAAATATAAAAAAAAAAACTGATTTAATTATAATATATATTAATAAATTATTAAAATTTTTTAATTTGAAAACTTATTCCAAACACTCTCAATCTTTTTGAAAGGGAACAATAGTTCTGAAAATGAAACTCACCTAACCCGGAAACATGGTTGCTTCATTTCTACGTGTCATTTTCCATTATGTTATGGGTACAAAAGTACCTCATTTAGGTCAAAGAAAATTATGTTAATATAGTGAAATCATCGTTTTAATATTAATGATGACGAACCAAAGCCTTTGATCTACACATTTGTGCAAACAGCATCAGGTACTATAAAGTTTCTTCAAATTAAAGTTTACTAATATATCAAGCAGAAGGGTTTTCTTCTGGGAGTTTTGCAAGTTGCAGTTGCAGACAATACTGTTGCCTTGCCACCCTATTCAATAGGTTTCAGAATCCAACACCTATGACACAATTTCTGTGATATTTTACACTTTTTACGCCACAAAATTAATTCAAATCACAAGCAGCAGTAGGAGTTATCTTATTTTACAAGTATTCTGGGGAATAAGTTAATCCCTGTGCATTAATAGCTGAGTTGTCGTATTCATGGTAAGAAAAGTTCAATTTTCAGAAATTATTAGATCTAGTGTCTCATCAACCTTCACTTTAAAACTGATCCTTCTACCTAATTATTTAATAAAATCATATAAATTAAAATATGGTAATTTGTTTCTCCATATATTGCATGTGCTATACAGGATTCAAAATTAAGAATCCTCCATAGATTTTTTTCTTTTAATTTATAACATAATTTAAAAAAAATAAAATTATGACAGTATTATTTTGAGATGAAAGACATCTGTTATAAATAAAAATTAAATCTTAATAATGTCATATTTCTTAATTTTTAATTGTAGATTATGTTTAGATATATTTATAAATTTAAAATAATTTATAAATATTTTATTGAGATATTTAAAATTACAATGGATTAAAAATTTAAAATAAATAAAACTTTAAATATAATAATTGACTCTGAAATTATTATTATAATATTTTTGAGGTCGAGAGAAAACAAAATCTTGATTATCTTACTTTTTATTATCCTCTATTTAAAGTTTATATTTTAATATATATATATATATATATATATATATATATTTATAAATCTCATATTAAGATTTAATATCAATATTAATCTGTAATTAGATCAAGATATTAACTATGATCTTCTCTTGTGATTCAACTAGACACATTTTATCATAAAATTATGATTTTTTAAAACTTAAAATGTGATAACTAATTCAAATAATATTATTATAATAAATTTGAGATTGAGATATTTTGTTTTTGGATACAATAATAATAAATATATAATATTTTCCAATTTTTGTATTAAATATTTAATATATAATTAATGTATAAATTACTATTCTATATTAGTTATTAGTTTTTCGAAAAAAAAAAGAGTATATTTTTACCTTGTGTTAGCTCATTCTTTTTTGTGGTTTATATATTTTTGTTATCATTATGATGCCATCATTATGCTTCTTGTAAGATTTTGTATCTAAATAAGGCATCTCCCTGTCACCATGTAAGTCATATCTCACTATTTGGGTCATGATATCTTTAGCATAATGCTCGATTCACACATTACTTCTCTATTTAATTGAAATTAAATGATAAAGAATTATAAATTATTAAGAAAATATCAATTAAAGACACTTAAGATTAGTTTCATTCCTTATCCATCTTTTGTAATGACTATGTCAATTAAGAACGTCAATTAACCTAACAATGTTGATGTCATGTACTCAAATTATTCATGTTGATTCTTCACACATGAAATTCATAATAAAATCTAATAAATATTGATTCCTCACACAATTAAGAGATTTTTCAGCATTAGGTTTAGGGTGTTAAGCAATTGATACATTCATTACATTCATGACAATTAACATAACAAATATTCTTATCGTGATCTAGGATTTAAGATATATTTTTCAATCATATCCCAAACATCAAGGATAAATCATTCCAAAGCACAAATGATAAGAATAACAACATCAAAACATAGATTAATATCTCAAAATATTATCATGATACAAAAGAGTTCAAAGGAAGTGAACAAAATCCCAAGAGAATGAAGTTAGTCATTCATGTTGGCCATTACAATGCTCCAAATGAGGAAGAAGTGAAGAATTGATGAAGATTGGATGAAACCCTAACGATAGTCGCGCCTCTTCTCCCCAAAACCGCTTCCTTTGTCAAAACACATCTTATCTTTTTATAAGAGAATTTGAGTCGGGTTTCACATCATTTATTTGCTTAAGCGTTCTTTTTTCTTTCAATTTTTCTTCAATTACTTCACAATTATGATATTTGTTTTTATATCAAGGTATTCTCAAATTCATCATATATTAAGAGAAAAATAAATTAGAATTAACATAAGTTAAGTGATTTCATAACAATTCAAAGTATAATTATATCAACTTTTTATCACCTAAAATTAATATTTCTTGAGTAGCCTCCATGTAGTTAATCTTGAAGGTTATGTGTTGTACAACAATAACCATATTGTATGGTATTTGATTTGTACTAAAAAAAACAAATGAGACTTCATTGAATTTTCGTAAAAAATCCATACCTTTTATAAATTATTGTTTAACTTATATGTTTAAGGATTTAAACTCCTTCGTATCAAAGTAATAGTTTACTACTGAATATTAGTATTGTGTTTGACTTTTAATATAACAATTAGTGTAGTATTAATAATTTTATTAAGTTTTAAATTGCTCATTTGGAATGGTTTGAAAACGTTCATTCTTCTTTATTTTATTAGTATAGTACCTCAAGTCTCAAACTTTAGTCTTATTCCCTGGGAATATGACTGTTTTCATGTTGTATACTTAGGAGATTAATAAGAAATGCTGTCAATTTTTTTATAAATGAGAAATCAAACATATTGAGTTTGTATATAATATTTTTTTAAATAGAATAAAACGACATCTTTCATAAAAAAAATTGTATATACATGATATAAGTTGTTTTGTGTAATATTGATTGGAAAACTGATCAAAGTTAGATAAATATAAGTTATGTGTCTAAAGAATATGGTATTATGAGTTGTATAGATTTTGAAAATTATCCAACAAAAGTTAAGTTAAATTATTTTTGAAATTTGTTCAACATATCCATGTGTTAAATATTTGAATATTTATTAAAAATAACTATTTTGAAATTTAATATAACTAAAAATAATTAAAATAGACTTAGAATTGAAGATAAATAAATTAACATAAAACAGAACTAATACTTATTCGAAGATAATTAAATAAAATCAGTATAAGACTGAAGATAAATAAATATACACAAAACACCTCATTAAGTAGTTAAAAATAAATAAATAAATAACAAAATAAATAAAATGAGTTTAGAGACACCTCACTTCATAATCATAATTAAAATAAAATAGATAAAATAATAACAATTTCCTCCCTTGTTTCAATATTATAAATAATATACCAAAATTTATCTCTAAATGTCTTTTTTTTCTCTTTCTTCCTCTGTCATTCTCTTCTCTTCTCTCCCTCTCTCTTTTTTTTTCTCTTTCTTACCCTCTTTTTTTTATGCATCCTATCCTTTTATATAATAATATTTTTATTTTATTTTAATTTTTTTCTCTTCATCTCATTAATGATTTTGGTCTTTAAGAGATAACAATAATAATAATAATATTATTATTATTACTATATATAAATATATATATATATATATTAAAAATAATATATAATGATTATTATTATTAATTCATATTATATCTATATATTTTAATTGATAATATTTATTTATTATTATTATTATTTTAATTAATAATAACTATAATGAATAATAATTTTTTTAATAAATATATTTTTATTTTAATAATAATAAATAGTTGTAATAAATTTTTATTTATAATAATTTAATAATATATATTTTATAAATGTTTATTTTATTATAAATATATTTATTCTACCCAGTAATATAATTTAATGCATTATATCTAAAACTTTTTTACATTATAAATTTTGAGGTGTTACAACCTAATTATCAGTATAGACGGTATATTTTGTATACAAGATTTCATAATTTAAAAAATATATGATTTTTATTTAAATTGTTTTAGTTTTAAAATACTTTGTTTTAGTAATTAAAATTGTTGGATTTTAATTTTTTTCATTAGAACCTTTTAATTACTATTATATAAAGAAATTATTATAATACTAAACAAGATTTAATAATTGAAAAGTTAGAGTAGAATGATATTTTTCAATCAATTTTGGTTAAGATAATTTTTCAACTTAAGTCTGTACATTTTTTTTATTCACGTTGATGAGAGGTTTTTCCAATTAACATCAATTGAAGTCATTTTAGAAAGATATCGATCATAATTATTTTAAATTAGGGTTATTTTTTTTAAATCACTTCAAACTTATTTTTTATTGAATTTTTACTTTAACTATCATTGGTAAAAATAAATAAAAACAAAAAAAATTGATTCAAGGTAGATTTAAAGTTTGAACATTAGAAATAAAATTTTGGCCGATGGACAAATATTAACATTGGTGATAAAAAAATCCCTATAAACATCGACCATAAAATAGCTCTCACATATGTCGATAAAAAAAAAAATCTGACATTAGTGACGAAAATTGTTATCCATCTCAGTTTAGAAATAATCATACTATACATCAAAGCAAAACATAATTCCAAAACGGTAACAAAAATAACTTTTATCAATATTTACTAAAAGTCATAATTACATCAACATAAAATTAGTCTCGGTTGATGTCAACAACAAAAAAATTGTGTTTGGCAATGATTTTGGCAAAACCCTAACAATGAAAAAGAAATAACTTTAATCTACATAAGGACAAAATATATCTAAAATGTTTATAAAAAAAAAACAACATTTTGTAACTAATACTTCATCAATTTTAGTGAAGAAAATAATGTCAAGTCAACCGATAACGTTGCAGCCAAAGTTAAGGATTAAATATGAGACAGAAAATGCAAATTTGAGAGAGGAAAGGGTGAAATGAATTTCAAATTTTTAATTTTTATATGTGAAATGAATTTTTATAACTTTAAAGGTTTCAATTTTAAAAAAATTTAATCTCTTTTAAAAAAATAATATCCAAATAACATATTTTATTATAAAATATTAAAAAAAACTGTATGGAAATTCTCCATGCAAATGTATTACTAAAATATATTGAGAGCAATGCATAAATTCTAACGATTATCTATCATTGAATATTTGTGAATAAAAAAAGTTTTTGCTTCAAAAAACATGTTAGATTGACGATAGTTGTACTCGAGAAAGATTGTTGGATACAAGTATAAATATTAAGTTTGAGATTAATAAAAATAAATACAAGTTAACCATCATAATTGAGAAGTAGCATGTTATAATTTTAAGATTAGGGTGATATATGAATTAGGTTTGATTTTTTTTTTTTTGTAATTTTCTGAACACAGAACAATTGTGTAGTTGGGAACTTATTGATTTCTGGATAATGATGTGCATACAAGTCTACCAAAAAGAGATGGATAAACGTTTTTCTTTGATCAAATTGGTCAAAGATTGTGGCAAAAAACCAAATCATGAGTTGCAGTGGAAGAGAAATTCAGGACTGAAGTCCTGTAATTTATAAATAAGAAAGATTTATTATAATATAATTTAATTTTTTAAAATTTTGGGTTGAGAATAATATTTTTTTATATAATTAGTTTAGATTACAAGAATATTCTTTCTATTATCTGCTCTAAATTACTAACAGAAACTAATTCTTCGTTATCTTTGTAGAAAATTGGTTGATGATATTAATGGAAAAAATGCATTTCAAAGTTGGTGAAAGAAAAAACAATAAAAAGAAAAGTAATAGTAGTTGTGAATTCAGGAACGAAATTAAACTTGGACAGTTTGATGGTTATGGTTGACGTTTATGAATTGAGGAATGGTGTTTGGATTGGAAAAAAGTTGAGAATTGGTAAAAAGTTGTCCCCATGTCGGAATCTTGAGGGTTGAGACGACAAGGAGTGTAAAAAATGGACAATTGAGTGCAAACATTGTACCAAATTTGTGATATTAGAAAGTGCCAACAATGCCACATTGTAATAGCAAGATAGCACAACCCAAACGTGTCGAAAATATGTTTGACATGCATTTATTTTTCACAATCTAAACCAGATTTTGTTCATAAAGTTGCTCACAATTATAGCCCCCCAGAACACAGTAAGTAATTCACAGTTTCTTTAGGCCTGCCAATGGATTCGTCTTTTACCGTCTAAAAGTATATACAAATATCATATACTACTTCTATAATTAATTTTATTATTATTTACTTATTTTAATTTATGTAACAGTTATTTGAATCGGTCCACCCACTCATCAAAAAAATTATTTAAATGATCCGTCCTAACCTCTGAAATTCCAATTTTTTTTAAGTTTATATATATATATATATATATATATATATATATATATATATATTTATATTTAATTAGGATTTTGTGATTCATTTATTAATATATCATGTATTTATTATTAACCTATCATATATTTATGTAAAACAATTTGAATGGAAAAATAAACTTAATTTAATAATGTCCTAGAAATAATTCAAGTTAAATTAAAAAATTGTGATATAAATTAAATTAAATTTATTTTATCCTGATCGGTATAAGTCATGATCTATATAAATTTAAATTAAGTTAGTTGGTAAAGTTATAGATAGACTTATTTTATAAAATAATAAATTTAATTTTTATTTTAAAATTAAATAAATACATTCTCTTATAATTTTTATTTTTATATTTTAAACAAAATTTATTTCATTAATAAAATTTAAAATTTTAAAATAAATATTTTTTTATTTAAATATATTTTTTTAATTAATTGATTTGGTATAAATATATTAATATATTTAAAAAAAATCAATCAAATCAAAATTGGTTCATTAGTCCATTAATCTAATATAAAATTAAATTATATTAAAAAATTTAATCTATTTCAAAATATAAATTAGATTAAACTATTAATTTTTTTCTTTAAAAATTTTGATCATTTTAAATTATAAATCATACTAGATCATGAAATTAATGTTTAAGATTAAATTAGATCAGCACTGCTCATTTTAATAACAGTGAGAAAAATATAAAAGGTTAATTATATGTATTTTCCTATATTCATGCAGAATATAATATGGATTTATTATATTCATGGACTCATAATTAATATTAAAAAAAATCATATATATAGATTGACCCAGTTATATAAATAGAGTAATCTACGCTTTGGCAAAATCTAAATCACAGAAATCTAATGATTGTTGTTCTTACACGTTAACTTAGGTGGCCCAAAGGCAATTTGAAACACAAGTTAAGGGAACGTAACAAAAATGGTCAGACCTATTTTTATGTCCAGTTAAGAGCATTAAGTGTGCAATTCAAACTTCTAATCTAATCAAATATTTTATCAAAACTCGTCTTCATTTTTAGGTTTTACTTCCATTTTCAAAAAGTAGAGGTAAGAGAGAAATTGTGAAATAAACTTCATATTAAAAAAAATAAAAAATAAAGTTGTTTCGTTTTGGACATGATATTTACAATCTTAGACATACCCTTCAATATTGTTAGAATTGTTATTGGGTCTCAGAATATTTTTGTCCAACATATTTCTTCAGAATAAAACACATTCATATAACCTTTCTTACACTCCCATATTTATTTGAAAAAATAATAATATCCTAGTTTTATGAAACACTATTCCGGAAGCATATTATGGAATATTCTTGATTGAAATTTTTTGGATGAAATGAATCCGAAAATATATAAATTTTTTTAAGTTTCGAATTACGAAATCTGGAATATAATTTTATCATTTCAAAAAATTACTCTAGAAAGTTAAATCCATAAATAATTTTTCGTATGTATGAGAAGCTCCAAATTCACTCTTCCGGAAACTTTCTTAAAAGCCAAATCCAAAACTTATTTACATTAAGGTATATAAATATAAGCTACAGGGGAAAAATATGGGGTGCAGAAAGAAATAACCGAAAGAAGGGAAACGTGTGAGAATATCACGGGCCATTTGTTTATCATGTTAATATTTGGGCCTCATTATTTGTCTCATTGCTATTGGTCCAAATTTACTTAAGGCACTTTCCTTCTTCACCCATAATTTCTTTTCTGCACCTCCATATTCAAAATAAAATAACTAAAATATCATTTCAATAATTTTTGTTTTAAATCTTAATCCATTTTTCTATTTTTCTTGGGAAAGTTCTGCACCTCCATAGATACATGAAGATTTGGTTTTTTATGCTATTAACTCCATTTAATATTGTTTCCAACGTTTAAAGGTGAATAATAGTTAATATTATATATTTATTATATATTTATATATTGAAATGGTATATTAAGACCCAAATTGCTTGATCTGAAATAGTTTTGCGAAAATTATATTGAGTTCTAGAACACCAAATTCGAAATACATTTTTATATTGACTTTTTTTATAAATGAACTTCGAAACATTATATTGGAATACATTTTTAGAAAAGTCAATCCAAAAATACATTTTGAATGAAGTGTTTTGAAATATATTAAAAAAAACAATTCAAAAATATATTCTGAAAAACAATTTCCTGACATACGTTCTAGAAAGTGAATTCTATGATATATGATATATTTCCTGAATTGATTTTTCAAATAATATAAATGAAAAAAATAAAAATAAAAAATATAAGAGATTTGATTTTATAAAATTATCTTATTTTATATTTTATAATTTTTATATATATATATATATATAACTATTTTAATAAAATATGAAAAATATAAAAGTGATTATTAAATTTGAAAGAATAATTTAATATATTTTTATTTGTATTGTAATATAATATTATTTTATTAATTTGAATTTGAATATATTTTAAGAATTAATTTTATAATAAAAATAATTTATAATTATATATCAAAATATATTATAAAATAAGATATTAGTTTAAAAATATTATTTTAAAAAGTTATTTTATCAATGATAAAATTAATTAATAATTATATGAATAATTTTATAATTAAATAAATATTTAATTTTAATTTAATTATTAATTAGTTTTTAAAATTAAATATATTTTTTAAAAATGAATAAGAATATTTTTCACTCTTTTTATTTTTTTTAGTTTTTTTCTTTCTTTCTTTTTCTTTTCCCTCATGCTTTTTTTACTTTAGGAAGTAAAAATATTGGAAGTAGTTTTTAAGAGTAATTATAAATAAATAGTTTTATATATTAAAGAATTTATTAAATTCTATTATATTCATATATTTTTGTACTTATTTCATTATATGAAGTATGGTATTTACACTTCTCTTTCTTTAAATAGAATAAAAAATTATAATATTTATTTTTCTCTTTCTCAGTTATTTAATTGGTTACGTGGGGGGGGGGCGGGGTTTGGATTCTAATGATATCTTGTGAAGTTGGATTATTTAAATAATTACATACCTGAAAAAAATATATATATATATATATATATATGAAAAAAATAATATTATAAATAATTATTTTAAAAAATTATTCAAATAATTTTTTTATTAATTTATTTATTTATTTAGGTTTATTTATTTTAAAATATATTTTTTTCTCTCGTCGTTTGTTCTTTTACTTTTTATTTTCTTCTCCTCGTTCATTTCTTATATTTCTTTTTTTTATCTCTCATGATTTTTTTTCTATTTTCACTCTATCTTATTCTTCTACTTAAAAATAATATATTTAAATTTGATAAAAATATATTAAAATATTTTTTAAAATCAACATTGAAATTAATAAGATATTTATTTTAAAATATTTTTTATTAAATATATTTTTTAATTACTTAATCCAACTAATTATAGTAAGTTAGTCTAATTATAATTAGATTAAATTATTAAATAATAAATAATTTTAAATAATAAATATTTTATACTTTTAAATTTAATGAGTAATTGATTTGATAAAATAATTTTAAATTAATTATTTATTATTATATAAAACAATTATTTATTATCATCATAATTTTAATAATTGATTATATCTCATTAAATTTTAATATTAATTTAAAAAAACTAATTTAACATGTTTTTATTAAATTTAAATATAGTCCTTTTAATTAGAAGAATAAACGAGAGAAAGAAAGAAAAAACACTCATACGAGAAATAGAAAAAACAAGTAGTGATCAGGAAGAGAAAAAAAGAAAAATAAATGAGAAAAATAAAAGGAATAATGAAAGAGAAGAAATATTACATGTAAATAATAAATAGGTTTAATATGGTAAATAAATTGATAGAGATTTTCCTTGAGTAATTTTTCTTTTAAAATGTATTATTTTATATGTTGATTCGTTTTAATGTATTTTAGATGTATAACTGTGATATGAATAAATTATTTATTGTTATTTAAATTGGAAAACAACTCTTGCCTCTCAAGTGAAATATTATTTATTTGAATGAGAAATCAAACTATGGAAGAAGTGATCTAAATAGTGATTATTTACTCAAATGACTAGTTATAACTATTACAAAATATGTTTTCCACATCGTCATTTAACGTCGGTTAAAGTCGAGGTAACATTAAATACAATTTCAATGTCGATTGGTTAAAAAACGACGTTAAAATTGAATTTTGAACACATTTAACGTCGGTTTTTAATCAATCGATGTAAAAAATACTTTTTACATCGATTTTCAGATGAACCGACGTGAAAAGTCTTTTTATTGACACACTTTCTACATCGGTTTTGATTGTAACCGATGTATTAGTTTATACATTGATTCGTTTTAATGTATTTTAGATGTATAACCGTGATATAAATAAATTATTTATTGGATTTGAAATTGGAAAACAACTTTTGCCTCTCAAGTGAAACATTAATTATTTGAACCAGGAATCAAACTATTGAAGACGATTTAGTTATAAGTCAAGTGAAAAATAATTTGATGACGATTTAGTCATCCCTGAACTATATCAAATAACATGAGATAATTTAAGTGAGAAAAAGATAAAATTAATTGAGTTTAATACTATAAATATTTTCCTTAAGTGACAAGTAGTCACTTAAGAGAAATACCTTTATGTAAAAATAAATATATGATATAACAAGGTAATAATAACATGTATAAAAGCTTGAATTAAACAAAAGTATTATTCATTATTGACCGAAGCATGTGTATCTATGTGATGTTGAGTTGATTCAGGAGTGTGATTCATAATTTATTGAAATATGTTTGTGTGAGGTTAAATTGAATCAAATATGTAATCCGTAATTAATTGAGATATAAATATTGATATAAGACAAGTCAATCTAGGACATGTAACTCAAAATCAAAATTGATATTTAAAAAGTATTATAATATTAATGTAATAATTATATTTGTGTAAATTTAATAAAATTTCAAATTTCACTAGTAACTTCAATTATGTATACACAAGTGTAATTTTAATATGCATACTCACTAATGTGATATTTACAACAACACAATCATTAGAAAAATATTGTATTTTACCGTTTAATTTCTCTTTCTTATTATCTCTCTTCCATTATTACACTTGTTTCATTTTCTTCTCTTTATAATGTTTTCTCACAAGTTATCTAAAATAAAAAATTGATTAAAATTCTGAAAAAAATTATACTTCAAAATAATTTAATATATATTTAAATATTTATTTTGAATAATAGTATAGTTTATTTTTCACATGTTATCTAAAATTAAAAATTGATTAATTTTTTGAAAAAAAATTCAAAATAATTTAAAATATTTTCAAATGTTTACTTTGATTAATAATATAATTTATTCTATATCTAGATAAAATACCTATTTTATATTTAAATATTTTAAAATAAGATAAATATTTTAAAAACTATAAATAATATAAACGTTAATCCAGTAATTTATTAATTGAAGTGAAAAATAATTGATTAAGTGAACATCTATTGGTTTATCAAATATGAAAAAAATTGGAAGCTAATTATTTATTAAAAATATTAAAGTTTATAACGATTATCATAACTAAACAAATTATATATAATTTTTTAAATATTTATCTTAATTTAAAACATTTTGAGTAGAATAAGTGCATAATAGGTGAAGAAAAAACTTATTGAGTTGTGATAATTTGATTCACTGTATATAAATATGTGTTAGTGGTGTGTACATGAAAGAATCACTCTTTAGATTAAGATGTTAGTATATGAAAAATGGATTATTAATGATTTGATTTGAATTTATGAAAGATATAAATCAAAAGAGTATTATCAATATTTTTATTTTTGTAAATAACAAAGTAAGAATATTGCCTGTTCTCAATAGCTTTAGAAATATGTACATGAAAATAAATGTTATGTTTTACAAATTGTTGTTAATATTAAAATAATTTAATATAATTTTTTTTATGTATTTAATTGTTATGTTGGTGTTGTTAGAAGGAAATATATGACATTGTAGAACAAAGTTAGATAGGTTTAGTTACATTTATTTTTTAATTGGTTTTTTTTAACAAACTTTCTTAGTTGATTTTAAACACATCAATATCCATAGTTTTTTCAAAAAAATTCGAAAAGTAAAAAATAAAACATAAGGTAGGTAAAGCTAGTTAATCGTTTATTATTATTTTAGTATGGAATTGACTTTTGAAAATGAAAATCATACACTTCCTTTATTTCCAACCTACAAACAACACTGTCTTTATTATAGTTGAGTCACTTTAGTGATCATTAATATTTTTCAAAACGTAAATTAATTAAAGAAATGAAAATAAGAATATAATTTAAAAATATTTGATATTATTTTGCACTTAAAATATATGATAAATAAAATGTGTAAAATTAGAAAGGGAGTATGATTTGAGGAAAAAGGTAGTGAGAAAAACAAAAATGATAATTATTTATTGGTTTGATCGGCATCGCACCAAACAAAACCTAAACCTCAATTCTGCTCAGAATGTGGTACATGGAGTGAAGCGGAATTAAATTGTTATCGTGAACCGCGAGGCCAAGAAGCTTCTAGGAAACTACCACTGAGTAGGAGCAGCGGAAAAGTAGGACACTCCTACACCTAACATTTAAAGAAAAAAATAAAAATAAAAAATAAATAAATAAATATATATATATATATATATATATATATATATATATATAAAATATTATTGGTAAAAGATTGAGTAATTTCTTTATAGTCAATTAAAGTAAAAATAATTTATTTAAATTTCTGTTTTGTTCCCAGAACTTATGAGACTCATATGGTTTAAAATTTATGACTATATGCAAGAAAAAATAATAAAAATAAATAAAGGTTATTTTTCAAATTTTTTATTTTATAAATAAAATATATAAATAAAATTATATTATTATAAATATTTAATATTTATTTATTTATTAAATATTAATAATTATTTATTTTCATATTTTTATTATTTAAATTATTTCCTAACAAAAAAATACGAGAATTTTAGACGTATAAGAATAAATAAATCAATAATATTTGAATAATTATTTTATAATTCTTTAAGAAATGTATAAAGAAAAAATAAATTTATTTCTTTATAAATCAAAACAAATAAATTTTAAAAAAATATATAGAATTATTCTTTATAAATTAAAATTAATTTATGTGTAATCATTAAAATCAAAACTTTTAAAAAATTATAAATTAATCTTTTATAAATTTTTTATAAGGCGGTTTTGATGGAATCGTAAATATCTTCCTGCTTTACCTTATTTTTTGACAGTCAAATCCGACAACAGACGTATATTCCAAAGCGCATCCTACTCATTCATGTCCTTATTGTTCCGGGTGTCATCATTTTTGGCACGTGGCAATATCCCATTTTGATTTATCACATTTTTCAGAGAAAAGGAAAAAAAACTATTTTGAAAACTCTTGTTCTCAAACAACTTCGGCAACCGTTTTTAATATAATATAATAATAATTTAAAATTTGTATTTTTTAGGTGTTTTATATTTATTACATTAATAAATTAGGTAACATGGGAGTTGAAAGTATTTAATTAATACAAATTTAGTAAAATGATATCACTAATTTTTGGCTATTTTATGTATTTTTCTAATGTGTGATTGTATATCAATTACTCTAAATTACTACCGTGGATTATGTTTTATGATTCTTTTATAAAAGAAAATTTGACAATTTTTCTTAATATACATAAAACATGTTTACTAAACTAGTGTAAAAACTAAAATATTTACATAATTGATATTATAATCAAATAAATTATCAAATTTGATGTAATGAATTTTTTTATTAATATAAATTAAATTATCATATATATGCTAAATTCAACTTATTATATTTTTATATTTTGAGAATTTATATGTTTGAAGTTTTAAATTAGATAAAACAAATTGATAAGTAAGATATACTCTTACTCTAATATTTGAAGGTTTTAAGGTTTTTTTTTAAATGATGTTATATTTTTTAATATAAATTTTTTTAAGAATTTTTTATTAATTCCTTCAAAAATATCTATCATAATCATATAATAAATTTTAAAGTAGTTTAATTCAGATGATAAGATGAATAAATATTTGTAGTAAGGGAATAATTATTTTAAGATATGTAATAATAAATGATTATTATGCTAAAAATTACACAATTACTGTATTACATAAAAGTGGAACTTTATATGTCCAAAGTTATATCATATGTATATAATTCCATCAATTGCTTTATTTTATTATTTTTCATAAATAATGTAAAAAGTAAAACTTGGTATAATTTGTTGAGTTTTTGGTTGGTGGTGATTGCATTGGGACGTTGCTTTATGTGGATCGGTAGATTTGGTCGAGCAACCTAATCGCTTTAACCATATTAAGCAGGTTCGTACTTGCATCTTCGTTTAATATCCTTAAATGAATTAGATGGTAAGATAAAATTATCATATAGTGTATTAAATAATAAATTAAAACGTAATAAGTTTATGGTTAAATTATTGTTACTTTGGTACCCTACCCTCTACCTATGTATTCATCCACAATCTTAATTTCATTTTGTTTTCATGATTTTAATTTAATTTTCATATTTAATTTTTTTCATGATTTTGATTCAATTCTTCAAGTGAATAATAGGTCTCAACAACTCAATGACTTTTAGTGTAATAGAATCACAGCAACAAATTTTCTAAAATTTGAAATACGATGTAAAAAATAGTTAAAGTAAGTTAAAAATATAGACTGTTTAATAGGATAAAATTTATTTATTTTTTATTAAATTAAAAGATTTTAATCATTTAAATTTTGTTTATATCAAATCATTATCTTTTTATATTATACTTTTTCATGATTTTTTTTCTAATTTTCATAATCTCTCTTATATATTTTTAAATCTAAACATACCAAAATACTCTTAGGTAAAAAAGAATATTTATATTTAATTAAAATTTTAAATAAAGTAAGTTTTTTTTTATCAAACTTTAAAGTAATTTTTACATGTTAGTATTAAGGTTTGTATGTGGATCTAAGATTGTTATAAAAGAACTTTGTTGAAAAAAAAAGAATATTGATTAATTTAAAAACATTGTGGTATAATCAATGTGTTAATTAGAATTTTGAGTTAATAGAATTTGACTTCCTGCAATGTTTGGGAGCTTTTGGGATTTTGACTCAAAGAGAGTATGTTTGAGCTAGGAAGCTAATTTTTATTTCCTTATCTTAAGATAGATTATTTTGATTATGAAGGTGATGGTTATAATGTTTGATATTAAGCAAATTGAATGTGGATTTAATTTTGATATTGTATGATTACTTGTGATTGAATTAGTTGATTTAGAGTAAAGATGTGTTAAAAGGATTGGTGTGGAATATTAAGGTAGAATAACTATATTGGATTAAGTATAACATATTTTAGAAAGAAATTATATAATAAGGTCTCCTAATTTTTTTGTGTGTTTTGAAATTGGTTTGAAGTGCGTTATACAAGTCTAGTATCTGTACATTTGGTTCAAGTAAAAACTCATCATTCAACCGAGATATGCAATAAGGCCAAGAACTCATCTCTAGAGTCTTTTCAGTCAAGTGAAGAGTTTCTCACTGTAGCCAATAAATTTTTAAAGGAGAAATAATTGCCCCAACATTATTATCACTTACTTAAGAGGAAAACTCTCACTTGAGTGAGGCTTAACTCTGTTATAGTTTTACCCAAACGAAATATTTTCCTTTCAACTGAGAATATACCTTATTCAAACGACAAATAACTAAATCAAACGAAATCACTCAAAATAAGTTTTGGATTTTAGAAGGATTCTGTTCAAGTAAATGTGGTTCACTGAAGTAAGAATATTTATTTCAAAGACTTAAATTCGAAGTTAAATTAGTGGTAGAATGTAATTTTCGTTATATTTTTCTAAATGTAAAATATGTTATATAGAGATGGTATATTGTGAATATTTGTGGATGAAGTGAATATGTTACTGTTGTTAGCAGGAAAATGTATATTGGACAAAGTATCGAATGAGAAAATAGTATAGAGAAAGATCTTATCGAAAGTGAATGTAATTGGCATATATTACTCACAATGCACACACAATGCATCTCCTGTATAAATACAATATTTATAACCGAAAACGAAAAGTTAGTTAGGCCTAACATCAAACAATCATTAATTGCAATTACTAAATTATTATTATCCAACATAACCCTTTAATTCAACAATCGATTTTACATTTAAGTCTTTCATCAAATCTTTGATTGTTCCAAGGCTTTGTTCATCATTTATCCTTCATTTGAATTTCTCTATCGATGTAACTTTGATTTATTAGTTTTTTATTCTTCTCGATTGCAACCAACTCTTTTTTCATTGCTTTTATACACTTAGGATCTTCAATTGTATCTTCAAAGCATATTGGTTCAAGTTTTATCTTAACATATAGAACTAGATCATTCTCATCCTCAATTTTTCTATGATAATTTGTTCAGTTGAATGTATCATCAATATTAGTCACATAATCACACTACTACAAATAAAGCTTTCAACGTCGGTTCAACAACCGACGTTGTATCAGGCGACGTTGAAAGTCGTAACTTTCCAACCCCTTTACCCCCTTTTATTTATCTAGAAGTCTCCCTCTCTTTATATTATATTTTTATTAGGTCTTCCATCTCTTTATATTATATTTTTTAGAAGTTTTTTAATTTTTTAAGAGAATTGTCATTGGCGAGGATTCGAACCAAGTACTTTAGAGTTGGTGGTCGATACTCCAACCACTAAACTACTTGAATTTTCCGATAATAACTTACAAATAAATTATATTTATATACAAATAAATATATATCCGTGTAAATATATAAATACAAATATATTTATATATTTTGATATATTTATATAGTTATATATTTATATGTTGGATGTGAGGGCACACTCGAAAGTGAAAGTGTGTGTTGAGTGGGTTTTCAAAATTTGATGCTAAATTTGTGAGCATGTATCTTTATATGAGTTTGTAATTTAATGACAGAATATAATCTTTATAATTTTATTTATATAATGATATAAAATAAATTTGGGAAACGCATTATTTGCTCTCAAGCGAAAAATACCAATTTTCGCTCAAGCGAGACTTGAGTGAGTGAATTTCCGTGAGCTTTAACATATTTTCACTCAAGCAAGAGTCAATCACACTTTCACCCTCGATCGAAAAATACTAATATAATTTATTTGTAAGTTATTATAAAAAAATTATAGTAGTTTAGTGGTTGGGATATTAACTTTCAACCCTAAAATACTCGAGTTCAAATGCTATCAGTGACAATTCATTAACTTAAGACAATTTTTGGCTGAAAAAAAATAAAAATACTTTCTAGAAAATATATACAAATAAATATATATTTACATGGATATATATTTATTTGTATATAAATATAATTTATTTGTAAGTTATTATCAAAAAATTCTAGTAGTTTAGTGGTTGGAGTAATGAGCTTCCAACTCTAAAGTACTCGGGTTTGAATCTTACCGATGATAATTTAAGTGAGTTTTTGGCTGAAAAAAAAAAAAAAAGACTTTCAACGTCGGTTGTTCCTCGAACCGACGTGGAAAATGTCAATAAGTAAAAAAAATTAAAAAAAAAGACTTTCAACGCTCGGTTCATATGAAAACCGACGTAGAAAGTACTTTCTACGTCGGTTGACTAAGAACCGACGTAGAATGTGTTTAATATTCAATTTCAACGTCGGTTCATCCGGGAATCGACGTGGAAAGTACTTTCTACGTCGTCTAAGCTATAACCGACGTTAAATGACGACGTAGAAAGTATATTTTGTAGTAGTGTCATCGAGTCTTGTTGGTGTTTTTATCGATCTTGCTGGTCAATTTCTCCTTTTATCAATTTCACGAATCAATCGATTTCTCCTTTCGCCGATTTTTAGAATCGATGGATCTCTTCCTTCAATTTCTTCATCACATGAAATAGCGAAACTAATATATTTTTTTTCTCCATGGAAGTCCAATCCGAGCTGGCTTTCTCATCAATAATACCTACCAAAATTAGTTTCTCGCTTCTATCATCGAACTTTCTCCTCCTCTCATAAGAAATATGTCTCCAAGCAATCTAGTCAAATACCTTCAAATGTTTTACATTCGACTTTTCCCCTGACCAAACTTTTTCATGTGTCTTCTCTTTAACTCTCTTAGATGCACATCAATTCAAGACATAGAATGTAGTCGTTGTTGTTACACCCCAAAAAGATTATGGTAGACTTTTGTTCTTCAACATACTTCTGACCATATTCAAAATCGTTCAATTTCTTCTTTCAGTAACACTATTGTATTGTCATGTATATGGGGATACAGTTTTATGTAGAACACATTTTTCCTTGCAGAATGATGCAAATTTATCATTATAATACTCACCACCACCATCCGATCTCAAAACGTTAATAACTTTGTTACTTTGTTTCTTGACCAACTTTTAAAATTCGACAAAATATTTAAAAACCTCTTATTTCTTCTTGAGAAAATATAACCATATTTTCTTACTAAAATCATCGAAGAACGTAACAAAGTATATGTTTGCACCAAGTGAGGACACATCGAAAGGTTCACACACATCGGTGTAAATGATTTCTAACACTCTTTTACTCTTGGTTTCGATATGCACTTTGAAGGGATTTCTTGTTAAATTCCCTAACATGAAACTTTTACAAATATCTTTAAACTTCTCAGCTCAAGTCAATCATATCACCATCTCCTTCTTTGTAAGTTGATTCAGACTATCGAAATTTAGATGATTATGCCTCAAATGTCATAATTAATTAACATCAGAAATTGCACCAGTAAAACACATATGATTTGATGCTGACTCTAAAGGTCATGTTGTTGTTCAGAGGAGCGTTTAGAATCAGTGTCCCATTTTTATAAAAAATTCTCACCATTTGCTCATTTGATCTTTAATCGATTAAATGCCCTTTTTTAAGTTGATCAATACTCAATAGGTTGTACTTCATGGCTGAAACATATAACACATGAAATTATGTAAATTTCTCATCTCTTCTTCTAACAAAACTTTCCTTTCCTTTCACAATTTACTGTAATTATTGGCAAACTTCACATTTGATTTAATCTTTTCATTGATCTCGACAAACCAACTCTTCTTAAATGACATATGATTGAAATAACATATATCCAAATACTATGATTTTCCATATGTTTTCTCTGATTTTGTCGTAGTTACCATTAATAACAATTCATCCTCAAAGTTTTCCTTTTATGCCACATTTACTTTTTCTTCATTATTGTTTGAACCTTTACTCTAACAAACAACTGCATAATGGTCATATTTGTAACAATTATAACATTATATATTGTTTTTACTATTGTCAAAACCATATTAACAACCTTTCCATTGTGAATTTTTGTCTCTGTCACCTCTTGATCGTGAAAAACTCTCTTATTGTCTTTTTGAACCTCAACCTCCATTATTTATGTCTTTGAAAGCTCTACCACAACCTCTCTTGTTAAATTCTCCTCGATTGCTCTTATTCTTCTAATTTTGCTTCGCTAATAAACTTTTGTTCTGAATTGTATTTATCATCTATTTTTTCACGTAAACGTTGTTCATAAGCCTCTAACGACCCATGTAACTTTTCAAACTTTGGCAAATCCAAATTCTTGGATTTTTCGATTGCGACAGAAATTATATCTTATCTTGCATCGAAGGTTCATAACACCTTCTCCACCTCCGCTCATTCTTTCAAACTTTCACTACATGATTTCATCAAGTTTTTTAGAGAGAGCAATATTGTAAAGTATTATTGAATGATTTCTTGTGTATTAATCTACAACAACTCATACTTACGACATAAGATTTGAAGTCGTTCCATCTTCAATCTTTCTACTCGTACATAACTCGGCGCAAAACATAACACATTGTGCATCGATGAGATTCTCTAGTAACTCATCGTACCAATGAACAATATCCAAGACTTCTTAGAATCCAAAGATAGTCTTCATCTTCACACACCAACTATCATAACTACTCAAGTTTTTATTATCTAGCACTAACATATTGCCTTGCAACTTAGCTCCTAACATCACCATTAATCTTCTCTTTGCATGTCTTGAAGCTCTTGATATTACTATTAGCATAAAAGGACTTGGACAGAGTAATGAGAGAGAAAATAATATAGGGAAAAGTGATAACAAAAGTGAAAATAATCGACGTATATTATTCACAATGCACACACATTACATATACTATATAAATACAATATTTATAACTGAAAAAGAAAAGTTACTTAGGCGTAACATCCTAACATAAACAATCATTAATTGCAATTGTTAGATTATTATTCAACAGTTATTATGGACAATAATGATGGTGTGTTATGGTATGAAAAATACCAAGGGGATATTTCATATGTGATGATGTGACTTATACATATATTAAGTTTGAGATTCAATGATATTTTCTTACTTTATTGGTCATTGAAATCACATATATGAAATGATCAAGTGGTAAATGTTTAAAAATGTTTCTATGACTTAATATGCAATATAAAAAAGAATGACCATTCATAGGAATTTACCTATTAGAGTATTATTGAATTATGCACATGAAGAATTTGTGGTGTGATAAGAGAAGATATTTGGGTCTAAATCAATGTTGAAGTCTTTCGAAAGTCGTGATGTGTATGTGATATGATAATAGACTTGCATGACCATAATAAAATATATTGACACTTAAGTAAAACTATGTAATGATAATATACTTGAGTGTAATGATAATACACGTGAGAATATATTTATATGTTGTTCTCGTAACATTATTTGCATACTATTTTAAATCATTAGTTTACCTTAATCTTATTGTTTATGTTTTTTTTTAACTATGATGATTATATATTTACATAAAAATAAATAATGTAGGTGTTAAATTTTAATAAAAGCATACTTGAAACTTATAGAAATATATATATATATATTTTTGTTTGTTTTAAATATTAAGAGATATATATATATATATATATATATATATATATATATTATTTTAAACAACTTTATATATATATATATATATATATATATATATATATATATATATATATATAAAAGATAATATTTATTTGATATTTTTTATACTATGGCACCATCAAATTTGTATATATTAATAATACAAACATCTCATTCTAACATAATTATTATTTTTAAAACATCGTCTAATCAATTTAACATTTAACTTAATATTTCAAATGTAAAGATATATAACATTTAAATTTATTCAGTTAAAAGAGACAATTTTTTTAAAGCTTTGAAAAAAAAACTTTCGGTTTTATAGAATAATTAAACGAACGAAAATCGAGGTATTAACAAAATTTAAACGATTGTATAGATTATAAAGATATTTTTAATTTATTTATTTTTGTTCAATTTTTTTGAGTAAAATTTACATATAATTAAATGTCAATATTATCCGACATATGTTGAACAAACTGGGTAGAATTTAATCGTTTTTAATATTATTTTATATATGCTAAACAAAATTAAATCTACTTGATGAATTTATGACCATTCTAAAATTAAAAACCTTATTTTCAAATTTCTTATCAAATTAAATTTAAACACTACTCAAATTGAAAATCAAATTTATCACAATTCAATCTAAATACAATAGAACGCAAGAATTTTCAAATTCATATAAAAAAATCATCAACTAACCTGACGTTGAATCACAATTATACTAAAAATATCACATTGAATCACATGATTCAATTTCTTGCATTAAAAAATCTCAAAAAATTTCTAAATTTTTAAATTCTCGAAAAGACAAACTTTGATCAAAGAAAAATCAAATTAACAAACAATACTCACGTCATACAAAACTAACATGCAGGTAATTATTATTTGAGAATCATAATTATTAGAAATGATAAATTATAAAAAATCATAATTTTAAGAATAAGTAAATATATTTTATTAATTATAATTATTTCGAAAATAGTTATATAATATTTGCACAAATCAACTAATTATGTGATAATGTTTTTTATCATAAACTTAATTTTTTCTGTTTGTAATCCAATAACAAGTCAAGGTTTGTTATAATTGTAGTGAGAGTTTGATTTGATATATGAAGGAGAGCATGCTAAATGTGATTTTTTTTCATCTGGAAGATTTCTTGGAACTCAAAAAGTTAGATTTTTATCTCTTTTAAAGAAACTCGGTGAATTAACCTTATTATTAATATTCATAACATGATGTAAGAGTGATCTATTTAATACAATATCACGATCTAAATTAATTTAAAAGAAATATGTGAAAAAGTACAGTATAGTTAAAAACTGTTTATAAAATATTGTTTGAGACAAGTTATGATTTAAAAAGTTAAACCAAACTTGCAAAATAAATTACCGTTAAATAATTTCTTAAAACAGTTATTATAAAGTTAACAAAGTTATATCCCACAATTACGAGTAAAACTATTTTCCACAACTAATGATCAATATTTTCTCCTATATTAATTATATCACAATGATATCTTAAATAAATATATTTAAGACTTAACAGACAAAAAATTAAGTAAAGCATTTTTTTTAGTGGAGGAATGGCATTTGGCCTTCAAAATTAATTATACACCCAAATAATAAAATTAATAACAACAACAGACTCAAATGACTGATTAAAAAAATGAAGTTGCCTTCGTTCTTATATATATTTTCAAACTTTTTTTTTTTTTTTATAACATGATCATGATCATCATCTGACATGTCCATCATCACAATCACAACCACACCATCATCGCTGCAGCTCCATCATACGAGAGAAGTCCTCGAAGCACACGAACCCGTCCCCGTTCCTGTCCACGCCCTCTATCATGCGCCGGCACTCATCTAACGTGCATCGCTCGTCGCCGATCGCCATGAACACTCGAAGCAGCTCCTCCGCCGAGATCCTCCCGTCCCGATCCGTGTCAAACACCGCAAATGCCTCCTTGAGCTCTTCCGGACCCGACATGGACTCTGGACCCGACCCGATGTGGTTCATGAGGGCCTCCACCGTTATACAGCCGCCAGCGCCGCCATCGACCTCGCTGAGCATGAGAGCGACGTCGGACGCCCCGAGGCGCGTGAGGACGGCCTCGAGGTCCTGGCGCGAAACGATACCGTCGTTGTCGCGGTCGATGAGGCGGAAGGCCTGGGCGAGGTCCCACCGGACGTCGACTGTATCATCGGACCAGTCGCCGGAGACGTCGGGGAGGACGCTGGTGGGGGTGAGGTAACCGGTGGCGCCGGGGGCGGCGGGCTTGTGGATGGATTCATCGGAGGAGGATCCTGATCCGAAAGAAGGTGGGTCGGATCGGGATAAAGATCGGTGCTTTTTGGAGCGAAAGAGGTGTTTGGGACTGAGTTTGAGGTTCTTGGGGTTGATGCTAATGAGCTTCATTATTCGGGGGTATGAAGAAGAAGATGAGGAGGAAGAATGAGAAAGTGAAGGAAGAGGAGGAGAAAAGAAATGGTGGGTGGGGGTTGAGGGGAAAGAGGAAGGAAGGTGGAGGGATTAAATGGGGGCGCCATGGGAGGTCCATTCCTCACTCTGGGTACCTTCCACGAAGTTTCCTAAGAATCATGCTGTCATTATAAAAGAGAGTGCGTATTTATATTTCTTTTTTCTTTTTTCTTAATTAAATCATTTAATCATATTATCATATTCTACATAAATGATAAACAGACAGTCCTTTCAACATTTTTTTTTTCATCCAAACTTTAATGACTTGAAGTAGACTAAATTTTAATGCTCTGTAAAATAAATTTATTTAAATAAGTTGTATTGTATTATTATTTTAATTTAATTTTAATTTTTGACTAATTTTTTAAAACCCAAACTTTTGAACCACTTTTTTTTTTTAAATTAAACTTATTTAATTATTCAAATTATATTTTTTTATCTGAGAAGAAATTATATTACATTAACCATATCGAAGGAAGAAAGAAGAAGTACATGTATAATTGTTTTTTTACATAAAAAATAATAATTTAGGAAATAAATTAAATTTTACCAACTTAATTTTTCAACCACATCTACAAGGTAAAACAACACAATAACAAAACGCAAAACAAAGCATCCAAAACTCGCTTCTTCCAAGTTTATAATGAAAATACAACATGCGATTTGGCTTTCGTATCATAAATACAATTTGGCTTTGATATCTTATAATATCCATATCAATTAATAATTTTACCTGTTACATCAAAATATTATACAGTAGGAAATCATATTCATCAATAATTTTACCTTCCTATAATAAGGCATTTTATTTTTAATATATTCTTTTATATAATTTAGATTATTAATAAAAGTTAAATATGTTATCAAATTTACTAATTTAGATATAAGTTGAGATTTTTATTTTGACATATATTCGTATCTTTCGCATATTTTAAAATAAGTTTAAATTAAATTTATATATGTCTTTTTTTCTTAATTTATTAAAGCATTTTTATATTGTGTTTGAATTTTAAGATGGATTTAGAAAAATAAAAATAAGTGAATTTAAGGAGAAATAATGATAAAAATAAAATTGTTTGGATTAAAGGAAGTAAATGAGAAACGAAAGAAAAATCTGTCAAAATTTGTATCTAATATATAATTGATTTGATACATTACAAAATAAAATTGGAAGATTATAATTTTATTATTGTCTAAAAAAATACTTAAAATAAAATATAATTAATATAAATTATATTAAAATGGATTTTAAGTTGTTATTCAAAATAAATAAAAAATTAAATATATAAAATTATATTATATTAAATAAAATATAATCAATAAACATTAATTTTAAATAAAATTTTGGTGATTATTTAAAATAGCATGTTAAGAAAATTAAAACATTTTTTTATAATTAAAAATAGAGAAATTAGTTTAATAGTCTTTAAAAAATATATTTTTAATCTTTACTATAAATAAATAATTAAAAAATAATTTTTAATATTTTATATTTGTCATTTATTTTAAATAGATTTTTAATATTATTATTAAAACATAATTTGGTTTTTAAATAAATTACATTTAAAAAAAACTAACGATAAAATGTACAATGGAATGTGATTTTTATTCTCTGTTGAATTATATTAGTTAACCACAAAATATTCAATTATTATTAATATGTTTTCAGTCAGTATTTTTTTCTTTATTTTTTTAATAAACAAATGTAATATTTTTTTTATTAATGTCATTTAATTGTGTGATATCTGTATTTATGTGATAAAAAAATATTAATATAGAAAAAATTGTGAAAATTTTAAAGTAAAATTTATATTTTTTATATAAAAAAGATTTTTTATTTTATATGTCTTGTATTACTTTTGTTAATTTCAATGTAATAGTATATTGATATATCACACATAAACAAGAAAATAGAGAAGAGAGAAAAGTAATTCAAAGACAACGAGTAGTATTAATCTGTTTAATATCTCAACAACTATATATTTTATAAACGAATATGCACCTATATAGCAATATATATAAAAAGTTTCAAAATAAACAAAATTAACTAATTTTTTTAATTGACTATTTATTAACACTCCTCCTCAAATCAAATATGATACATCAATAACACCACTTTGCTCCCTAAGGCTTTTGAACATTTCAAACTTCAAAATTTTTATCAAAATGTCAGCAAGTTGTATCTCAAACTTGCAATTATCAACATCCAGGTTTCCATTTGAAACTTGCTCATGGATGGAGTGAAATATGGTCTCAATGTGCTTGCTTCTACCATGAGAGGTTGGATGCTTGGTAAGATCTACTGCAGATTTATTATCAATCAACATCTTCAAATTACATGCTTGTTTTACTTTCAATTCCTTCATCAGTAAACTCAACCAAATTGTTTGACAAGCTACAAACAGTTATATACTCACACTCACAAGATGAGAGAGCCACACTGGTTCCTTTGTAGAGCTCCAAGAAATTGGTGTCTCTCTAAGGAAGAACATGTACACAGTCATGCTCTTTCTATCACTCTTGTCACCACACCAATCAACATCAGAATACCCCATCAACACATCATCCCCTTTTGACACTAAAATTCTCATATTTTCAGTTCCATGTAGGTATCTAAGCACACGCTTCACAATAAGGTGTGATACTTTTGGTTCAAATCAACATTGAAATTCAAATTTGGTCTAGTGTTATACATATATCTCAGGCTTTCAGCAATGCTTCGTTATTGTATAGGATCAACCCCCTCTTCATCAAGATTTTTATCAAGTTTCAATCCTACTTTTGCAGGTGTATTGGCAGGATTACTTTGTTGCATTCCAAATTTCTTTAGTATATCACGAGCATACTCTGTCTGATGCATAGTCATCCCATATGAAGTTTGGTCGAACTTAATACCCAAGAAATAACTCAGATTTTCCACATCACTCATCTAAAATTCCTTTAGAAGTTTATTCTTGCAACAAACTATCAACTCTTCATTGGTGTCAATGATAAAAAGATCATCAATATACAAGCATATGATGATTTTTTTCAACTTTATTGTTGTTCTCCCAGACTTTTACATAGACTCCATATTGGGACATACACTGAACAAAGTCAATATTGTGTAGAAAATCATCAATTTGCTTATTTCATGCTCTTGTGCTTGCTTAGCCCATATAAGGCTTTTTTTTCAGCCTATACACTTTATGCCCTTGACTCTTATGATCAAACCCCCTAGGTTGTTGCACATAAACCTCTTCTTCAAGAGGGCCATTTAGAAAAGCTTATTTAATATTTATTTAACTGGTGTAAGGACCAGTTAACATTCGTGGCAATAGCAACCACTAATATGATGGTTTCGATCTTAGCAACAGGCGCATAGACTTCATCATAGTCTATTCCAGCTTTATGCAAAAAGTCTTTGGCTACAAGTCTTGCTTTATATTTTATAACCTCACCCTTTGGATTTACTTTAATCTTATAAACTCACTTGAGTGCGATTGGCTTCTTGTCTGGTGGCAATTTAACAAGCTCCCAAGTGTGATTCCTTTTAATTGAATCAATCCCCTCTTATATAACTTTCCACCAATGAACCTCTTTGGCTACATCTTCGAACTTGATTGGCTCAAACTCTGCAATGAGTGCAAAATGCACTAGATTTCTCTTTACTGACACAGCTGAGTCATTAAACACTTCAAATATAAGATGAGAGTTGTGTAACTCTGGATGATCTTCTCGTACCATGATTAACAAGTTTGTTCTATTTCATTGGATTCTCATCTTCAAATAAAACTTTGGAAGCATTTGAATTCTCTTTAGTAGTTGTCTATGTCCAACTAGTTGACTCATCAACAAAGTCATCCCTACAAATTGACACCTGTTTTGAGATGGGGTCAAATAGTTTGTATCCACCTGTCACATGATAACCAACAAGAATTTGTGGTGTACTTTTATCATCAAGTTTCTTTCTCTGCTGCTTAGACACATGTTTATAACATAATGACCCGAATATCCTAAGGTGTGATACATCAGGGTTGACATATGTCCAAGCCTCTTCAGGTTGTCATTATCTCCAAATGCTTGATGGGAGACCTGTTCAACACATGTGCAATTGTGACAATTACTCCCCAAAAACAACTTTGCAAAGACTTGTTTTTTAACATGCAACAGATCATATTCAGCACAGTTCAGTTTCTACGCTTAACAGTACGGTTGTGTTGAGGAGTGTATGGTGGAGTAAACTCATGGATGATGTCTTTTTTCTCACAAAAGACACCAAATTCGGGTAAGGCATATTTACCTTTACCATTAGACGATAACACCTTTATCTTGCGTCCACTTTGTTTTTCAACCATTCTTTTAAATTTTACAAACACAAACAACAATTCATTTTTCCTTATCCACAAATAAACCCACATTTTCTTTGTGAGATTATCTACAGAAGTAACAATATATATATATATATATATATATATATATATATATATTTCCACCAGATATTTCAACCTGTTGGCCGCAAATATCAAAGTACATCATATTAAGCTTCTTAATTGCTTTGTCAGCCACAAATTTTTTGAACTTTGGTTTGGTCTACTTGCATTGAATGCATTATCTACAAACTTCCTTTGGAACCACAATTGAGGGGAGTCCAAGTAACTAGATTCTTTATGACTAAGCTTGTACAAATGCTGAAAATTCAGATGGTCGAACCAATTATGCCATAACCACTCACTCTATTATTTATAGTGACAAAGCATTTATACCTTTGTGTATTCATACCAACACGAATGATTCTGTTTTCAGAAAGATTTGCATGAACCATTAATTTATGATTTTTGTCATATACACTCAATTCATTCTCTTTCATTTCCATGACAAATCCTTTTTGCAAAAGATATCCATTACTCATTAAGTTTATCTTCAAACCTGGTACATACAACACATCATCAATGATGATTTCTCTACCATTATAATCCTTCAACACTACACGTCGAATCCTTTTTGCATTAAGACTGCTGCTATCAGCAAATCTGATTTTACCTTGAGAAACATCATTAATCTTGATGAACCAATATTTCCTTCCAGTCATATGCGTGGAGCACCCTGAATCAAGGTACAAAGAAAATGTTTCTTCTGAATTTATATCATTAGTTTTGACCATCAACATCACCACATCAGAATATGAAGAAGCTTCATCTTAAGCTAAATTAGCTTGGCTTATTCTTGGCACCTTCACCATCCCAACATTCACGTGCAAAGTAGTCATACTTCTGATAGTTGTAACACTTCACCTTTTTATGATCTTTCTTATTCTTGAAAGTATCACCTGTTTTCTCATCTTAGTTTTTCCTTTTTGAAAGTTTTTTTTTTCCTTTTGAGGTGTTGTCTTTTCCCCTTTGAAAAGTTCTAACTTGAAGAGCCTGTTATTGATTCTACCTCCTCTCATTAATCCTAAACTCATGCGCTTCAAGAGAATGCTGCAAAGTTTCTACCTCCATCTCCTCCAAGTATTTTGTTTCTTCAATTGTCCCTACAATATGATCAAATCTTTACGGCAATGTTCTCATAATCTTATCAACAACTTGTTGATCAATGATTGTGTCTTTACAGGTCCTCATTGCATTCACATGTTCGTGAACTTTATCAAAGTAATTAGCAATGGTTTCATTCTCATCCATACTAAGAAAATCAAATTGCCTCCTCAAGGTTTGCATCTTGAGCTTCTTGTGTTCTTGTCTTCATCTCCATAAGTCTTCAGCAAAATCTCCCAACATTTTTTCGTCATTGCAGCTTTAAAAATTTTGTTTCGGTCCAACGCACTCTGATAAATGAGAAATTTAGCTTTGTTGTCCAACTTTTAAAGATTCTTGAAATGCTTATTGATTTTTTTATAGCCTTGTTTCCAGGGTCTTCAAGCCGATTCATCACCACATCCGGTATATCTTGAAACTCAAAAACAGTTAACATATTTATTTTTCAATCATCAAATCCCTTTCCACCAAACACCGGTAGTGCGCCTTGAATTATACTCTCATTCCCAGCCTTCTTGAATTTGTAAATCCAAGAACTTCACCAATCTTAATACCTTCAGCTCTTCTTCGATATTTTTCAATCATCAAACCCCTTTCCATCAAACACCGGTAGTGTGCCTTGAATGATACTCTCATTCCCAACCATCTTGAATATGTAAATCCAAGAGCTTCACCAATCTTGATACCTTCAACTCTTCTTTGATATTTTTCAGATTGTTTACCACTGAGAAGAACGATCACACGCCAAGACTTACCCAAACGCTAACAACAAAGATCAGAAACGCTCACTTTACTCATAGGACAAACCTTGTTCTAATACCATGCTAATTCTAATAGAGTGGTGATATTTTGACAACCAAAAACCATACAACCCTTCAAATAACTCACTTTTATTAATATAATAATCTATATAATCATTTAATAAAAATAAAAATAAAGTAAAATTATTATTATAATATTAAAAGACAGATTGTTTATAAGAGTTGTATGGATTTGGGTTGTCAAAGTATCATTTTCCATTCTAATATAACAATACATTGATTTATCACACGTAAACAAGAAAATAGAGAATAAAGAAAAACAACCCAAAGACAACAATAATATTAATATGTGCAATACCTCAACAAATATATATTTTATAAATGAATATGCACTTATATAATAAAATATAAGAAAAGTTTTAAAATAAACAAAATTAACTAAATTTTTTACTTGATTATTTACTTACAATTTTCAGGATTTATTATTATTTTTATTTAAAATAAAATATGAATAGAGTAATTCATTTAGTTGAATATGGTTATTTTTTAATTATTGATAAAAATGTATTTGAAGGAGTGGATTTTCTTACTTGCAATAGATAAATAAATTGCATGATGGCATGACAACATCTCCACGAGTCCATCATTATCTCAATACTCCTCCACCTCTAGTTATATATGTAAGCACCTCCTAATAAATACAACTTCACATAAAATTTTCAATATATTTAAATTTCTCTGTATCATGTATTATATTTTCTTAAATCCCCTCTAACGAGAACCAATTCTCGTTTTCCTTCAGCGAAAATCGATTATTTCAACCGTTGCTCCTTCTTATGCACTCATCTCACCAGGCACAACTTCAGAAACAACCAGCACAAACCAACCACCACCCATCTTCAAAAACAACTATTTATGTATTCATTTGTAGTGCTTTCCATGGCATTGCAATTGGCGACGAAGTTGGGCGTATTTAATGTGTTAAAAGAAATGGGTGAAGGTGTCAAACTCTTTGCTGAACAGATATTATCCAAACTTTGTTGCAGCAACCCTCTCCATGCTTGTTGTTTAATGGAGGCTAAGAATCAATTCTGGTTTAGTATATAATTTATTCTCTATGCATTTAAAGGAAGTGAGAATCGATTCTCGTTTCATCACCTCTTAGATAATCAATTCTATATAGATCGAAAATATGTTCTCTCACCCAGAATCGATTATCTTCGTCTTCCTCAATCACAATTCGTGTGAACGCACACCACACATACCAAACCACCACCACAAACTCATTCTCTCACACGAACTTTTAACCATATACGACTACCTCCTCTCCCTATTTAATACGACTTCAAGTTTGGACAAGAACTATAGTTGCATGTGTCACATTTGCTTCAACTACAATTATTAGTTGTCATGAAAAGGATACATACACAACCACTAAAGGATTCCCTGCCATGTTTGGGTGCATGTAGAACCATGTGAAGGATTCATGTTTGTAATTGTGTGATTTCGCTTCACGTGAGAACATGGACAAGGGTAACATAGTCATTACACCTTTCTTTTCTTGTGTTTCTTCGTCTTTCTCCTCGATGTAGTACAAACTCTTCTTTCACAATCTCCCTCAAATACTACCTCGCACTTCTCTTCAAATCGGTGGATACAAACACAAAAAATTTACATTTTTCCATCTCCATGAACATAACATTAACGAATCTAAACAAAGACTTAAGAATATAATTGTGATAGACTAAAATTTAAAGTTATACTTCGATATAAAATCAATTTTTACACTAATTTGATCGATAAACAAGTTCTCAAGATCCTTTAAATAATCAATATATTTAACCGTTTAATTTAATATTATATTTAATAATGATTAAATTTGGGAATAAATATAATATATATATATATATATATATATATATATATATATATATATATATATATATAAAGTTACAGGACCTCTATAAAATAATTTTTATACTGTTAATTAATTTTCACATTACTCTATTATTTATATAAAATATCATGATTTAATTCATAACATATCCAAGATAACTACACATTCTAATCATATTTAAACAATTTATTTGAATTAAAAAAAACAGTGTAAAACCTTTTCGAAAATATATTTTTATTTTAAAAATTTGCTCAACAAATTTTAAAATAGTTGATATATTTTTTAAAGAAAATACCCAATTTTCATTTTTTTCATTTAGTACAATTTATTTAACTAAACTAAATTTACATAAAATTGAACTTCAATATTATTCTAGTTTTTATGAGAGAAATATAAAAATACCAATTAAAATTAATCTAATTTCAACATTATTCCAGATCAGTGAGCAAAATGTAATATGCTCAACGCATTCCGTCGTTCAAACAACTTGAAAACTAACTTCTTTTTTTTAAATCAATTGCTAAATAAGTAAACGATCCCATTACTGTAGCTCATAGATTCACATAACCAAATAAATATTTTACCGAATTAAAGTCACAAACATATATTTTAAACCCGATTCAAATTATGATTCATGTTCTAGAATCCCTCAACTTATTTAAGAAAAGTATGTTTTTGTTATTATAAATGAGAAAAAGTCATAAAATAACGTTTTGGATTACCAAAATGGAAAGAAAGTCTTGCAAACTCATTCCTTAGCCACTTAGCTACGATTCTCAATCAATTTCATGTTCTCCCTTGTCTTACTTTGCTTCACAGGTGAGAATATCGAAATTTTTTCAAACACATGTATATAGTCAATACTTTGATGATTTGAAAATTTACAATATCTCATTTTATGTGAACAAATAGTACATTACTTAAACCTTAAAAGGTGTGATTTGTAATTTCATTAATAGATCGCAGGCGTGCAATATATATTTCAAATTTAGAGTCAAAAGCAAAACCTTGTACTGGCAAGATTCTTGTAATGTTACAGTAAAAAAGATAAAATAGTTCAAGATTCAAACAATATAATTAAACCATTGAAGAATCTTCTATCATTCATTCACGTGTTTAATAAATTAATAAGATTTAATAAATAATAAAATATATTAAAAAAAGATTGAGTTTAGGAATATTTTCTTAAGTTTTTTTATGTATTGCTGTTGTTGTCAATTTTACTTTTATTATTCATGAAATATATTTTTTTAAATTATTGTCAAGACCATTTTTATTTTTAAGGTATATACAAATTTTAATTTAGTCCTGAAATTTAAATAATTTAAAAAAAAAACTTGAAATATTTTTTTTATTTCAAATATCTACATGTTTAAAATATAAGACAAAATACAATTTAGTTTAATTAAATTATATTTTAATAATATTATTTAAGAACATATTTACTAGGAGGAAAAGATAATAAAAGATAAAAAGTGTTTTTTTTTCTTTTTAGAATATCTTCCATGCAGTTTCTATAAATAACACTTTAAATGAGACATATTATGCCATGTCCCTTTTAAACAATTTATACTAAGTTTTTAGGAGTTTGGCTAATATGAGTAGCTTTTATATGCACTTACATTTTTATATTTTTTTTAACAACTTAATTTCTTTTAGAAAAGCTTATTCAATTAAATTTAATTTTTTTTACAGAAATTAAAAATATTTAAACCAAAATTATGTATCATTATTATAGCATGATTGTTATTTTGTAATTAAAATAAATTATAAATATATGTATTCTTCGTCTTTAGTTCAAAATTAACATCAAATAACTTTTAATTTTGAGATAATTTTTTTCTTATTTTTCTTGTTAAAAAATATTTTAACAACTTTTATTATCACGTAAATTAATTTTAATACAAATATACATAATTTTTTTTATTAAGCAGTTGGGTTAGAGATGTTATTATTAATATTATTATTATTGTTCTATTTAAAAACGAGATTGTCCTCATATTCACCATAATAATATAGTTAGGGTAATTCTTATATTTGAGATAATGTCTGTTTTGAAGTTTTCGCTCATCACAATTTTGTTTTTAAAATGTGTCTAAGAGAGTTAAGAGAATAATGTATATTATTTATCCTTAGGCTCGACAATATGAAACTCATGAGTCTACGGGAACATAAGTTCCCAATAGAGGACTAAATGGTAAGGGTGAACCAAGAGTCTACCCTCGGTCCCACAATGAGTGTTAAAATGTTTCATTTAAGAATGGAGAGTGTCCTAGTCTGATATCTACTATGATAACATTGTTAGAGTTAATTCCCATTTTTGAGGTATTCTTTGTTTTGAAACTCTAGTTTATTACAATTTTATCCTTACAAGACGCCCCATTTTCAAATACCATCTTGTCTAAATGTTGACTTGAACGTTAAAATGTCTTCTATAAGTGGGTCTTTGCTCTTCTTAAAAAAAAAACTACTTTCAAACATTTTGAAGTCACAGTTCAAAATTTAGTCTATCAATCTCTTTAATCTAGTCTCACACCCTCCTACAACCTCCTCCACTCTATGTAAAAAAATCATTATTATTATTATTTTCATTTGTAATAATATATAGAGTATATAAAACTAAATACAAATACTTATAATTTATATATTTGAGACTTTTTAATAAATAATATGTACACGTGAAGAGGAACAACATTTACATTTTTTTAAGGTCTATTTAGTATTATTCTCTAATTAACATTAAAATTTTAAATTAAGTAAATTTTGTTTGGGTGACAATAAATATTTTTTAAAATATTTAAATATTTTTGGAATTAAAATTTTTACTTAATAAAATATAACTGTTTAATACACTAAATGATATAACAAGAGTACTCACTATACTATTTTTATAATAGTAAAAAATACAAAAAGAAATTCTTACCACCTCCATGAGATAAATTTCATGATAAATTTTTTTCGAAAAAACAATTATTTTTAAATAATAAACCAATAATATCAATTTTAAATTTCTGAAAACTAAAAGCTCTTCTCCGTTTCAAACACTCTCTTCATCTCAATTTTAATTACATGAGTCACTATAATGAAACCTCAATTTTAATTAATAAATTATGGCTAAATGTTATAATATACAAAAATAAGTAACACACAAGACTAAGAAAAAAATGCAGGCTTGAAAATCCAACTAATCTAAAAAATGTAAAACTGATAAAAAAAAATTTAAAATTTATCATTAGCACTTTTTTTGGATTTTAAAATTTTAAAATTGATGGATTCGATTTGATTTTTGGTTTAACTGATGATAAAACAAGATAATTTACCCTGTTTTGGTCTATTTGACTTTTAGCCAATAAAAATTGGAATGAGCAGACTGACTTACCATACTCAAGATGGATTATAAATCTCTACCCCATATCATTAAAGGACAAACTAATGGGTTAATCTATCAATATCTTTTTATGTGTATTTTTTAAAATACATATTTAATTGTATGAATAATTTTAAAGTTTTTATTTATTAATTAATGCTTTTATTAAATAAAGTAAAAAAATTATTATATTTATGTATTAAAATATTTAATTATAATTAATATTTTAAATTTAATTAGTTAATATTTATAATTTAAATTATAATATTATAGTATATTTACATATTTGTATATTTCAACTAAGATAAAATCAATGTAATATTTTTAATTATAATATTTTTTTAAAGTGGATTAACTTATTTTACCTGTCTTAATCTATTGAGTTGATGGGTTAGATGTGGTAGATCAAAACGTATTAAAACTATTAATTTATTTTACTGTTTATAGGTAGATCCACCTATTGGATTTAATTCTTTTTGTTATTTCTAATTAAAAACCAACTCAAACTTAATCAACGTAAAATTATAATATATATTTCTAAAATTAAAAAAAAAAACCTAGTGTGTGAATATAATTTAAGACAAATTGAATGTTAAAATTTATGGAAACAACTTAAAATTAAAAATATTATAATTAATTATACATGATGTGTTTTATAATAATTTTTATAGAATAATTATTTTATTACAATATATTTGATAAATGTATAATAAAAAACACAAAAATTATTTAAATAAAGTCATAAAATATTGATTTAATTTTTTTTGAATAAAAATCCAATTTAAATTTTTTTCTTAATTCAATTGACTTTTTTAGTGTAAAATCCAACCAAATAGCACAAGAAACACCAATTGGAAAAGTGTACCATACCACTAATATTTTGTGTGTGGTGAAGTTAAGAAGATGGGAAGGGTTTGTACGAAAGTTGAAAATGGTGGATATTTAATGTGGTGAGTGAGTGTGGTTTGGCCACTTCTATGTCCTTGCTTCTCTCGGGGTTATCAAAAATTAGAAGAATTTAGGGAAAGTTGCTTTCTTATTATAGAAGGACACTTTCTTCGCATAAATCTTCCACTTTTCGTCCCTGCTTTTCTACAACACTTCATTACGGAGAAAGTAATTAAAAATTAGAGACAACATATTTTTATTTTATTAATGAAAAGGAAAAGAAAAACTTTACTTTCTTTAAACAATTATTCTTTTCCTTTATTTTTCTATTACATGACTATTTTTAAAATATTCATTCATTAATAAATAAAAACGATTATTAAAATTCACAATCAAATACATTCTAGGTCGCAGCAAACATTTTATTATTATAGAAACAAATAATTTTCATTTCTTTATGAATGTCTAAAACACACATTAATACTCTTTTGCTTTTAACCTTTGTGTTAACTTTTTTTTTTTTTTTTATGAATGAGATCAAACAACTTTATGCTATTTACTTTTTACTTTTTTGGAATACCTTTTTTTTTCATGATTTTATAGTATTATTTTTTGATAAATTACATCTTAATGTATACATGTTTGCGTCTATTAGTAATTAGATAGAACTAAAATGTTAAATATATGTTGGTTCAATAACCATTAAGTATTACTTTTTACAAGATTAATTATATTTCTAGTTATTAGTCAAATCTATCTTATTTCCATCTTACCTTTTACAAGTTTCAATAAACAACATTTTAATAATTGTATTTAGTTTTTAATAAATATTTTGTTCATTATAATCTCAATTTGCTTATAATACAAATATTTACTATGGGATGAGTCTAAAATTTTCATATAAATATATAAAATATAAAATATAAAACATTAAAATAAATATTACGTAATACATAGTGTCAGTGGTTTTCATTTTATTAATTGTGATAAAATTATAATGAAATAAATAAAAACAATAAAACTTATAATTTTTCTAGCCTAACCTTAGACACACGATAAAAATATTAATTATTTTTTATCTTATTAACTTATTTATTTAATTTCTTTCTTATTTATTATTATTTTATTTTTTTCTCTCTTTTATAATTTTTATTTACTCAAATTTATGTATATTTAAAAATAAAATTAAAGAAAATTTAAAATTTCATAATTTTTTGTTATTATCTTTTTTTAATATTTATTTTTTTGTTTAAACTAATCAACATATTTCAAAATCATCACAAATTCCATAAGTCCGGAATTTATCTTAGTCAATAAAACTGTTTAATGAAAAATATCATAATAATAAAAGAATAAAAATAAGCATAAAAGCTTTATTCACTTATATGATTATAACGATAATAAAACACAAAGAATCGTGACACTTTCTAATGGACAAAGAGTAAAAAAAAATTGTTAAGTGTTTAGAAGAAGTTGTTAAGTGTTAGTAATATATATGAATAAGTTTCTTGAGGTGTGTGAATGCTAAATTGATTAATGACATGTGTATATGGCCAATAAGCTATTAAGAGACACTTCATTTGAGTTGTTGTTAATAAATGTTAGAATTTCATCATGAAAATGTTTTTGAGTGAAATAAAAATATGATTGAAGTGATTGATATAGAATAAGTTTATCTTATGTATTATTGTTTATTGTTTGTGTTATTCTACAGATATATGATGCTTGTTGTATGACTTAAGAAAAATAAGTTGGGATTTCTAGAAGACTTATCTAGCTTGTTTTCTTAAAACAAAATAACCTTATTATTTTCACTATTAGCATCAAATGTATTGCAATCTTTTATATTTTATACGTGAGAAGATAGATTTTATATTTTGTCGTTTTCATTTTTAATTATTTATTATTAATTTAGACCTTTACGAACGAAATCATTAATTTACATTTTCTTCCTGCATCTCAAATGTTTAAGGTGATTTATTATTATTATTATGGATGAAAAGTAAAAAAAGAAAATAATAATAATAATAATAATAATAATAATAATAAATACGAATAATTTTTAAGGTATTATGTAAAAGTAACACAATTATAAAAAAGATAATTTTATTTTAAGCTTTTTAATTTCAATGTGATGATATTTTTCATTGCCTGAATTTATTTAATCCTTCATAGATATACTTTGATATAAAACATACAAACTTCTAGATAACAATTACACTTATTACTAGAAAAATGTCAAATAGTAACCAAAATGAGTGACTGAAAAATTTAGTTACTATCGGTGATTGAATTAATAACCAAATTATTATTTTTTGTGTAGTAACTGAAATAGTAACTGAATTTTCGGTTACAAAAAATCAGTTACTATTTCTCACTCTTTTATTTAATTTAATCTTTTAAATTAATCTAATTATCTAATTATTTCACTCCCTCACTAATTATACCCTCCTAAATTTTCATCTCGCGCTCATTCTAATTTGCCCCAAATTTTCATCTCGCGCTCATTCTAATTTGCCCCAAATTTTCATGTCACGCTCACATTAATCACTAATTTGATCTGACCTTGTAGCTCTCAAATTTTCATCTTCTTCGCTCGCTGACATTCACCGCACTGATCCAAGCTTTGAATCCCACCCTTCTTGTTCGAGGTTAATCTGACCTAGGGCTTCATCTCTCCATCCCCAATCCTCCAGCCTTCAGTGATTTTCAGCCTGAAACCCAACACGACAACCTGAAACCCACCTCCAATGACTTGAAATCCAACCCAAGCGACTTCGAACCTCAACCCCAGCCTCAACGTTGACAAACTCGAGGCCCAAACCCAACTCCGATGGCATCGCCTGAAACCCAACTCCGATGACTTGAAATCCAACCCAAGCGACTTTGAACCTCAACCCCAGCCTCGGTGAACCTAACTCCGGCGACCTCAGTTCCAACCAAAACTCAGGAAATCTCATACTAGAACCCTAACCTGATGACCTCAAATCTGCCTTGAAAAGTAATTGTTTCAAAACATTCACGAAATTCAAATCGGTATGTATTTATTAGGCATAGATAATTTGTTGAAACAATTATTATCCAAGTTACTCTAATATGCAATTTTGTCCCTGCAACTGCAAATTTCTCTTCAAGTAAAATGATTGTATGTTTTGATTAATCTCTCTTTCATTTCTTCTAGTATAATTTTGTTTTGTTTCTGTCTATGACTACTCATGTAATCAACTTTGATCCATACAGAAACCAAAAGACATTTTGTCCAAAAAAGAGTGCCCCATCGGGAAGTAAGGTTGGTACTTTCACTCGTGGAATGGTTAATGGATTCTTTTCCATTTTGTTCTTTATGGTTTATATTCAGCCAATTGAGCCTTCTATGGATTTTAATTATAAAATGCAGGGTGCTCAACTTGAAAAACACATAGATGCCACATTGGGTAGTGGGAACTTGAGGGAAGATGTTAAATTGCCTCCTGGTGAAGATATTAATGAGTGGGTAGCTGTAAACCGTAAGAATCTTTAATATTTAGCTTTTGGCAAATAGTTCTCTAGTTTCCAACTATAAATTGTGCTCTTCCCTTCCCTATTTCTCTTCCATATTCTCGAGACTTATTTTCTTAACCTTTTCTATACTATTGGCAATGCTTGGTGTTTTATTTATGCATAGCGTGGTAAGTTTTAGTCATTGGTGATTACAAAATTAAGAAATTTTGCACATTGTTATATATTTTTGTTTTTATGTGCAGTTGTTGATTTCTTTAATCAAGTGAATATCCTGTTTGGTACACTTACAAAATTCTACACACCAAATAAGCTGCCCTACAATGTCTGCAAGACCCAAGTATTTTTTATCCTTCAACCAACTCTTTAAAACATACAAATCACACATTGGCCAATAACTTCTGCATGTGGATGAGTTTAGGTCTCGCATACTTTTTTTGTCTTACTTTGTGGTAGTAGTATGTTGAAGAATTCTCACATTCAAAGCTTTGTTCTTTAATTCTGCATTCAACGGTTGTTGTTAATGTTTTATTTCACTTTCCTTTTGTATCAGATTGAATAGAGCCAAGCATGGTAAATTGGTTCTTTGTTTCGCTTTTTGTAAATGCAGTGGTGAATCGAGCATGGTACATGTGTGTCGTATTTCAACTTTCATAAATGTGATGCACTTTTGGGTAGTTATAAGGTAAAAAGGGTGAAACATGTTAATGATTAAACTGCTGGATATTTTATGGCATAATGATATTGATTTAGGGGATTAGAAACACTACCATGCAACAACTTAGAATTATGATTACAGTTATATGTTAACTAAAACTAATAGTTGATAACTCAAGATTTCTCTGCCACCTTTAGAAATATTATCGTCATCCCTTTTATGAATGTTATCTAGTAACTTGTCTTGTTCAGTATAACTATAATAATGAATTCCGTTTTTGTAGTTCATTCTTACAAAATGACTTTAATGTGTAGACTTTATAAATTTAAGGTTACTTGTGTGTTCTTGATTCCTGTTGAAATGATTATTTGATTGCGTGAATATGAAAAGTTGAGACACAATGTTACTGAAGTGAGGAACTTTAAATTTCCCTCCATCCAGTTTGCCTAGTCATCTATTGATTGTGGGTTTACAAGTCTGTTTATAATTTGTTTGGGTACAATCTTACTGAAGTGAGGAACTTTAAATGAACTCTAAATAGATCACTTGTTTCCTTCATGAGCCTATCTCTGTCCAGTTCCATTCCAACTCAATTACGTGTTATGATTGATGTCACAACTCCAACTCTGTCCATGTGGTTATAACTGGACCTGGGATTAAACAAAACAATCATGGTAGTTCCAAAAATATGTTATTTACCCTCATTTTGTGATGCAGGACCAGTAAGAAAAGAAAATAGTAGCTGGGTTATGATTGTAAATGTAGATATTTTTAATTTTGCAATTTAATCTGTAAGCAAGTGATGTTTAATCTGTAGCACATGCTAGAAAATAGAGCATATGTAATAATGAGCTTCTTTATTGAATATGTTATTTAAATAAATGTCATTTGTATAAGTTTTGTATGATTAATTTAATTCTATATTAGCTCATGATTTTGAAGAAAATGATTTTATCTAGTGCTCTTAATGTGCCAAAGTATATGATATTGTTTGACTTTTACATTTTAGAGAAAATATTCTTTTCTACGCTATCAAAATGGTCAATTAATTTATCTAATTATCTGTTGAAAAACTTTGAGCCTACTGCTTTGTAGTAACGTGCTTGGTAATGGGATAAAAAAGAAACCATTCTCTTCATGTGTTCTCTATTGTACACTCATTTAGTTACCGTAAGTTTGAAATTTTGTGTTCCTAGGCTTTATTCACCTTGTTGCATGGAATCGTCAGCAGAAGAGTATTCTGCATTTTAACAGAAAGTTAGTAGGACAGTGTACTTTGACAACCTGTCACCACAGGTAACTGAATCTGTGATAAGAACTGCTCTTGACCAGTTTGCATCTGTGAAAAATGTCAAGGAAATTGTACTTGCAAAGGTATCATAGACTCTATATCATGCAGGTTGTACTGATTTATCTTTTGTTGGATAAAACTATGTTGTTCTTTATTTTTTTGAAGTTATCTAACCTCTTCATCCTCTCTATTATTTGATACAACTGTAATATTGGTTGCCATAATTTACTACTATTCTCTATTTTTTAATATTATGCTTCTAGATTCCTTATAGTTGTTTTTTTTTTCCGACAATTTTTTCATTTGATGAACTACGTTGACTCTTTGTTTCACCATCCTTATTATTCATTGATAACTTACTATATTTGAGCAGAACAAAAGTACTGGGGAACTCAGCTTCTTAACTTCTTTTATGAATTTTGGTGGTTCAATGGGTAAACCATTATGACTTTAAGAAAGTTTAGATAAAATTTTCCATTTCTTTGAAGACTAACATCTTTTTATTTGTTGCAGTCAAAGTATTCACAACTATCCAAGAAAAGGCACCAAACAGTGGTAGGTTACTTGTTAATTTGTTTTCATCTTCATGAGTTTAGTTATTTTCATCATTGTCAATGAATGTTAACGTAGGTTTTGGGTGCTAAAAATAGTGCTTATTCGTTTTACTTTTGAGAATCTGTTTGGTTGAAGCAAATGTTTTCTATCTTCATTTCTTGGTTTCACAAATAATCACAATATGTTACGTTGCTTTCATGGTTTTGTAATACTCGAAATAAATGCCTAACTTATAAAAATTATAGAAAATAATCCACTGATCCAAATTTTACAAATTATATATCAAATTAACGCTTTTTGAATCAGCTTTCCAACGCACTAAGCCTCACCCTCAAATTCGATCTGTACCTTGAGATATTGTCTTTTCAATTAACACATGTCATTACTGAAAAAGTTACTCCTGGCAGTAGGCTATGACTAGATTCAAATTCAAACTGGGCCCAAACCTGACATACAAAAATTACAAAATATATATGAATATGAATATATGAATGTTAGCTTTCTAACCCAAAAAGAATTATTCAAAAACTCAAACCACATATCACTGATTTAGTGCATAGAGGTTAAAAAGCTTTAAAAAAATCCGAATTAACTAAAATGCACAACTAAACTTAATTATGCCTAAGTATTAAAATTTAATAAAAAAACAATGCTATTGATCAACAAATCAGCCCAAGATAAGTGGGATTAACATCACTAAACATGCATTAAAATGCTCTTATGAAGGACCTGTTCTATTTCTGATTTTTTTGAAAGACTCTTGTTTTTTTGCAATATGGTCTTATTTCATTATGTACATGTACACATTAATTAGGTGTCATTTCTTTTACTATTTAGTATGTGTTGAATATGTAAATGTAGCAGTGGATGGTTTTGTTTCAATTGACTTAAATGGACATTGGAGTTACTCTTTATTAGAAAACTTGGTATTGAACTTAAAGTCCTGTAATTGTCTTTTGCAGTAAAGTTTGGATTTATCATATTTAAAGGGTCTTTATGTGTTTGCATTTGACGTCTCAGAAATCTCTTATCCATTGAATGTGCTGTTTTCTTCCCCATAATTGTTATAACTTATTTAATCCATTAATCATTTTGACATGCTTTTTTTATGCAGGGAATAAATCGTGAAATCGAGATCTTGTTGGGGTGCAATTTGGAAAGTGATGATCTCCGTGAAAGAATGTTAACTAATGAGAGACAAATTCAGAAAAATGATAAAATGTTGCTTCTCTTGATGGAGAAGATGGATGTTCAACCTCCTTAATTGTGAACTCGATTCTATTTTGTATATATATTGTATTTGTTTTGTTAGTTTTTGACATTTCTAGAATTATAACTCTTATTTTAGTTTATTCTACTTACTTTTAGATTAAATTTTCAATATGTAAGAAAGTATTTAATTCATGAATGATGAATTTATTTAGAACAAAATTTGTGGTATTATTTTCATGGTTATCTTAGATAGTGAAATTTTCATATATTTAATATAATATATAATGTATTTAATATTCCTTAATCGGGTTTATCATTATTTTAAAAATAATATAAAAAAATAAAATAAAATTAGTGACCGATATAGTAACTAATTTGGTCATATATATTCATTCGATTATTGAATCAGTCACTAAATCGATCACTAAATCGGTCACTAAATCGGTCATCTGAATCAGTCATTGAATCGGTTACTCGATTCGGTCACTGAATCGAGCCATCGAATCGGTCATCGAATCGGTCACTAAGATCAGTGACCAAGGAAATAGTGACCGATTGTAGTTGGTCACTATTTCGGTCACTATTTTAATTAGTGACCGATTTTAGTTATTTAGTGACCGAATTTTCGGTCACTATTTATTATTTTTCTTGTAGTATTAAGTTTTCTACCTAAGATACAAAATACTATTGAAATAATTTTATTTTTTTATCATACCTTTTTCTTTAACTTTAAGAAAAAAGATAATATGTAATAATGCATTTTTAGTAAAAAAAAAATATCAAGTACCTTTCTTTTTAAATTTAAGAGTAAACAATAATACAAAAAGAATATCGAGGACAAGCTAATTTTTCTTTCAATTTTTTCTCAAGCATTAAAGCAATAAAAAAAATAAAAGAAAAGATTTTGATGTGTTTTACACAAGAAATATCGTACTCCTTTTATAACATGAAAAATAAACATCAAATTAAATTCTCCATGTGGGACTTCATTTCTTATAAAACATTTCAAATCTAAAAAAAAATAAAAACTAAAAACTAAAATAAAAATAAACTCTAAACTTATCTATTATGTACACTTTTATATTACTTTGAATATTTGATACTCAAACTCATGGAGGTACGAAAGATTGCAACATTTTCTAGACCACTTATGTCATCATCAAATAAAAGATTTATTATGATATTTTCTTCCTTTATGAAAACACTCCTCTTATTTACTATCTTCTCATAGTAGTTTCTTATCCCTCACATTTTTTCTTTGCTTCTATTACCGTGCTCCATTGGGCGGCGCTAAATAATTTAGCTAAAACACACACATACTTTAGGTAGTTTCGAGTGAGTAAAAACCCTTAACCTAACCCTAAAGGTTTTTTTATTGGGTTAGTTTGAACCGAAACATATTTTTTGTAACATCTAAAAAATTTATCATCTTCCACATAAAATATATTAAATTATACTATTTGTATAATTTAAATATATTTATAATAAAACAAACATATATTAGGAGAAATTTGATTATTGTTGTTAAATTATTATATATATATATATATATATATATATATTATATTTATAAAAATGAAAGAGAAGAAAAATATTAATTTTCTTAATATATATATATATATATATATATATATAAGATAAAGTTATCTTATTTTAAAAGATAAACCTTATCAAAATCATAATTACTGCATTTATGGTTACTTAATTAAATAAATGAAGAAAACAATTGCTATAAAAAGGGACCAAGGGGAAAGATCCGAGAGATAAGGAAGAAGGAGAGAGAAAGAGAGAGGGAAGAAGAGAGAGAGAGAAAAAAGGGAGAACGATAAGGAGAAAAAGAAAAAGAAAACCGTCTCTGCAAAATTTTGGAACATCATCTCGGAGTTCTTAAGGTAGGGGAGGAAAATATTATCATTAAATCTATGTTATTTTGATTATAGTTGTGGAGTGAGGTGTCCCTAACCTCATTCTATTTATTTAGTTACTTGTTTATTTATCTCTAACTACGTAATGATTATGTCTTATGCTTGTTTATTTCATCTTCAGTCTTGCACTGGTCCTATTTAAATTATCTCCAGTTATGTACTGGTCTTGTTTATTTATTTTATTTTATCTTCAGTCTTGCACTGATCCTATTTGAATTATCTCCAGTTATGTACTAGTCCTGTTCGTTTATTTTATTTTATCTCTAGTAATGCAACGATCCTATTTATTAATTTATAGTTATATTATTTAATTATTTTTTTATAATAATATCTATTTGTGAAGATTTGATGATATTGCAGATGGAGGTTGGACATTGGGGATTTAAATGAGTAAATATCACCGAGAGAGTGATTAAAATTGAGTTCATTTATCCTGACTAGTCACTACAAATTTAATTTAAATCTTCATAAAATAGAATGTGTTGATGAAGTTGAAACATATATATATATATATATATATATATATATATATATATATATAATAAGATTGTATTATTGCAAATGATAAATGTTTTCACTCCCTATTGTGATCTTTTGTGCATGTTTTATTTAAATACCAACTTAAGTAGATGGAGGTACCAAATATTCCAAATCCCTTTGCACTTTTTTCCAGGAACTACTTGAAACACGAATGTTATTGACAACTCAATTACTTTTAAAGGGACATGATTATCAATATTAACATTTGCATCTGATATGAGAAATCTCATTATGTTAGACAAGACCGAAGTCATTTACCAAAACCATTTAATTAGTTTGTTTCCACCAGTAATGTAAATATTTGTGAAATTGTAGTAAGAATAGAAGGAATAAAAAATAAATAAAATTGCGTCTTCTTTTGTATACCTTATATATATATATATATATATATATATATATATATATATATATATAGTAATGTAAATTACTTTTACATATATGTAATATCTTTCTTTGACCTACTACTCTTATATAAATAATAAAAAAAATGTCACATTTTTAATAGGTTTAATCCCAAACAATACAATGTCATAATAACAAGATTCCGAGAAATAATCTCTTGATCGATATATAAAGTTGTGATCAACCTCATATCCAACCAACAAGATAAATAATTAACGTATGTATATTTTTGAACAATACAATATGGTCATCAACATTTTCTTGAGAAACCATAATCTAAAATGTCATTTTGAATATATTTTTAGAGTAATTTTAATTATAAAACTTCACATGAAATCCTATTTCATCTTTCAAAAGTCAAAAAGGTTAATAGCAAGATAAAAAATTAATTTATGAATAATGTTAAGTCATGCAAAGAGAGAAAATAAAATTGACTATAAATTACAACACAAATTATTATCTAAAAGAGAGACTAAGACAATATAAATTTTTAAAATATGAACAAAGATAACATCGTGATTTGTAACGTATTTATTTACATAATGATTTTGGAGTGATATATGCAATACTACAAATAAAGCTTTCAATGTCGATTCTGGAAGGCTTTCAACGTCGGTTTAATAACCGACGTTGTATCGAGCGACGTTGAAAGTCGTAACTTTCAACGTCGGGTCTAAAAAACCGACGTTAAAGTTTTTACTTTAGATAGCGGTTATAAGGGAACCGCTATCTAATATAGACTTTAGATAGCATAAGTCTAATATACAGTCATAAGTCACTTTCAACGTCGGTTTATTAGAACCGACGTTGAAAGTATGATTTTTTAAATTAATAATTTTTATTTATTTACAACCCCTTTACCCCCTTTTATTTATCTAGAAGTCTCCCCTCTCTTCATATTATATTTTTATTAGGTCCTCCATCTCTTTATATTATATTTTTTAGAAGTTTTTTAATTTTTAAGAGAATTGTCATTGGCAGGATTCGAACCCAGTACTTTAGAGTTGGAGGCTGATACTCCAACCACTAAACTACTTGAATTTTTTGATAATAACTTACAAATAAATTATATTTATATACAAATAAATATATATCCGTGTAATTATCACTACTAGAAAAATGTCAAATAGTAACTTCGAATCTCAACCCCAGCCTCAACCTCGACGAACTCGAGGTCGAACCCCAACTCTGGCGACATCGAACCCCAATGTCAAGCCAAACCCAATTGTCATGCTGTGAAACCCAACGCAAACCCAGCGGAGCTCGAACCCTAACGCATACCCTAGTGACGTCGAACTCTAACCTCGAGCCAACCCCCACTTTAATTCGGTCGCAATTAGCGATTGATTGATTGCTCAAGGATGTGTAAAAGATGATATATTCAATGTATGTTAAAAAAGTTCAAGCCAAACTGTTTTTATAGAAGATTTTCAAAACTGTCTGGTTTAATTAATCTGTTAAAAGATTCTTTTAATCTGTTAAAAGTGCAGTTTTAATCTGTTAAAACTTCTTTTAATCCATTAATACGTTCTTGATTCTTTAATGATTTGTTTTAACTGATACGACAACGTTTATATCAATTAAAACACTTTACAAAAAATCTTCTAAGTTGATTTAATCGATTGTTTCGCGATTCAATCGATTGAAATACTTGCAAAACTTTCGCGTGACACTTTTCAAGTAATTTTAACTAATAAAAATAAGTTTTAATCGATTAAAACGCTGCTGTAGAAATTGTTTTAATCGATTGAAACGAGATTTAATCGATTAAAATAGTTCTGATCGGTCATAACTGCATTCTGATCGATCATAATTGAAACAATATAATAGCGGTTTCAGGTTAACCGCTATCTAAAATGTATCTCGCTTGAGCGACACCCTTCTCGCTCGAGCGAAACGCCCCCTGCACAAAATTAGCATTCTCGGGTTGTATTTCGCTTGAGCGACACTACCCTCGCTCGAGTGAAATTAGATTCTGATCGATCATAACTTGAAATGATAGATCATAATTGAGAGGATATAATAGCGGTTCCCTTATAACCGCTATCTAAAGTGTATATTAGATAGCGGTTATAAGGGAACCGCTATCTAAAGTGCATATTAGATAGCGGTTATAAGGGAACCGCTATCTAAAGTGTATATTAGATAGCGGTTAACCGCTATCTAATATACACTTTAGATAGCGGTTCCCTTATAACCGCTATCAATAAGTAAAAAATAAAATAAAAAAAGACTTTCAACGCTCGGTTCATATGGGAACCGACGTAGAAAGTACTTTCTACGTCGTTTGACTAAGAACCGACGTAGAATGTGACCAACATTCAACTTTCAACGTCGTTTTTTAACCAACCGACGTTGAAAGTGTATTTAACGTCGGCTCAGCTTGAACCGACGTTAAATGGCGACGTTGAAAGCATATTTTGTAGTAGTGATGTAAGAAAAAGTATATATATATATATATATATATATATATATATATATATATATATATATATATGAGATGGGAATAATAGTGCACTTGGATTAGCTTTGATTATGTATGTTTCAAATACTAATTCATGTCTTTCTAAAAAGAACTAAAAACTAATTAAAAATCCATCAAATTGACATGGGTAAATTAAATAACACAAATGTGGTAGAATTTATAATCCAAGAAAAAAATCATTGTGTTGCAATGATCCCATGGTTCATGAAGAGACCTGATTGATAATAGTTCGGAGAGAGTGTCATCGACGAATTTTAGCTTATTCTTGGATTTGAATGCTAGATTCAAGGCGCGGGCCTAAGTGTGATAATTATTATCATCCAACAAGGTAGAGACAAAAACAAGAGCAGGATTTTCATTAAAAGGAAGAAAGAAAGGATTTGAGATATCAGTGTGAAAATCAGTGTAAGGTTTTGACGCCATAGGAATGAAGGAAGAAATCAAAGAATAACATTTGATAACATCATAGTAATCATATAAGTGTAATGAAATTCATCTTGTTGTATTAAAAACTTTTCCGTAAAAGACGTACAAGCAGGATATATATAACTTGTAGAACAAAATATTGAGAATTCAAGTGTGAGTTGAAGTCCCACATTTAATAAAAATGAGAAAGTTGAGTAACTTGTAAGTGAGAAATACCCATAACCTAATGTCTTAAGGTTTTGGGTTGAATGTGGTATCATATTTTCTGGTTGATTGATGTCCCATTTGTGAGAATCAAAGAATAATATCTTAGTAATCATATATGTGTGATGAAATTCATCTTGTTATATTAAAAACTTTTCCTTAAAAGGAGTACAAGTAGGATATATATAACCCTGTATAACAGAATATTGAGAATTCAATTGTGAGTTGAAGTCCCACATTGGGTAGAAATGAAAAAGTTAAGTAACTTGTAAGTGAGAAAAACGCATAACCTAATGTCCTAAGGTTTTTGGTTTAAAGTGGTGTCATATTCTTTGGTTGACTTATGTCCCATTTGTGAGAATCTCCTTGTTGTTATTAGCCCCCTTGAAAACATCTAGTGACTGACTCAATTGAGTATGATTAGAGTAGGTGCCTCCATTTGAGGGGTGATGTACCAATTTGAAAGGGATCACACTTAAGGAGAAAATTGTTAAGAATTCAAGTATGACTGACTCAATTAAGTATGATTACGAGTAGGTGAAAGGTAAATGTTTCCATTTGAGGGGGTGATGTACCAATTTGAAAGGGATCACACTTAAGGGGAAAATTGTTTAGAATTCAAGTGAGTTGAAGTTTCATATTAGATAAAAATGGAAAAGTTAAGTAATTTATAAGTATTAAAGACTTATAACTTAATGTCTTAAGATTTTTGTATAAAAATAATATCATATTTTCTTATATATATAATTGATATTAGTTTTTATTCCCTCAAAAATATATAACTTATAAAAGAAAAAAATGTTACAACCAAACTGGGGAAGGACAAGAAAAAACAAATATGCGAATGTATTTCATGCCGTTATAAAAATTCACTTGCGTAGTTCTTACTCAACTAATTATTAAAAATCTCTCTTATATTTCAGGCTATATATGTTGTATTTTTTTAAAATTTCTTTGCTCCTTTCGGCAATTTCAAATAATTAATGAATTAAATAAATTGGATCATATGAACTCATTGTTGACATTCACATTTATATAATTCACGATAACTTTGGTCGGGGACGTTTAGAGATTTTACTGCAAGAAACAAGATATATAAATTGAAGAGATTTTGGATATCTGATCTGCACATGAAAGACACAATAAAGTAATTCGGGAGAAGACAATTGATTTGGCTTCTTCATCATTTTTAATCATTGGGAGGCATATTCTAAGCTAAATTAGGAAACACGCATTAGAGAAAGAATATGTCTGTTACATATCAAGATGATAACATATTTTTAGCATTGGACTTTGTGCACCGAACATATGATTTTTAAAACATTTTTTTGAATGAATAAAAAATATATTTTTTCTAAGAGTCTTATCCATGATTGTAAATTCACCTCTTAGCTGCGTTATTTTGATCAATAAGATGATGTGATTACTATTTCCTATCAATAAGATGATGTGATTACTATTTACTATTACACAATATAATATATATTTTAAATTTATAAATGTAAAATTTTAAGTTCAGTTTTAAAGTTATAAAATAAAATAAAAATCAACACTTTTTTCTTATTGGAAATAATTATTTCTTTAAATTTAAATATTTATCTTATTTTTAAGTTTGTGAATTCATCTATCATCTTTTTAAAGATTTGAATCTTGAGAGTAAATTCTGTTTTTCTCTTCATGCATGCATGACTTATGGATGATGCATGTGATATGTTTTGAGATTAGATGAATATCTATTAGTATAGGTTTCTATAGTGTTACTGTACAGTTAGATGATTAAGATATTTTGTGAGCATATTTGAGTGTCGTCCGTAAAATATTATCTTATAGAACAAACATCTAGTTTATTCTAGGTAAGAGAAATTAGTGTATTTAAAATATCATTATAGAACAAACGTGTTTTGAAGTATTCAAGTATTCGATCAAGCAAAGACTATCTATGTTGGGGTATTCATCTAAGAAATGTTTTACATTCTTGAATGGATGACATTAAGTTCTTAAGTTATTATGATAATAGAAATTGTTGAAATTGAATTGGTATTCATTTACTACTTAATGATGGGTATTATGAACTGTTATCATTTTATAGCAATTAATATTTTGGTGGAGTAGTGAATTGTAATTTTGACTATAGGGAATTTATGACCATGACCATATTTTTTATTTAGAAATTTAATTAAACTTTATATTAAATTAATATGTATCGTTTTTGGTATTCAAATGGTAGAATGAAATTTTTTAGTTTATAATTCTACAAAATAAAAACTAAGTTAACTAAGTTCAATGATAATTGGATGAAATTATGATAAAAATTGTTTTATAACTGACTGAGATAAGTTTGGGTTAATTTAGTAATTTTATTTAGTATTATCATTCTAAATAATTTACCCAAACAATTATTAGTCCCTCAAGAATAAAAGTAGCCACCGTTCAATATTTTAGTATAGAAGATTTTCGTTGGTAAGTTATAATTTTGTCATTCAGGCTAAAATAAGACTAAGAATTAGGAGTCAAATATGTTAGTTTTAACTCGAACAATTTATTTTTTCTCAAGTAAAAATAAGACTAAGATTTAAGACTCAATTCTCACTCAAAGGAAGAGGAGATTATGAGTTAACGGTCAAACTTTGTGTAATTTTTGCTCTAAGAGACAAAATTTTTAAATGTTGATGATGAGAATGTTGAAATTAATAAATGTTATGTGATGACAATTAAACTCGTATATATGAGAATCGATTTGTTCTTCCCTCGAAGTTGATGGGAAAAAATTGAGTTGACTAGGTTTAAATTTTTCCTACTTAAAGAAATATGATTTAGGGATGAGGATAAGTAATGCAATTTCCAACTTGGTCTAGTTTATGTTCCCGTCCAAACTTTATATTTGAATTTAAGTCCTAGAATATTAATCCTTCATGTTCTTTTTTTTTTTTCTCACATTACATATTAACCATTCATTCTCTCTTTTTATATTCAAATCTAAATCCTAAAATATTAACTATTTATCTTCTCATATTACATAGTATGTCCCTTCTCTCTACTCTCACTTGCTCTTCATTATTTTTTTCTTTTTTTTTTTCAATATCTTTAACTAGTGCTAGTCCAACACACTTTTTTTTTTATTTCTTTCACATTTTGGTGTTTCACCTATTCTTAATTTCTTTAATTAATTAGTTTCTATGATCTCTTTAACTAGTTTAACTTCTTCAATCGACTTTTTAAATATCTTTAACTAATTTGATGAACACATAAGGTAATTTTTTGTTCGTTTATCTTTTTTTAAAATATGTGCATCTTAGTACCATCTTATTTTTAGTTTGTTTTTATTAGGTTTCTATAATATCATGTTTTCTGGATCTTTCTATTCTTATTTACCATATATCAAATTTTATGTTAATTAAATAATTATTTTTTTATCTTTTATGATCAAATAAGTCTTTTAAAAAACTAATTATGATAAAATATGATAAAGAAGAAAAAAAATATTTGGGCAAAAAATAACACAGATCTTGTTTATAGTTGTATAGATTTTTTATTCTTTTTTGTAATGAAAGATGATAAAGCAACACAAACAAGTATACAAGAATCAACCCCATAAGAAAATCCTGCAAAGGTCTTTTTTATACATTAAATGAAGGTCCACCAATTAATGGAGATAATGAGCATAATGAGACTACACATTTATATTCAATTCAAAATTTTTGTGAAAAGGAAAAAAGGGTAAACATTTATGACCCCTAATGAGGTAAGCAAGAGTTCGGTACAAGAATTTATGACGCAAAGCATGCAAGGAAAGAGTTTGCATATGCAATTATTATGCATGAATATTCATTTTCAATGATAGATGATATTGGCTTCAATAGATACCCATATGCTCTTCAACCTATATTTCAAATTCCTTCTTGAAATTCTATTAAAAAGAAATATTTAAAGACTATAAGTTTGAGAAATCAATAATTTTAAAGTTATTGAATATCCTTGAAGGAATAATGACTATAACACTAGACATGTAGACTTGAGGTAATTAATAAAATGGATATGTAGTTGTCAACTCATTACATTGACGACATTGGAACTTACAAAACTATCTTTTAAGGTAACAAATAAGTTTTCTAATCATATTTTATATTTTTTTTTATATAATAAAATATTGAATTTTGATTAAATTTATGTTAGGTTCATTTATGTTCCAACTTCTAACGCAATTGATAGACTTTATAATACATTAGTTAAATGTTTAATGGATTGAAGCATTAACACAAAGTTGTCCACTATCACCCTAGATAATTGTACCATAAATGATACTATCATTAAAAAAAAATTAAGGATAAATTCAACACTTTACAAAGGGATGGATATTTATTTCACATGTGCTCACATATTAAATTTGATAATTAAAGATGGATTAGAGGTGGTAAAAGATGAGGTTGAAAAGATTCAAATTAGTATAGCATATTGGACTGCAACACCTAAAAGAAAGGAAAAGTTTGAGTAAACAACAAAACAATTACGCATCTCTTGTACAAAGAACTTGATTTTAGATTGTCCAACTAGATGAAATTCAACATACAAAATGCTTGAAATTGCTATAACATGAGGATGTATTTAGTTGGTTGAAGCAATGTGATTCTCATATACTTGTTTGCCAACTAATTTACAATGACAATTTGTAAAGGATGTTTGTGACAAGTTAAAATAGTTCAATTTATTATAAAATTATTTTCTATTACTAAACATCCAACTGTTAATGCGTATTTTCCTAATATATACAAGATTAAATTGATATTGACTTCGGTGAATTATGTCTCCTAATGAATTGATAATAGAAAATAAGAGAAAATGTTGATCAAATTTGATAAGTATTGGAATGTGATTCATACTATTATGAGATTTACTACTGTTCTGGATCATAGATACAAAATACAGTTACTTGAATATTATTATAAACTTGTATGGTCATGAATAATTTTTCATTAGAATGATTCGTCAATTATGTTATGACTTAGTTAATAATACATCTTCTTTTAAATTATGTAGGTGAATTAATGAATACTTGATCACTTATTTAAAAGATTATTACTAGATTATCCAATATTTATCTTCAAAACTTATCTTTTTTTTTTTATAATATGTCATTAACCTATGAAGAAAATAAATCAATATTAGTAAGTTTTTAATATTTTTCCAACTGATTTATGTTTTCCCTAATAATTAATAGATTTTGCAATTTCATTCAAATTATATGCATTTATGTGTAGTGACAATATGCAATTTTCTTCTATATTATTTTCTATAAAAAAGTTATTTATTTATTAGTATTTTAAATATGTATTTGATAATTATTTTGAAGGATCATTAGTTAAAATTTATTTTAATTATATTATAATTTTCCAGTGATTAATAATTTTTAAGAATTGATAGTTTATATCAAATATTATTTTATGTACATATTTTAATATAAATATAATAAATTAAAATATATATTTTAATAATAATATTCTAAATATTATAAAATTATATTTTTTATAAGAAATAAAACATAAAAAGAATAAAGTTAAAATTAATTTATTATAATTCATATATTTTATTTTTAAAAAATATTATGCTTTGTTAAGGGTAGGGAAACCAAAATTTAATAGAAACAAAAATAAAAACTTAATTTTTAATTTTGATAGGGACCAGGGTGGAAACGATTAAGAAATTAGGGGTGGGATTACGGAGGCAAAACCTATCCCATCCTACCTGTTGCCATATCTATATTGAATAATTAATTAAGAAGAGTATTGCTATTTAGGTAGTTATGATGCAATAAGACAGTGTATAGATAAAATATGTTGACTTTAACTAATAATTGAAATCAATAAATAAAAATATAAGGTGGTGAGAAGTTGATAAAAAAATTTACTACTATATATAGAATGAGTTAAGTCACTATAACTAGATAATGGTTGTAAAGACTACATATATAATTATTTAAATATATATAATTATTTAAATGTTTATCAAAGTTATTTATATAAGTAATCTATGTGTTCAGGAACAAAAATTATAATTATTCTTGACATTTCTACCTTAAATACATTTAACATTTTTATGTAAACTCAAGAAGAAACAAAATTGTGAATAAATTATTTCTAAATACACTTGAACAATGTGAGATAGGGTGGGTAATCAAAGTGTGATTTTAAGTCTTACATTGAATAAGAATAAGGAAGTTGAGTAATATATAAGGGAGAGAAACCTATAACCTAATGTCTTAAACTTTTGGGTTGAGAGTAATATCAATTTCTTACGTGAGTTGAATTCATGTCTCACTGGTGTTGTTTCTTCCAGTGAATTCCCTCCTCAAAGATATGGCATTAGAGCGGCTTGTGTCGACAATAAGTCTCACATTAAGTAAGAATAAGAAAGTTAAATAATTTTTTTATTGATAATAAGTCAGACATTGAGTAAAAATAAGAAAATTGAGTAACATATAAGTAGTCCTTGTATCGACAATAAATCCCACATTTTAAACATATAAAGGAACAATAAGTCTCACATCTTGAACATATAAAAAAGAAAGAGTCATAACTTAATGAATTTCTCTTAAAAAGATTCAAGAAGATATTAATCTTATATTATCATTCAATATAATATAATCTTTAAAAATGATTTTTTTTAGTTATTAAATTGGATAAAATGAACAAAAGATTCAACAAGATATTAATTTTATATTATCATTTAATAGAATATAATCTTTAAAAAATGGTTTAAAGTTGTAGTTATTAAATTGGATAAAATGAATTTGGGTGAAGGAGAATGAATAATTTATTTATATTGATATGAGATGATAATATTTTAAAATTGTTAACTTATCTATTTATTTTTGTTTTGTTTGAAAACTGTAATGCTAGATGACTATACAATACTAAGGCTTTGTTTGGATGGAGTGATTTGAGAGAGTGAAAATGAGAGAGTGGAAAAGGAGGGATTTGAAGAGAAATGGAGATGAATGTAAAGTGAAAGGAAAGTTTATGGGAAATTGTGAATGATTTGATTGATATGAGATATAAAAATTATAATTTTATGTTGATTATTTAAGAAAATTACCATTTTACCCTTTGTATAAAATAAGGTTCAATTCAAATGATTATAATTTTGAGAATATATAATTTTGATAGAAAATTATATATATATATATATATATATATATATATATATATATATATCTAAAATATATATTCCACAATATTACTAAAATTTATATATATATTATAGAAATGAAAATAAATTATATTTGAGAATATATAATTTTGATAGAAAATTATATATATATATATATATATATATATATATATATCTAAAATATAATTTAACATTTTGAATTCTGAAAGGTTTTCTCTAATAACAAATTAAAAAACATAATATTCAAAAAAATATTTTAAGATTCAGTCTCGGGTTGTATTTCGCTCGAGCGATTACATCTCGCTCGAGCGAAATACCATCCTGATCGATCATAATTTGAAATGATCGATCATAATTGGAGGATATCATAGCGGTTCCTCAGTAACCGCTATTTAAAGTATATATTAGATAGCGGTTATGGTTTAACCGCTATTACAAGTTATATTTCGCTTGAGCGACATTAAACTCGCTCGAGCGAAGACACCGCACATAATTTTCATCATCGGGTTGTTTTTCGCTTGAGCGAAACTGATCTCGCTCGAGCGACTAGCAAAGTATGATCTCGCTCGATTTATTTTAATCGATTAAAACACGTTTTAATCGATTAAAACCACTTTGGAAGTCAGGATGATCGATCAGAATGTAATTATGACCGATCAGAGTTGGTTATGATCGATCAGAATTGAATTATGACCGATCAGACTTATTTCAATCGATTAAAACAAATTTCAATCGATTAAAATGACTTGAAAATTTTTGTACAGAGTTTCAATCGATTAAAACGAATTTCAATCGATTAAAATGACTTAGAAAAATTCTATGCAGGTTTTTAATCGATTAAAACTTCTTTGTATCAGCTTAAAATAACTTGAAAAGTGTTATAAGAAAGTTTTAAACTGAATCAATCGATTAAACCGCGAATCAATCGATTAAATCACTCTTAGAAAATGTTTGTAAAAAGTTTTAACTGATAAAAACTTGGTCGTATCGGCTAAAACAATTCTCGTTAAAGAACAAGAACGCATTAATGGGTTGAAAGGACTTTTAACAGATTATAACGGCTATTTCAACAGATTAAAACAAACTTTGAACAGATTAATTAATGCAGTTTTTTCGAAAACTCTTTTATAAACAGAATTGCTTGGAACTTTTATCATATCAGCTTTTAAAAAAACAAAGCAATCAATTTAAGCAACGTTAGCATCCTTTTTCCAGAAAGAATTACAACTGGAAGTTGGTTCTTGGTGGAAAGGTTGAGTACAAGAACATGAACAATGGGAGAACGAAGATGTCCCATATATCGACTCGAATGTTGAAATGTTGATGATCGTCTCATCACATTAACTTGAGATAAAATAATTACAATATAATTTTCTACTTTGAGAATTAATAATATAATTAAACATCAAAATTGAGAATACTCTTATACATTTTGAACTCTTTTGGATAAATTTTGTTTCCCTAATTTTTGATAAAGTTAATTTTAATATTTACATTTATTATAAGCTTAAGTTATAACCTCTATTATAAGCTCCCTTTAAGAATGGTTCTTAAAGTGTTCCATCAACTCCCTGCTGCTTCTCAATTCCTGATTGAATCAGTGCCAGAGTCGGATTAAAGAAAGTAGAGTCGGATGTTATTGCCTTTGCCCCCACGCCAACTTGCTCTCTAATCCCACTGCTGATTGGATTGAACTGAAGAAAGCGGAGCTTAGGTAGGCTACAACAACTCTCAAAGCGTTAGCTCATAAGCCGTATTTCGCTCGAGCGACTATATCTCGCTCGAGCGAAATACGATCCTGATCGATCATAAGTTGAAATGATCGATCATAATTGGAGGATATAATAGCGGTTCCTCTGTAACCGCTATCTAAAGTGTATATTAGATAGCGGTTCCAGTGGAACCGCTATCATATACAATCATATTTTAATTTCTTGAGTCTCGGGTTGTGTTTCGCTTGAGCGACTATATCTCGCTCGAGCGAAATATGATTCTGATCGATTAGATTTACGAAATGATCGATCATAATTGGAGGATCTAATAGCGGTTCCCTGTAACCGCTATCTAAAGTGATATATAATAGCTGTTAAGATTTAACCGCTATTAGAAGTGATATATAATAGCGGTTATGTTTTAACCGCTATTAGAAGTGATATATAATAGCGGTTATGTTTTAACCGCTATTAGAAGTGCTGTTTTAATAGCGGTTAAGATTTAACCGCTATCATATATTGCAGGGTAACTGCGACTTTTCATTACTTTCATCTCTTTTCTTCGCACCTCAGCGAAGAAACTCTCTTTCTCATCTCCCCCTTTTCCTCGCCTGCATTTCGTCGCAAATCAGTTCAACCAAACGTGTGTGAATGTCGTGTTTCTGTCTTCGTGAATAGTATTTCATCGCAAATCAGTTCAAACAAACACAGCATAAATGATGTTTGAAATAGAAGATGTCGTTTAACAGAAAGAATAGACAAATTTTTGTACTTTTTTTTCTCTCTTATTTATAACTCGACTCATATATATTTGAAATCAGAAACTATGGCCAAAAACATTCCCTTTGGTATAACAATACTACACATTTCTGCAAACAAATTGAACACTAAACCTGGAACAATATTCCTGGTAGATTAAATAATTATTATTTTCAGCATTTTCCGTAGAATTAGTGCTGAGGTGGGACACGTTCATCACTCTTCCTAACATGCAGTATATATACTATTCATTCTGATTCCTCAATTAGTGAATTACCATTCAGTGGTCATAAATTAAAGGAGAAAAATATCGTATATGCACTAGCTTTTAATTTATTATTCGTGAAATTTAATCTTAGATTCTTAAAATAGATATATTTTAATTTAAAATATACTTCAGGAATAGTATGATATCTTCATGTAATATTCTCTAAAGATTTGTATTGAAAGTGTACGTACCTATCAGATAAATGATAAATCTCGGTTAAAGTGTATAAAGTCGAGATATGAAGAGAATAAACATCCGATATTATAAATATTTTCGCACAGATTATTTCAATATTATTATATATTTTTTGTCTATATAAAAGTATTATATTCTCTTTTAATAATATATTATTCTTTGAGTCCATACTTTAATGACTTGGAAAATCTTTCAAGATAGTTTCCCTCATTACAGGACTGGTCATGAAAGATGAAGAGTCCAACAAAAATTTGGCCACCCCATCAATCTTATAAATGGAATCTGGATTTTTTTTTTTTAGTTCTTTCTAAGATTTAAGTATTAAATTGTAGTTAGAATCTAGGTTCAGAAATGATAGGAAGAATATATAAAAGGCTAAATAATTAAACTATTCGATTGTAGGTTATTTTTAAGTAAGGGAGAATGCTAGTTAATAGTTCCTACTACTTCTATGAATACGTGGGATGTTCTCCGGTATAATTTTGGATTGCATTGATACCTAAAGAAAATGGATAAGAGGATTATTCAAGTAAGAGAAGTTATTTATTCAAATAATAAAATGTGTTGAAAGTATATATGTGTTTTAGATGATTGGATTTAATAGAAGTGATTGATGTTATCATTGTTGGTTAAGTTAGGTGTTGATCACTTGAATAAAAAGGTCAAATGGGGGAAGAGATAAGGTCAAACTATGGAAGAGATAGCTTAAATGGTGGTGATTTGTTTAAGGGAAAAGTTTTCACTCAAGTTAGAGTAGTTATGTTGCTAAACAAAAAATAGTAAATTGAGGTGAGAGAATTGATAAAACCTTATTTTTGTTCAAGAAATAATGATCGCTGAAGGAAAAATACTTGTAGAGGAAAAATAATTACCTTAATTTGTTTTTTTCTCAAGTAACATGGGGTCGCTCAAGAAAAAATACAAATAGATGAAAAAATATTTGATTTTGTATGTTTCTTTTATTCGAGTGAAGAGGTATCATCCAAGCAAAAAGTAGATAAAATGAATAACTTATTTATGTGGAATGAAATATATGATGATATGACGGTGTTTTGGGGTTAATTTGATTCAAGAATTGACTTATAATTAACTGAGATATATTTATGTGAGACTAACTCGATTAAATGATATGATCAAGTGAGATTTATAAGTTCATGTAAGATAAATAAGATTTATGCTCCAAAAATGATAGTGAGTTCTCAAGGGAGTTGATGTGGTGTTAGTATGACAACTATATGTTATCCGAGTTTAATTAGATATATATTAGTCGGGGAGTAAAAAATATAATTAAGGTATTAGTAGGTGCAAATCTGAAATGTGGATTGCTAATAACTTGTTATAAGATTTTGTTATAAGATTATGAGATATGTAAATTAGGATGGATGAAGTTGTTAATAATTCATTTCATGGATAAAAAAATCAAAATAATTCTAGTAGTCATGAAATATTTGTTGTAATATTGATTTTAATGTGTCTTACACATAATATTTGAGTTTCAAGTCTAATGCTAGTTTTTTGGAAGATGTTTAGTTATGTTAAATATGATGTCTGGGTGATGTAATGATGTAAAATATATTTTTAATTGAGTAATTGTTGTTTGAATTATGTATTGTTTCTAGGACTAGATCCTTATGTTTGTATTGTTACACACTGAGTAAATGCTATTGTAGAAAAATATGTTATATCTAGACAATAAGAGTAGTCTAAATATAATTAATTATAATTTCTTATTATTAACTATAATTAATTTAGTAGTTAAAAATACAAAATATTTATTAAAATATAGATTATTTATAAGTGCATAATTTAATTAAGTAATATATTTAATATTTTTATCAATTAAATAATCACGACACTACTTTTATTTAATATATTATGGAAAATAATTTTATATTATTTTTTAAAATAACAATTAGTTTTTATTTAAATTATTAGCACACATGGGTTTTATTTTATAATTGTATATTTATTATTTTAAAAAGTAAATAATGACTAGTGACAAAGCATATTATGCATATTTTATGTGATAACATTAAAAAAAATGTGGTAAAGCATATTTAAAAAGTAAATAATGACTAGTGACAAAGCATATTATTACTTTGGTAAGATATTTTATGTGGTAACATTAAAAAAATGTTTACACCAGTCATTTATCAAAATTAAATACTATGTTCTTTGTCCTTAGTTTTTTGAGGAATGAGGGAATAAAAAATGCAACAAAGTAGTTGAGGAAGGGTGTCCACAAATTCAGCAAGTCCACCCAGAATTACGGCACGTGGAAATGGTTCAGGACACGGAAAATTCTCAAGAAGAAAAAAAAAAAAAAAAAGGTAAAAGAAAGGCAACACCTAAACACAATCAATCACCAATTTAAATAATAGGCACAATTAGAACAGTTTCTCCATAAATTCTTCTAAAAAACTAAACTTCTCCATACAAAATTCTTTTATTGAAAGTGTTAAATGGATCAAGATGCTACTTGTCATCAATATGCATATTTTAGGTATCCCCAACTCTTCCAATTCTCAGATAAATAGGAAACTTGGCAACTTTTTTACCATCTTCTCCCCAAGCAAGCTTGAATTTTTCAACTGCATCCTCTGAAAGAAGCTCCACCCCTTTCTCCTTAGCTGTCTGATATGATGACCATGATTTTAAGTAAGTCAAGAAATCATCGAAATTCATCGAAGTTTCTGCCACAAACTCATAGGATCCAGTGTGATCAGCACCCTCCACAGGCTCAAATGGAAAATCAATGGTTCCATAAAGGTTATCAACCAATTTACGTGCTGGATCCCAATAAGGCCCTGCTTGAGCGGAATAGAATTGATCAAGGACAGAGTCTACTTCGTCACAGACTCTTGGCAAATAGTAGCACCATGCAGCAATGACTCCATGAGGCTTCTTGAGGACCCATTTGACTTGTTGGTAGAAGGTTGGGAGGTCAAACCAATGCAGGGATTGGGCTATGGTCACAAGGTCTATGGTTCCCTCAGATGCCACCATTTGTTCAAGTTCAGCCATTGACATGATTGCAGGGGTGTGCTGATATAGCACGTTAGGAAGCTCGACTGCAAATTCAAGCTGCTTAGCACTAGCATCTGTGGCTATCACATTCTCGTACAGCACAGCTAACTGAAACCACAAACTTTGGTTAAAACGAAAACAATTCTAGATTTCTGAGGTTAAAAGTTGAACAATATATGTGTGTTTGTGGGAATTGACAAAGAAATGTTTCTTGCAACATGTAACTGGAACATTTTAACATCAATTGAAACACTTAGTGAAGAAAATTAAGGAGAAGAAAGTGAGTATACAGATTTGGCAGCCTGGCCACTTCCAGTGCCCACGTCCCAAACGAGGTTGTGAGAGGGAGTCTTTGAAGCAATGAATTGGAAGAGTTGTGGAGGGTAACTTGGTCTTGCATCTGCATATTGTTTTGCCTGCTTCAAAAATAGATCTGCCATTTCTCTTTTATCTGAGCTTTACAATTTCTTGTGAATAATAGTGTTTGTGTGTGTTGTGTGTATATAAAGACTTTGAAATGTTTTCTTGACGATTCAAACATCTATTCCTGATGAATTTTTGGGTTGTTTATTGAGGCACGGAATGTAAAAAAAATCACACCTCTTTCCTGATGAATATAATACACAACCAATTTCAATTTCAATTCTTCTGCATAAAGTTTAGGATCATAGGCCAGCTAACATGGAGTAGAAACTTCAAATGAAAGTGACAAGGCTTTTTAAGATTTCAGTGTATATTTTTCACATTTTTTTCTGATGTGCCAAGAAGTTTCCTCTTTTCTTTTAATGGTCGTGACACTGCCACGCTCACTGCACACGCACATCGAAAGAAACACAAGGTTCTTTATTTTCACTTTCATTGATGGGGTGACCATGCTTCCGTTGATCTTATAATATTGGAAAATTGGACCACACACCACAACCCACTTCCACTTGTGTATAATGATAACGATGGACACTTCAATTCATGCACACAAACACCGTGGTGTAGTTGAGATATTTGACTTGTTGCCATCCATTCCTTTTTCCAATATCTAACTTTTTTCACCCACACACATACAATGTGCCATGACCATTCTTTTTCTCTGCTTTTTTCTATTTCTTGTAGCCATGACATCACTATTGTTTCTTTCCTATCAAGTTGCATTTAATTGGGTTACTGAGGACAGAAAAAATAGGGGGTTTGAAGGTAATATTATACACAGCATTGAATGCATGCACAATTGGAAAAGTAGTGTGTCCTCATTCTGTGTTTCTGCGAAGCACATGGTTTGTCCACTCCAATACCCTCCAATGGGGCAAGTGTACTTCAAGCACAGGCTTTATTGCTTGTAATTTATAATTGATCTCTACTGTGGCATTTTTTCATACATTATATAATCAATTATTTTATTTCTTTCAACAGTACAATTAAAAACTGTGGCACCACAAAATATTTCTTCTTTGATTAAGGAATCGTACCCTTAAATGCAAAGGTCACCTCACGTAGATCCAAAGTGTAACCCAGTTTAGGAAATTCTTTATAAAGTATATAGGTTAAGCAACCACGTCCACATACATCTCCAATAGAAATTATTAATCACAGTTATTTAAGAATAAAAATAAATATTTTATTATAAATCATTTTATTTAAAATTAAAAAAATTACTTAAAATTAGAAAAAAAATTATTTATATAAATAATTGTAACTAAATTTTAAACCATTTATATATAAAATTTATAATAAAATATTTATATTTATTCTAAACACCTTTGACTAAAAATTCATGTTAGATATGATGTTATTGAATTTCTCATTCGAAAGACTGAATTTAAAACTTCATGTGATGAACTTAAATTTTTAGTTGAAATTTCTAAATATAAAATAGGGTCATTTATATAACTTTGTTTCATGGTTTCAAAATTCTATTTTCTCTTTAATTTCAAAATTTTCGTGATCTATGCAAGTGATGTTAAAAGTATAGTCCTAAAAACTGAAGAAAAAAAAATTTAATAATTTAATAATTTTGAAAAATATAAGCATAGTTTATCCATAGTAAATTAGTAATTTAAGGAACTTGTTGGGTTTGTTTTCATTCCATTTGTTTATGTTTGAAATTTTTGTATAGCTTTATGAAAATTAGGATAATTTGTTCTAAATCATATTCTTTTTATATACGCTATACTTGAATTTAATATCTTATTTTTTAAAAAACTGACTTTAATACGACTTATAACTTATTAGTTTTTTTAATTTGTTTTTTCTTAAAAAACATATAACAAATGAGTTGAACATAGTAACTTATTTTTAGGTCTACTTTTTTATGTAGTTAATCATTTTAATATAACAATATTTTATTAAAACTAGAGTAAATTATACTCTGATAGTTGCATCTAATTATAAAAATATAACTCAAATACACTTTTAATAAAATAATTATTTTAAAATATTAAATTCTTATGGTGAAAATATTAATAATTTAAATTTTTAAAATAATGAAAATTATTAATTTTCATTTTTAATATATTTTTATTTTAATTATAAGAGAAATAACGATAAACACTCTAGAAGCATTTTTAATTAGGTTATTATATAATAATTATTTTAAAAAATACTTTAGAAAATATATATTATTTATAAATATTTTTTACTTAATTTTTTTTCTATTACAACTAAAAGTATATAGAAACAGAAACAAAAAATTAAATATATTATCCTTTATTTTAATAATAACATTTAATTCTAAAAAGTATATATTAATTATATAATAAGGTATTATTTAATTAATTTTAAGAATTAAAATAAATATTTTTTAAAATATTTAATTTTTTATATTTAATTAAAAATAAATATTTTAAAATTAGAATTAATATGATAGGGTATTGATATTTTTTTAACTATAACCGATTCTCCAATCCAAATTTATTTTTGTAAATCATTTTTTTCTTTCTTTTTTTATCAATACTTTTTAAAAATAAATATTGATAATAATTTTATTATATTTTATTGTTTGTTTATAATTTTGATTGCGAATATATATATAATTTTGATAATGGTCATATAATACATGTTAATCAATATTATGAATAATATTTTTTATACTATCAATATAAATTTATTTTCTCGATATGATATATTGTGACAATATTGATTTCTAAGGTTTTTATATTTATTCTTATAACACATTCTTAATTTTATTTTATTCATAGAAAATGGTTGAAACAATATTTAATGATGATAATTACAGATTATTTTTTACTTACAGGATAATATAACATAGTGATAATCGATTTTTGAGACACTATATCAATCTTTCTTATTTAATATAACGAATAAATTAACAATAATATATATATATATATATATATATATATATATATATATTTTTTTTAGTTTCATCATTACATAATCGAATTCTATTTTTTAATATATCGAGAGAAATTAATTCCTTATTTATAAGTATAAGTTTTGTTCTATTTATAAATTCACTACTCAATTTTATATATATATATATATATATATATATATATATATATATATATATATAACGAAATTAATAATATAAAAGAAAGTAGATGACAAAACAAATAAGCGATTCTATATATGTAAAAGAGGATTAATTTAATATACTTTTAATTTTAGAACTAAATTATATGTTAACCTTTTGGTTTTAAATAATTTATTTTATTTATTTTCAGGAGAAATTTATAACTACTACTACTAATAATAATAATAATAATTTTGTCACTAAACAAGAAACACTCTCCACTCACAACTTTCCCTTACTTATTATCTCTTCATTCATTCTTACTTCAAAATGTAATAAGAAAATATTTAGAAAAAAATAAATATATATATATATATATATATATATATATATATTATTTTTTCTTAAACTTGGTCCTTCGTATTTATGAATTTAGTTCTTCAATTTTCACGAATACGTGATTTTTTTATATTTAACTTTAATATTTAGTAGTAATTTTTTATTTTTAACAGAATTGATTAGAGAATTAAATATGATTTTAATTCTTTTTATATATAAATTTAATATTCATAGTACTTTTGTACTTGTTTCAAATTAATAAAAGTACTATACTTACATACTTTTTAAAATTTAAAAACTATTTAATCAATTTTTAAAATATAAAATTAAAATTAAATAAAGGGAATAAAAAACATGTTTAACTCAAGTATATATTAATCACCAGATTTGATCACATAAAAATGGTTATGATTCCTGTGCATGGGTTTAAACTCCTTATTTATTAAACTTTCTGAGTGGATATTTCCTCTTAGGCTTTGGGATAGAATTGAGGGACTAATATGATAACATCTTCACAAATAATATAACACCAAGTGTTACATATTAGAAACTATAGATTTTAATATTATTTTAGAATCTATGATTTATTTTATCCGCTCAATCGAATACGGTTGAAATAGGTGATAAATTCTTAATCATAGATTTTATATTTCAAATTTTGAATTTTTTTTTAAAATATTATACTTTTTCGATAGTATTTGAAAATACTTTCGAGAATATTCGATAGCATGATGATGGATTGATAGGGGTTTTCATGGCATGGAATAAAAGACAAAAGATTGCATGGAATACTCTTTCAGACATTCCCACCGGGAGAATAACACGTTTACAGCTAATGGAAGATATACAGATGAGTTTGGTTAAAGGATAAGACTTTTTTTTAAGCATCTCTCACTTAATAAACCAAAAATGAAATCTTTGCATATACTGTCAAGCATTAAACTAAAAAGTAGGGACTTTGCGACACTTCCGTTGTGATTTGATGATGATCCATCCACGTTTATGTTTCCCCACATTCACAACAGCTTCAAAAGTTTGTCTCACTTGTTTTATTCGCTGGTTTGATCTTTTTGGTCTGAGCTCAAAACTCAAACTCCATTTTACACTCTGTAAAGTAAGTTTATGCTTGGCCTTTTTTAAACACAGACCTTAATCATGTTTAGTGATTAATATTTATTCTCCTAAAATCTAAAACAAAGGAATCATTAACAAGCCATTTGTACTTAATGTCCCTACTAGTACAGTACTAGTGAACAAAAAGCATTTAAAGGGTAGTTTAGGTATTCACCATCTTGTTTATATCTAGCTTTTGTAATTTGAAGAACTCATTTCTCCAACCCAACAATTTTCAGAATTTATTAAACTAACCTTCCAAATAACCCTAAATCTTTTATAAAATTACTTAATTTTTATTTATTACTTTTAAAATGAAATTTTGTCATTTTTCATCAAACAAAAAAGTATAAATTTTTATTTAATTTTTTTTTCTTTACACTTTCTTTCTCTTTACAATTGTATACAAACCAAGTTAAAATAATACTCTTATAGAGCCACCCGTGCTTCTCAAGGTACAACCCTATGGAAGGTTCTAATTAACACCCCTTGGATGGACTTGGCGTAATTCACAATCCTATTGCCTTCATTACAAATTTTAACACAGCTAGATGTCACAGGAAACTAAAAAACTCGTGTTTCTCTCATTCATGTATGCATCACACAGCAGTTGCAGCCAGCAACCTTCAAGCAATTCAGAAACTAATCCTCCTCTGATCTTATTAATAATATTATGTACAATTAGTTCAGTTAATCAAATTATGTTTACATCATGAACCACGTCTCAATTTCATTCATCAGAGAAAGTGGTGACAAAGACATATCAAATGGTGGGCTATTCACATCATATCATGAATACTATCTACAATAGGGAGAGCAATATGAACAAAATATTAAAAAGTCACTGGAAAATAATACATAATGAAACTAGCCATCAACAATGCTCCGATCTACACTCGAATCTGTGCCCGAATGATGATCCATAGAAATATGATCTGGAAATGCGGTTAAGGACGTGGCTGGTGTGGATTCATCATCTCCAAGTTCAGAAGCTGAACTACCAGCATCCATCTCCTTCCCTGGACACTCATCTTGGACACATTCAGCAACTTCATTGTTGTAATTTTCAAAATCATGACTCCTGTTTAAGGGTGTCACATCTTCTTTCTTGACAACATTAAACACAATGCCATTATGGATCCTTTCAGGCTGCAAAAAATCACCAGCAGTCACTAGTATGCTGGACCCATTAACCACCCTGCTGCCAATTTCCCTTTGCTCAGATTCTGTGCTATCGGAGTTCCTATCCAGAGTTGTGAGCCTGGGGCTACGATACTGAAATTCATTAGGGTTAGCATGACTTACTACGACTTTATTTGATTCAGTATCAACTTCTAAGTTTTGGAGAAAATCGATGAACATATTTGCCGATGTAGTTCTCATCAAAGGCCCACCAGATCTTGTCCAAGAGTTCAAATCAACACTTTCAGAGTCACTGTCACTTCCTTCGTGAATGCCACGGTGGGTCTTCCTAGTTTTACCACTGGTCACATTGGAACTGCTAATACTTTGATGCAAAGAGGAAGCAACATCAGTAAGGTCCTCAAGGGAGCCGCTTGAATTCTCTCTTGCAATGCAATTCCATGAAGGAATTCTTTTAGAAGCACTGAACTTGACAGTACTGGACAAACCATGAGAAGCGGAAGCAGCCCTCGCAGCACTTCTTTTTAGCCTTCTCATGTGATTGAGAATCAGTACACACTCATCAAGGGCAAGCTCAATGCCACAATTTGCTTTTATGGCTGAAAGTTTCTCCCATGTACATCTTCTCCCTTGGTTGGCCGCCTTTTGAAGCTCTCCATAAGAAGGGTTCTGTATAATTTTGGTGTACTGGAACAGGACACAGTCATAATTACTAACTGAAGCATCTTTTAGTAAATGAAGCATATACTCCTAAACCCTTTAGTAAAAATGTGTTAATATAGAAAGAACAATTGTTACCATCAATGTTCAAAATATAGGATAGCGGAAAACCATATATATCCATATATATATAGAGAGAGAGAGAGAGAGGGGGGGGAGAAACTGTTGAATCCAAATCTACACAACCAAATCTTCTTCTCTATTTTTTCCGTTTCCTTCTTTTGCATTGCACTATCTGTTGTGGGAATCAAAAGACTATTGAAGCATCATTTTAAAACACTACCAACATACCTCTAGCTGATTAGTGTAATGTGACCAATATCCCTTTCCCATTTCTTTTACGCACCGAAATATTGTGCAACATCTGTACACTTCCAATGATAAAATTCTTTGCACTCATATTTTTTAAAATCAGTGACTAAATTTTGGATGCGAAACTGGCAGAGGTGTTTGATGTGTTGTTCAACTGTCTTTTGGTCCCCACAACAGAGAACAAGAAGAGAATTGAATGGCCATATGAGAGGTGACGGTGAGTATTTTAAGTGAGGAATTTAATCTGAACCAAAGATTTAGATCCAGTCGTTACTATTAAACTCTCTTACATCTCACAAAAAAACCTTTTTCTCACCGGATACGTCCTTTCTCTAAATTTACAAATCAACATAACAAAAATCTAAATTGAGAAATAAATGAGGTTTATTCAGTCACTTACTGAAAACAAAAATTGTTTATTTTAAGTTTGACAATTTTCATACGTTAATGATCATCACAAAAAAAATAAAAAATTAGAAGGATTTGAGGAGAAAAAAGTATTTTTTAATTCAGACACAGCAGGGTTATCTGACTCATGAACAAGATATGTAGGAGAGTATCCAGGCCATGTCGGCCAGGTGTCCCACATAGAAAATATTTTTAAATTGAGACAAGACAGGAGGGTTGTTCCTCACACGTGTCATACGCCATTCAGCAGGAGGATTATTTCACCATGTTTGCAAGGAAACTTCAAAGATTTTTGTAACCAAAGGCTTGGAAACCACTAGCACTTTCATTTGAATTGGTATCTAGCTTAAGTTATTTTCTCCTTCATTTTCTAGCTGATATTTTAATGTTGCTGACGTACATACCTGAGCAAGAGTTGCAGGCATAACAACAGTCACATCACCTTCCCAGTCTTGAGCAAACAACTTAGCAAGTCCACCTAATGGAAAACCAAGTTCCAGTATTTGATTACATCTATGTTTGACCTCCATCTCTACAAGATGAGCAAGCTGAAAAATCAAAATCCACATTTAATAGAATCATTATGTAGTAAGAGTAGTTAACAAGTTTGATGCCTTATAAATGATGAATGTCAACTGGCAAAGGATACAACCACTTCCCAGTCATGCAAAGGATAACACCATTACTAATTTTCACAGTATATAATTTGGATTCAAAATCCTGTATATGCAGCTAATCTTCAGACTAAAGGGAATCTCCGTCACTGGAATGAATGGGAACCAAAAGAAATGAGGGGAATTTTACAACTGTTTCAACACAAAGTTTATGCTACAAACATATATATTCTTCAATTAAAAAATGTAATGGCACTAAACTGCCAGCATAAAGGATTAAACACGTACAAAGATGCGACAATATTGTGTGATGTTGCAAATAGGAGAGCAATGATCTCTTATTGCGGTCTAAACTCATGCATGGATTTTCCCTACAAGTTGTAAGGGAGTGAAGTTGGAGAGAATAAAACTCCATAGGTTTTTCTTTTTCCAACAATAAATAACAAGTACATGATGCATGATATTTCAGAGACAGAAGGAGACATGCACAACAAAATAACATGCATGAATAAAGCATAGAAAAGCCAAATGGGTCAAATTGGTTTGAGATAATGTTTTATTTTGAGTTTATTTCTTATTATTCTAAAGTTTATATAAGAAAAATGAAAAATAGAAAATGAAACAGTAAACAACAAGAAATTGTTCTCTTTTCTATATTAACTTTTGAAAACAGGAAACGGAGTGAAAATATAAATTGTTTTTTTCAAACCAAACTGCCCCTAAGGCATAAAGAGCATAATAAGAACAAGGATGACCATTCATAAAACTTAAAGAAAACTGTTTAAAAAGTAAGTCAAACAGTGATAAACTATCTTAAACATCAACTAAGGGCTTGGGGAGGGGGAATTGTAACAGGTCACGGGAATTATAGAATAACAATGCATTTAAGAAGCAGATATACACAATGCGAGTAAACATAAACATGTATATGAATGTAATATACGTTGTATGCGCACGAAAATCCAAGTTCATTAATGTGTACCTTGGCAGCAAAGTTTCCCCCATAATTCCGCACAAATTCTTTCAATCTCAATAATGGTGCAATATGAGGGTTGGCCTGGCTAACTATAAAATGATTGACATTGAATAGTTCTTTCAACTGCATCATAGGTAAATCAATCTCTAAGCTACCATCCCTCCAACGGCGCGCTGGTGTGGAGCCCTCTTCAGGACCTAAGTTAAATGGAGGATGGTAAGGAACAATCTCCCCACTTCTATCCTTTGCCATCAACTCTTGAGCCTCAAAAAGACCAGGAAAGGCACAAGATGCAGTGACTGCACTCCATATAACCACATGGGGTGAAGTCAAGTAGTTAAGACATCTAGGTGGTTCGTGCTTCCTTGGGGAACAAACCGTGATTCCAAGAATTCTACCTGTCATGTCATAAGCTTCTTGAAAGGTAAGGTTGCTTGTCAGATGCCTCAACATCATTTGCAACTGTCTAATCTCATGAACAGCACCAAATGTTGTGACTCTCTTTACAACTGTAAAAATCCCACCCATTTGATCAAAAAATTGCAATGAGTGCCAGGAATCTTCGAAAAAGCTCTGAAGCTCAGGCCAAGTCCTAGTGGCAACAACGGCACACATAATGGATCCCACACTTGAACCAGCAATTATCCTAGGCAAGAGTTTATGCTCTACCAGTGTTTTAACTACACCCACATGAGAAGCTCCAAGAGAAGCACCCCCACTTAACAGCAAAGCAGTCCTCCCAAATGCATGCCTAGTTTCATGCATGAAAGCAAGCTTTTCTTCCAATGATAGCTCCTCCGAATCAGAACCACAGACCATTCTCAATTGAGTCGTTACTTCATCAATGTATTCCTTGATTAATTTGGGCACCTGAAGCCTACCCTTGTGTAGTTCAGGATTACACATATTACCTAAATTTCTAACGAGATCGGCACGCATACAAAATATTATATCTCTAAGAGATCCCTCTTGCCGACGGTGGCGGAGCTCTTGAAGCTTGTTCCTCACCAATTCCACATCATAAAGGTCTGATTCATTCATCTTTGTTGTCTCTTTATCAAGCATCTTAGCTGCATGAGCCCACTCCTCATAGGTCAAAGCAGATCTCATCATATTTCTCCAAAACTTCCTCCTATACGCCATTTCAGCCCTTACTTTCACATTTGTATATCGTTTCAACAAGAAAGCAACAATTGTCATCATTGCCAGTATCCCCTGAGGATTTCTGGGATGCAACCATGATATAAAGGATGCCAAACCCCCCCTAAACCTATAGAAGAGATCTAACAGCACATGAAATATCTGGTGCCTAAAATGTGACATGGACTTACAAAATAGAACCCTGAAAGCAACCGTTCTCCCAATAATGTCTGAAGGACCTATTGGAAAACGGTCAACTCCAGCCTCATTACTAATATGATCCATTCTCCCTCTATCAAAAGAGAATAATATCCTTCTCACAAAACAAAACTAAAAACTACCAACGTATCAAATAACATATGATAAAGTCAATATAGTAAGATTCTGACGTTAGAATCAAATAGTACACAATGTGAAAAGGTAAGGCTGATGAAAATATTACACAGAAAACAATTCACTTGTGTGTTTGTCCTGTGTTTAACTCGAAAACTCCTCTAATCCCTGACTCAAACCAAATTAAATTAAAGAAAGAAAAGGAAACTAAAAAGACTATGCAACAAAACAGTACTATAAGTCCTTGTTTTTCTTCCAAGCCCAAGAAACCTAAGAACCACGCTCACAACTCCAAATCAGATACCCAAAACTTTTCAAATAAAAAAGATGAATTTTTTAAACAACCCCTGGAACTATATCGTTGATCTCCAAAAGAAATCTTTGTGCAGAGCCAAAAGGGTAACAAATTTTTGGTCTTATAATTAAGAATGGATGAGACTGGGAGAAGGGTGGCATTGGGATCTGGGAAGAGGGGATAAGATACCCATACGGTGACGGGGAGCCTCGTCATGAAAATGGTGACGTGGATAGCATACGGACGGCGAATGAAGCATATCCAGATTTATGGTTCGTTAGAGAATTGACTCACTTGATAAGGAAAAAAGAAAAGGTCACACAGTCAGAAACATAGGTTTTGGTTTGTCGTAGCGATGCAACTTTGAAGCCTAACTTTCTAATTGGATAATGTTATCCATTTATGGCTTGCCACAGCATGGGGTACAACATCAGTCACTTAAAACAAACTAGAAAAACATGTTCTTTCTTTTCCTTCCACGAAAGAAACAGAAAACGGGCCACTCAACAAAATAATTTATTGTTTGGAAAGAGTCTAATTAGAATGCCATACCCTATAAAATGTCAGATTTTCTGTATCAGTTAATATGGTTTATTGGGCTTTCTATCAGACTCATTTCAAAATTTACTCTATCATCCCCCACTAATTAATAGTAAATGCACGATTAAGATGGATCTTTTTTATACATTAATAGGGATTTTTTATGAATTGTTGACTCAAACGGGTATTTTTTTTTTAGAAAATACATGTATTTTTTATAAAAAGTAATTTTGTTTGAGTGAAGTAAAATGATTATGAAAAATAAAATTAATATACTTACATATTTAAAACTTAAATTCGAAATTAGTAATTAAATTAACCATGACATAATGACACTGAAAAATGAAGTTAAATTTGACCAATTAGTTACATATGGAAGTTTCAAGAAGAACCTCTTTCCTCAAAGTCAAAATATCATTGTTGCTTTCAATGAAATAAATATTAATGATATTGAAAAAAACTTAAAATTCATATTTTAGAATATATTATTTCGTCAAAATGGATTATTATATATCAAACTGAATACATAAAATGTGTTCACGTATAACTTACGTATCCATATTTAAAACGACCTATATGTAAAACAGGACTATCCCTGTAGACAAAGGTTTATTAAATAGAAATAAAACAATTCCAAATCAATAATAAAAAATGGTTTCATTCCCTTCCTTAAACTGATTGTATTATGCAGTGATTTTATTTCAATAAAATCTAATATTCTCATCTTCTTTCTAAGTTTTTGGAAAGTCTTTAATTTCAAAGCTTTACTCATTACATTTGTAAGTTGTTCTTGAATTTTAATATACCAACTCAATTTTTCTAGTAAAATCGCACTTTGATATGTTTACCTCTTTTATATATAACTAGATTTTTGAAAGTTTAATAGTTAAATCGTTATCGCACATGAAAACAGTGTTGTATTGAGAATGAGTTAAAAATATGAAAACTTTTCTCATCCATATTGCTTGACAATCATTGACCGTAGTCATTACAAACTCTGTCTCTGTACTTGAAAGAGTAACAATTGGTTATTTATTGAACATGCATGATACTACTCTTGAACTAAATAGGGAACACATAACCAGATATGCTCTTAGAGTCATGACTGAAAAATTCATCAATAAATGTTACAAAATATCAAAAGTCAAATAAAGAGACATAATTCGGTCCCCAAACATCAGAATGAATATTTGAAAAAGGAAAATTACATGAAGTTTTAGAATGTTTAGGAAAGATAAACCTAACATGTTTTCCTAATTGACAAGATTCACATTCTAAATCACGAAGATGTTTGAGATTAGGAGTTATTACTTTTAACTTTGGTAAACTTGGGTGACCCAGACGATCATGCAAAAGTTTAGGAAAAGGAGAAGTAATACATGACACCGAAGGACTTAGATTTAGATAATACAGACCACATGATTCATGATCTTCTTTAATCAGACAACATGTACCATGTTCCTGAATAACAAAAGAATTGGAATTAAATGTTACAGAACAATTCAGAGAATGAGTCAATTGACTTAGAGAAATCAAGTTATAAGGGCTAGGAATGAAAAGAACAAAATTTAAATTCAAAGAAGGGGTTAAAGGAACATGACCAATTCCTTGTGATTTTATTTTAGATTCATTAGTCACAGTAATTAGGTGAGGAATTTTTAGAATAAGACATGGAGGAAAATGAGGAACTGTTACTAGATATATGGTCAGAGACACATGAATCAAGAATCCATAGGTTTTAACCTTCCATAGATTGAGAGATGCATGTTGTTGAAACACTAGGCATGAAAGAAGATTGACCCTGACTGTTTAATTTTCCTGATTTAAATTTCAAAAACTCTTGATACTTCTCAGAAGAGATTTTCAAATCCGGTTTTTTAGATTTAGAAACATGGGAAGTCGTATTCCTAGTAAGAAAACCGTGTAAGGAATAACAGTTTTCTTGCGTGTGCCCTATCTTCTTGCAATAAGAAGATTGAGGACGACCTTTTATAGTAGCATAAAAAGAAAAAAAACTAGATGAAGTCATTTATCTGAAACAGAGATAAAAGATAAACCTAACAAATAAGATACCCACGTGACCTATCTTCCAAAGTTCTCAAAACAAAAAAATAAGGGCACCCACAAGACTCGGAGGGCGCCGACGAGAAGGGAAGGATCGCGCGTAACAGCGTGTGGGGCAGCTGATGGAGGAGCGACTTGCAGGAGTAAGTTGCGCTCTTCGAGGCGCACCAAATCCTACCTTCACAGGACTAAACTAACACAATGGTCGGCGATAGATGGTGACGGACGACGACTGGAGATGATAGGAATGACAAGAAATTACTACGAGATCATCCCAACTTTGATACCAACTTGAGAAACTTATTTAGGGTTTCCAATACAGTGTCAAAAGATATTGTTACATTGTATTTATAGATAAAAGAGATACAATAGAGAGAATATGAGTCTCAGCCCAAACATTTAACCCTAGTCTAAGGAAAGATAAAAAAACATCATATCTTAGTATCTCCTCCTTGAAAACTATTATGTTAACTTCATCAATTCATCACAGAAATAACATACATACAAGGATAATACATGATATTTCTCACATTTCAAAAATATATTTTTCCTATACATATATTAGCACCCAACACACATTATTTCATGTTGATAACATGTATTTTAATATTTTAAAGCATATACACATCATTTCTCACATTATAACAAAACATAATTTTTTTCTGATTTGACATTTACCTATTCTTTTTATTATAACTTTTTCTATAGACATCCTTTTCAACTAATTTTTATTTTATTGGATTCCTTATTTTTGAAGCTTCAATATTCATATATAGAACCTTAAATTTGGAGTTCAGAGATATTTTTTATGATTTTTTGAAAATTGTTGGGCAAATTAGAAAGTGCTAAGAAGATTTCAAAGCGCTGGGTGGATTTTAATGCACTGAGCAGATTTGAAAGAACCTCTAATACTGTCCAAAATTCGTTGGGCGAATTTGAAAGCGTTGAGCGCATTATAAGCACTTTCAATACTATCTTAAATTCGCTAAGCGAATTTAAATCCCTGGTCATCGTAAAGACTACATAATCTACTCAATACCCTGTTTCTAATGTTTCAAATCAAATTAATTCTAAAGCTTACTCTCTTTATTGTAAATCAATTCACTAATTTTAATCTAGGAGCAATACATTCATACAAAAGACTATCTTTTTCAATCTCATATAAATCAACTATACATTCACATTCAATACAATCACTATCAATCAATACGTATATAGTCACACAATCCAACTTCCTAAAACTTAAACAATGTGACCAACTCACCTTCACAATCCATATCTTCTAGCCTAGAATACTATGAAAATTGAAGATTTACTAAGTTCCCTTACCTTCCAATTTCAGTGCTCTCAAGCTTGAAAGTTCCAAATTCTCAATTTCTTAGAGAATTAGATCGTCCTCACATAAAATCTCATTAACAAATCGAACATACTACAATGCTCCTAAATTAATCAAGATTCATCTTCATTCCACCAAGGTCACATGCAAGACTTGAATGCCCACATACAAACCTTAGCCCCAAAGTTGTAGAAATACTCTACAATTGGGGAAAGAAAAACTTACTTTATTTAAGATTCTGATCGGATGGAAATATTCCCCTTGTCACTAGGAACACAATGATATACTTGGATCTAGAAAAATATAACAATTGGGTAAGGAAGTTTTAAAGAGAAGTCAAAGAATTTAAAGTCTAAAGAGATGGTGGTTCTTTAGAAATGAAGTTTAAAACATAAGAGTTTTCTATTTAAACTATTTTTATAACAAAGGTAAAAACTTCAAACTTTACTTTATTTAACTACTGTTTCTCTTTAAATTACTAAAGTCTCGGTCCTTACACATTCTAAAAACAATAATACACCCAATCAAAAAAAGTCAAAAGTTATTGAAAATTCAATTGAGTTAAACTCTTACATTGAAGATAAATAGAAAAGTTGAGTAATTTATAAGTGAAAAAAACTCATAACCTAATGTCTTAAGGTTTTTAGATTAAAAGTGATGTCATATTCTCTTATATGACTTTAGATTAATAACTTATTCTTGGACAAAGATAATTGTTTTCAATATTTGTTAAGTTGATTTAATTTTATGTGTATTATATGTTAACGAGAGTCAAATTGATGTTTCAAGTATTTCAATATTCATCTCCTCTATCAGAACATGATATTACACAAATTAGAGAGTAATTAACAAATTTTTTTTTTCAACATTTTTAATACTTAGTTTTTAGGTTATTGTTTGTATTATATTGTATTGTATTATGTAATTTAACATTTATGTATTTTAATTTTTGTACTAGTTTAGTCTTATATTAATTTAGTTGTGTAATGTTTAACTTTTAAGTAGTTTAATCTTTATATTAGTTTAACTTTTATAGTTTATATTATATTGTATTGTTGTATTTTGAATTAGTGTCTATTGAAAATCTAAAATGTAGACCATCTATGATTAAATTATGTTTGTAGGTTGTTAGACAAAACAATCTAAATATTAAAAGAAATAAAGAAATTTATGTTGGATGTGTCAATACTTGACGTAAACTTATGTCCGGTATTGGTACACTTGACGTACATTTCGTTCTATTTTTTTATTTTTGAAACTCATTTACATATATTTCTTACATTTTCCGTGAAAATTAGCGTTGATTGTCCACATAACTAACATAAAATAACATCAATCTTTATATCCAATGAAAATTTACGTCTCACACATTAACATCAAATTTATGTTTAAAAAATCCAAAAACAAACATAAAAATCCTATTTGCTTAGTTATTTTTATCTAAAATCAAATAACAACTATAACTTTCTAAAAAATCTTTCGTTCATAATAAAATAATTAAAAACAATAATTTACTTGAATTACTCTATATACCAAAAATAATATAATAATTCTTATTGTGTCTCGTTATAAGTAATAACGATTAATTTTGTGCAAATAAAAAAAAATTTAAGGAATTCAAAGCAACCCACGTTAAAAAATAATTTATAATTTTTATGCTTATTATTATAAAATAAATAGTTTTTATTCTCAAAAAAATATTTCTTTTATAAAAAAAATACAAATTTTAATTTGAAATAACTAAATATATGATCTAAATTTACTCTAATAAAAAAAATATTCAATATAAAATATTAAAATACTCTAAAAATAACTAGTTCGGTGACATACATCCCGTAATAATTGTTCTTAAAAATTACCTTATTATTTCGTTTTCAAAATTTGTTTGTATTTTTCCTATTGAATTAAGTGTGGCGTGAAACGAAAAAACTACCTTTTGAATTAAAGCTCTAGTTCTTATTATTAGATTATATTTTAAAGTAATGTAATTCGAATGCATGTTAATTATGATCTATAATTAATAAACTATATATCTATATCAATATTTTATATAATTAATTGAAAAGTTATATTATTAATATAAATAATAAAGTATATGTATTATACTAAAAATATTATTTATAATGAATCAATTTTTAAAAATATAAATTAATAAAAATATTTTTAATATCTATTTATTTATATTCATATTGATTATATTAATATGTTTGAAGATTTATTTCATTTTAAAATATGTTTTATAAACAATTTTAGTTTATATTTCAAAAAAATCAGTGTATATTTTGAGGTATTAAATCTTGTAATGATAACTTTTAAGTAATAAACTCTTTTAAGTAAACTTTATTAATATAAAAGGCTACACATAATAACTTTGAATAGTTTTTTTTAATTTATTTTATATTAAATTTAATATTATGATTAAGTTAATGTTTGAATGTAGTGTTTAACATAGAAGCAAGATTAAGTATTAAAATTTTGCGTTTACACTTTCTGTAAAATACAAAAATTAGCTAGCATAGGTAAAAATTTCATTCATAAGAGAATTATAAAAATTTAAAAAATAAACAAATTTCAACTTGGGAGGATTAGAAAAAATAATTAGATTTGAGAATTAAAATTGCATTAAAAATTTAAATAAATCACATAAATCTTAATATATATAACATTACATAATTTTATGTTAATAATTTAATATATTAATAATTATTATTATACTCAACCTTTGTACATTGTAACTACATTCCTTATTACTACTATGGCAATGCAATAATAAAGAGATGTTTTCTCTTTTTAATTTCCACATCCAAACTTCAATTAATACCTGTTTATAATTATTTTTATTATAAATTATTAAGATTTGTTTGATTTAATTTTAATATTTAATTTTTAAAAATAATTTTAAAAACTCATTTTTAAAAATAAGTTAAAAAAATTATTTGATGATATTTTTAAAAATTATTGTAGATAAAAGAGAATGATAACAATATTTGACAATCATAAAAAAATTGACATATAATTTTTATAATTCTATAATAATAAAAAAATAATTTAATATAATTATTATGGAAAATGTTGATATATAAATAAAAACAAATAACTAAAATAAAAAATAATTTTTATCAATTTTTTAGTTTTTAAAGATTCAAAACAAAACTAATATATAAAAATTATTTTAATAAAACAGTTTAAAATATTTTTTTTTTAAATTTCAAATACTCAAAAAATGTTATTTTAAATAATAAACAAATTCTTAGTGAGTGCTTAGATGGATGCTAATAATATTTATTTATTAGTAATATAATTAATATTGTCATGTTTTTATTATAAAACAAGATGTAATAAAAATTTGTCAAAAGATTATAAAATAAGTTTTTTATTGAAAACTAAATATGTAAAAATTTATATTAAATAATCTCAATTGTTGGTTTAATATGCCTTTAGAAATTTACTAATGTTAATATTTTTGAAAGTAAGATGTATTTAAACAAAATAAAAATCTTTATTAAAATATTAAAAAGAGTTTAAAAACACATTAATATAATATTAAATAAAAAAAGAAAAGAAATATATACATCAATTATACAATTTTTTTTATTAATAGATGACATTAAGATCTTTACATGAAATAGATTCCATCAATTACGGGTGAGCAAATAGTTGGTCCCACCGTTTTGATCTCATCATAAATAAACGCGTAGTGTTTTCTACACAGACCACACTTCATCTGTCCCATGCCAACTATTACTCCTCGGATCTAAACTGTCACAGAAGAAAAATACTATAATATTAAAATCTTTATCATAATAATTAATTAATTAATGCACCATACATTTCAATTGTCATTCTAATTAATAAATATTTAATAATACCATCAGTATTAACATTTAAAATAAAAAGGAGTAACACCCATGACTCAATGAACTTGGAGAATTTCACTGATGAGTGTGTATATGTAAGAACACTGGTTTTTAGAGCAGGTTCTTATAAATAAGAACTCAAATCCAAGTCTTTTATTATTGAAATTTTCTTTCTTACAAAAGAATTCTAAAGAAGACGTTTTTAAACAATAAAAAATAAATGTTAATATTTCTAATAAATTGAATATAGAAGAAAACTAGATGAAGAAGTTTAAATGAATTATTCATATTAAATAAGTAATAATAAAGTTTCTTAGTATCCTAAGTAATAATATAAGACTGAACATATATGTTTGAAAACCATGTTTGATGGCAGAGATATTCTAAGAAAGCAACAGTGACATTTGTGAGAAGAATGTAAAACAGGAAGGAGTAGTTTCCACGTCGAGGTAATTGAATTGAAGAGGCCAAGTCAATTCCACAAAATAGACTCTTCCCTCTCCTACCCACTGGTCAAGCACCTCCAGGTCCCATTTAGCATTCTTTTTTATCTTTTGACATGTTCAATTCTAAACTTAAAAGTCAAAAGCCACTCTTTTTTATTTTGTTAATTTAACTATTATTCTAATAATATTAATATGATTAATATCTAGTCATGTTACAATTTCAGAAATCAAAGACAACTGTCTAAAAATTTGACACTCTGGATTCTCTATCTCAGTTTTCTTTGCAGAAAAGAAAGGCAATAACTCTATTCTCTGTTCTCTTTTCCCAGGCTACACTCTTTTTTCCCGTACCAACTAAGGGTAGAACAAAATACCATTTCACAATCTCAAGCATAATCGAAACACATAATCAGGTAGAACATATATATATATATATATATATATATATATATATATATATTTATTTATTTTATTTATTTTTGTCACTTCTATTTGTTTTCGTTGGTGTGGTTTTTATAATTTTTCATTCCATGATTTTGATTCCATGAATTGGACAGATTCTGCAGAATGAAGGTTGAATTTGAAGGCAGCCAGAGTGATTGTGGTGAATCGCAGGGAGTGTCTGGGACAGATGAATCTGTGTCCACCCAGCAAGAAAGTAGAAGATTGGAATCCAAGAAGAAACTGAAGAAAGTGCGGTCAATAAGGCTTGTAAGATTGCCAAGCAAGAGATCATTCACTAGAGGCAGACCCCAATATGATCATCTCTCCTTTCTCTCAACAGTTAGCACAGAAAGTTCAGAGGGGCAAACACCACTTGACATGGCAGATGCTTCACCCAGAAAGGTTTCTGCAAGGACTGAACCAAAGAGAAAACTGAAGTCCTCTAGATCAATCAAGCTTGCAACTGTCAAGGGCCAAAAGTCAACAAGAAAGTCATCTGAATCTAGTTATGGCAGTGGTGACCAGAATTGGAGGAGTGCAAGTGATTCTGGTAACAAAACCCAGAGAGTCATTACCAGAAGATTAAGCTTGAAGCCTGTGAGGATCTTAGCAAAGATTCCCACTTTCAAATCAAATAACTCTTCCATGGAGAGGGGCCATCAGATATCTCAATCCCCAGACACAAGCTTGCTTAGAGCCACTTGTTCTTCAGCTCTGAAGGATTCCCATTTTCCTGATAACATTGACATCCCTCAAGAGGAAAGTGACTCTCAAGGAGTATCAGCTGTTGTGAAGGTTTGCCCATATTCTTACTGCTCACTTCATGGTCACCGCCATGGGAATCTGCCTCCATTGAAGCGCTTTGTGTCAATGAGGAGGCGCACGTTGAAGAGCGAAAAGCCAACGAAAATGGATCATCAACATGTTACTAAATCAAATCAGAATGGTAATGCAAAGAAAGCCACTCGGAAAACTCAAACTGTCCACACTAAAGGTGCCAAATCTCATTCTCAGAACAAGAAAAAGCTGACAAGGGACTCATCCATTAGGCCTCATGACAGTCCAGACTCCACAGTTACTGATAGTGTGGAATCAACATCAACAGATGTAGTTCAGCTTTCTGCTCCTGATATTGAGATATTGGAGGGAGAAGTGACCAATACGGACAAAAGTATGGAGCCAGATTATGAAGTACTGGAGGTGAGTTCTGTAAAGAAAGAGTCTACACATGCTAGCACTACTGATATGGCAGGTGGGGAAAAAGATAAAAAGTATGGTAACATGTGGAAGTTGGTTTACAAGCATGCTGTATTAAGTGACACAGGGAAATGTGAAAAGAAGCAGTCCTTTGATGAGAAGGACAAGGAAGGCAGAGAGCAAGATTCCCTTGCAACTAATGAAGTGAACAACTCTTATTGTCGTGATAATTGCGACACAGATCAGGATATCGATGATGAAAATAAGAATGTAGTAGAGCTGGTGCAGAAAGCATTTGATGAAATTCTTCTCCCAGAGCCTGAAGACCTCTTTTCTGATGATAATTTCAAATCTGAAGGCGCTGATTCAGATGAGGTACTCTTAGCAAAGAGTGAAGGCAAGAGTGTATCTCCAGTAGCACAGAGGATAGGGACCAAATCTGACCAAAGAGCACCAAAAAGCTGGAGCAATCTGAAAAAGTTAATCCTCTGGAAAAGGTTTGTAAAGGCATTAGAGAAGGTGAGAAATATCCAGCCCCAAAGACCAATACGTTTTCCTTCTAATGCTAACTTCGAAATAGAAAAAGTTTTTCTTAAGCACCAAACAGCCGAAGACAAAAAGAATGATGAGGAATGGATGCTTGACTATGCACTTCAAAAGGTTATTTCTAAGCTTGCACCTGCTCAAAGACGAAGAGTGACACTTCTAGTAGAAGCTTTCGAAACAATTCAGCCATTTCAAGATGTTGAAAATAGTCCACGATTATCTGCAACATCGGAGCCTCGAGCAAATTCAATTCAATCCCTTGACAATTCCTCAAATCATAGCAAGGAAGAAGCATCACTTTCTCATAATAATACCATGGAACTGGCAGATAGTGGTGGTGATGATCCAATGATAGAACTGCACAACCCTACTATGCTCAAAGAAAGATGTCTCGACCATCCTGAGACCGAGACAGTCAATTTTATGCCTGCATTTGGAGATATTGCAGAAGACATAAATGGAAAGCAATGTTTAACTAGCAGTTATGATAATGAGAATAAGTTATCAAGTGACAATGATAATACTTTTGTTGGAGAGATCAAAGATACCAGATCAAATTCCTTAAATATGCCAGCTGATTTTATAAGAAGCAGTCACGTGGAGGCTACACCCAATGCAACAGTCAATGATGTTTCAGAAGACTTGCTGTTCAGTTTGAATACAGAAAATCATCATATCAAATATGAGTCACCGGGAAGAGATGTTGAAACCAAGAATCTGATTGCTGACAATGGGGAAAAGCTTTCTATTTCTAAAAGTTTAATCCTAGAAGGTCTAGTTAGATCACTCAGATCTAATTTGATTGGTTCAGGAGCACCTGCAAACCTATCAGATGAATCAACAGCTGACGAAAACAAAGGAAATGAAAAAGTTAAGTTTGGAACCGAGACTATTGAAGAGTTCCCTACAAAGGAACAATCGAAAGCTCCTACGAGTGCTGTTGTAGAACCTGAGACCCCAGTGGAGAAACAGAACAACACAGGATTGTGGTACTTGGTATATAAACACATGGTATCAAATATGGCTGAAAACAATTCTAAGTCACTAATTGGTGAGGGAGATGAGAAAGAGTCAGCATTTGATGGAAGCAGAACACAAGAATCTTCTATCTCCAGTGAAAGTACACCTTTTACTGATCAAGACATGCAATTCAAGGACCATGCTGTAGCTGATCCAGAAGTTGCACTCCAACAGATTGAAGCCATCAAGATGGTAGAAGAAGCAATTGATTCAATTCTTCCAGATGATCAGGATGACTTAGCAGACAAGGAGTCACTCACTGGCAACACAATATCAGACAACTCCAAACAATCTGACAGAACTGAAAGAGTGTACAGAGAAGGCCTGAACCAAAAAGAAGAAAAGATGGAATCTGACAATGGAACAATCCAAGAACAAAAAGAAGAATCAGCACCAAAGGAACAAGACAGAACAAGCCAGCCATTGTCGAGAAGCTGGAGCAATCTTAAAAAAGTGATCCTGCTTAGAAGATTCATCAAGTCATTGGAAAAAGTTAGGAAATTCAACCCAAGAGGGCCCAGATATCTACCTCTAGAGCCTGATTCAGAAAATGAAAAAGTTAATTTAAGGCATCAAGACATGGAAGAAAGAAAAGGCACTGAAGAATGGATGCTTGATTATGCACTTCGACAGGTTGTTTCCAAATTAACCCCGGCTAGGAAAAGAAAAGTGGAGCTGCTAGTGGAAGCTTTTGAAACAGTCATTCCAACCATTAAAAATTGAAATTGGGCAAGGCAAAGAGTGGACTACCTTTATATGCAAAACAAATTCAAGCTTGAAGGTAAAAATGATTCTCAAGTAGAATTTCCATTCTTTTTTTCCTTTTGAATTTACCCTTAAAGTGATGTGCAATTGTCAACAACAGTCAACTTTGGAAAATGTCAAGCGAAATCATATCCTATTAGAAATATCAAGCGGCCACTTCTACACACAAGTCATGTGATAGATTTTAGTTGAGACAACAGAGGACGACGAATTCTATATGCATCATTTATAAGATTCATGTTTTTTAAGCAATAATCTCAAGTTGTATTTATACTATCTTGATAATCTGATTCACTGTTTCCTGTAAATGTGCAGTGCAGGTAGACAAGGAGATATGGATGACCCTAATCCTTTGGGATGTCTGCAGTTTTTTGTTTGTGGAAACTTTGTCACAGAACTGGTATATTTCGATAGTCTCCTAGGAAAAAAGATTAGAGAGTGTAGAATTCATGATTCAGCATAAACAAACATTAAACACAGGACATATTTCCCCCCTTTTTCTTCCATTCATATTTCTCTTGGTGTTCTTAGGTGGATGTTTTGTATGAAAGACTTGCATCACAAATACCATAGACCATTTACATGTCATAATGTATATCGTTTTTGTGGAACACATCAGATACAGGAAAGAAAAGGTTGACAATCAATTCAATGTACGCAAAATATATAATGCCTGGTTTTCCTAAGAAAAATAGCGTTTTTTTTCCCCTAAAAAACGAATATTACCCATAATTTAAGCTTAAACAAAACACATACTAAAGGCATGCATTAATGCAATGAAGCTTGACCCTATTGACTCTGGCCAACATATTCACGAACAATGACAGTGATTACTAGTAGGTAAGATTTCCTTGGGGGAGAAAAATGGACAAAAGAAAATGTGCCCAGTTTCACAAGACAACTCAAAATTTGACAACCGAAACCTTGTTTGGGTGCTGGTGAAACACTGAATAATGGATGCTTCTTACAAAAAATAGCAAAAGCATGAAGTTCAAAAACGAGATAGGAAACAAACTGAGCCCAACGCCAAAACTCACTGTCTTCAGAAACACGTGTTCTCAACTTCAGTCCCGACTCTGTTAGTTAACTAGCGCCTGCAAACTTCAAATTCCTTTTTTTTTTTCACAATTTCTTTTTTCTTTCTGGTAAAATCTTGTGCACACAGCTTCTTGGCCGATACTTTCTGCACCTCCAAGTTCATCCAAAAAGATGATATTATTTTTTAGAATTTTAGAATATGTTTTTCGAAAATATTATCCATTAGTCATTTTTATAAACATTTTAAATGAGTTTTCTAGAAATATTTCAAATTGATATTTTCAAAATAATAGTTATGTTATGTAGAAAATTATTTCTGAATTTAACTTTTTAAAATCTTTTCAGATTGATTTTTTTGGAATGATAAATTTATGTTATGGATTTCATAACTCATAATTTCAAAAAATCATGTATTCCTGAAAATACCTTCATTCGAAAATTTTCTGAAATTTTTAATCTGGAACACGTCAAAATATATTCAAGATCACTATTTCTATAGAACTAATAAGGGTATTATTGTCTTTTAAAATAGATATAAGGTGTAGGAAGAAAATATGGAGGTGCAATAAGAACTCAAAACTTATGTTTGGGCTTTTCTTGTAAGATCCAACACTCACACCAACCAACTGGACCCATCACCGAGCCCTTGATATTTTAAATTTGAGGCATTTTTATTCATTAGTTTCCTGATTTGGAATTTTGGGTTTTATTTTTATGATAATAACATGTGACTAATTAAATTTTCATTTCAACCGAGTGAATCATCTCAATTAAATATATTAGTGATACATTTTAAAACAATGGTTTGTCTATTATATTTATTTTATAATAAATGATGTTTATTATATATTAATTTATTTTAATCAAACTAAGAAATAGGAAATTTCATTCCCTAGGAGGAGTTCCTATCAGCATCGATCAAAGAGCCAATACTCTATTTCTCATAGTGCAATCAAAATCAGATCCCTAGGAAACCAACTAATTCCCTGATGAATCACCAAAAAGAAATATGTATTCCCAGTGAGCCTACTGCAAAAACAATCTTCAAACTCATATCCTTGAAGAGTCGTTTGCTTATGCATAGGTAAGACCTGACAAGCAAGAACCAGCATCCCCAAAGGGAATATCAGTCTGTTCAGAGACAAAACAGTGCAACCAAAAGTCTTCACCTCCAAATGAAACATTTGCCTCCTTAGAGGCATCCTCAAAATTAACAAATCCTCAATGGAGTCACCATCTATCGCCGTCGTTCGGTTTTCGACTAAGATAACTATTGCTTTTAGGGGAGTTTTTTTATTTTTATTTTTTTTACAGAGTCGTTTTATGCGACTACTTGTGTGTGGATGTCCTAAATGCAATCTATTCTCTTATTTGATGCATCTAGAAAAGTGACTGACATTCTCCTACTGAACTTTCATGATTTGTGCTGATGATGGACTCCTCTTTTATTTATATATTTGGTTTAGCCATAACTTTTGCCTATATCGCCTTTTTGGGGTTTTCGATCTAGCGGACTGCCTTAATTTTTTGCCTAGGACATCTTAGCAGACTTTTTCGTTTTTATAAGTATCTTAACTTTTGCCTAGATCACCTTTTTTTGGGATTTTCGATATAGTAAACTGCCATAATTTTTTCTAAGAATTCTCCTAGCATACATTATTATTATTTTTCATTTTTTTTCTTTTTTAATGCTTCTCTGTTTTGGATGCATGATTTGATCTTGACAAAGAGACTTTGCGCATATTTACGATTTATCAATATAAAGAGATTTTCATAAATTTGTCAAGAGAAAAAAAATGAAAAAGAATTTTATTGATATGCATGAGCAAAATGTTTATTTTTTCTTTTTTGGTTTTACACAAGGTTTACAAAAGGATTTAGAAGAATGACTGATTAAGATTGACTACACGGTGTGAGCTTCAACAATTATGTCTCTAATATCTGTCCTTTATTCTCCTAGTTACTTCGATCGAGATACTTGAACTTGAAGTGTAGACTATGCAAGTTGTCTTCTTAAAAAAATGTTATCTTATTGATATTATTTTAATTATAAATTTTGTTAATTCACATTTATATTTTTTCTAAAGAGATAAGTTATAATAACAAAATTTTTTAGACATAACTCATTATTTTACTCTTTTTAAAAGAATAAATGAAATATAAGTTACTAAATAATTATAAGATTTATTGAGTTATCTACTTATTTTTTTCTAGAACAATTAAATTTCATATTAAAATGACACATTTTTTAAAATACACTCTAAATAAAGTCGGTGACTTACTCTCTTATTTTCTTAAAAAAAAGTCAGAAAAATCCTTAAATTATATATTTTTAACTTAATTGTTATTAATGTTCCTATTATATAATATATATCTACATAATTCCCTTGTTACATATGTGATCAAGGCAAGTTCTGCTTAAAAATTTGTTTGATTATATAGTTGAAGTTAGTTAGTTATTACAAATCTTAATTAAAACAAATTTACCAATGTGTTTCCATAACTTATGGATTGGATTAAACAATTAGAACTAATTGAACTCATTAGATTAGTTCAATTAATAATTAATTTTGCATCATGGTTTTTTTTATTACAAGGGTTTCTAACTATTTACTGGAAATCAAATATGAATCTTCCTATATACAGTTATTTATTATGAGCTACTTAATCACTTCACCAACCATATTTTTTTTTTTCAATTTATGTTTATTTTGGTCTAAAATATATAATAAGATATGGAATTGGGCTTTCATAAAGGGCATAAAACCCTTTAGTTTGGCACTCTCTAGAGAGGGTAGAAACGGATATTCCTATTCACCTTTTAGATTCCCACACACACACATGAACACTTCAGTTGCAGGGGACAGCGTTTTTTATCTTTATCCACGACCATCAGAGTCACCCACTTCAGTCTTTTTGAGTTCCTCTTCATTCGTCAAGAACTTCGAGTTCTCTCAAGGTAATCTAATCAATCACTTTCAATCTTTCGCAATTTTCATTTTTATTGTCCGGGGGTGTTATGATGTGTTCAATCTTTCTACATTTTGATGTGGGCATGGATTAAATGATGGTTAGTATTTCGAGAGGGCGTGAAAGTTGGCAAGTTGAAGTGTCCTTCGTAGTAATTTGATATTAACACCCTACTAATTTACCCTGTTTGTATTGATGCTTGTTTGTGAAATTTAGAATTTTTGTTGTTTCTCTTGTCACGTCCTTGTGATCCACAAGTTTTGAAATTGGTTTAATGACTCCATGATTCATAGTTACTTGCTTGAGGAACTATTTGCTTTACTATAAATCAAAGTGTAATGCAAATGAATGGATTTTTAATTACAGCAATCATTTTTATGGCCTTTTGCAAAAGGTAATAACAAACCAGCCTCTTGAAAGGGCTTTGGGAATATAGTATTCAATGTTTTGAGGTTATGAAATATTAGTGATTTGAGCTCTTCATTGTGATTTGATACCCTAGCCAGTTGGTATTCCTGTCTTTTTTCTTAATTAAAATGATTTAGATCTATGCTTATCGTCCATTTCTCTAAGTGGGTCTATTCCATCTGTCCTTGTGTATTGATTTTTATTTGTGATATTTATTTTGTATTTATGTATTATCATGGTATTAAAGTATTTACTCTTGGTTACTTGGCTTTGATTCACAATGTTGGAAATTATGATGAGTCCTGGAGTTATTACTTTCTTGATGAAGTAAGTTTTTTATTATTATTCAAAGTGTAATGCAAGTGACGAGGTTTTAATTATTGTCTCAGGAGTGTGCTCAAAGTAGTTATAGGATCCTCTGATTGAGATGGCTCAATTGCTATCATCCTCTTACTCCTTGGCTACCTGCCCTAGAAATAAACCTTACTTAAAACCTTTTAAGCAATGCTCAACACCATTTTCTGTTGCGGTTTCTTGCAATAGTTCCAAACCTTCATTTAGAGGGCTTTTCTTGCAAGAACAGAAGCTAAGAAAAGGTTCTCTAGTAGTACATGCTGCTGCAGTTTCAACTAGCCAGGGAACCCCAGTTCAAACTAGCACTGGTGACCCTTTTAAACCACAGCGAGTCATGGTCATTGGTGGAGATGGATACTGTGGTTGGGCAACTGCCCTCCACCTTTCTAACAAGGGTTATGAGGTTGCCATTGTTGACAGCCTTGTGCGACGACTTTTTGATCACCAGCTTGGACTGGAATCTCTAACACCAATTTCCTCCATCCAGAATCGCCTTCATTGTTGGAAATCTCTCACTGGAAAAAGTATTGAGCTCTACATTGGAGACATATGTGATTTTGGGTTCTTATCTGAAACCTTTAACTCATTTGAACCTGATGCTGTTGTCCACTTTGGGGAACAGAGGTCTGCTCCCTACTCTATGATAGATCGATCAAGAGCTGTGTATACCCAGCAAAACAATGTTATTGGGACACTGAATGTGCTCTTTGCCATAAAAGAGTTCAGAGAGCAGTGTCATCTAGTTAAGCTTGGGACCATGGGTGAATATGGGACCCCTAATATTGATATTGAAGAAGGTTATATTACCATTACTCATAATGGAAGGACAGACACTTTGCCATATCCCAAGCAAGCTAGCTCATTCTATCACCTAAGCAAGGTACATGATTCACATAACATAGCTTTCACTTGCAAAGCTTGGGGTATTCGAGCAACTGACTTGAATCAAGGAGTGGTATATGGGGTAAGGACAGATGAGACTGCAATGCATGAAGATCTGTATAACAGGTTTGATTACGATGGAATATTTGGGACTGCATTGAACCGGTTCTGTGTTCAGGCTGCCGTTGGTCATCCACTGACTGTGTATGGTAAAGGAGGCCAGGTAACATACCCCCATCCTTATGTTTATTTGTTATTGATAAGCTGAAAAGTGACTTTTGATGATTGTTATGGCAAGGACATAAATTTGGCATTATTTTAACCGGGGCATGTTTATGTTGTATGTATTGTCTATTAGACCACTGTAGAAGAATCAAAGAGCATTGACGGAGTTTCTTTGAAACGCCTGCACATATTTCTTTGAATCTTTTAAATAAGTATAGTAAACAAGCCCTGCTTTTTGGTTTTTGGTAACCTCATGTTGTCTCTATTACAACTCAATCTAAATATTTGAGACTCATTGATAATAGCTGTGGATAGTGCTGGCCAATATTATACAGAGCTTCATGTTGACTTTATCTGCTTTGTGCACCTTGTTCCTCTGAGATTCCAACAACGCTATTGTGTCTCCTAAATTAATTATATTGATTTGACCATGTTTCTATTGGAGAAGCTTCTGAATTCTCCGATGCTAATCTTGTTTGTATGCTATAATACACATATTTCAGACTAGGGGCTTCCTTGACATAAGAGATACAGTTCAATGTGTTGAGCTTGCCATCGCAAACCCTGCAAAGCCTGGGGAGTTCCGAGTCTTCAACCAATTTACTGAGCAGTTTTCAGTCAATCAGCTTGCCAACCTTGTTACCAAAGCTGGTGAGAAGCTGGGTCTTGATGTGAAAACTATCAATGTGCCAAACCCACGAGTTGAGGCAGAAGAGCATTACTACAATTGCAAGAACACTAAACTTGTTGATCTAGGACTGAGACCACACTTTCTTTCAGATTCTCTCCTTGATTCACTGCTGAACTTTGCTGTTCAGTACAAGGATCGTATTGACACAAAACAAATCATGCCTAGTGTGTCTTGGAAAAAAATTGGGGTCAAAACAAAAACTGTTACAGCTTAGGAAGACGGGGGTACCCTGCATGATGCGTTAGGTTATACATTGCCGTGAATATTTAAATTTGTGAAATATATGATTTTTATGAAACCTTCATAGTTCACACCCTCTTTATGGAGAGTACATTTTCGCGCTTCAACTGTTCCACAAGATTCATATTCGAACCAAGGTACTGTTTTTGTTGTTGTTTACAATGAATATGGCAGCTAATGATGGTAAGTTTATATACTTAGCATATTAATGGAATATGAAGGGCGTCCAAATGTTGATTGAACGACATTGTCTCACCTTCAACGTTTGTTTCTGAAAAGTAATATGAAAACATCCTGGTCTGGAAGAGAGGGACATTGGTTTCAAAACGAGGATGGTGGAAATGTATTTTTTTTTTCATGCAAACAATTACAAAGAAGGGAAACTTAATCAACGGCTTTTCGTACTGAAAGGAGGATGATGCGTATTTTCTTTTTGGGTTTTTATAGGTAATTTTATTTGAGCTATCGTCAGAAACAATTTTAAGTATAGAACAGCTAGAAAGATCATGGTATGGATTTCACCTTGAAAATTTATTACTACCTACTTTTGCAAAAATTTTACCTATCAAACCAGAATAATAAAAACTGTAGCAGAAGATTAAAATTGAAAAAAGATTTTACACTATAAAATAATGACATTATAATCTAAATTAATCAATTGATTTATTATTTTGAATAAAAACTGTAAATAAGTCTTAAATAATGACATTATAATCTAAATTAATCAATTGATTTATTATTTTGAATAAAAACTGTAAATAAGTCTTAAATAATGTGTTACATGTGTCATCAATAAGTTAATTTTATATTTGTAGCACTATTGGAAAAGTTGGAGTTAAAATATCATTTGAATTTGATAAGATTGTTATGACAAAAAATAATGTGTTTATAGAGAAGAGTGTGATCAAGGTTTTTTTTTTTTTTTACATTTAACATCTATGAAGTTGTTAAAGAATAAAATTTGTTTGTTTATATTGTTGATTCATATGATATGGGACATGCTACACTAGGAAATGTTAATTCCTCTTATGTTATGAAATTCCAACAATTAGGATTAATTAATATGCATGATAAACAAAATAAGAAATGCAATATATGAGTAGAATCTAAAATAACTAAGAAAAGTTCATTTGTAGAATATTAAATTGAACTTTTAGGACTGCTTCATATTGATCTAGTTAAACCAAAATTAACCATGTTTAGAGATGGTAAAAATTATTTTGTAACATTTATAGATGACTACTCTAGATACACTAAAGTATACTTAATCAAATATAAGGATGAAGTGTTTGACATGTTCTTAACCTATAAAGCGAAAGTAGAAAATGAATTAAATATAAAAATTAAGAAGATTAAATTAAATAGAGGTTGTGAATATGTATTATTTAATGATTACTGTATTAAAGAAGGTATTGTTTATGAAGTAACTACATTATATTCACCTGATAATGGAGTAATTGAGAGAAAAAAATAGAACTCTTAAAGAAATTATGAATATCATGCTTATTAGTTCTATTGCATCTGATAACCTTTGGAAAGAAAACCTACTTACAATATTTTTTTTTTTACAAAATAGGATACCAAATAAGAAACCTAGTAAAACTCCCTATAAGTCATAGAGAGGTTATCAACCTATTCTTAAATACCTAAGAGTGTGAGGTGTCTAACTAAGGTAATGTTATCTGATCCTAAGAAAAGAAAAATAAGGTCTAAAACTTTTGTATGTTTTTAGGCTATATTGAATATAATGCTACTTATAGGTTTCTTGTCCTTAAAAGTGATGTAATGTAATTGAATATAATATTATAGTGGAGACAAAAAATGTTGAGTTCATTGAACATATTTTTCCTTTAAAAATTAGTAAGATACCTGAATAACCTATAAATATTAAAAGTGATAGCATGAATGAGGAATTGAGAAGAAGTAAGAGACGTAGAAAGGAAACCTCCTTTTAAGATGATTATTACACTTATCTAATTGAAAATGATACAATAAGTTTTTTAGAGACTACTAATGCTTCTGATGCAATACATTGGGATAAGGCCATTTGGATTGAAATTGACTCAATTAAGAAAAATAATACTTAGATTTTAGTAGATTTTCCTAAAAGAACAAAATTCATTGGTTGTAAGTGAATCTTTAAGAAAAAGTATCATCCCGATGGATTCATAGATAAATATAAGATAAGATTAGTAGCAAAGGGTTTCACTCAAAAACTAAATATTGATTATTTTGATACCTTTATCCTTGTGACTAGGATTTCCTCTATTCTCGTTTGGTTAACTCTAGGAGCTATCCATAAGCTAATTATGCACCAAATAGATATTAAGACAACCTTTTTTAATGATAAGTTAGAGGAGGAGATTTATATGTCTCAACCTGAATGGTGTGTTATTCCTAATCAAGAGAACAAAGTATGTAAACTTTTAAAATATTTGTATGGATTAAAACAGATACCAAAACAGTGGCATGAAAAATTTGATAGTGTTCTACATTGTGATGACTTTTCAACTAATGATGTTGGTAAATGTGCGTACTCTAAATTTGAAAGTGATGAATGTATCATTATATGCTTATATGTAGATGACATGCTAATATTTGGTACATGTATTGACATAATCTCTAAAACTAAATTATTTATAAGATATAAATTTGAAATGAAAGACATGGATGAAGTCAATGTAATTTTGGGAGTTAGAATCATAAGGAAGAGTGACAATATTTTACTATCTCAAGAATAATATATTAAGCAACCTTTTAGGAAGTTTGGATATTATAACTTCAAACCAATGAGTATCCCTTATGATGTTAACTCTAAATTAAAGAAAAATAGAGGAGACTATATTTCTCAACCTTAGTATGCCTAGATAATTGGAAGCTTACTGCATTTAATGAATTTTTCTATACCTGACATTGCTTATAAAATAAGTATACTGAATAGGTACACTCAATGTCCTCATCAGGAATATTGGGATGCACTTACAAGACTTATGAGATACTTAAGCTGTTCAATGAATTATGTTATTAAATATAGTAGATTTCCCGCTGTACTAGAAGGGTATATTGATGTTAATTGGATATCCGATTCAGATGAGACAAAATCCACCAATGGTTATGTATTTACACTTAAGGGTGGTGTGATTACATAAGGATCAATCAGATCAACGATTATCACAAGATCAACAATGAAATCAAAGTTTGTTACTCTTGAAATGACTGATAATGAAGCTGAATGGTTGAAAAACTTCTTAGCAAATATTCCATTAGGATTGAAACCAACTTCGTCTGTGTTAATACATTGTGATTGCCAACAACAATAGTTATAGCTAAAAACAAGAATTATAGTGGAAAAAAATAAACATATACAATTGAGACACAATTTGGTAAAACAGTTGCTAAAGAGTGGAACAATTTCAATTGATTATGTGAAGTAATAACAGAATCTAGCAAATGAAACCCCTAGGGAGAAATATGATTTTAGAAATATCGAGGGGAATGAGACTTAAGTCACTTGCAAACAAACAAGTGATGATAACCCAATATTTGTGATTGAAGATCCATAAATAAGGTTCATATGGGTAAAAATAAATCACTTGTTAGTTCCGTTAGCACTAAAATTGATTAAAACCAATTATGTTCATTCCTATTGTTATGAAAGTGGTAGATACTACATCATTGAGATGTTAAATTTTGTAATTAAAATTCTATGTGATGTACGAATTTAATATAAACAAAGTTTTTAATAATTTGCATACCTATTATAGGTGGTGTATGAATTGCATTATAAGCTTGATGAAATCATTTATACGAATGTCAAGTGAGACTGCTTGTATATTTTGGTTCATATAACTTGTTATACCAATTACACTATTTGTTAAGCTTTCAGTTTATGACTAGTTCATATAGTTTGTCTGCCAACGAGAGTTGTGTGAATCATCTTACGAAAGTGTTAGCCCCAACTGCTGCAGATCTGGAACCTCGCATAGCCATTATCCCTTAATTCATGAAAACTACCCTGTCTCTTCTCCCTCATATCTTGACACTTCCACAAGTGTTGGTGGAGATGTGTGGAAGATTGAGTTTTTTTTTTTTTTTTCTAAGCTCATACTACACCTATAAATAGACCACTCCATACTCTTTTAAAACACAAACTTTACTCATCTTCTCTTTTTTTTTCCTTTTTCATTCTATTTTTATCTTGTGTTTATATACTCTTTTAAGAGTTACTTGTTAGATTCTGAGTTTCTCAAAAAATTCAAAAAGTTTTTATTATATCATAGAGGACTTACGCAATACACTACGAATAAGTCTTAAATATAATAATCATATATGTCTCAAAAATATTTATAACAATAATATTATTTCCTTTTCAATAATATTATACTAAAAGAAATCATTAATTCATACATGATACATGTGTCATCTATTAAAGGATAACAGTATTCCCGAATAAAAAAAATAATATTCATTTTAAGATCTTAACTTTTCCTATCTGTTTTTCTTATAATCATTGGTATTTAAGAGTTAAGAAGATAATATTATTTATATTTTATGCAAATTTCTTGCCAATTTTTAAATGAAATGTGTTTGTTGTATATACATGTAATTTTTCAAAATAATATAAAATACATGAAACAATTATCTATTTGACTTATTAGATACGGGAAACTAATCTATGATTATTATCAATCAATAGATATATTTTGTTTCATTCTGAAATTTATATACCAATTTGTTTCATTTTCAGGTCCCAATATCAGGTGATTATACACTTGGTCCCCACTTCTTCAATTTACATCAAATATCATTTTCAAGAAAAACAAAAACCCCTCGTCTTTTTGTTTGTTTGTTTCAGCGTTATATAGTACAACCTTGCCAAGGATATTCCCATCCTAATAAAAATGCTTCAACTGCATACGCAATAACACATATTATAAGTTGGAGCATGTTAACAAAATTAACGTGTAAAGATACATACGAAAAAGATTACGGAAGAGTAATTAATTTATAATGAAATGATGAAAAAGTATGCATGGTAGTTACACACTTCATGATGATATATAATAAGAAAGTGAGTGAACTTCATATAAACTCAATTTACCCTAAAGTCACACTTTTTAGGCATTTTTATACACTATAATAATATTATTTAACCTATTTATTGTTTTTTTAAAGAAAAAAATTAATTAATTAAAATATGACTGTTGTAAATTAATTAGAATAAAAAAAGGTGACCTTCGTTGCCTTACGTTGAAAATTAGTTTAAATTTATTTAATCTACATTTTTTGGTAAAGTAAACTAAACATAAGAGAAAGTGTTGAACAACTTCTTCGTTGCCTAAAAATATTAGATACGAGGAAAGCTATGATATTGAATACCCAAGGGGTAAATAGTACGAGTTTTAATTTTTACTTGTCTATTTTTTTTATTTGTAATTTATTTAATATTGATTTTTGAGTCATAGCGTTGTTGAAGTTAAAATATCAACAAACGTTAAATTAAAATTAATTGTAGTTTAATATTATATAAAATTTTTAAAATTTTTAAATTATTTATATATTTAATTTTAACATGAAACAAATATATGAGTTTAAATATGTTTCAGTTTTAATTATATTAAATGATATTTCACATTATAAAAATCATTAATTATCAAATATTATAATAGTAAAGAAAAAATAATAAAAGATTATTTTTTTTAATTTTATTCTTCTCTTCAAAAAAATATTATAAAATATTTTCAATATTTTTCTACTTCGATTTTTAGTTTCTAATTCGTGATGTTTTTATAATGAATAAAAAATAAAAAATTAAAGAGAAAAATTACAATTTTTATATTATAAAAGTAAAATTATAAGAAAAAAATATAAAAAACTTACCATTTTTATATTGTAAAAGAAAATCGTGGAGAAAAATATTAAAGTAAAAATACAGAAAAAAATATAAAAAATAGTAATATTTATTACAACTATTATTATTTTCAAAATATAATAATTAGTTTTTAATATTTAAAAATAATTTTATTTCATTTTTTAAATTATAATAATTATGTATATTAAATAAAATTTTGAGGGCGGTGACCACTCACATGCCCCTAATTTCGCCTCTGATTAAGTGGTTTTTAATTTAATTAAATTTTTGAAGTTTAAGTCATATGTAAACGTGATATATATGGTCATGAATTTTCTATAATTATATGTTATTTTATTTTTTAATATAATTAATAAATTAATTAAAAAAATATTTTTATTTTTATTTTTATTTTCATTCCAAATATTTCAATTACATATAATTTTTTTAAAATATTATTAATTACTCGTTTTTTTAACTTTTATCTTAAATATATCCTCTAAAATTATAAATAAAAATGTGGTAATAACGTGTTTCCGCTAATCTGAACAATAATTTTATATACAGATGAGATGAAGACACACTGGTATATAAAGATTGAAAGAACAATAAACACGAATTATTGAGAATTCATGTACGTAATCTACCTACTGCATTCTGGTTTAGTTTATTTATTTCTTTTGTTGATTTAAAAAAAAAACACAATAACATGATTGGTCCAAGATAAACAATACATTATTGACAAGTCTAAGTTAGACTGTTTATTAGAGATTAACAATTTAATTTAAAAAAATCTTAATTATTTAATAAAAATAACAACTAAAATACTTCGAATAAAATTTAATTTATTATCAAATATAATAACTTTATTTCAATATCAATTTTATTTAAATTAAATCAATATAAATTTAATTTAAATGAAAAAAAGATAAAAAATCAATTTAATTTAGGTAAAACGATCTCGATTATAAATTCAATTTATTTTGTTGAATTTGAATTGGATACGGATTCAACCACCCCACTGATTATGAATGTTTGATGAGCAAGACTTCCAAATAAATCGATGGTGAGAGATCAATGATCAATTGACGATGGTGGTTCTCCAATAAGATTAATATTATGCTAAAAATGGATTTCATATTTTTAAGTGTCACCCTAACACTCAAATTTGAGGGGTTTCTATTTGAACGATGATATATGCATCTAGTAGTTACATATTTGTCATATTTAAGATGAACTAAATTTTCGGACATTAATTCAAGAAATTCCATGAACAATAACATTAAAAGTCAATGCAGCCATGAGATAGTTTTGTTTGGGACTGAAGTGTGATTTAGTGTTTATAAATATATATTAATTTTCGTGTATTAGACCTCAATCAATTCTAGCAACTTGAGTTAATTTGTGTTTATAATTATATTTTGAATTGAATACATTACATGCATGGCAAAGCAAACCTTGTAATATTATTCATCAAACAAGAAGATGAAGAGATTAATGCATCATTTACAATAGTGCTTCACAAATTATTAACAATGCGTACAATTAAGAAAAACACACAAACAAGGCAGCAATCTATGCATACAGTCCAACTTATTCATACACAAAAGCAATTCATCACGCGAACATTTCCTTCTTCGATCATATTAGTATAGGGCTGAGATTCCACAGTACGCTTTGATTCGAGAATAGGGCTCTTTGATTTTCTCTTTGTCATAGAAACGAAGGTAGTCATAATGGTCGAAAATCGGTTTATAAAGCAAGGGATGTTGCTCATTAACTAGCTCATCCGGAATCTGCATATTCTTATCACCACTAAAAGAAAATAGTCCCATAGAGTATCTGGTTTTCTTTGCATTCATGGTAACTCTGTGCTCACATGGTCGTATCCTGCCATTACTCCATACCTAGCACATCGAAATATAATGTGCCAAAGTTCATTAAACCTAACCAAATATATTACTACATGGATTAAATAAACATAAAAGTTCATATCAGTTTAAAATTTAAAACTGACAGATAAACAAACTTTGACAGCAAAAGGTTAATGAGTAAGTATACTTACATTGAGTGCGTCACCTGCCATAACAACAAAGAGGGAGGAAGAGGCATCAACCCCAATCCATTCTTCATCCTTCAGCTTGATTTCCAAGCCATTCAGATGATTCAGCTGATGAACTATGGATACGATGGTCAAGTCCGTGTGAGAATCTAATCCAGTATCCTTTTCATCCATCTCAGGTGTCCTATATTTTATGCATCGTAGCAGATAATCGCTTGATTTTATCATGCGCTCGCATCCTTTTATGTCCACACCATAGCTCTCAAACACCATTCTCTTTGCCATATGGTCTAATTCTGCCAACAACTTAGCATACTCATTGATGCTTTCACTGTATATTTGGACAAATGAAATACCTTGAGCACTTGTATACAATAATCATATCATAAACAAAATTATAGAACAATAAGTAATATTCTCCTTCCTATTTCTCTTTTATTAAGAGGCAAGCACAAAAACAAAGAACAGTATTTTTAGCATGAAAAAGTGTTGAAGTAGAAGCATCTATGTTACAGTTTTGAATTAAATATATGATCTCAAGTTCACAGTTTTGGTTCATTATTTTTGGCTTCAAATTCTAAAAGTTTGCAAATGATGTTACCCTTTTGATCAAGTATCACTTTTTAATAGGAAAAACACATCATGAAGCAAACAAAGAGAGTGATCTGGATCCTTCATTTTACATGAAATATGCTGGAAAGGAAAAAGGGTACCTACCAGAAACGATGATTCCCCTGCGGCCACATTATGTGGGTGAATTTTTGGCACCCTTGTAAGGTCAAAGGATCATCAATGCCCAAAGACTCAAACAAGGGAATCCACGAGACTTGTCCTAAGTAGCCATGGAAAGGTTTGTCGCAGGTTTTTTGTCTTTTTGTTTCCAGTGGGAGACTAAACAACTGTTCTATTGCAGATACAACAGAGTCACAAAGGTCTTTGCCAATTGAATCATAGCGTGCCACGAAACAACCATTGTCTTCAAGCGCAGACCTAACAAGAGTGCAGGCTGAGAGCCATGCGTCGGTGCCAGGTTTCATGGTTGCGTCAGTGAAGTCCACCACATGAAGTTGAGACTGTGTTTGGGATCCCATCATGCTGTGCTCTCTCCACAACAATGTCACAGCTCTTGCTCAAAACAATTTGTGCTTTGATATGGTCATGGTTTTTTTCCAATTTTCTTTGATTTTATAATGTAATAATGTTATCTTCTCTATGTCCTTAGTCATGATTAATTCTTTTTTAATGAACGTCATTGAGTTTAGAATGAATTAGGAAAAAAAAATAAAGAAGAGAAATTGGTGAATTATGGTTAGGTGAATCAAACATTTTTTTTTTAATGAACGTAATTAGTTATTAAAGTTGAATATTTTGAAAAAAATTGTAATATTTTATAATGTTGGTTGGGTGAATCAAACTATTTTTAAATTCGTATTTTTATAAAATGATTTGGTTTACTAAACGATTTTTATACAAGTAAAACACGTTTTAGAAAAAAGAAAACTGTAATTTATAAAAATAGTTTCAGTAACCATTTTTATGAACTGCTTGGATTCAATTTTTAAAATTCTTAAATCTTTTAATAATACATTATTTTCATATTTTTTTATCAGACATAGACTAGATATATAACTGGTGTGGTAGTCAACTTTTTCATAAATTGATAATTGACGTAGAATGTCTCCCACTTTTTACATTTGATATATGTACATTAATTTTTTAATAAGTTAAAAATATTTAAAATAATTGATGTGAAAAAAATATCTTTTTATTATTTTTTTAATCATATTTTCTAAATTATTTTTTTTATTTTACAATTTAATCATTTAAGTGTTTTTTCGCTCATATTTTATCATTATACTTTTGAATTTTTTTATATTTTATGGATATGGCAAATGTATAATAAAAGGTTGTTTATATGATATATGTGGCAAAAAAAATGGTTGATAATCAAGGTAAAAACTGTAAATTTAATGATAAATTATGCGAAAAAATGTTTAAATACTAAATTTCTTAAAATAATTGTAATTAAAGATAAATCTATCATATATATATATATATATATATATATATATATATATATATATATATATATATAAATTATATACTAGAGGACCACCATATAATTTACTCCTTATGATCTCAGCAAATCCATTCAATCTTTGGCAATGGCTTTAATCCACAATATAACTTATCACTAAAAAAACGTATTAAAATCTTCCGTAAACGTCATGGTTATTCTATCAAGATAAAAAAATGTTTGATGTTTTACAAGAGAATTTTGACTTTTTATAAGTTCTTGATAATATTGAAATTAAAATAAAACTAAATAATGCATTTAAACATGTTAAATATAATTAATTTCAACTTAAATATCTAAGTGGAATTTATTATCCGAAGCACCAACACGTCAATTTGTCATGCAAGACGATTTCTTATGACATTGCAAATCATAATATTATTCCTTAACCACACTATTATTAGATATTATGATAACATTGGGTCATTTTCATTCATATATTTTGCAATTATGTGACTTTTTTAATGTCATCATAGCACGAAATTGCAATGATGCATGAATTATTGAAACTAACATACGAAGCTTCAAACTATTTAGTTCAAGTATCTCTATCCAAATTAAATTGTTCTTATTATAAATTCTAACCTTTTTTTTTAAGTCAACGAATGACTGAGAAAATAGCTAGTAAAAAATAAATATTAGTATTGAAAGTAAAAAAAAAAATCTATTTGTTGTGTTTATATGATATTTTTCATTTTTTAGTTTACAGTATATATCTTGTTGCAATAGAACTATACTAAATAAGTAAGACGTGTATTTAGATTATGCTTTAGACTTTATTTCGTGTAACAAAATAATAAATTATTTAGTATAAGATAATAACATAAGAGTGTGAAAGGTGTAGGAGTAGAGAAAATTGTATTAGAAATTTGTAAAAGACACACTAAAAGAAAAAAATTGTATCAATGATTCATCCACGAGAGTGTGGTTGCCTCTATGGGGTTCTGGTACAATTTAGTTTAGTCTTTAATTAAAAATACATCTTACAAAATATAAAATTATGTGTTATTTAGTTTGTACTTAACCTAAACTCTAGATTATTATTAATATTATTATTTTTACAATTTAGATTGAATCATTTTTGTGGTTTTTAATTTATTGTTCTAATTTTTTATATTATTTAAGATTGACTTCTTCTTTTTATATTTTAAATTAAAATATAATAATAAAAAATTTGCTACTTAAAAGCTAAAAAATATATTTAAATAAAAATTAATGAAACATAACACAATATATTTAAAACCATTAAAAGTTACTAATATTTTTTTCTCCAACTTCTTCCTAATAGAGATCAACTTCATTTTGTCCAAGTTCTTATTTAAATTCCATAACCAATGTCAATTCAAGTGATTGGGGATTTTTTTTTTTTTTCATTTAACAAGGTTGTGAACAAATTTCAACCTGATATATCCAACAAGATCTAAGTCTACGAGTCTTTTGCTCTGTAAGATCAAATTTACGAATGTATAAATGTTGGTATAAAAGATAATGAAAAGAATTTGCGAATATAATAAATATCAATAATAAATAAAATATTTATAATTTTTATAATTTGCATATTTAATTATTTAAGTTTTAGCTAATTTAACTTTTCAAATAATATGAAAGATATCACTTTATTAAAAAAATAAGAGAGATTAATGTAGATTATTAAAAATATAAAAAATTAAGTATTCATTTAAAATTTAGAGAAAATGTGACTGATATTTTATTAAAATATAAAATAAAAACAATAATCAAGACAAGATAAAGGCTAGACAGAAACAATAATCAATCTTAGGCCTCAATGGCTTTCTTGTCTTTAATTACCTCTTTATGACAAACTCTCACATATATTTTTTATATGTAATTTTGTCTTTTTGTATTAATTAAATTCATAATTTTATCATTTAGTTTTTTTTTTAATTAAACCAACCTCTCCCCCCCCCTCTCTCTCTCTCTCTCTCTATCTATCTATATATATATATATATATATATATATATATATATATATATTAACTGGATAAGACTGAAAAGTTCAATTGGTTCAGCCTTTCCTTATTATTTTTAAATAATCGAATTTTAATTAAATTAATATAAAATAAAAAAATCTACACAAAATTAATAAAATCGAAAAAGCTGGATAAATTTTTATTGATCTGATTTTGATAAAATAAAAATAAAGATAAATTTTTTTAATTATTTTTAAATGCACTTTTTTTATTAAATAAATAATATTTTTAATTTTTTTATTTATTTTATATTAATTATGTCAATTTTAAATAATAATTATTTTATTATATTTTTAACTTATTTTAATTTTATTTTCTTTATTTATAATTTCAAATTATTTTAATAATTATTTTATTTTATTTAAATTATTATTATTATTAATGAACTTATTATATTATAAAAATATTATTTTATTAAATCTAATTATACTTCAATTAAATTTTTATTAAACTTTTAAATCTTAAATCCATGTTTTAACCAATTTAATATCCCATTTTAAAAACATTCATTCAAACTTTAAAGTTGATTAATTAACTAAGAAGGAGATGAACACGTTGATATTAGATTAATCGATTTAGAAAACTAGAGAGAAATATACCATTTCCATGGGTAATATTTTATTCATCAAGTAATTTCACATCACATTATTTATCTTTGTGATATATTCATATCATAGGACTTCACATTATACATATTTTGTGCATCTCAAATGCCACAATATGCCTTGATCCTAGAAGCAGCTTTAACAGCTTCTTCTGTGAGGAAGAAACGAAGATATCCATAATGGTCAAATGGTTTATAACGAAGAGGGTGTTCCTCATCCACTAATTTTTCCTCTGCTTCCATCACCTTTCCAGCATATGAAAGCAGCCCCAAACTGTATCTCTCTACCTTTGAATTCATCAATACTCTGTGTACACAACTGCGAATCCTGTCATTACTCCATACCTGCAAATTTTTATTTTTTTAATGCAAGAAAAATCATTCAATCATATTCATAGTATAACCACTACATGAATCACACCATGTTATTATATTTAGTTAAAAACTAAAGATTCTGAAATACTATTTGTTTTAACCCATAATGATTTTTATAGTAGATCTCGTATTCAAATAAGAATGAGGGTTATGCTAATTAGGCCTTCCACAATCAATTACTAATTCACAAGTCAATAGTTGCAGTGTTGTTAATGTAATTTTAATATTATTAATCAATAATATGTTATCTTTGTAACGACTTTAAATACATACTTATTATAAAAAACATCATGTTTTATGATTATATGATATTATTAAAAAAAATATCATAGTCATCATGTTATACTAAATATATTATTTATTAGTATTAATAAAAAATGTTCATGCATCCTGACAGGTAGTATACAAACAAAAGAGTAGTTTTCTATCTTCATTTTTCATTTCATAATTACAAGTTGTGTCATTGGCAGACTTTATTTTAACAACTATTACGTATAACAGACCTGTTATAGAGGCATATATAATTTAGTGGGGTCACTTATATGGCTACAAGAATATTACATTAACTTATATGCTTGGACAAGATTCTTATAAGGATTTCTCCAACAAAAAACAAATAATACTAGAATTAAGGTATACAGAAGTTGAACATGAAGAAACTGATATGACAATTTTATTAGGATTTTATTATTATTATTTTAAGGTATTATTAATTTTAAAATTTTAATGTATAATTTTATTTTTTAAAAATATTTTAATAAATTAATAAAAAGAACTTATATAAATTATCTTAATTTTGATTTTTAAGTAATTTGAGATTCATAATCCTAACCCATAGAATAAAGAAAGACTTTATCTGTTTTAAAATCAATGTTTTGTCTAGAAATAAACTCGTACCATAATAAATTTAGTGACAAGGTGAAAAACATAATACCATAAATGCATCACCGGCCAATACTGCAAACATGGAGGGTGAGGCATCAACCTGGATCCACTCTCCATTCTCCAACTGAATCTCTAAGCCAGTTAACCTCTGATTCAATATAGTAAGGAACCCTGAATCTGTATGAGGACGCACTCCTAAGTTGGTTTCACCAACCTTCGGTGTTCTATATTTGTAGCATCTCAGAATATAATCAGTTGATTCAATCAGAGACTCACATTTCTGATTCTCCAATCCATAGCTCCCAAACACCATTCTCTTAACCATATAATCCAGTTCTGCCACTTTCTTTGCATAGGAATTCACACTTTCACTAAAAAGAAAACAAAAAGAAAATGTTTATAAAAGTCTCATCCAATTGTAAACCATCATGTGTGAGAAGATAACTTCATTTTTTAACTGACATAAAAATCATACCAACTTCAAACTACTTTATATTATCAGTTCATAACTACTAAACTCTTTTTAATAACTTGAAGGTTTGTTCAATAGTTCATGGAAAAAGGGTTACCTGAATTGGTCATTCCCTTGTGGCCACATGGTGGTTGTGTACTTGTGACAGTCTTTAGCATTTAATGGGTTATCGATGGCCATGGATTCATACAAAGGAATATCAGGGCGTTGTCCTGCATAGCTGTAGATAGGTTTATCAGTGGTGTGTTGCATTTTTGTTTCTAATGGAAGGGCCAAGAGTTGTTCCATTGCAGAGAAGATAGAGTCATGGAGCAGTGGATCAATATTGTAGTGTGCCAGGAATCCACCGTGATGCTCTAAGGCACCCCTCACAACATCACAAGTGGAAACCCATGTTTGAGTTCCAGGTTTCAGGTCTTCATTACTGAAATCAATAACAGGTAGAGAAATCTCACACTCTCTCTCTGACCCCATCATCACCCTTCCCAACCTTCTCTCCCAAAGCGATTACCAAATTATGTTTCGATTCTCGAGTATTTATACTTGGTTTTGTTGGGTATTTTCTCATGTGATTTCATGGATGAGAGATGAGTCCCTCACACTAAAAAAAATCAATACCACTTTAAACCTAAAAGTATTAAAATTATAAATTTTTATAGATTTTTTTTTATTTACACGTCAACTTTTCACTTTTTGATCAAAATTTGTACTCGCATTTAAACTTAAATGTATTTGAATTATGTTAAAGATAATTTTAGGAAGAGGATAACTAATAATACATCCTTTTAAATGATTTATTTTAATAACTGAATATTAACAATCTAAATCTAGTTGATAGAGTGAACACTTTTAAGAAAATCAAACGAAAATAAAAATAAAATAATCTTTTATGAAATTTATTATATGATTAGGAAGAGAAATTTAATTCAAAACCTCAATTAATTTTTTTGTTGATTGGTTTTCAGAAAATATGAAGAATTTATTTTATATGATTAACTCAATTTAATTTTTGTAAGATGAGATTTATTTTGCCGAACTTTTAGTTAATGAAATCTTTCTAGATTATATTTATTTATATTATATAATTTAATTGTATATTTATTTGATATGAGATTTTATTGAACGTATTTAAGTCATAGAATGGATTTAAAAATAAAAAAAGTGGTGAAAGAAGAGTTAATGGATAATAAGGAAAACTTTGAACCAAATTTAGTTATAAAATAGAATAATTGGAAAAAAAGTGTGATGTTTCACTACTAAAAATTCTCATTTTTCATGGGAATATTTTTGCAAAATTTTGATAAAAATTGTAAGAAATAAATTTTCTATAAATTTAAACAATTTTTTACAAGAAAATTGGCAGAAAAAAACTAGTTTTCTAGTAGTGTTTTATAATAATGGAAGGATGAATCAAACTATATGTATAAATTGTTAATAAGTATTAAAAAGATAATCCAATTGAACACGTTTAAAAAAAAAACAAAAACGAATCAATTTATAAAAAGAGTTTCAGTCACAAACCCATTTTTATGAAGTGTTTGATTCATTTATAACATGGAATATGCGAGTGGGGAAATTTTGTTACATCATGTAAATAAGAAACTCATAAATATACATCCCTTAACATTTTATAACCCAAGAGTACAGAGAGTTTAACTTTTAAAATTTTTCTCCCTTATTCCTTGATTTTCAATTTTTTTCTCACATAAAGTATAGTTAAATGGTTTTCTTATAGTTAATAAAACCAAATTATTTAGTAAATAGAACTCATTTTTAATATATATTTTTTAGATTTTAAACACGAATAACCATTAGAGTGACCATTTATATTAAATCATCATCAAACCAACGACTCTCTTCTCCAAACTCATTATTGATAAACAAATAAATCAAGCAAAGTTTTCAAATTTAACAAATTAAAAATAAAAAATTAATTTTAAATAATAATAATAATAATAATAATAATAATAATAATAATAATAATAATAATAATTTCGCAATCCAATCACTCATCATCCAACATATGTATTACTTGATGGTTGCATTTCTATTAAAAACTTATATATCGTACCACACAACGGGACCATTTCTATGAATAAAATCAAAATTTAATTTAACTAAAGAATAGCTTAACAAACTAAAAGTACATGGTTTTGTTACAAACATTATGATATGTAAAAAAATAAAATTGAAAAACATAATGATATGATGTCGGGAAAAACTTTAGTGATAAAATATATGAAAATTATAAACTTAATAATAAAATGTGAAAGAAAAAAACCCTAAAAATCGTAAACTAATTATAATTGAATGATAAATGTGTATTTATTTATAATATTTTTCTTCATGGGTATATTGTTCTCAAGTATATATACTACGGGACCACGTATAATTTCACTATCCATATGATCTCACCAAATCGATCCAATACTTTAGGACAATGGCTTAATCCACAATAATCACTAAAAAAAAAAACAAATCTTCTATAAATATTCCGTTCAAACTTCGTGATTTATTCTATTAATATATATATATATATAAAAACTTTTCATGTTTTTAAAAAATTAATTTTTTAATGTAAGTGTGAATTGAAAATATATTAAATAAAAATGAGAAAGATGAATAATATATATTAAAAAAATAACACATTGAGTCAAAATGACGTAATTTTATTTATGAGAAGCATTTGGTGTTAACTTAATATTTAATATTTTTGTTGATTTTTTATAAAATTAAAATTAAAGAAAGCAACTAATTTCAAGTTAAAAATCTGGAATTATCTTATGCAAAGCACCATCATGTCAACTTGCTATCCATGACACTTTCTTATGCCATAGCAAATGATAATATTTTCCCAATTAGATATTATAACGTTGTGTCATTTTCATGCATATATTACAAGTATTTTAATTTTTTAATGTCACACCATAGTAGGAAGATTGGATTGGTGAATGAATTATTCAAATTACATACGAAGCTTCAAACTATAAAGTTCATGCCAAGAATCTTCTTCCAAATCAATTAACACAGCAAATTCAGGTGAAAAAAATGGGATCAGAAACCGAAGTGAAGCTTCCAATCATTGACTTCTCCAAATTGGACTTGGAATCCAATGTTGCAGAGTGGGAATCAGTGAAATCCCAAGTTCACAAAGCACTTGCAGAGTATGGTTCCTTTGAGGCTGTGTTTGATAAAGTCCCTTCGGATTTTCGAAAAGCCATATTTCTTGAAGTGGAAGAGCTATTCGATCTCCCTTTAGAAACCAAGCAACGCGTTGCGTCTAGTAGGCCATACCGTGGTTATGTTCAGCCTGTTGAAATCTATGAGAGCATGGGAATTGAGGATGCTAATGTTCATGAGAAAGTGGAAAATTTGATCAAGATCTTATGGCCACAAGGAAAACCAAGTTTTAGGTATGCATTATAAATTGGTCTTTATTTAACAAACCACATCTCACACTTGTGATTTACCATTTATGTTTGAGCATAAGAGAACTTATCCACCACATCAATCAGTTGCCAGTGAAACAGCACAGTTTTAACATCATAATAAAATAGAATTCCCTTTTGATCCTCTTTTGTTGTTCATCATATGGCAGCAAAAATCTGCTATTCTTCACTGAGCAAGTGTCAAGGTTGGATCAGATGATTAGGAAGATGATTTTGGAGAGTTTAGGTGTTGAAAAGTATTTGGATGAGCACATGAACTCTACAAATTACCTTGCACGGCTTATCAAGTACGAAGGCCCTCAAACTAATGAACCAAAAGTTGGGATAACAGATCACACAGATAAGAACTTATTGACCATCTTATGTCAAAATCAAATTGATGGTTTAGAGATACAGACCAAAAGTGGAGACTGGATCAAATACAAGCCCTCAACATCAACCAGTTTTGTTGTTGTCACCGGAGACACACTTTATGTAACTTCTATATACACTCCCACTTTCTGCACAGAAACTAGAAAATGATGCTATAAAAAAATGTGGCTAAAAAATTTGATATATGTTGCAGGCATGGACTAATGGAAGGGTGCACACACCGTTTCACCGAGTGATGATGACTGGAAATGAGACAAGGTTCACTATTGGACTGTTCACAGTTCCAAAGTCAGGGTTCGTAATAAAGGCCCCAGATGAGCTTGTGACTGAGGAGCACCCTTTGCTTTTCAAGCCCTTTGTCCAGAGTGAGTTCATGAAGTTTGTTTACTCTTCTGAGAAAACAAAAAATGCTCTGAAGGTTTATTGTGGTGTTTGAGATTTGATTCATGGTTACAGTAGTGCTCCCTCTACACAATCCCTTTTGGATTTTCTGATAAGGAGTCTGTAATATTTGCATAAAGTTTGCAATTTGGTATGTGAATGTATGAACCTCTCTTCTCCAAGATGGAGGGTGTAATTTTAAGTAAATGAAGGAATAAAATAAACCTTTTAAAAGATAAATAGGTTTTAAAAATAAGGCCAAAGGGATATTTTATTTAAATAAAAATAAAATCAAATATATTTTATGTTGATTTAAGTAAAACTAGAAACAATTCAGTCATTGATGGAGTTTGATCAAATTAGCATGTAAAAATCTCTTACTTGAAAATATATTCATCAATTACTATAGATTTTTTTTTCAAAGACAATAACCAAAATATATTTATGAATGAAACAAATCAATTTAATAAAGGTTATAACTCTCATGTTGAAAATGAAATAAACAATATTGAAAAAAAATTAAAAGATAAAAAAAAACATTTTATCAAATCTCCTTTCATCTAAAATACACACATGTTTAGTTGCGGATCTTATTGAGAATTGAGGAGGACAGTGACCTCCCAAATTTTCTAACTCTCATACAATTTATGATTTTAACCCTCCTAAACTTTAATATATTTACTTATATATTTATAATTTTATCCTCTCAACGTCTTTTCAATTTTATAATTCTCATATAATTTATGATTTTGTCCCCTAAATTTAATGATCATTTTATATATTTACAATTATATCCCCTCACCCTTTCATCTTCTTTTACCCTTTTATATTTATTTATTATTTTTTAATAATATATTATTTGATTCTCTCATAATTAATGATCAAGATCCTTCATGTAATTTTTTTCAAAAAATTAACAATCATAATTTTTTTAAATCTTGTTGAATTGCATACACATTTAAGTAGTTTTTAATGGAGTTTGATGAGTAAAAGAAGTTATTGAACTTGTATACTAGAAAAGTAACAATTTTCTTAGATAGAATAAACACTTTTAAAATAAAATAAAATAATATTTTATAAAATTAAAAATATGATTGAGAATAAAAAAAACGTCAGTCAAGTATTCTTCATCGGTAAATTAATTAAATATTTTATATCAATAAAATGATTACAAAAAGAAAACTGTCTATTTAATGAGAAGATGTACAAAGTAATACAAACATACGTTTTATTTCCTGAAGATTGGTTTTAAACATCAAGTCCAGCCTATTCACCCAAAAGAATACCACGGCCCATCTAAGATTTAAAGGCCCAATCCACACATTCTAAAGGTCATGCTATTCGTACTACATCCTTCTTGCTAAGTTCACCTCAACAATATTTCAAAAATTTAAATTTTCTAAACCTCCTTAAAATTTCCCACCCTAGCCCCAACACTCCTTCATTTCTCTCTCCTGTCCTATTCAATCACTCCCTCTGTCTATTCTTTTATATAAATATTCGAAGAAACAAATAGAAAGAATCTAAGAGAAAAAAAAAACAGCAAGTAGTGAGGAATAAATAAAAGTATAAATCATTTGGTTGAGAAAATGAGAAATAGTAGAAGAATAAGGTAGAAGTTAAACTTTTAAGATTCTTTTTATCTTAAAAAATATCACAATTTGTTTTAGAAATGATTAACAAAATTAAATTTTAGATCGAAGGATCAATTATATATGAAAAAGATATAAACATGTTATAACGTCTATAATTTAAATAAATTTAAAATTTTTTATTTTATTCCTCATAATAATTAAGACTAATTTTAAAAAATTATTATTTATTTAAGATATTTCTTTTAATAAAAATAAATTATTATTATAATTATTAAAATAAATTATAATAATATTTTTTTTGAATCCACAAAGATGATATCTTCAAGTATAATAAACAATTAAAGTTGTTTTAAATATTTAGAATTAAAAAATATTTTAATATATATATATATATATATATAATTATTTTATTTAAAAAAGTAACATCTAAATTATACATACATCAAAAGTGATGGTTATTAATTTCCACATATTAAATTAAAAATATATGTAAAATAATTTCGATTAATTTTTATGTAATCGAATTAAAACTACATCTAAAATACTTATTATTAGCCTTATATAAAACCCGGCAGTTTCAAAATAATATCAACTGTTTTAAAATTAAATAAAAAGAAAATATATTTTATAAAGGCTATTGGCATTGTTTTTCTGCACCATGTACTATTTTTTCATATTTTTTATTAATTTAAAATGATAATATTGTTGTTAAGATAAATAGGTTTTGAATTTTTTTTATATAAATATTTTAGAATAAGTTTTCTAAAAATGTTTTAGTACTTTTTCATATTAAAGAACATTTATTCTGAAAAGTTTTCTAAAAAGTTTATTTTAGAAAATTTATGAAAATATTTTAAATTGACATTTTTGAAAGCCTTTGTCTGAACATTGATTTTAGAATGTTTTTGGAAATTTTTTGAAAAGTTTAAAGCAAAATATTTCTAAAAAAGTCCTCCGAAATAGTAGTATACACATAATCATTCATGAATTTATTATATTTCTCTTTTAGTTTTATCACTTTCCTTCACACCTCACACTATCAGATGTGGTCATTGCTCATGGCACATTTTAGCGATTACACAAGTTTAGAGTTGAAGGAGGGAAAGGTGGTGGCATTATACCATACATACTCACCATAAAAAATGTCACGGGTGACGATATTGTTCCCTAAAGCACAAAACAAGAAAGGAGGTACAAGATCATGGAGGTACAATGAGGTACACGCAAAAGTTAAAAATACATATGTATAGTATGAGGGTATAAAATGAAAATATGGAGGTGCGGGGAAAATATGATAAGGCTATCAGAACACACATGCTTTATTGGCCAAAACAAATATTGGTTATCATAGTTGGCCTAAAACGCTTTTTTCACAACCGTAAAGGAAAATATTCACGGTTAATAAAAAAATATATGAAAACCTAGGTTAGGAACAACTGAAAATTAAATAAGAAAAAAAGGAATTTCAATAACAATAACAAATAAATCTCACAACATTTGAAACTACTGACGTTATTAATGTAGAAAAGTATCATAGAAATACAAATAAAAACACTTTTTTAAATTCCAAAATCATTTAATATTATTATTTTGCTTGTAATATTGCTATCAAGCTTCATTTGTATTGCTTATGACACAATTTCATGTCAAACTTAAATTGGTGTGAAATTTACATCTTGTAATTACACTCTAGTTAATTATGTAGAATTGATTTATGAAATTTTACACAACTTTTTCTTTTGCTATTGAAACACATGTCAATAAAAAGGCTGCACTCAAATATATACAAAAATTCAAAATTATGTGTTGCTAAGAAAAGTTTAGGAAGTACCGTGAAGGATTGTACAAAGTTCAAAGTGGTTATAGGTCTTGAACATTAATCATTGTGTTTATGTACTTTCACCCACAACATCATCATTTAAAGGATCTTCGAAAATTGATAACCACATATTCTTCTATATGTTGTTATTAAGTAGGATTGTTTCTTTCTTTTTTTTAAATCAATGTACAAAGATGAAAAATAGTTAATATAAAAGGGATTGATAAAAAGTTGAAGGTATAACTATGTCTTAGCTTTCTTAATCTACAAAGTGGTTATAATGAGTTTTGGCAAGAGTTTGGTTGATATGATTGTGGGATGATTAAATAAGGCATTGTGGTTTTTAAGATGATAAAGTTGTGCTTTGAAACTGAATGTAGAATTTAATATTGCATATTAGTATTTTTTGTGTAAATTAGTTGGATTTCATTGTTCAATTATTTAGGCATGTCACTTTTTTCAAGATGAATTAATTTTTCAAGTTGAACCACTTTATCACCTGTAGGTTATTTTTTATTTAGACTAACAAATAAAAAAAAACAATTTAGAAAATTCTTTCAATTAAGCTTTGATCATAATCACTTAGTTCTTGATTATAAATTCTGATTTTGGATTTTCAAAATTAGTCCAAACATTAAAGTAAAGTGCGAGAAAAGTAAATGTGTGAGAAATATAAAGTATTGGAAATGTAAATGTGTTGGAAGAGTAAATCTAACTCATTACCGTGTGAGAAAAGTAAATGTGCAAAGGAAGTAAATATGCAGAAAGAGTAAATTGTTGTAAAAGTGAATCTAACTAGTTACTAAGATCAAAATGAAACTGATAAAGAAACTTAATCAAAGTGGTGATCTAAATTGTTAATAACTCCATTAAAATAATTTTTTCTTTATTCATGACGTCTTTTTAAAATGTCAGTGTCTTCCAAAATAATTTATACTTATTTTGTCACACATAATTACACTTATTTCATCCTATTTATACTTTATTTTTTGTAACCACTAAGCAAAATAAAATAAAATACAAATAAAAACGGCACCTTCCTTATTTAATAGTTTTTCCTTCCTTTTTTGAGTAGTTGCATTGTCATGTAGCACTTGTAATCGTTTATGTCACTTCATGGAGTTATAATTGTTTTTGTCACATGATAAAGTTATAATCATTTTTGCATACTTTACGATTGTATAACTCCTTCTCGATCTCTTATCTTCTTTGATTGTATAACTATTTTTCGTTCCCTTATTTTCTAGATTTCTCTAAATCTTTTTTTTTATCACTAATAACATTATCTTTTTCTTCCAATTTGTTTCTTGATTTCCCTCTAATAATTATGAATCCTCAATTCTGATTCTTCTATTCACCTTTACCACCTTACTTTCATCTATATTTTCCTTGTGATTAATATGCACTTTCAGTTATCTATTTCTTCAATTTACACTTTCGATAACTTGTTTCTCTCGATCTCGATTTCCTTTACATCTCTTGATTGACTCCTCAATTTCTTACATTCTCGATCTTTCACAATCCCGATCGAATTTTACCTTCTCAATCTTTACCATCTTAATCTCAATGTTTATACTCTTAATTTTTACCCTTTTGATCTCGATATTTATCATCAATTTCGATTTTCACCTTTTCAATATTTACCACCTCGATGTAGATTTTTCGCCCTCTTGATCCATACCCTCTCAATCTCAATTTTTATCCTCTCGATCTTTACTATCTCGATCTCAATTTTTACCCTTTTAATCTTTAACATCTCAATTTTTATTACCTCGATCTTGATTTTTACCATCTCAATTATCATTTCTTTTTTTTAACTTCATTATTTTTTTCTAGCTCATTCTTTTGATATATTTGTATATTTGCGGGTAACAGTCTAGAAATGACATCTTGGATCGACATTGATGTATTAGGCATGTGACTTATTTGACTTCTCTTCCGCTAGTCACGTGGTTCTATTCTTGATGATGTGTGAAGTACATGTTCGAAATTAATTCTCTTTTGTTAAATGCAATTCAAGTGATGGTGGAATGTGAGGCATGTCTTGTAGGTCAATCCTCTTTTATTAAACACAATAAAGTGACAATGAAGTGTCAGATATGTATTTTAAGACAATCCTTTTCCAACAAGCACATAATCCAAGTGGTAAAAAAATTTTAGGCACACATTTCAAGATAGTCCTATTTTGTTAGGGACACTATCTAAGTGATGGTGACATGTTAAAAATGTGTTTCATATCAATCTTATTATATTAGTCATAAGGTTCAATTAATGATATCAAACACGTATTCCATACCATCATCACTCAAATTGTGACTAATATCATTTCATTATTCCATATTATAATAAATACTAAAATCCATAGGTTATTCCAAACTTATCCCCATTGTTATTAGTATTTGTTCTTTTTTCTAAACTTACCTTTTCAACTTAGTTTTTCTAATTCACACTCCCCTTTTTTTAACTTATTTTGTCAAAATTATAACCTCTTTACATCATTTCATTATTTATCATGATGAGGAGATTACAAACTATCCTATTTAAGGTTTGGTGTTCAAATGTTTATCACTAACTTTAGTCATTGTTAAGAGAGCAGTGGCGGATCTTCAAAGTAGTTAAGGGGGGTCATGACCCCCCAAATTTTGTAACTTATTTATATATTTATGATTTTGGTCCCTCAATATTAAATATATCATAAAGAAAAATAATGAAGAAATAAATTAAATAAGAAAAATTAAAACTAATTTTATTATCTGACATTTTCATCTTCTCTCACCTTTTTATATCTCGTTTATTTAATTGTTTCTCTAATTTCTAAGGAATATATTAAATAAAAAAGATTAAAAGTAGTTCTTCATCTTCTCTCATCTTTTTATATTTTCTCACTAATTGTAATATTGATTGATTAATATTAAATTATTTCTATAGTTTGTACTTTCAAATTCATTGTTTGTCTTTCTTTCTCCCTCCTCATATTTCATGCATCCTTGAAATTATATTGATTGACAAAAGTAATTTTTCTTCATATTTTCACACTTGTTTATTCTATTATTGTTTGTTATTTTGATTTTTGTTGAGGAACATTTGTTGTTTGAGAAAAATATTTTTGTTTTTTATACATTTTTATGATTCTATAATTAGAAAAATAATAATAGATTTATTTTTTCTAGATATGAAGCATAAAAGAATAGATTCATTTTTTAAAAGTGATAAAAGAAATACTTGTAGAGATGAAAACCAAACAAATTCAATATCTTCTCCTATTTTAAAGCATGCTATTGATCATTCAATTATTCAATTAGAATAACATCTTTCTAAGATTCATAGAATTAAAACCAATGAATTTAATATTAATTCTTTGGAGCATGACCCATGAAAACGTCTTCAGATACATGAATATCCTATGAATCAAAGAAATAAAATTAGAAGAGTTTATTTAAATTGGGGTCCATATCAAATACAACTTAAAAACTATCATTTTTTTAAAAGAGAAATACCCTAGGAGATTTCAATACGGTTGGTTTAAAATGTTTCCTTTTTTGCTAGAGTATTCTCCAACTAGTGATAGAGCTTATTGTTTGTCATGTTATCTATTTAGTACATTGTCAAATGGTAGTCTTAGGGCAGATGTGTTTATTAGATAAGGATTTAGATCATGAAAAAAGGTTAATTTAGGAAAGATGAATTCCATTATTGATGAGTTCAAACATTAAAAAAAAAGGCATAATTTTAAATAAATATCTTATTTATTATTATATTTTTTTTTATAATTGGCCTCACCTGGTCAAGATCTGCCATTAGGAGAGAGATTACATTAAATAATTTTAAAACACCATCTTAAAAGGGCCAACAAAGAATATAAAAAAGGGTGACTATCATAATATATTGCTACAAAATCAGACTTATTGTTAAGGTAGTAAAATATACTACCACTTTATTATAGGAAAATGAAGAATATCATTTCTATCTTTAACATATATAACTCACATGTAATTTAAGTATTGAGTTGTACAAATATTTTCAAATTGTAACTATCATATCAATCACTCATAACAACCACTGTTAGGACTTGGAAAAATAAGATGCAATCATACACTTAACTTCTTATTAATCCTTTCCATATCAACTACTTTTGTCTTTGTACACTCATGTTAACAAAGACAAAACACATAACACATAACAACAATATATAATAAAGGATGTGATTGTTGGTCTTCCAGCTAAAGCCTTTAACCTTTTAATGACGAAAAAAATGATGTCATTGTTAAAAGTGTAAATGAGGACAACTAGCAACTTTATAAAGACCAATCCCTCGTAACATTTCCTAAACTTCTCCCATCAAATAAATGCACATGATCCTAAATTTAGGCATGTGTTTGATCATAAAGTTGTAGTTTACCTTTCTATAACTCTTTTTTTATAGCATACACTTCAAGAACAAACAAGAGGTGCGAGATTCCATAAACTAGTTTCACATAATAAACCATTGCAATTAAAAATTGTACATGTCAAGCTAATATATGTTTATTGTAGAGTGTGTATATAGCAAATGCGATGAGAAGTGTAAATCAATATTGCAATTAATATATAATATTGAGAGATTAAAAAATTAGAAAGTGTTCACAACTATCTTTTTCGCTACTATTATAGAGCTTTTGTTTATACAACATTGAAAAATAAAAAGGAAGAAATTCAAATACACATTTAGAATTTGATCTTATAATCAAGGAAAGATCGTTATCTTGACAATTATTTATATCGAGTAAGATAATCATTATAAATAAGTTTTTATATTGTTATTTAATTATATTTCAACTATTTGTAATTATATAGACATTGTTAATAACTTTTACTCATTTATCCTAAGACCAACGTTGTGTTTTGGTTCTATCCATAAAATATAAATTAGTCATAGACATAAAAAAACATATTAAATAATCATATATTTGTGTTATTACAAATATGTTTTCTAATTTGTAGCATTTAATTATATTTGTATTTTTTTAATTAATGTCTTGTCAATAATATATTTTAAGGTTTGTATTGGAATATTGGTAAGTAAAAATAGTAATCTGTAATAGATTATGATGAACATAAATAATTTTTTTCTATAATATGATCATAATTTAATATAAATATATTGTTTTACAGTTAACTAATAGAATAATTGATTTAGTGTAACAGGAAACCTAATATTTATAAGTGTGACTACTATGTCATATATTAGATATTGGTAGCATGATAGTTAAAATCGGACTAATAGTATGATTTGAATCATAATTCATTTAAAAAATCCTATTTTACGATACAATTTATTGAATTTATCGTTTTACACTTTGAATCAAAGCTTAAATCGGATGAATTGAACTTGAATAGTAGTATTCGTGATTCAACTCTATCACACATGATTCTAAAATGTGTATTTAAAAAAAAAATCAATGGGTAAGTAAAAGAAACGAAGCGACTGAGTAAAACAAAGTGACTGGTGAAACGAAACAAGGCAAAAAAAAGGTGAAAAAGGGGGTGATTAAAATGAATGGATATATATGACAAATTTGCTATATAGTGATAATGGTGAGAGTATAGAGAAGCAGCTGTGAGAAAAAAAAAACTACAACAATACAACGTGAGAAAAGAAAAACATAACGGTGCAATGATAAAGTGGTGAGACGAAAAACACAGTAGAATAGTGGTGAGAAGAAAAAGAAGAAGATGGACTACAATAATAAAAAGAAAGAGTAAAATGAGCATTGCAGTTAGAAGGAAAGAAAGAGTAAAATGAGCATTGCAGTTAGAAGGAAGAAAAGAATGTGAGATGAATCATTTATAAGGGATGTGGTAACATTTATTTATTTATTTATTTCTAACCATTGACATTGCCTTGTAACCTTTTTTAATTGTATTTGTAACATCACTTATTGCATGCATGACACTTTTTTTTTTTTTACTTTATCATTCAATTTATTATTTTTATTTTATTTTTGATAATCCTTTTTTTTCTATATCATTCAATTTATTATTTTTATTTTATTTTTATAATCCTCCTTTTTTTCTTTATCATTCAATTTGTTATTTTTATTTTATTTTTGATAATCCTCTTTTTTTTCTTTATCATTCAATTTATTACTTTTTATTATATTATTTTTAATCCTCTTATACTAGTTATTAAAGTGCACCATTATCCATTACTTTATTTTTAATTTTATTTTAATAATGCTTTTTTGTTACTTTAATATTCAATTTTCTATTTCTTATTTTTTTAAATTGAAGTTACAATTTAAATTAGTATATAATTACTTATTAAAACCTGTTTTTATTAGTATACAATTTTAAATTAGTTGATATTTTATTATTTTTTTAAAACCTGTTTGAATTAGTTTGACTTTCTATTTTATTATTTATTTTTATTTTTTATAAAAATAGTTATTATTTAAAGATTGTATTTATTTTATCTCGAAGGAAAAAATCATCTTTATGTTGAATTTGTTGATAAAAGCAATGAGTCACTCAAAGTGGAAGAAAGAAACGAGATATTACATGGGGTCATTGTATGTGTTCCCTCTCATAGACTTTTTTAGTCAAGTGCAAATATTGTTCACATACTTGTTTCAAATAATGTCAAAGACATATTTTTGAAGTTGTTAAAAGATAAAGAAATAAATCAAAGAAAGAAATAGGATAAATTGTTTTAAAGAAGTGGAAATCCAGGGTAGTAATAAAAATGAAACATTAAAGTCATTTTTTCAGGAAGGGAAAATAAGGAATTACAAAGCAAAAAGTTATGAATGAAATGTTTAAAGATAGAGAGTTGGTGATTCTAGACATTTGTAAATGCATATATGGCAATGCTTTACCATTTAATTTGGTAAGAAGCTCCTTATTTGCCCAAATGTTGAAATTTGTTGGGGAATATGGAAAGGGTTTAAAGACTCCTACTTATCATGAAGTTAAAGTATCTTATTTGAAAAAGGCAGTTGACAATATTCAAGCTATTTTGGAGAACTATAAGGTTGAATGGAAAAAATGGGGTTATACTTTAATGTGTGATGGTTGGACAATTGGAAAAGGAGGGTTAGAGGATACTAAAAATGTTCTTAAAAATTAAAGTTCAAGTAGCATTGTTCTTAAAATCTATTGATACTAGTAATGTGATCGAGGATGTCAAACAAATATTTGAACTATTAGATTCTATGATCAAAGAAATTGGGAAAGATAATATTGTGCAAGTTGTAACAGATGCGACTTCTGAGGCAACAAGAAAGATGTTAGAGGAGAAGATAACAAAACTATTTTGGTATCTTTGTGCAACTTATTGCCTTGATTTAATTCTTGAAGACATTAATTAGCTCCCAGTATTTTACAATACCATTGCAAATTCCAAAAAAGTCACAAATTTCATTTATAGGCACACATGAGTCCTAAACTTGTATAGAAAACATTTTAAAGGAAAAGAATTAGTTCGATCAACAACGACAAGATTTGCAACTGAATTTCTCACCCTGCAATGTATAACACAACAAAAAAATGTTCATCGATGTATGTTTGTCTCTCATGAATGGATAACTAGTAACCATGCTAGTAAAGGTAAACAAGTGGTGAACATTGTTTTATATGATAATAAATTTGGAAATCCATCCAATATTGCTTGAAGTGTGTGACTATAGGTGGAAAATATTCTCTAGTGTGCAAGCACATTGAAAAAAAAAAGGATCATTGTTCTAGATTGTCTATGGATTAGTCCACGTTCAAAGTTAAGTTTTTAATATTGATTATGACATTAACAACGTGCACTATGAAAGTATATAGAAGTTATATTCTTAACTTTCTAAAAGGAGTAATACTTTTAATTTTCAATATAAGATTAATCAATATTACTTTTCTTCACTTTAATGGCATCTTTGTATGATTTGATAATGGATTTTTTTAAAATCAATATTAAATATTATAACTATAATAAAATGTTATGTTTTACAATATAATTAAAATAATTATTATAGTTGTAAAATATAAGTAAATATAGAAATATCAAATTTTCTTAAAGGCACGAAAGTAATACAAATTTTGAAACAAAATAATAAAATCAAAGCAAATATACCTAAAGAAGGGTGCAGTGTGTAATGTGCCTATAGAAACAAACATTAAGCATTAAGCATGTTGGATGACCTCATTTCACATTCCTTCGTTTTCTGAATTCTTATTACAAAAATGAGTGAGTGATGAGCCATGAGTATGCATCATGACACACCAAGGCGTGCTTACTGGGGAGTTTTTAGGTCACTCATTCATTTGCTATATTTTAATCACATTATTAATGTCAATAATTCTACATTCAAGTATGCAATTACATTTTCAAATAAGAAGTTGAAAGAAAGATAAGAAACCAAAGGTAGTAAAACAGAGACGGACAAGAAATCACCAAATTTGGGAACATACATACGTGTTATTATCAATGTTGAGTGATCCGGATTAATAGTTAAGAGATTTGCGTGAAAATAAATTAATATACATTAATTATAATTAATATGTTTAATTTTAGTGATATTTATTATAAGATCACAAAATAGATTTATCTATCCTATTTTGATTTATTTTAATATATTAAAAATTAATAAGTCAGAATTTTCTCATTATAATTAGGACGGGTTTACGGATCAGTCCCACTATAATTAAATATATATATATATATATATATATATATATATATATTTAAAATATATTTTTAATTATATAAATATTTTTGTTTTTTTATTTATTAATTAATATTTTTATTAGATAAATTTAAAAAATAATTATATTTATAAATTAAAATAATTAATAATTTAAACTTAATTTGTTAATTTTTATAATTTAAATAATATTATAATATATTTATATATTTTAATAATAGAATATCAAAATATAATATTTTTAATTATAATTTTTTATTTTAATTTTAATATATAAATATTTTAAAAAACAGTTAATGGATTACTCTCTCTATCATTAACTTATCGAATTGATCAGATTGAACAAAATAAGTTGAGGAATTAAAAATATTAAGAATTATATCAATTTATCTTATTTAATCCATTTTATCATCAGAAATTCACGAACATAAAATAATTCATAAACATAAATTTAATGAAATTTTAGGTTTTTGTTAATATTCAATATTATAAATTTTTTATTTTTTTCTTTTGAAAAGTGTTATTAGATGTTAAAATAGAAAATTAATATGTAACTATTATTTATTTTTAAATTTTCATAAAATTTTACACATTTAATATAATTCGATATTTTCTTAATTCAACAGTTAAATTCAATTATGTAAAAAAAGATACTTAATTTTTTGAATATACAAATCCTGACTTATTTTTATATTATTTGTTTAGGTCGAAGAAGGCCTTAATATAGGGACTTTTTTTCATAAATAATATCTGTTTTCAAAAATATTTACCAAAATAGCACCTCTGCAACTTTATTTACACAACTAGCAATGTTTACTGTTCACGTAATAAAATAATATTATTTCGCGCAACTGTTTACTGTTCACGTATTAAAATAATATTATTTTGCATACTGAACTCTCGCTCAAGCGAAGAAAACCTTCGCTTGAGCGAGGAAATCTGTAACGAAGGGGTAATCTGGGGTAAATTCTCGCTCAAGCGAAGAAACCTTCACTTGAGCGAAAAGTATGATCGATTATTATCCAATTATAGTCGATCACTTTGACATATATGACTTTAGATAGCGGTTATTTGGCCAACCGCTATCTAAACTACTACATTAGAAAGCGGTTAAAGTCTAACCGCTATCTAATATATATTTTTAAAAGCGGTTGTTATCAACCGCTATCTAAGGTGACTCAAGCGAAAATCACATCGCTTGAGCGAGGACACCTGGAAAAATGGGGGATTCTCGTTATATCCACCAATGCATTGGTCAGAACTACCTTCATTTTGTGACATTCTCTTCTTCACATCGTCGACCATCGTTGGACCTTCGAAGCATCTCTCCCGGATACGAAGCCTCCTCCGTGGATGACTCCCATTTTTCTGTTACAATCGACCTTCCTCAATATCCGAGCTTTCTTTTTGCCCTTGATCTTGAAGGCTCTGGACCCATTTCTTAATTTGGAGGTTGCTCTCATATTTTGGGGCGTCAAATTTGATGGCACTTTTATTAGATTGAGAAAAAGCCACTCGGAGCTCTCCTCCGCTTCTTAGCAATCCCCGATTGACATTTTCAAGATTACCATTGGACAAGATTACCATTGGACAAGCAAAGCTGTTTTTAAAGAGAATTTTCAAATCTGCTGCATTAATTAATCTGTTGAAAGTTTGTTTTAATCGTTGAAATAGCCGTTATAATCTGTTAAAAGTCCTTTCAACCCATTAATGCGTTCTTGTTTCTTTAACGAGAATGTTTTTAGTTGATACAACCATGTTTATATCGGTTAAAACATTTTACAAACATTTTACGAGTGATTCAATCGATTGATTCGCGTTTTAATCGATTGATTTGCTTTAAAACTTTCTTATAAAACTTTTCAAGTTATTTTAAGCGATACAAAGAAGTTTTAATCGATTAAAAACTTGCACGAAATTTTTCTAAGTTGTTTTAATCGGTTGAAACGCGTTTTAATCGATTGAAACTCGTACAAAGATTTTCCAAGTTATTTTAATCGATTGAAATGTGTTTTAATCGATTGAAACTCTGTACAAAAATTTTCAAGTCATTTTAATCGATTGAAATTCGTTTTAATCGATTGAAATAGGTCTGATCGGTCATAATTCAATTCTGATCGATCATAACCAACTCGATCGGTCATAATTTCATTCTGATCGATCATCCGACTTCCAAAGTGGTTTTAATCGATTAAAAGAAGTTTGTATCGATTAAAATACTGTAAAAACACTTCTTTAAACATTGTAAGTGATTTTAATCGTTTCTTTTAAAACTATATCAGTTAAAAACATTATTAAGAAAGTTCTTTGTCAAAATGCTTTTGTTTTTTATTTATTTAAAACTATTTTTGAGGCATTTTGCAAAATGATGAAGAAACTTTATGCAGCAGAAAAGGTAAGAAACTTTATACTGCAAAATGCTTTTATAAGAAAGTTTTGCAGTATATCAATCGATTAAAACACGAAACAATCGATTGAATCAAACTTAGAAAAGTTTTGTAAAGTGTTTTAATTGATATAACCGTTGTAGTATCAGCTTAAAACAAATCATGTTAAAGAATGAAGAACGTATTAATGGATTGAAAGGACTTTTAACTGATTGAAACGACTATTTCAACAGATTAAAACAAACTTTCAACAGATTAATTAATGCAGCAGTTATGAAAATACTCTTTAAAATCAGTTTGCTTGAACTTTTTAAACATACATTGAATAAGATCTTCGTTTTATCAAATGATTCAATAAGATCTTCATCATTTTCAATTAATTGAAAAACTCCTAAGTTTCATACATTGAGACATTTCTTAACTAACACAATCTAATGATGCGAAGTAGATGCACATGCAATATTGGGACATGTTCTTACTGCTATGACCAGGGGTATGACAATATGAACATTTTTTAATCCTACTTTGATGTTTTGTAATGTCCATCTCGGTTCTTATACGACTTGATTTTGGTCGGCCCTTTGAAGTTCTTTTCATTTCCGGATTTGCACACAAAGTAGGTCCTGTGTATGTTGGCCAATATTCTTCATTTCGCAATAACCCAAATTGTGTTCCGTATACCTTTGAAACTTGTTGTAAGGTATACACTGAATTAATATAGTTGTTGAAGTCATGGTGTGCATGCTTGCATGCAGCAAGAACATGTGAACAAGGCATGTGAAATTTTTGGAATTTCCCACAGTCACACCATAACTCATCAAGGTGAGCTGCAAACTTCCCTGCTGGTCGAACTTCACGCGGGTTTTGTGTTTCTTCTACTACAAATTTTGTGGTAGACTCGTCAAACGTTATGACCACTGTGCGTGTTTGCCTGTGTTTGTGCTTCCTCTAAATTCTTGACCAAAATTTCGAGTATACATGACCGACATTGATGATGACATCTATCCGCCTCCCTCTTTCAATGAAAAATTTGTTGCAACGGGTGTACGTTGCGGTGACCATGGAGCAAATAGGTAGATTTCTTGTTTTTTTCAAAACGAGTTGATAGACTCTGCTATGTTGGTCGTCATGTGGCCCCAACGTCGCCCATTGTCCCATGCAAGTGCCCATTTTTCTCTAGGTATCTCATCCAACCAATTAGCTGCTTGTATGTCACATTGCCTCAAGATGTTGTAATAATAGTAGAATCGTGGTTCGATCATCCCATACGCTACAACAATATTAAAAAAGCATAGTTAATATAAATATTTATTAGCAACAATTATATAATGAATAAATTGAAACAAATTTGAAGCAAAGGAATTACCCATATTTACAACATCTTTCCTCGGTGCGGTGTTTTTGAAATGTCTCATAAAATTACGTGCAATGTGTCTAATGCAATAGACATGCATTGAATTATTTTCTCGTCCATCCGCTTCCATTTCTCATGTATGCACTTCTAATGGATTCATGTCGATTCGATATGAGGCATAATCCTTGCTGGGGTGTGACATATCTTTGAAGGTTTTTTAAGAAAAAAAACCAGGCATCACTTGTTTCACCTTCAACCACTGCAAACGCAATGGGGAGGATGTTGTTGCGGCCATCTTGTGCTACTGCAACCAACAAGGTACCTCTATATTTTCCAAAAAAAAAAGTTCCGTCCACTTGAACAATGGGCTTGCAGTGAACAAATCCATCTATGCATGACCTAAACGCCCAAAACACACGTTTAAAAATATTTGAATTTTGTTGAAGGACTTCACCTTGGTAAGCTAGTTGTGACTGCAGTTTGTAGATGAATCCGGGAACAAATTGTTGCATCGCTTGTAACAAACAAGGCAACTTCTTATACGAATCCTCCCAATTGTCGTAGATGATCTCCACTGCCCTTTGTTTTGCCAACCAGGCCTTCCTGTATGTTATAGTGTAACCCGTTGTTAATTGGATGTGGGCTATGATTGTGGATATTGGTGTTGACGAATCAGCATCAATTAGTTGACCAATTGTTTGGGAAATCATTTTATATCCCAACTTGTTGTGGTCTTGGCTGATTAATGGCGAAACGCATGTATGGTGCCCTTCAAGCTTCATAATCTCCCAATATTGCTCTCTTGTACGCAATATTGCTCGACATCTCCAATTGCATTGGTTATCACCACATTCAACAACATATCTACTTTGGTTTGAAATTTTCACCTTGTATGTGCGAGTGATTGACAATGTGAAAACGGTTGATGACATCTTGAACTTGTTCTTTTGTTATGAAACGTTGTCCAAGAAATAGAGTTCTACTGGGAGAAACAAAAGACTCTCTCGTCCAACGCATGACCATACTCCGGGTCTTGTTGTTGAATGTGATTTTCAAAGTTAAGAAAATGTTGTGGTGGGTTGAATGGTTCCATGAAGTTTGGTGCATGTGTAGGGATATGTGGTTGTTCGTCCTCCGAATCATCTTGGTGTTGGTCGAGAATTTCATCTTCGTCTTCATCCTCACTAAAAGGATCAACGACTTCAATTGGGAGGCCAACAATTTCGTTCTCTTGTGTGGGTAGTTCTTCGTTGATGTTGGTGGAAGGGCCACTTAGAAGTTGGGTCAAAGGGATGTAGTCATTATGTGTGGGTATTTCTGGGTGAGTGTTTGGCAAAGCTTGGTAGGGTAAGGGTGAAATTTCTAGTGAGTGTGTGTTGGGGTATGAAGAAGAAGAAGTTTTAAATGAAACAAAAATTTCAATATCACATACACTTGAGTTTGAATCATGCACATCGAACATGGCCTCCACGTCGTCATCATCTTTCAACTCAACAGCAATGAAGTTGTTGATCCCAACTCCGAGTCTAGTTGGACAGCGAAAATGGATGGTTACTACATTTTCATGGGGTTCTTTCTCCAATTTCTTGTGGATCAACTTCTTCGACCTTTGTAGAGAAATTCCTCTCTTTAAAGGAACAAGTTTTGCAGTCCCAGTATTGAAGGTAACTCCCTCCATGGGACATGGGTTCATGAAACCATCATAGTGGACAATAGTAGACACTACACCCATTTGAGGAGTGTGGAACACAAAGAAGACTAAAGGTAAGAAGAAGAAATAATGCAAATAGCTTCGAGAGATTTAGGAGTGTGCAATGTGAGAACTTCAAAGAATGAAAGTAGTCTATTTATAATGAAGTCCATTGGTTTCAATCCAATGCTCCCTCACATGGTTTACGCTTTTTGTCTGACCCAATGCAGGGAATCCAAGATTGGAATCCAAGATTTTGTCTAAGATTGGAATCCAATGCTCCCTCACATGGTTTCTGCTTTTTTGTCTAACCCAATGCAGGGAATCCAAGATTTTGTCTAAGATTGGAATCCAATGCTCCCTCACATGGTTTCTGCTTTTTTGTCTAACCCAATGCAGGGAATCCAAGATTGGAATCCTAACTTAGGTGGGTAACTCAGCATTGGATTCTTTACTTGTGTGCATCGGAAAGACATGGGAATCCCGACTTCGGTGGGTGACTCGGCATTGTAAATAGTTACAGGTTTGCTCGCTCAAGCGATGGTTTCTCGCTCGAGCGAAAAAGAACCCGAGAGTCCCCCTTGTTTGAAGGCTTCATCGCTCAAGCGGTGACTTTGTCGCTTGAGCGAGTAATGACCGAATCATGAAACGCCAAACGCAGTTAGTCAAATAATATAACTTGGTTCACCACATATTAGAATCACTTGTCGCTCAAGCGTTCATAATGTCGCTTGAGCGAGACAGAACCCGAGAATCCCCCATTTTTCCAAGTGTCCTCGCTCAAGCGATGTGTTTTTCGCTTGAGTCACCTTAGATAGCGGTTGATAACAACCGCTTTTAAAAATATATATTAGATAGCGGTTAGGCTTTAACCGCTTTCTAATGTAGTAGTTTAGATAGCGGTTGGCCAAATAACCGTTATCTAAAGTCATATATGTCAAAGTGATCGACTATAATTGGATAATAATCGATCATACTTTTCGCTCAAGCGAGGGTTTCTTCGCTTGAGCGAGAATTTACCCCAGATTACCCCTTCGTTACAGATTTCCTCGCTCAAGCGAAGGTTTTCTTCGCTTGAGCGAGAGTTCAGATCGCGAAATAATATTATTTTAATACGTGAACGATGAAACGATTACGCGAAATAATATTATTTTATTACGTGAACAGTAAACAGTGCTAGTTGTGTAAATAAAGTTGCAGAGGTGCTATTTTGGTAAATATTTTTGAAAACAGTATTATTTATAAAAAAAAGTCTAATATAGGATCTCATGACACTATATCATTCATATAAACAATTCAAATTTTTAAGGAAACAATTATTTAATTGGTGTTATTTGCGATCATTGATTAAATAGTGTATGTGTGTAATATATATATATATATATATATATATATATATATATATGTATATATATTAATTTTATAAAATATAAATATTTATTCTTAAAATAATAAATTGTTAAGAATAAATAAAAGTTTAAAAAGGGAAAAAATAAAAATATATAATTAAGAGAATAAGAAAAATGACATTTTTTTAATTTTTATAATTTAATATTAAAATTTGAGAAAAATAAAGAAAAAAATATAATATATATTATATTTTTTTCTCTACAATGATATAAAAAAGGGTTAGAAAATAAAACCTTTTTTATATTATTACATATAAAACACAACAATGTTAAAGAATTATTTTCATTGTATAATAATATTTTTTTTTCAAAGAATACTATTATGGATGAAAAACAGCCATGAAATGAAAATGTGACTTGTGGCTTGAATCAAAGCAGTTGGCAACACCTAGTCGACAATTTTGGGCATCAAAAACCGTTGACCTAAACCCAAATCCAACTTTTTGGGGGAATAAAAAAGAAACGAAATTGGGCATATTCTCTGCTACAAAGATTCTTTGGTGGAGTTTCAATAAGGGCAACACAAGTTATATACTTGTTTTAAATTTGACCCAATTTTTTAGTGCGTTATTCTTTTTATATATTTTAATTTAGATTGAAATGATTCTGATCCAAATTTTTGAATCAATTTGGTATACTTTCTGTTATCATTTTCTATAGTTTTAAATATGAATTGTGTCAGTTTAAAAAAATAAAACTAAATATAATCATATTAAACTCAAACATGCAACGGAAAAACGCTTGAAACTCCAACAAGCATGCTAAACTTGTCTTTCAACTAATTATGTTTGTTATCAATGGGGAAATGTGTATTGCGGGAAGAACAAAACGCAAACACGATCACTCAATTAGGTATGATTTATGCTAGATAGAGACAAAATAATATCAAACATGCTGGAAAAGAAAAATGGTGTGAGAACATGTATCATTTTAAAATAAAATAAAAAATATACGAATTTGATTACTGCACCTATCAATACTGAAAAATCAATAAATTTTATCGATTACCAAACCTATCATTAAATATGTCACGACTTGCATACTAGTGGACCTACTCCCTGAAACATAACTAAAATCACAAAACAAGTTGTGTTTAGTAATTAATAAAACTAACTCATCCAAAGCGTAATGTTTTAATTATTGATAATATATTAAATATTAACATTTATAAAAGTAAAGTAATTCATAAATAAGCTAGTATATCATTTCTAAGAACTAATTTTTCATAATCACGAAAACAAAACTTACAAATCCAAATTACATAGAAAATTAGAAAGAAAAAACTCGGCAACATTAAGTGATAGTAAACATCGCTGAATGGTAACATTTGGCATTAAACCAAAAAATAAGGGAAAGAATTTTAACACCTTCTCCAAGAAAACTCCCCTTGATTCCCAAGCCACCAGTACAAAATTGTTGACATCACTCTATTCTTTCCCACCCTTTCTTCTTCTCTCTATAAATACCAAATCCAACCTGCAAGTTGTTCTAAGAAACATAGACACTCAAGAAAGTTTTCTCTTTTATTTTCTATCACCGCTCATTCTCTTTCTCCCTTGGATCAAACCAAACACTCCTATTCCATGGCTGGCCTTCAACAATACAACTTCTTCCCCACTGATCTCTTGTACCCTCGTCCACAACCACAACAAGCTTCTCCAAAACCCACTGTGCTTCCTCTCCAAACCCCTAATTCTCAAGATCACACTCACCACCAACAACCACCTAGGACCAATGCCACCCCTTCTACTTCTGCTCTTGTTTATACTCAAAAGAATCAATCTCTTGCTGCTGTTGACAACAACAAGATCCCCAAATTCTCATCAGACCCTCTTTCTTGGGTTCTTTGGATCACCGAAGATGAACAGGAAAATACCTCAGACTCCTCTTGAATTGTTCTTCAGTTCTCTTCAACAACATCAATAAAGTCTTATCTCACTATGTGAATTTGGCTGCATGTTTCGCACACCACATCGTTCTACCCACTTGTTGATGTCTTATTTCAGTGAGATCAACCGCATGAATCAGACTACATCATCCACTCGGTTAAAGGAAAAAGGGAATTAAACTAAATGATCTTTTCATGTCTCTGATAGGAAACTGTAAATTATCATTGAAGGGGCTAATCCCTTTTTTCTTTTATGCTCCTTTATTTTTTTAGTCTTTGATCAGTTCTCTTCTCTCTAGAACATTTGAGCTAGTTTACACAATGAATGGTTCTAAGACTATAAGATGAAAATCAATAAAAATTGAAGCTTGTGTTATATGTTCTTCATTTCTCTGCCTCCTTCTGAGTTTTCTGTCTTTTAATTCCCCTTAACCGAATGAAAATTCAAGGATTTTATTCAGTACTGGTGAGTAATAGAATTGGATTTTGCATAAAGTGAAAGATAATGAATTCTTATCGAAAAAATTGCAGCTTGTAAAATTGTTCACTTCCATGCTTGCTTGGAAGTCTCAATTATGCTTCATTACAATTTACATGTTTGTTTACTTAGACCGAAGAAAAAAAAACAAAGCGATGACTCTAGAAAATTGGTACAAATACAATGAATATGTCCAAGTTTGCTAGTCAACATTTTACGTTGACGTAATTTTAATAGTAAAAATGTCAATATTAGTTTTCTTTAGCCATCTCTTCTGAAAATTGTACATCATATCAAATCATGATTCAGATTCAACTATTGCAAATAGTGACACATGGAAAAGAAAGAGGAGAAAAAAAAAGAAAAGGAGGAACAAAACAAAACAAAAATCAACGTGTGAGAACAGCCGAACCTCACCGCGTACAACATACGCACAGGGCCACTTCTGGAACAAAATTCGAATATACCACGAATATGCCTCCACGAGCTTAAAATTTTCTACCAACTTAGTAATTAAACGACTTTGTTATTCATATGTTACCATGCACGTGTTATTACTAAAACCTCAGACCAACCAAATATTGTTTTGTCTTTTTGTGGAGAGAAACGAAATTGTAAAAGCCTCGTATCAGTGAGATTCTTTTCTAGCAAAGGACATTAGCATGCAAATATAATATACCGCAATGTTCCTATAAAAGAATATGCTTCTTTTCTAAATAAAAACCATGGTTTACCGGAAGAAAATATAAACTGGTTGGCTTATCAAACCTAATTGCACGACTTTTTTCATTAATTTATTCATTATAAAAAACGAATCGCATAGTAATATTTGAAAAACAAAAATTCAGAAATGCTCGCATACATATCTTAATTTTATAAAATTGTTTCACGGGGAGTATATTCTAAAAATATTATAATATTATTTTTAATTAATGTGATATTTTATCATATTTCTCATTTTAAGAAAAAAAAATCATCTTTTAACATTGAGTAAATGAGTGTTTTGAGTATTAATTGATGGTAGGAGAATTTGTGGTGAATAATAACGTTGATGAAAAGAATTGGAAGAAGAAAGAAGGAGGACCATGTGTTGTGGGAAAAGATCTTGCATGGTTTAATGATGGGTTGTTGGAAATTAGCAATAGGAACCATAGTGTGGCACCTAACAAAAACAAATCGTGTAAAGTAGAGAGTGAGGTGAACGGTGAACCTACCTTTCCAATTATCACGGTGTCTCTCTACTTGTCACGCATGAAGAAGACACATAGTTCGCGTTAGAGCAACGCATGTTCTTGCCTCCGGACCTCACCTAACATTGATTGTCGTGAAGTATGCACTGAGATAATTACTACTTCATTCGGTTAAAATTGGTGTGGAGTATTTCCTTCGTGTGGTGATATTTTTACAGAAATTATATCACCCTTTAAATAATTCATTTTCATTTTTATTAATATAATAATCTATTGAATGATTTAATAAAAATAAAAATAAATTAAAATTATTATTATAATATTAAAATAGAATTCTTTTATAAAAATTGTATGGATTTGTGTTCTCAAAATATCATTTTTCTTCTTTTATATTATTCTATTAGAAAATATTATATATATATATATATATATATAAAAGTTTATTGGTTTTTATAATTATATTATATTAACTATATTTTTATTAATTAATAATATATAAATATTTGTATTTTTCTAAATTATATATTACACTTGTCTTCTTCTTTTTTCTTTTCTTCTTATAGGTATAAATTTGTATTAGAAGTTATCTATTTAGTGTATATTCATTCACTTATAACATGAGTCATTTTATCTTCCTTAAATAAACTAGAGTTACTCCTTGTTATGCATGTCTTTTCGAGAGAAATTGTTTGATTTTATTTTATTTTTTAATTTAAAAAAAATAAACAAAATTAATTACTGAAATTCCTCAAAACTTCTAAAACTTAATTTTAGTTTTTATTTCAGTGACATGTACTAGATTTAAATATGCAAGATCAGGATTAAAACATATTCATTATTATACGTTAAATTACTTTAGTTAATTTTTAAAAGTATTATATTATTTAAGGGCATATTTCATCATAATAAAAAAAAAGATAAGGGCTGGTTTTGTATTTTTGTTTGGAAAACAGATTTTAGATTTTTAGTTTTTAAAAATAAAAAAAATTAATAAAAGGTATTTTATTTTTATATTTTTTATTTTGATTAATGATATTTATGTTTTTATCAATAAATTATACATGTCTTCATCATACAATAATTAAAATTATTTTTCAACTTTCGTTGACTATTTATTTAAAAGAGTTTTTAAATTAAAGTTATTAAATACTTTTTTTCTTTTAATTTATTTTTAAAAATAAGTTTCTTAAATTGATTTCTAAAATTATTTTTAAAAATTAAAAAATAAAATAAAAAGAAAAAATCTTAATGATCTTTTTCTATTATAATTAATTATTTAATATGAATAAAATATAATTTCTTACGAGGAAAAGATAGGTTGTATATCCAAGATCTAACCTATTTAGGCTCTAGAAATATAACTTAGGCATGTGATAAGCATATTGCACTTACTTTTCTAAAAACTTAAAATATTACAAATTAAATTAAAAAACAACTCCATACAAATGATGACCCACATTTGATCACACCTCCTTCATTAATCTCAAAACATGACGACAATTCAACTAAAAACAACTTAATCATCCATAAAACGATCAATCAATCTTATTTCAAATTTGATGTCCTTATTGGATATAACAACCAAGTTCAGGAGGGATACATTGAACTTTTAAAGATTTAAAAATTCATATGATCAATTTTCTTTAAACAAGACAAATTATATTTTACAAGATCACCTATATAGTAATGTTTGTTAGTAATGAATATAACAAGTAATATAACAAAAAAAATATAAATATCAATATAAGGAAAGAAAAACATAACACATAATTTATATTTGTTCATCATCCACCTAGAGCAACATCAAGTTATCCATTAACATCAATTGAACTCATCCACTAACTTTGAAGTTTAGTGCAGGTAGAATATCGGTTGAGAATGAAGTGTGAGACCTATATTAAACCCCATAATACATTGTGCATATCAAAATCAGACAATTTCACCACTCTCCAATTCCCTCTCAAATCCCCAAGACCTACTTGACATGTCTATACTCTAGGATATCTCTATAAGTTTATCCAAATAAACTCATGGATGAAAATATCATATTTTCTCATAATTGCTACCCTCTTGTAGTGCATAAAATCTATATTTCTAGTGTCATCTCATTCAATTTTATTAATATAACATGCTTACTTTGTTCATGCCATATTGATTTATCATGTCACAACTTCAATTACTCAAAATTTTGAATGAATAGTTTATAAAATCAACAAATAATTAAGTATATTGATCTTTCATATGTCTTGAAGGAAGAGATTTCCCATCAATTCAATAAAAATAACTGAACTTTTATTTATATTAATCGAGCAAACTATCAATCAAGTTAGTTATCATGCAGATTAGTTGAGCTAGTCATTAGACGACATGCATACTATTTGTGTTATTTTGTAATAAAGTAATCAAAACAAACATGTTACTCAGTTACTCTAATAAAGTCAATTCAATAGATTCATCATTAGTCAAACTAATTCAGACAAATCAATCAAGTTTATTATTCATTGAGTTGATTATCATTTAATCTATATAGTAATTTGTTCTAAAAAAATTACTTCTAAGTTAATTCTATAATAACCAACTTAACTAAGTTTTATAAAACCTTTATATTTGTTTGTTCTCCAAAGTTTATTCACCGAGATAACATGCTTTCAGACAAGAAAAAGATTGATTGTTTTCATGGAAGACATTTTACAACTCCTCCTATTTGTTAGCATCATTGAATCTATAAGCATAAATTAAACTTCACAAGTGATATCATCTAACCACAATATTGACCTACAAAATCATTTGATGGATCAAATTGTGAGAGATCAATTAGTAAGAAGTCATTTAATACGAGATCATTTGATGAAAAAAACAATTAACATCTTGTAGATTGTCCGAAAATATGAGTTGATATACTAAGATCATTAATTGACTATTAGTAGTTCGTCTAATGACAAGGTATAAAAGACCAATTGATTTGGGTCGATTGATATGCTTCATTCATCAGTTTAGATTTTATCATGTCATTACAAGCTCATTATCTCACCTCCTCCATTAAGCACATGAAGCAATAACAAACCGATAACCTACTCACCCACAAATGTGACGTCCTTTATTTTTTTCTTATTAATTTAAGATGACTATTTTTCAAAAGTAAGATATGAGGTAAATGTTTATACATTTATATGTAAAAAGATATGAACTTTACAAGTTTATATGGTTTCTTTATGATAAATAATTATTAAAATCGACAAAAAAATATCAGTGGTTGATTTATCAATGATATGTGTCTTCCATCTTGATGTCTTCATCTATTTATATTGATATTTTAATAACAATAGGGAAGTGAGAACAATTATCATGTAAATATAATCTCAAAGTCAACTATAAAATCTACTTTTCAACTTTATCATCATACATCATTTATTTTATATTATGAAAATTTGAATTAAATTTGTAATGACTAATCAAGATAAATGAACCTAATTTTAATCGTTCTCACAGTAATATCAACTCATTTCAATCCTCAAGGTCTAACCTCCATCTACAATATGATCAAATCTTTATAATTAAATATTATTATTTAAAAATAACTGAATAATATAAATATAAATCAATAAATAAAAATCAATGCAGAATTGGAGATAAAATAAATAAATAAATAAATATAATAGGATTAATACGTAATTGGAGATAAATAGATACATATAAAAGATAATTAAAATAGGACCAATACAAAATTAAAGATAAATAAATAATTATAACACAGGACTAGTGCGTAATCGGAGATAAAATAAATACATAAATAAATAAATATGAAACAAGACTAGAAGCTGGAGATAAATAAATAATATAAAGCGAGGACCGAGTGAGTATCCGGAAATAAATAAATAACAAAATAAATAAAATGAGGTTATAAATACCTCACTCCATAATCATAATTAAAATATATTAGATAAAATGATAAAGTTTTCTCCCTTACCTTAAAAATTGTAGATGATATACCAAAATTTTATTGAAATGACTTATCTTTCTCTCTTTTTCTCTCTCTCTCCCTCTTTCTCCTTCTTTTTCTCCCTTTTCTTCATATGATTCATCTCACTTGGAACCCTTTTATAGCCAATTTTTTTATTTCTTTTTAATTTATTTAACTAAACCATTAAATACACTAATCATGACTTTGGATAACTTTTGAGATAAGTTAACTTTATCATCTTCATTTTTTTTTCAATAATTATATATATATATATATATATATATATATATACATATATTATTAATAATAATTCTTTATTTTATTATTTTTTTTAAATAAAATTAATAATTAATATTTTTCTTCTTTTATTTTTATAAATTAAACAATATAATAATAATAATTTTTTATAAATATATATCCATATATATTATAATAATTTAACAATAATAATAATTTCTCTTAATATATTTTTTATTATAAATATATTTAAATTACCCAATAGTATAATTTAATATATTGTATTTGAAAGATTTTACATGATAAATTTTGAGGGGTTACAACAAACAACGAATCTGATCTTAAATATCTTGTTAAAAATGTATCCTCCCATATTTGCTAGCTCGTCTTACCTCCTTACATTCTTTTGTCATCACAAGCTCATCTCACCTCCTAACAATGATGACCGATAATCTAGTTACCAACAAACCACTAGGACAAATGAAGGACAAAGTGTGATTATTATAACAAAATACACATAACTTGTGGAAGAAAATACGGTACTTCCCATTTAATGTTATTATATGTGATTAAACCAAAACTAAAGATGTGAGTCATATATATTTCTACATTTTGGAAAATTTAAAGGTCAGATCAGATAATACATTATGAATTATTTTTTAAAACTAGTTATTAAGCACAATTTTTCCTACAAATTTATTGAGTATCATAACTTAGAACATGGTAAACTACTTATGCATTGAAACAATTATAAGGAATTAATTACTTCCATTTCTAATAGGTTTTGTTTAACTTTTTATTTACAACATCTTCTAATAATGAGAGTTTTTACTTTAATTATCCAATTTGTTAACTTTAACTAAATCTCCTTAATTTCCTCATATAATCCCCCTCCCCACAAACCTTTGTTGTTGTTAATCTCACCACCTTTGTTTTCACTACCAGACTTATATACATTGCCTCCAATATTTAGTTATCTCTATTGTACAACAACCATCACCACATCATCATTGTTATAACAATCACCACCATTATTGGTAGAAGTTTTGTCACCATTTCTACTATTGTCACTAACATTATCATTTTTGTAATTGCTTTCATTATATCATTTCGAGGCAGTAATTATTATTATATTGTCCAATCTTCATTAGCATTTTCACTTTTTTTAGTCATTATTGCTATATCATTAATGTAATTATGACCACTTTCTCTATTTTTACTACTACTCTCACCATCATTATCAATATCATCATAATTAATCTTCTTATTATCATTTTCATTATAATGATTACTTTCATTATTAGCATCACCATCATTACATTATTTGTTACCCCGACATTTATATCTTAGTTGTCATTTCATTATAATATATTATTATATGGTCAATACATTTGTATATTGTCATTGTATTATATCTATTTTATCACATCATGACAATCAAACAAACTAAATTTTTTTATTGAATATATCACAACTTTTATATATAACTTTTATAACAAATTTGTGAGAAATTTCCAAATTATTTATTATATATTTTTTCTTCATAATGATCAATTTTATATAATATTTATAAAAGTTAGAGTAAAAGTATATTTAAATTTGAATGACCAATCAAATCATAATATTTGTCTAAGTAAATTTTTTATATTTAAAAATTTGTGTATATTTGAAATACCTCATCTATATATATATATATATATATATATATATATATATATATATATATATATATATATATATATATATATATATAAATTCATCATCACCTCTGACTATTGTTTAGTTTCATTGTCTATTGTGTGTGTATCTTCCTTCATTTCTCTCCCTATCACCACCTCTTAATTTTCATTTTCATTTTTCTCTTTTCTTTTTTGATGTCCCATATTTTAGTAGTTAGTACATTACCTTATTATTCTTTTATTTGTCGCTGACTTCCTATATAACAATATTTTTCTATTCGGTAAACTTAAGAACTATGTATATCCTCATTACAACAAGCATAAATAAATTTTCCTTTAGCACTCCATCTTGATAGATGTCCATATGCAAAAAAATTATTAATAGTCCACAAAATAGATGCATGTGACCGAAATGTTTCTTTCAATTGATGAATCATATGCCTGTCACCATTCTCCCATAGTTTTTTCAACTCACCAATCAAAATGTTGTAAATACGTATAAATATCATTTCCAAGAACTTTCAAACATGGACTAAGTGTTTACATTATGAAATAAGGATATTTCATGCTCATCCAAGGTGAAAAATTGTAAGGAATTAAAATTAAGGTGAAAATTGTAAGGATTGAAACCATAAATTATTAGGTCAAGTCTAACATTGCGTGAATATGCCACAAAAGATTAATATTGTAAATCAAAATTCTTCCAAACAATAGAGTCAATTGAATATCTCATTTTTTCATCTTTATCATAGGGTTTATCTTTATGTCATCTCATTTCTTTAACAATATTAGTTGATACATACAATTGTTGTAAAATAATCACCTCAATAAAGAATGCAATCATTAACACACGCATCAATTTTTGTGTAATCATGCCCAAGTTTACAAGTAACTTTTCAGGCATCAAAATAAGACTTAAGAACTTTATTCTCTTGTGGAAAGACTTTTGCTTAAAAGCTAAGACATAAATTAATTTTGTATCCAAACCAAGAAACATTTGATATTTAATAATCAAACAATAAATGATAACTTAGAGAAATTTTCACAACCCCGATATAATTATTGTTTAACATCCTCTAATAGTTTATAAAAACTTTGATGCATTTTCATCTATTTTCTTACCCTTTGGACTTGTATAACTTGCTTCCTTGTTTTCTTTGCTGCCTTTAACATTAAAAGCACTCCTAAGATTATGTAACATTATGAATCTCCTCATTATAATTTTGTTTATCATCATCTTCCTGGTATTCCTTTAGTAATCCTCCATGAAGATCTCATATAACATAAGTTTTTCTAATCCCAATTGTGAACAAATGTGCGTATATGATTCTTTTAGACCAAAATAGGTTATTATTGCATTTTTTGCATGAACAATGAACCAACTATTCTTCATCAAAACCAACAAATGCAAATTCAATAAAATCAAGAATTTCTTTTTCATACAAAGGTTCTGCCCTATCAAGAATATGCATCCAACTTTTATCTAACCTCACACTAGTGTAAGAAAGACTTTTTATGATGATTATTTTAAATTTTTTATGTCGATTTTACACCCAACATAAATGCAAACATCAATTATTAAGTAACCAACATAATAAGTACTAATTATGTTGATTTTTAACATAATCGTCATAGAAAGTCTTGCATCAAATTTTTTATAAGCATTTTATCGAATAATTTTAGTACAATAACAAATCTCAAAAATTAAACATGAACGTTATCTATACGAAAAATAATTAAATATAAAATATAGAAAATTCTCACTTAAGTTTGATGAGAATCATTCATATGAGAAAAAAATTCATAATAACAATTCTAATCTAACATATATTAGAACACTCAATTAAACCAAACCATGAAATTCAAACTAATATAAAAAAAATGAGACAATGCTTCCAAATATTACCTTTATTATAAATGAGAAAAAATTAATATTGTGAGAAATGGTGCTATAAGCATGAAAAAATAATAGTAGATAAATATAATAAGGAGACAATGAGACAAAAAAAGAAGAATTTGAGTGGTGTTCTTTTGCGTGCAAGGGGAAAAATTGCAAGATGAGGAAGATGAAGAGGATAAAATAAATTTAGAAAATTTAAATTTGGTAACTTTTTATAACGGTTCAATTTTGAATTGTCATAGTAAGTATTTTTCATATTAATTCAATTTTAAACCATCATAATAAGTATTTATTATGACGGTTTAATTTTTAACTGACATAAAATGTGACTCGTATTAAATATTGACAAAGTTACTTACTATGTTGCTTTAAAATTGAATTGTTATATTAAACACTTATAATCAACTTTGAACGGTCATAGAAAATTGTTATTATACTCGTTGAAAAATGAATTGTCATTAAAAAAATATTTTTTATATCGGTTTAAAATTAAATCATTATAAAATATTATTTTTGAATTAATATGATTACTAGAAAATTATATATTATATTATTAATTTGTAAAAACTTAAAAATAATCAAGAATCAATGAAAAAAACACTTACAATCAAAATGTATAAAATTATAAAATAAATAATTCAAAATATTAAATTTTTTACCTGCTAATAAATTTGTAACTCTTGACTTTTTTTCCCACAATTTCATACTCAATTGATTATGTTGTTTTAAAAGAAAAATCTCCTTCCTCTTTAATTATGTATGTTTTTATACTATTTATAATTCTATCATAAACATTTTCATTATTTTTAATATATAACAGTTTATTTTTTAATAAAATCTTTTATTAATCAATTAATAATTTAAATTCATTAGAATATTCTATTATTTTTATCAAAAGATTATATTTCATAAATAATTTATTTCTTTAATATTTTATCAATTTTTTTAACAAATATGAAATAAAGATTCTTATTAATTTTTTAAAATATAAAATAAGGAATGGAGATTTTCTAAAATATATTTAATTACCTTAGCTGGCGTATAAGGTGAATATTCAACATCTTAATTATTCACTAACTTAAATTAATTTTAATTTAATTTTTAAATTAAAAATACAAATAATACCTATTTTTATCCATTATCATAAAAAAAATATTTTTTTATTTATTTTTATAATTTGATAAATTTTTATTTAAGGAATATTTTAGTTATTTTTTCTTATTATTATTTAATTCATTTAAATGACATTAAATTCTTAATTAATAAAATTATAAATTTTATTTTATTTTAAATAAAAATTAATTTAAATAATCAAATAAGACCCATCAGAAAATCATAATTAAAAAATATCATAAGTCATTAAGATAATTTATTTATTTTATTTGTGTAATTAATATATTTTATATGTTTTTCTAAGTTCTGTTACAGTTATTTAAATTTTAATATTTTATTTATAATAAAGTAATATATTATATTTATAATAATGATTTATATATAAAAATAAATTTTAAAATAAATAAAAAAGTATATTAAGTAAAAGAAAGAAAAAAATATATAAAAATATTTATATTTTAATCAATAAATTTGAAATAAATAAAAAAACTCAAACATTAAAAAGGAAAACAAATAAACAAACAATAGATTAAGTGTGTGGCTATCTTATGTAACATTATTTATGTATTATTACTTAATTTATTTTTATGTTAATTTTAAATTTTTTTACGTGAGGTAAATTAAATTTTAGCACTGACATTCGGTGCTCAAATAAAAAATAAGAGGCTAAAAAAATTACAAAGCAAAACCAAAAAATTTAGAATTGATACGGTTTATTTATTGAAGGTCAGAATTCAAAATATAAAAAATAAAAAAATAATGAAAATTTTGAATAGGATGAAAATAAATATATACCTAAAAACATGATAAAGTGTTAAAACAAGATAATATAAGATGGAACAAATGCAAACAGTATCTTTAATTATGTTTATCTCAGATAATTAATTTATATTTTCTTTAATAATTTTTATCATTAACTTTTTTATTGTATAGATATTAAAGTTAAATTTAAAAAAAAATTCGGAATTCAATCATCGTAATATTAACTAAATTATATATACTTGTATAACAAGTTTTTTTCTTTAATTTATATATTTATATCACAAGTTTTTTTTAATTTAATAAATTATTACTAATTTATTTTTAATAATTTATTTTAGACAAAAGACAGGAATATATCATAAATGTAAAACTTTAGAAAGAATATATAATTTTGTATTATGGTTTAAAATACTTTATACATGTACATGAAAAAAAGAGCTTGAAAAATAAAGTTAATCGAAAAAAAAAATTAATTATTGAAAATGTTAATGTAGTTTTTATGTTTTATATTATGAATTTTATATAATTTTTTTATATAATTTTTTTACATTATATATAAGTATATTTTTCATTGTTACTTATTTATTTAAATAAAACCTCATTTAGGATATTAAAGATTTAATATTTTTTATATTTTTTATTGTTACTTATTTATTGAATAAGATTTTGTTTAAGACATAAAAAACTTAATATTTTTTATAAATTCATAAGATATAAATTTATTATTTTATTTATTTTTTAAAATTTATTTAATAAATTATATTCTTTTATTTAATTTAATCTTGGTTACATTATGTTATTTATTTCCAATTGTAAAATTAAAAAACGATCAATTATTAAATGTTATGCAAGCATGAAAAATTACGATATGGTATATTTCAAATGATGTAAGTAAAAAATAATTTAATTTATATTTTAATATATTTAAGTATAATTTAAAATTTAAAAATTATAATTTTCTTGTTAATATTTTAAAATTGTAAAAGATATATTATGGAATTAATAGGTATATTATGACATATTTATAATATAAATTATTTTTTGCTTAAGATAATTTCTAAAAAAATGTAGGTATATGAAAAGGAAAATTTTAAAAATACATTGTTTAAACACTTAATTTATAGGAGCAAAATCAAATAAAGATATAGGCACTGCATCAATGAAAAGAAAATTATGGCAAAACAATTATGTGTCTTAATTTTTGAATAATTTGTATTTGAACAATTATATATCATATTTTTAATAATTTAATGATTGAATAATAATATTCAAAACTAATAATTTGGACAAAGATAAATATTATAATTATTATAAAAAATTAATAATAACAATTAATTTATTATATATATATATATGATATTAAAATAATTGTTTATTTTTATAAATTTTTTATAGTGATAATTTGTACTTATCACTGTGATAATTTATTATTATTACTATTATATATAATTATTAATGTTAAATATTTTTGCCAATATAAAGATTAATTTTAAAAATATTACCACAGCTATATTAATACGTGACAATTAAATTATTATTACAAAATAATAATAATAAATTTAAAAATTTTATTGAATATTTAGATCACTACAATTAATTTTTCTTGTGGTGAATCTATGGTCCATCATACATAATATTGCAACAGAACATTGCATTAAAACATTAGCAACTAAACACCCTTCTTCCATTATCAATCCACTTGGTGCCCACACCAATTTTCCATCAACAAGACATAATGAGTAGAGTGTGGAAGGGTGATTAGTGAGTCACTTAAGCAATAAGTTAAACCATAAATTGGGAAAATAATTGTAAAAGCATGCATGGACAAAGGGAAAAGATATCATATTGAACCTTGGATTAAAGACATATGTCTTTCTTATTTTGATTAAGGATAACAAAGTCATTATTTTGTAAAAGTAATTGTAATATGTCATACATGTTATTCACTAAATACTTTTTTTCTGAACCAACGTTGTATTTTTTGTCGTGTAGATCAGCGTATACTTAATAATTTTTCTTAGTGAATAGTGAATATGTTAGCGAAATATTATAACATGTATATAAAGAATTTACTTAGGTCAAAATTTATATTATCAAATAAATAAAAAGTTAGAATATAGTTAGACTTATTAGATCATCGAAAAGGAAGTTTCGAAGTGAATTTTTCCTCATACTATACTAGCATGTTAGTTTTATGTTTCTTAACTAACGATATTCTCTATAATAATGCTAACGTATAACATACTAGCATTTCAACTTTCATAACGAGAAGACACATATTTGCATTGTGCGTCTTTCTTGTGCCTTGTATACCAATTTCTAGGAAGGAATTTGACTACAAATTCTATGCAAAAGGTGTTGTGTCTTATTCCTGAGGCAGAACAAAGCACACAAAGACGCATGTATTAGATTAAGGGACTTATTTCAATCTGGTAGGTAAATAAATACATGGAGTGGTGGTAGCACCTAACAAGGCATTGAGAAACTTAAACTTTGTTTTGCAGTTTAAAATGCACAAACCTCAGTTGAAGCTAATCTATCAAACACAGCCTTTTTTTCCTATGAACCAGAGTAGTGAAACCTCTACACCAAATACATTGTTAATTGATGAAATTTCAAGCTTCAGGGGCATTTGGGTCCTCCTCTTTTGGTCTTCCAGTTGTTGTAGCATGGGCAAACCTGCTTGTTGCCATAAGTTCCAGGAGGCACACACAAGCACTTGGCACAGCACTTTTGGCAGAAAAACAGGCACGGTTTCTTGTACTGCGTATTTGAACATCTAGCTGTGCAACGTGGACCACATTCTGCAGTTTTGTGCATTCAAGAAACATCATCAAGTTCCAAAACAAATGCAAAAAGAAATGGAAAGGAAAAAGGAAATGGAGAAAGAAGTGTCCAAAATTTAACTCAACGCAAGAAGTTAGAATTTGGAGAAAATTGTTAAACTGATGAATGACAACTAGTGAATTCATTTGCATAACCTGTTGTATGATTTCAGTAACCATTTATCACTAATCAAAATCTCTTTTTCCAACTATTAGTTGTGAATTTGTGATGCACGCAACTTTAACAAAATAATTTGTCCTTTCTTATCAGTATTACCTTGTGGTTTAAGACTGCCTTCAGTGATGCCATGCTGCAATTCAGGGAAACAAACATGAAGTTAACATAAAAGGGAATTCAGAAACTTGTTGGAATAAAATGCAATTACTAAAATGTGTAGTTATCTGTTTTAGAAATGAAGATTTAAAGTTCAAGGGTATAATTCTCACGGAAATTAATGTGTATAAGCCAAAATCTTGGTGTTTTTAGTCTGATTAGAGGCTAAATTACAAGGATCAAAAATAGGTGTATGAATAAGGTAGACTGGTCCTAATAAAGAAGTTTTTTTCCTCTAAGGAAAAATTCAGACATTGACAACCCCTTCATTAGATGATAGTAACACAAAATTCTTGTCATAAGACAGACTAAGTCTGTTTGCCTGTGATAAGACAGACTGTTACTGATTCAAAGGACGGTACGAAAAAATTACGAGATTCTCACCAAGTACATCAATCCTAGGATATAAGAGTGAAGTAGTGTTTATTCATAAAGTCCAAATCATGCATGCATTCATATTTGAATACATCTATGTAACTTTTCTTACATAATTGATAATTTTTATCAATAATTTCTAACAATACTGACAAGGTCTGCATCTAAGAAAAAATCAATTGTAAAGTATGCAATATACAGTATTTCCCAAACCAAAAACAGGAATCACATTGTGACAAAAAAATAACTCACATTGGGGGTGGTGTTTTTGTTAGGCTGAGGAGGAGGAGGAGGAGGAGCAAAGTGGGTGGTGGGTTTGTGAGGAGGTGGTGAAGCAAAGTGGGTGGTGGTCTTGTGAGGCTGTGGGGCTGGAGCCTCAACTGTGGACACAACAATCTCAGCCTGAAAGCATAATTAACATTGTCTATAATGTCAGAAACACTATTTACTTACACCAGCAACAAGAAAATGTTGTTTATACACAGTAAAGAAATCATGTACTGTGCTTGACAGAAATCATGCATCCAACCCAACGTTATGAAAAAGTATATAGAGGAAATGTTATGATAACAAAACTACACTATAAAAAAATGAGTTTAAAAAGAAACATTGTATTGTTTATTACTTACATTTTTAGCTAATGCTTTTGCACATTCAATTCCATTCCTTAAACATTCTCATTTTCTACTTTTGCTGCCATTTCTGGTCAGAATGAACAAGATTAACAAACTAAATCAAGCATGCAAGCCCACGCTAACTTCATCTTGAAACAACGACCAAAAAAACTAAAAGAATTTCAAGTGGAAGTAACAATGCGGAGCTTAAAAAGTTACAGTGTAAGACTGCTAAAGCTGAGGTTGGAGTTTTCAGTAAAACAGAAAGAGAACCAAATGATTCGCTTTGGCTTACATGGTTTTCTACAAGAACAAGCAGCATTTGAACAAGGAAGAGCAGAATGAAGCTTAGTTTTCTCCCCATTGCTTAAAATGGACCTCACACAAAGAAACTGAGAGAAGAAGAATTAGTAAGAAGTTATCCCAAGTATGGTATCCAGGAATTAGTGGCAAATGAGATTTTGAGGCTATTTTATAGATGAAATGTGGCACTATATGTAATCACATTAGCTATTGTTTTAGATGGAAAAAGACAATCACATACTCTGCTTGGACAAACACAATTACAAGTCCATCCTTCCCCACGCTTTCCAAGCCATCCATTTCGCTAATTCAATTATTTATGAGTATATACATATATGAGTTATGCTTGTGCCAATTTGAAAATGTGATATAGATCTCATGTTAAACATAATCATAATAGCTTTAAATAAGTCTCTGACATTAAAATTGTACTGAATAACTTTAGATATTCTGACACAATTTTTCAACACAGATGCACAGAACACGTTCATTGTGGTCTTTTATTCACTACTTGAATAGTTTATCAAACCCCTTCTGCTTATCAAGTGAAAGTACAAATAGGCAACATCATGGAGTTGAAAAGGCAAGCAAATCTTAGTACATTAAGTGCTTTGTTTGAGTTTATTTTGGTGAAACAGTTACATTTTTACCAGCATTCTAAAACCAACCCTTTGCTAAACGTGCATTTACATTCACTTCTACTTAAGTATAATAATTACTATAAAATGACAACCGAAAATATTGATGAACTCGTGACAACTGAGGAAAAAGGGTGAAAAATGAGAAAAGACCATTTTAGTGCTGGCGACTTGAACCACAAAGTGGAGCCAAAACCTATGACAAGGGAAGTAAATGAAAATGAAAAGAAACAAAGAAATGATGGTGAATAATTGCTGAATCATACTACAGGTTAAAACTAGGGGCCGAAAGGAGTTTTCTCACGTGAATGGTTAGTATGAAAAGGACAGGTTGCCATCTCACATGTGCATCCCCATGTGATTTTCCAATGCACCCTCACTAACTAACTCAGAGTGTGACACAGGAACTAGGAAACACCGTACATAACCTCTCACCCTTCCTCTGCCTTGTCCTTTATATAGACCTGCCACTGTGAGAATCCTTTTGAGTAACAATAGCATTCCCGTGAACTAGTTTATGCATTTTCTATATTTTCTTTTTCTTCCTTTGATCTTGAAGTTGTAGCAGTTGTTTTAGCTGGTTTTATGAGAAGTCGCCTTCACATTTTGCAGCAATTCCTTTCAGCCGTGGAATCACATCACACATCTAACAAATCTTGTGAAAATGTGAGTTTTTTTTTTTATGTTTTGGTAGGGTTAAGTTAACTGTGTATTTTATTATTATTATTATTATTAATGTGTGGATATTTTTGCTTTAGTAGCTTCATTTTGATCTTCTAGTTTTAATTAATAAAGTCTGATTGACACATTAAAAAAAATTGGAGAATTGCAAATCCATCAGTGACTTGTCATTATTTTTATATGGTTTTGACAACGCAACAACTTGATTAAGTATCTTTTTGAGATTTTACTTTAATTTTTCAACATATTTCATGATTTTTTTAAATGATATATTTTAATATTTAATATTAAACTATTTAATTTATAAAAATGAAATAATAATTTTCACATGTATATTTATATGAATTTCTCACATAATAGTATCTATAAAAATTGGATAAATAGAAAAATAATTATTTTTTATTTTAAATATATAAATCAAAATGAAATACATAAACTTTATATGTTCTAAAATTGTCTACTGATAAAAATTGAACAATGAAAACTAAAATTACCCCCACACAGACTAAGATAAAAAATACAATTAAACATTTGTTTTATTATATAATATTTCCTTATCTGTTTCATTGATCCTTTTTAGAATGGGTATCATTTTTTATTATGTATAGAAAAATGTGGACAGAGTTAACCGTCCATCTCAGCCGATGAGAAAGAATGAGTGTTAGGTATTCAGTTTGTTCTGTTGGAGTGGCCCGTGAAGTAACATTTGTCTCTATTCAGCACAGTTAAAGAGGTTTTGATTGAAGCAACGTTATCAATCATCTCACGGAACTGCATCAAAATGTGTCACGCTTCTCAGTTTCAAAACATAAAAGTATTCCATTATTAATATTAACCATGAGATCATTAAGGTTGTTTTGTTAAATGTATGATATAGACACAATGTGACCAAGGTTTTGTTGGGTCATGTTCTTGAAGATAGTGGCTGTGAAAAAAAGAAAAGAAAAAAAAAAAAAAAAAACAGAAGAATGAATATGGGTGAAGGCACAAACTACCATACAGCAATGATGAATTGACTCTGGTTCAAACAATATTATAAAATGCAAGAATTATTATGACATCATCTCACACAAAATTGTAAAATGCATTACAATCGTTTTCATTCAATCACTTATTTGACTTAGTTTATTAGGATATGTAAAGTGTTGACGTCATTGGTTAATAAGTTTGAACTTTGATATTTTTGAAAAACAATTCAATTTTTTACTAGTTTCCGTTAAAAATAATATTCCTTTAATTTTATATTTCTTTATATTCTAAATTTTTTTAAGAAAGTATAAGATCAGCTTTAATAATTTTAAATTTTAAAAAAATATATTTTTTAAGATTAATATTATTTAATTAGATTTGGTTGAATATCAACTTAAATTTGTTGGATGATCATCTTTTTAAATTAAATCATATTATCACCAATTAACTTCCATAATATCTTTTATAAATTTTTTGAATATTTTATTAAGATTGTTCAGGTATTTTTTATATTAAAGGATATTATTTTATAGGAATAGTTAATATTCTTTATGATCAACAATGTTTTATCTTCTTCAAGAGATATATCTTATTTGATTATACCTAGAATATACATTTCAAAAAAATTAAAATATCTTTTTAGATGTACTATCAACTAGTCAATCCATATACAACAACAAGTGTGAATCATTAGAGCATGTCTTGTTAAGATCAATGTAATTCATACGTATTATTCACTTTTCGTTAGTTTTTTTTATGAATACTACATTAGTTAATCAAGTGGTATATGTGATTTTCTTACGGAAATCGACTCATAAAAGTTTGTTAACTCACTAGTGCAAGGAGCATATTTTGCAACGGAATATGACACCGATCTTTTCTCTCTTATTTTTTGTTTTTCCTAGGCAATTGGTTTCATCTCACTTAAAATAGATAATGTATGTGATATAATATTAGAATCAATACATGACATATCAATCACATTTCATCTAAACAAGTAGGCATCATCAAGCAAGAATTTTTTAAGTTATTTTTTAATTGGTGTATTAGTCATGGTCTATGTCAGTCACTTGATCTAGTGAAGGTCCATCTTAAACATTTGAATTTTATTTGCCTTAGTTGTCCATCGTCAAATTCCAAACGTAAGTTCAACTCCACTTAATCTATGATATGCTTCTCCTAAGGACAAACATGTTGAAATTACCCTTGATGTGTAGTTGTTGTTATTTTACATAATAAAGACATATAGCAAAATAGAGGAATAAAATATTATAAGAGAAAGAATATATAAATTGAAATAAACTAGATCGTTATTATTGTACTTCTCATCTGCCAATTGCAATACATTTATAACACTAGCATTAAGAAGAAAAAAAAACTAACTAAAATGTTTCCTTCTAAAGTTTAGAAATATTTACTTTAACTAGAAGACTTATTCAACAACTTAAAAAAAAAAAGATAAAATAAATAAAGATGTCACATGTTGTCTAAAAACAAATATGTAACACCCCTCCTTAATTTTTGAAACTCCAAACTTCAATCTTCTATTTTAAGAACTCAATCTTGCTGACGGAAAGTGGCTTGGTAAATAACTCTACAACTTGGTTTTCAATTTTGCAATAAACAAGAACAACAAATCCATCTCTTTGTACTTTCCTTAAGAAGAACAACTTAATTTTAGAATACTTGGTTTTTCCATTAAAGACAAGATTATGAAAAATAGTTGTTACAGTTTGATTATAAACAAAAACTTTTGTATTGTCCTTCAGCTCCATGTTAAGATCAATTAAAATTTTCTTCAACTACTAGACTTGCTTAACCAAAAATATAGCAACAACAAATTCAATTTGTATTGTAAATTGTGCAATAATTTCTTGTTTTTTCGAACTCCAAGAGAAAACTCCATATCCAAAACTAAAGTTCATATCATCAATTTGTTGGCAAAATTTGGGTCATGTATATATATGATACATATTTAAATGTATTAGGGTCATTATTTATTAAGCCAAATAATAAAGTGATCTGAATAAATTAAAGTTTTGGCTAAAGGCATATGTCATGAAAATAATATTGTGTAGAGACCATAAAGTAATTTCTAATTTGATGAGGGGCCAAATTGGAAATACTAAAACTTAAGTAATTAACCTAATTTTGGTTATATAAAGGGTCATGGTCCCCTTCTGAGAGCACACAGATAAAAAACAAAGTTACAGTCTCGTTCCTTTCTCTCTATCCCCATCAAGAGAGAAAATCAAGAGGGAAATACAGGTGCTCTTCAGGTGGAAGATCATAAGATCAAATCAAAAGTGCTCTACAAAGGATATCGTCATTATGGCCAATTCAGGTACGCTTTCGCATTTAGTTTGTAACATGTTTACAGTATGGGATTATAGATATATGTTTGATCATTAGAATGAAGATCATATTCAATTATAGTTTAATCCAACAATTGGTATCAGAGCCTCCCATACTTGATTCATGTTTGTCTTAGGAAATATTTAAGAATTTAAATTAATTTACGTAACCCTAAATCCCTAATTAAAAACCCCAAAATTGAGAATCGGGTTTCTTAAAACCCAATTCTCTGTTCCACGTGTGGCATTATCCGGAGACGGCACAACTGTTGGCTCAACATGAAGAATTAGCGAAGGTCGCACGACGCGCCTCCGGTGTGGCTGGGGAAGGGATTCAGTTTCTCATTAAGAACCCTAATTGAAAAATCAACTACGCGTTAAGAAAGGATCGAACAGTTGGAAAATTGTAAACACCGATAAACAAAACGAGACCTTTTTTTTTCTTCTCTACGATTTTTGTGCTTTCTCTCCCTCTCCCTTTTCAAGTGCAGAGCTCCAATAACGTAACTGCCAATTCTATTTTATGTAATTTAATTATTGTTGCTTTACGTGCAAGCTTCTCCAATTTTTCCCATCCAAGGAAAGAAGAATACTACGTTAACATTTTTGGGGAAATTCATTCACGATTATTCTGTAAGATTTGTCTGAGAATAAGTTTTGTTTTTTTTTTTGGGTATCTGGGGTTACAGAGGAGAGAAAGCTGAAAACTTTTTCCGCCTCGTGGTTTTGTTGATATCATGGGTTATGGGTTATTCTCCTTAGGCAAATGGGTTTGGCAATAATTGGCTATTATTAATTTTGCTGAAAATGGGAGTTTTATGTTATTGGGTTTTGTCTGGGTCAGATTTATTTGAAAGGGGTTTATTTTTTGGTGGGTGGGAGGTTCTCTGGAATGTCCCGGAGGGGATTAAGGGTTGACTTATTTTGAAAGTTTGGAGCTTGATTTGTGTTCGGGTTTTGAGTTGGGGTGGCTGAGATTTGTGAGTTGGGGTGATTGAGGTTTGATTTAAGTGATGGATGAGGCACTGGGTAGCTCATGTTCCCTGCCCCCTTTCCTGGCAAAGACTTATGAGTTGGTGGAGACTATCCACTTTCTGCTACCATAATGTCTGAGTATTCTAACAAGAAGACTCGTGGTGCCTTCGTTGCTGCAGTGTTTGCCATGCAGGGTTTTGGCAGGTGATATATTTGCAATTATAATTTCAGCTGCATTCAAAAACAGGTTTGATGCACCACCATATGAGGTTGATCCGGTTGGCTCAACAGTCCCAGAAACAGACTACATTTTAGAGGTAAGAATGTCTTCATGGAGGGAAATTATGCCGCACAGGTCCTTAGAGAGAGTTAGGTTAAGGAATATCAATTAAAGGGTTTAGTTTAAAACTCTAGATGGCAGTTAATTACTAACAATCGGGCCCTTAACCCATGAGTTCGTCTTCGGCCCATAATGCATTCTGCAGCGGTGATGGTTCACGTCTACCGCTTGTTTCTATGCTCCTTTATGTTTGGAGTAGAGAATTTTTGAAGCCCAAATCTATGTATATGGGCCTATTGCTCTTAAGGCCTTCTATCTTCCATGGGCAATGCTTGCTTTGGATGTCATTTATGGCTAATTCAGAAGGTGGAAAGAACATTTTGAAGACTCCAATGTGGGTACGTAAATTGGTTGGAAGGTGAAGAATTGGAATGCAACCAATTAGTCGTGCGCAGCCTGCTAATAACCCTCAGCAAGAGAGTGACTTCGGAGTTGCTTTTAGGGGAAGGACCTAACGTCTTGGTGGTTTAATATTTAGTTTTGTTTATATAAATAAAATATTCAATTTTAATTTTTTGGTAGTTTAATATTTTTGTGAGCAAATTGAGTCAAGAAGTTACCAAAGTAACCTCTTTTGAATTGGGTAGTTCATGAAAAATATTGAATGTTAGTGTTTGTGTATATTCATGCGAGTATTAGTCGGCCCAAAGGAAGATTAATATTTGGTCGAATTACATACACACCTGTAATGATAAACATGTGATAATTATAAGGATTTGCTTTGTCGATGATAAATCAATCCAAAGACTGGTTTGTTGTTGGACGTGCTTTATTGTCAATGTTTGATTATTACAACAAGATACCTCTAGCAGTTAATATTACTGTCCAAAGACTTGATATTGATGGTGCATTGGGTGTCTTGAGATGGGTTAAACCATTATTTGAATATATATTTTATTTATAATTATTTAATTTTATAATGTGAGCATAATTAGTTTATTTCTTTTGTTTTAATCCAGCTACAATTGCTTCTGTATCTGCCAATTTAAATTTTGTTCCGGTCCTCAATGGAACAAATTTTAAGGACTGGAAAGAGAATATTGATATTATTCTTGGCTGCATGGATATGGATCTTGCATTAAGGACTGAGCAACCCCCTGTTCCTACGGATTCAAGTACCTCTGAACAGAAAAGAGATTATGAAAAGTGGGATCGCTCAAATCGCATGAGTCTAATGATCATTAAGCGCGGCATCCCGGAGGTGTTTAGGGGCACTATTTCTGAAAACATCACAAGTGCCAAAGAGTTCCTTGCTGAAATTGAGCAGCGCTTTGCAAAAAGTGATAAGGCGGAGGCAAGCACTCTTCTTCAGAACTTGATCTCCATGAAATATCAGGGCAAAGGAAATATCAGGGAGTACATTATGAGCATGTTTAATATTGTCTTTAAACTCAAGGCACTAAAGCTTGAACTCTCAGAAGACTTGCTCATTCATTTGGTGTTGATTTCTCTTCCCGCAACGTTTAATCAGTTTAAGGTATCTTACAACTGTCAGAAGGATAAATGGTCTCTTAATGAACTTATTTCACATTGTGTACAAGAAGAAGAAAGGCTAAAGCAAGACAAGACAGAAAGTGCTCATTTTGCAAGCACCTTTAAGGCTAAAGGCAAAAGAAAGAGATCGGAGGATCCCAAGAAGGAAGCTGTTAAAGGTCCAGAACAAAAGAAACAAACTCAAGAATATAAATGTTTCTTTTGCAATAAGACTGGACACGTAAAGAAGCAATGTGCTAAATATCATGCTTGGCGTGAAAAGAAAGGGTTGCCTAAACTACCGGAAGTCAACTAATTCTGAAAGATGAATATATGTTGAAAATGGCAAATTGGTGGAGATGGAGACTATTGAACATTTTAGATTATTATTGTGTACTGGTTTTTTATTTTAGATTTAAAAGACATTTTTTTTGTCGTGCCGTCTTTTAGATGGAATTTGGTTTCAGTTTCTTATTTGGACAAATTAGGTTATTTGTGTTCATTTGGAAACAATAAGTTCAGTTTGTCTTTTAATTCAGATATTGTTATAACTAGTTCAATTTTTGGCTAATGATAATCTATATTTACTTGATACTGTGGTCACCTATAATGCAACTCTTAATACAGAATCTCGTGGTATTAAACTAAAATTGGACTCCCGAACAGTAAGTAGTTACTTCATTGGTTATTCTGAGAGAGCCAGGGGATATAAATTTTATGATCCCACATTAAAGACAATTTTTTGAGACGGGAACTGCTATGTTCTTTGAGGATATTGAGTTTGAGGGGAAGAATAAAATTAATAATTTTGTATTGGAGGAAGAATCGACAATAAATCCAGAACCGATTCAAACAGTTACTTTTGATAAAGTAAGTTTGGAACCTCCACAAGACATTGATGATAAACCCCATATTCAAGATAATTTGATTGTTCGTCAAGACCAAACTCAAGATCCTCAAGAACCTGTGCGTCATGAGCCGGGGATACTCCAGTTACTAAGGAAGACAAGTTTAGTCTAAATTAGTGCCCAAAGGGAAATTTGGAAATTGAGAAAATGCAACAGATTCCCCATGCATTAGCTATCGGGAGTTTGATGTATTCCCAAATATGTACGCGTCCAGACATAACATACATAGTTGGGGTTCTAGGCAGATATTTAAGCAATTAAGGAATAGACCATTGGAAAGCAGCAAAAAGGGTCATAAGATATTTAAAAAAAACAAAAGATTATATGCTCACATACAGGAGGTCAGACCAGTTGGAGATCGCTGGGTTTTCTGACTCAGATTTTGTAGGATGTCAAGAATTTGTAACATGCTATAAGGCATCAAATCATGGGATATGGCTGAGAAATTTTGTCACAGGGCTGCAAATTGTGAAAGGCATTGAAAGACCACTTAAGTTATATTGTGACAATAAATCAGCTGTATTGATAAGGAAATAGTACAAAGTGGACAGATTTTCATAGAACACTTAAGGACAAACTCCATGATAGCAGATCCTCTAACTAAAGGACTTCCGCCCAAGGTCTTTCATGAGCATGTTGATCACATGGGTGTTTTACAGTTTGAGGAATTTGTGGTTTAGTGGGAGTTAGTCATTTTCATATATTTTATGTTCTATGTTTAATTTAATATATGTATACATTGTTTTTGGACATATTTGGTTATCTATAGATATGCGGTTTTTTTGTTCATTCATTACACTTTGTACATTAAGGTTACTATATCGATCTCGATAAGTTAAAGTTTGGACCAGTTGAAAATAGACGTGTACAGATCACCTTCACGTAATTTTTCATGCTACACATTTCATGATGAATCCATGTCATTTGGTTATGTCAGGATGAGTAATCTTGTTGGTTTTAGTTGCGATGATGCAATGAAAAGCTGGTTTGGTTCTATATCCTGATATGGTTAATGGACAGGACTTTTGGAATATGCTAAAGGAATATAATGACAATTTTGAGCTCATAAAGTCTAACACATTTGTAAGGTTGTAAGAACATATATATTTGTGACCAGTGGGAGATTGTTGGCAAAATTTGGGTCATGTATATATATGATACATATTTAAATGTGTTAGGGTCATTATTTATTAAGCCAAATAATAAAGTGATCTGAATAAATTAAAGTTTTGGCTAAAGGCATATGTCATGAAAATAATATTGTGTAGAGACCATAAAGTAATTTCTAATTTGATGAGGGGCCAAATTGGAAATACTAAAACTTAAGTAATTAACCTAATTTTGGTTATATAAAGGGTCATGGTCCCCTTCTGAGAGCACACAGATAAAAAACAAAGTTACAGTCCCGTTCCTTTCTCTCTATCCCCATCAAGAGAGAAAATCAAGAGGGAAATACAGGTGCTCTTCAGGTGGAAGACCATAAGATCAAATCAAAAGTACTCTACAAAGGATATCGTCATTATGGCCAATTCAGGTACGCTTTCGCATTTAGTTTGTAACATGTTTACAGTATGGGATTATAGATATATGTTTGATCATTAGAATGAAGATCATATTCAATTATAGTTTAATCCAACACAATTGAATCACCCCAATCACTATCTAAGAGACTTGTTAGCTTAAATTCTTCAATCCACTTGAACTTGATGTCAAATTACAAGTGTCTTTAATATATTTAATCACCCTTTTTGCAACCTTGAGATGCATTTCACTTGGACAATGCATAGTTCGAGATCAAATGCTTACTACATTTAAGATGTTAAACCAAGTTGTTGTAAGGTACATCAAACACCTTATCATATTTGAAACATGCATCATTTATCTTCTCTATTTCATTTTCCTTACTGATATGGTTACAATAACAACATTTAACATTAACTCTATAGTGTATACAATATAGATGACATCATTAAAAGTTTTGAGAATCAACATCGATTTGTAAAAAAGTTGATGTTGAAAGTGTGAACATTTAACATCAGTTCTAATTGATATTGAATATTTTCACTTTCAACATTGGGTTTTTTACAACTTGTGTAGAAAGTTTTTTTAATTTTTTAAAATATTTGTCGTTTTGTAACATTTCTTCCACTTGAAAATAAAATTTAGTTCAAAAACAATCATAAAAATTGTCAAACAAGTATAAAACAATCCAACATAATTATAAATCAATCTCATACAATATATAATTTAAATTTTTTAATAATTTACAAATAAATATTTAAATAATAATTATAACAATATTCGAACGACAACAAATGAGAGGGCAAGACCATGATGGAGGATGAAACTACAACAAAGCATGAGATAATGATGGAGAGTAGGGATAGCATGACAGAAGGTGAGGAGAGAGTGAAGACGCGTGGATGAGACGAAGGACGCAATAGAAGTCGTTAAGATGAGAGAAGGACGTAATGGGAGCCACAAGGATGCGACAAAAGCAATGATTGAGGCTATGAGGGCACGACTGAGGACATAATTAAGGTTACAAAGACGAGACGAAAGGTGTGATGAATGAAGATGAAGACGCGACATAAGACACAATGAAGATAATGAAAGAATGTGGTGGAGAGCAATAAGGAAACACAGCGAAGAACGCAATTGAGGTTAAAGGTGTGACAAAGGATGCAATGAAGGTTAAGGAGGTAATAAAGGATGAGGATGAAGAAGAAGAAAAATCATTTTCTAGAAAGGAAAAAATGTTTAGGATTTAGGGTGTAAAAGAGAGGAAGAAGAAGAAGAATCATTTCGTATAAGGGAATAAATGTTTTATATAATTATAAAGGACTTTCTACAATAGTTCTATTATAATCAGTGTCGAATATGATTTTCTATATCGGTTACAATAGAATCGATGTTAGAATGTGACTTTCTACATTAGTTACAATATGTAGAAAACTTGTCCTAAATTACAAATTTGTCACTGCCTTTTTTCTACATAAGTTCTTTTATAATCAAAGTTAAATAGTATCGTTAAAAATTATTTTTGTTATAATGCTAACTTTTCCTTTTGATTCATTGGAGTGTTCATTTCTTTGTATTCTTGAAGTTTGAACTTCTTCAAAATCTTTTTTGTATACTTTTTTTTACAAATGAAAATTTCATGTATTCCTTGTTTGATCTCAATGCCTAGAAAGAAGATCATTAAACCAAGATTTGTCATCTCAAAACAGCTCCATCATTTCTTTTTTTAAGTTTTTCTACAAGCCTTGTCTTGCTTCTTGTTACAAAACGTCATCCATAATGTGAAATGATAAGAATGTCAACTCTATCATGCTTAACATATAATTTTGATTCAACTAAGCTTTTGACAAATCTCAAACTCATCAAACTATCATCAATTTTGTTGTATAAGAATATTAGGACTTATTTCAATCCATAAAGAGTCATCTTAAATAAATAAGCATTATTTTCTTCTTCTTCCCTTACAAAGTCTAGGAGTTGTTCAACATAGATTTCTTATTATAAGAAACCATTTATAAAAACTTATTTAACATCAAGTTTATAAGACATCTAATTCTTTTGAACAAATATAGAAAGCATCAATTTAATGATATCTAATTAAGCAATTGATACAAACATATCTAAGTAGTCTACACTAAAAATTTGTACATAAATTTTCACCACCACTAGTCATTCCTTGTGTTTGTTGATAGAACGGTCAATATTAAGCTTAGTTACACCCACTTGACCCTAATTAATTTTTTACCTTGAGGTTCATCCACAAAAATCCAGGTTTGGTTTTTCTTAATAATTGACAACTCCTTCATTGTAACCACCAATTTGGTATTTTCTTTGCTTCTAAATAATATGCACATTCACACACAAAACCATTATATTTTTCATTAATTTTAGAGAGCAATCTAGTACCTCTTACTGGAACATCTTACGTTAATTCATGTTGTCAGCTTCCATCTTATTTGTTGTGTTTAAGGAAGAAGGATTTAACTCCAAATCTTTCTTCTTTTTATCATCCTAATTCCATTCTTCATTTTCCACAAAGTGCTATTTTTCTAGTTTGCGGTTTAAAGATTTTTTATAGTCAACAAATTCGATTCATCCAATTCAAGCTTCTATTCAAACGGCAAAATAGGATTTTTGAAAGGAATCGTGCGATTAGTGCTATTCTAACTACCATGCGCACCATTAAGAAAGAATAAATTATATGCGCCCAAGCATAAGATATAAACAATATACTTACAAAAATTAGTAAATAAAAGAATGTTGCTTTTCTATTTAGCACACATCATTCTCAGCATGGGAAAAGCAAAAATAAAATCCCGATTGTGTCATCCTCAGAAGAGTAGGAACATACTGAACTATGGAAGAACCGAAGTATGAAGCATTCTCTATAGTAACCCAATGGAAAGAGAAAAAAACCACTAACATGATGAGTAGAGTTAGTTGGAAGAAAACTGTATGATTGAAACCCCGAGCTAATAATGGGAATAATAAAACCTGAGCCAAAACCATTATCATCTGAAGCATGCAATAAGTGAATCATGACAAAGGCGCCAATACTCTCTGGAGGACATGGACGTCCATGGCATTGCTGAAGGTAGAAGGGTGCCACGCATAGATGGCATTCTGGTCAACAAAGGGGTAAAAAAGAAAAAATACAAAAAGAAATGGAAAAAAGAAAGTGTTATTAAATAAAAACCAAACAAAAATCTAGAAAACATCATGAAATCAATAAAACCATAAGAGCACTTGGCACCAGGATATCACCTTTGCCCAATGAGGATTCCATAAGCCACTTTGGAGATGGATGACCCAGAAACTCCCAAAAATACAGTTTTGTAGTGAGGCAAGATAACTTTCCCTGAAATTCAATCCATTGAAGTCAGTACATAATGTTTGTCCATGCAAATATACAATAATGACATATAATGCAAATTGTCGTCACTCCCAGATCATAGCAATCAAATTCACGAAGAGGAAAGTCTTAAAAATACTAAATAATGTCAGGATGTATGACATGTTTTAATCTTTGATATGCAATCAGGCAGAAGAGAAATTACCACAACAAAACAAAAGACATCGCTGCCAAATTTACTATAATACACACGTTACAGATAATTCACAATATATAACCAAATTTTTCTAGTAAAAGCCCCAGACACTGATAGAGAAAGTCTTCACATTTTTCATCAAACAAAGCTACACTACACATTGACTAAATAATATCAAATTTTCAATTTCCTATTGATCAACATAGAGATATATCTTGACAATTGAATAGAAGCATCAGCCTGAACCCACAAGTAATAGAGTCAGGCCTCACCTATGCTCATGTAGTTGCTGTGGAGAACTGAAACTAGAATACTAGATTTTTCTCTATTGAGATCCTTTGGATGCAAAGATTCCTTGGATAAGGTCATTTCATTGTTAAAATCAGTAATTGGTGGAGAAAGGTTACTGTTACTCTGACAACCAATAACTTCAAGCCATATTCCAGAAGGGAATCTTCCTGGCCTCACCAACCAAAGAAATATCTTGGTATAAGGGGTAGCATGAATAATTGATATAGTCACTTCAATCAGTAGACAGACAAGGTTAATGGTTGTGTCCACGATACTAAAGAATATATAGAAAACAGAAGTAGTTGGTAAAAGAAGTAAAAGTGGCGTAAATAATAGAGATCCAACAATATGTTGCTTCACTGTATAATCAAAGGTATCCAACCTCTTCCTTAGAGGATTCCATTTCCGACCCCTGCCAAAATAACCAGCCACGTCATGAAAATATACAAGAGAAAGTATGTATGCAAAATAATTGCGTATCTATAGCAGTTATTCTTCAAAAAGGATAATGAATTGCAAAGGGAGTTAAAGAGATGTGCAGCAAATATGATGCCTTAGTAAATAGAAGAAACCCTTATGATTTCCACTTTTATAATATCGCAAATTATCTCCAATTTACTAATGCTTCATTGCCCATGTTTTTAGAGATACACATAACAGCTAACGTAAGAAGGATTATCTACATACGTAAGTATAGTTATTCACAAGAAAAAGGAAATTTTTTACTAACGATATCACCTCACTAGCATCTATTCGGTGAGTATATGTCTTTCCTGTAATTGTTCCAAAATATTTTCACTTGCAGACTAAGACCTCTTATGCGAATATCTTAGTGGATTGTCAAAAACTAATTAAATTAGAAAGTTAGATTTATAACACAAATACCTAATCCACGTTCAATTCTCAATCAAATCACTTCCTTGCTCATAACAATCATCTAAAATATACCAAACTTGGTTACCTGAAAAGTCGCCACAAGGCTGCCAACGCCTGTATCTGTGATGAATATACAAGTGAAATGAACCAATGTAGTGTTGAAACATGTAAAGTTGCTAGAGCAATCATGTCTATGATCAAAGCAGCAGGTACAGTGAATCCACAAAGGATTCCTAAAACAGAAAGCCCTTGAATAATATAATTAAAGACGAAACCCACAAAGATCCAGAGTGTTGACCATATCTGGACAGCATTCAAAGAAACCATGCCAAGTACTCCAGCAAGCTCAGCATTCAATTTGAATCCTGCAGGGTTTCCCATTAACCACACACACCCAGAGCGCAGAAATGTGGAAAATCCATGCATGAAGTTCAAAACTGAAAGGCAAATGGGTTCTGCATGATATAAAAATGTCCAGCCAACCAAGTTTCCAAGGAGAATATCGACAACCAAAGTTGACCACATAGAATGCCTACGCATCGCAGCTTTCTCTACATATTCAACACATGATTGTGCCCTTGAACACAATAGAACAGTATTAAACATGGAGAAAACATTAAATCAAGAACATAAATTATATGTTTAAGAATAGTAAATAATTGCCTCCAAATATAAACATTTAATCTTATTAGATAAATTAATTTACATTTATCAGAAGATAATACCATGAGAAAAGAGCAATATAAGCTATGATAAAATAGTTAAGTGGTAAACACAAAAATCAGCCTATAAGGTTTTCAATTTCAACCCAGAAAATTTGTTTAAACTGGGTCAGATCATGCACAACCCAGTTCTAAGAAATCCTAAAAATAGTTTTTCTAAAAAATAAGTGAAAAAGAGGGGATAGGCTAATTATTTCACTCCCATCAAACCCACTGTCCCTTTTTTACGTTCTCTTCTGATTCTTCTTGTCTTCTTTCTACTCTTCTTTGACCCTTTCAAAAGAGTGACATAATTTTCTTGCCTCCTCTTCTCAATAATCACATACTCTTTTTTGTTATCTTTCTTTGGGTATATTACCAACTTCTTTATTTAAAAGTAAAAGAACAGTGGTTTTTCCATCCAACAAGTGGCATTGGAACTGTGCATTTCAGAGGGTCTTGTTCTAATATGAATGTGGTTAACATACAAGACACAATTATAATTTATCTTCAGGTAAAAACTCTTTAATTCATCCCTCATAAGTCTAAAAATTTTCACAATAATTTGACATTTGGGTCCATCAAACACTACCATAACACTGACATTACTAGTTTAGTTGGGTTTGGTTTCCATAACACCCCCACCAACACTTATCCTTTGAGGAAACTAATTTACATGGACTTTGTAAAAAAAAATTAAAGCCTCACATTTCCAAACTACGAAATGTGCACAAAGTAATATACTTTACCTAAAGATTAATATTACCTGAGGTCATTCTTCTGAAGAAAGATTGGGCAATATAATATCTGAAAACGGATTTGCATATTTATCCAAGCAGTCTTCTTGAATACATTTGTTGATGTCACACACATCCACGACTCTGAATCATAATTAAAATGTGTTTTGAAAAACTGGAGAATAACATAGAGCATGGTGGATAAGGAAGCCAAAAACATGGAAAACAGATGCCCTATAACAACAAGCCTGAAAAGTCACAATATGAATCATTATATCTTTAAGAAAAAGTGAGCACAATATGATATATCAATAGTTAAGGTGTGTACATGGGAAGTATGGAGAACCGGCTCAAGGATCTTGAGCCCAAGTGTGTCTCAAAAATTCTTTTAGCAGCAGCTGTGCAATTAATAGCCAGAATAACTGCATCCTGGGTTGAAATTTCAAAAGGCAGATTAGCAAGTAGGAAAAAAATCTGCATACACAAATACGAATAAGGTAAATTCATTACCAAATCAATGAATTGCTGCTTATTATGAAGCTCCTCGATCCATTTAGGATTTTTAATAGCAACTTTAGCTTGCTCATTTGAACTCAAATGACATAATGAGAAATGATGAGTGCCATAAGAGGGCGTTTCATAAATTATAACCTACAAGTGGTTTAATATTATATATATGTTTGAGATTGGAATAAAAGTCTCGAGAAATCACAAGTACTTGCACAAAGGCAAGTACAAAAAATAATGACTTACATACGTGAACATCATATTGTGACAAAATTTGTCCATTCCAATGAATGTGATGCAGATTTGGTAGCCTGTGTATTCCTACATCTTTATGCATAGGAGAATCAAATGTGAGCAGGACCCAGTTACACTTTCCACGAACATATTGGCTACTCTTCCTCAATGAACCATCCAACCGGAAGCAACAGCAACTCCTACAGTTATTCTCTCTGTCTGTACTTCCCTCTTCCAAAGCATTGCCATACTCAGAGAACTTCTTTTTGTCATACTCCGTCTCATTCATCAAACTTTTACTAGTAGTAGGGTCAGTGCCACACAGACCAAGTACAGAGAACTTGGACTTATCCTCAAGAAAGGAAGGCATGCTCCCACATGCATCATGAATGATCCCCTATAGAGAGTAGAAGTTCATTATGTCAGTTATCCTTGTTACACTGGACCATTTCAATTATGAATTAATTCGCGTCCAAATCATTTTATTTTCCCATTAAATTTTATATGGTTCTCCGCAGATTTGTGAAAATGTTCCAATATTTAGATAAAAATCAATCAAGATACTGATACCTAACAAAATATTCTAAGAGAAAAAATGTTCATGTCCATTTAAACTTGAAACTCTTGCGGGAACTTGAACAACAATAAAAATTATTAAATCACAAAAAGTAAATTCACAGTTTCCTCTGCAATTAATAGTAGTAACAAGCATACAAAACTAATAAATTCACTGGTTTTATGGACATGACAAAGACACTGGGACACAGCTAATCTCCAGAACATAGGACACGGCTGATGTCATATACATAGACACACAGATATATATACAAATATATCTGTGTCTGTGTGTGTGTGTGTGTGTGTGTACTTTCTAGGAAGTGTTTAACCAATAATAGGTGTCAGCACACTTTCTTTACTATTACTCAAGCATCTCGAAGAGGTATGTCCACGATGTGTCCGAGATGTGACCTGAAAAAAAATAGTTTTATATTGACACAGTTGAGGAGTGTCAAACACACATCGTAGGGGTGTTTGACAAGTGACATGTCCAAAAAGTGTCAGACTGGCACATGCTATTCTACAGAAGCGTCACTGCTTTAATCTAATGCAAGGAAAATGGATTCTGAACCTCAAATTCAGTTTTATACCTCAATGCCAACACTAGAACTAGAAAGCAAGACTTCACTGCATGTAAACGCTACAATAACGTCAAGGGATGATGGTGTACAGGTTACAAACCACCCAAACAAAATACTAGAGGATGATTCTTCATTTGATAAAAGTTGCTTTGGCCACCAAAGCCTACAATGTCTTCTCATCTTCCTCTTATTTCACATAAACTAAACTCATGAAGTCCCTGCAATAGACAGAGACAAGCATGCGTTTACTTCATTAAAATAACTCAGACTAAAATTTAGGTAATAAATTAATAAAAAAACTAGAAGAAGATTTAAATGGAATTATATGCTATACTTACCTTTTACTTTTTACATTATAGAGGCACATTACATCCGGAATTGCACTTGATGATATCAACAAGTAACATCAATCAATAAAGAAACTATCTCTGAAATCTATTGGACTGGACACAGTAAGTTTCTCAAAAACTGTTTAACGTAAATTTAAGTTGAAGATTCAAAATTTATAGTTCAACACTTCCTATTAAGAAAAAGTTAGTATGTAAAACAAGAAAATGTTTGACAAATACAACAGAATTATAACCATATTAGGAAGTGCCCTCATCCACAGATAGAGTCAAAGATAGATAAACAATCCCACCATAAATTTGTAGAATCTCTCAATTATGTACTAACATGGTATCTACTCACCATAATTTCCTTCAACAACCAACAACAATTTAATATGCAGGATGTGTGATGAGTAGATACCTGAATAAAATCTATTTTAACCATATTATTGATGAAGGCCCATGTGAAAGTATGGACAAGGTCTCCATACTGAGAACTGAAATGGAGACCACCATAGATAGACAAAAAGGAGAAGTCAAGGTGTGAAAGCCACATCAGCAAACCATTCAGACATAGAGTTTGTTTTAAAGAAGGACAAGTGTGTCAGGTGATCCAAACTTTCAGGGAAAACACTCGGTGATCTCTCAGCTGATTGATGTCATGGGAGCAAGCAAAAATATGGAGAGTGTGAATTCTGTAATCCTTCTTCTATCAGTGGCAGAAACAATGGAAAGCCAAAATTCCGTCTAACACGTCATCACAGACTATGCTTGCACCAATGCTGGCCTCCCTAATGCCTATGGCAATTGGCAAATTTAACATCACTGTTCCCAAATCTCTCCCTCACTAGATCTTATCATCAGTGTTATACCCGATCTTATTCTTGTAATAACTTTTAACCTCAGTACATGAACAGATTCCCCTCTGGATCACGGAATCGTGAATTGACTAAATGCCCTATCTAAACCTAGGAACAAACTCTGGTAGTGCTGAAAAATTACGATTGAGGCGGGATTTGGGTTTTTAATGCGGTTTGGATGATGTTTGCAGGTGTTTCCTGTCCACATTATATAATAAAAAATAATACTAGGAATAAAACCGCTCCAATATAAAGACCCCCCATTAGTGGAGAAACCCACGCCAAGACAATATTATAGTCATCTCTGATGGTAAGAAATCCGGTTGAATGATACAAAGGCACAGAATTTAAATGTTGCTTTGATCAAATTCCTCAATTGGTACTTTCATTAAGAGATGGCTATATAGTATGTTATTTGTAAATATATTCAGAAAACACAGTTACCAGAGCTTCCAACGGTATCCGGAAGATTATTTAAGCAAATAAACTTACACACGTTAACCTTAAAACCTATAAAAAAAGGAAAAAATAAAATAAAAATAGTCCTAAACCTAAAAATTTCTAATTAAATTCCAGTTAATTAAATGGAAGAAGAAATGTACTTCTCTCTACTTTATCTTTAAAAAACGAATATAAATTTTTGACGACAACATTACGCAAACATTTAACCAAGAAAACCTGAATTATTCAACAGCACTAGGGCAATTACTGAAGCTGCGTAGAGTTCACACTCAACAAAGGATCTGCGACTGCTCTAAGTAGGGTTAAAAGGTTCCAAAGTCGCCATTTACGAAGCTAAAAGCATTTCAAGAAAAAGTAAAGTTGACAAGGTAATTTAAACTAGCACGATCTCTATAAATGAAACTGTAAAGAGAGAGAAAGAGAGAGATACCGGAGCTTCGAACATGCACCACCGTAGAGGGCGGTGAAGCGGCGCGGAGCGGAAACTCTGAGAAAAGAGAAGGGGAGATAGAAAAAGTGAAAAAAAAGAGAAGTTTGGGGCAGGGAATGAGGAAAAAAGAAAAAAAAAAAAAGTGGCGAAGGCCGAGCGGCGAGAAGAAGACGAAGAAGAAGAAGAGAGGTCGGCGAAGGAGGAATAGAGGAAGGAAGGGTGAGAAGAAAAAAAAAAAAAAGTAATCTGAGAGAGAGACAGAGAAAGAGATGTGGAAGGTGAGGAGTGACGTAAAAGGAGTATAAAAAAATTATCCACTTTTTTAATTTTAATTTTAATGTTAAATTATATTTTACAAATACTTTTACTTTTTATTTTAAATATTTTTATTTTTTATTTTATTTAAATTTTGTAACATTTATTTCAAATAAAGTTAAATAATATAATTGAAAATTTATTTCATTTTTCAAAATTATAAAATGAATCTTTTAATGAATATTTAAAATTATGTTTTATTGTTTATTTTAATGATAGAAAACTTTTTATTTATTATTATTATTATTATTATTATTATTATTATTATTATTCATTTAATATAAAATTTTTATTTTAAAATTTTTAATAACATAATTTTAATTAATTATTATTTTTTAAAATGCAAATTTATTGTAGCACCTAAAAAAAATTATTCAAAATCTTTATCATATGTTTTATCATTAAAATAAAATTCAGAAAATCTTATATCGTGAAATGATAGGATTCATTGAAAAATAATATAAGATTTCAATCTTTATATTATTAAAGATAATGAAAAAACAAACAGAAAATAAGACAAATCAAGTAAAATAATTTGATTTTTTTCAAATTTATAATTCGATTTTACATGGGAATATGCAATTTCAAAAATCACCGTTTGACTATTAATCTAACAGAGTCGTGTTAGGAAAAAAAAATTATGACTGATAGAGACAAATCTGGGTACAATTATTCCCTCAATTACTCTTTTGATCATTTAAACTTGAATAGCAATTAGCACGTGCATTCCAATTTTCATAATATTGTAATTTGTATTGCAATTTAGAACTATAATATATAATATAATGATAAAACTAAACAAAACGTTAATTACACTATATGTAAATTTTGTTCAAAATATTTAATATATATTTGATGTTAAATGGATAATTTTCTGATTAAACACATGTATTAATGAAATTAAAAATTTTAATCAGTCATAAATAAATTTCTTCTGCTTGATAAACTTATTTTAAGATATATTATTTTACTGAAATTAATTTTTAAAAATAGTTCAGTAAAGTTGTGGTCGATGCCATTATATTTAATGTTAAAATGAAACATAATAATAGGTGAATATATAATAGAAAAACAGGTTAATTTTAAATTTATTATAAATAAAATTTTCTAATATAATCACATTTTAAAGAAAAATATTGTAATATGTTAAACAAATCTTCAAATGTAAATTACTAAAATATTTCTTAAAAACAACTGAAAATATATTAATAAATCAAAAATTAATATGGATTAGCATTTTGAAAAAATAATTTTAAAACGTAAAACAAATCTACAATTGTAAATTATTAAAATATTTCTTAAATAAATAACTGAAATATATTAATAAATCATAATTTTAAATATATTAAAAACTAGTTTGAGTTTATTAACGCATTTACTTACAATTCTTGCTTCTGTTCCCTTTCTCTTGGGCCTCCTTAATAAAATATATATCGGCCCAGTTGCAAGGCCTCTTATAAAGTCCCACATAATTTTGTATTAAAAAAAAAAACGTTTCAAAATTTATACATAAATTAATTTCACTCGCAATGAAATTATTAAAAAACTATCAATAAGTTAGTGATTTGTTTAAGTAAAATTTGCTATATGAAAATTTAAAAAAATTTGTATTCAGTTTATAATAATTATTTTCTTAACTTTTGTTACATGAAACTTTTTTTTTCATTTGATCCTCCCATACATCACATATAATAGTAAATATATAAGTTATTATGATAAAAAATAAAGAAAACAAAATTTGTAGAAACATTTTAAATGTCACTCAAAAAAATCAATAAATAACAGTATAAATATAAATAAATTTCTTTTCAGAAACCAAATACAAGATATGTGAATATTTCAAAGATAAAAAGTCACTAAAATATTTATTGATGATTAAATACGAAATTTATAAATATTTTAAAACTAAAAATATATTTTTAAGTTCGTTTCGATTAAAAAGGTTTAACTAAATTATTCATTCACAGAGATCTGTGATTTATAAATATTTTAAAACTAAAAAAATTTGTATTGATGGATCAATAAGTAGTTAAAAATAATAAAATAAACCTATAAAATAATTTAGGGCAAAGAAATCTGTGAAATCTAATTTTCGAACGCTAATCCTACAAGTTAATTTGTGTTTCTGTATATAATAAATTTTTCACGTACGGATTTTTTTTTACTATATATATATATATATATATATATATATATATATATATATATATATATATATATATTATTGATTATCTATTTATTTTCTGATTGTTTTTATTATTTTTATGATATTGTAACTTTTTGAATTGAATGTTCTAATTATGTTATTTTTTATTGATCATGATGTTACACGTATTAATATTTTTATATAATGATATTTTGTTCCATCTCATACAAGAATTACTTAACTCAAGAATATTAATAATTTTTTTATTAAAAGATATAGCTTCGTATAATTATACTCAAAATAGTATCATAGTTTTAATGTTTTAATATTATTGAATTATTTATTTTAAATTATTCTGAATTCAAAATATTTTAAATTCTTTTATAATATAAGATAAAGAATATAAATTTTAAAATAATAAGTATATACAGTAAAATAGATTAATTAATTTTTTATCAATTTTACTTAATTATATATGATTAATTATTTAAATTATATTTAGTTGTCTCTTGAAAACTTTAATAATTATCCATATAAACTGTTCTTAATAAAATAATTTATATAATTTATTATTTTATATTTTATTTCAATATTTATATTATTAATGTGAATTTTGTTTGTTATGATCATAATTTATAAAAATAATAAATTTTACTAATGTATTGAGAGCATATTGTTATTTTCTAAAAGATATTTTATTCTTATTATAGGTAATAGCAAATTATTTTGTTTTATAAATCATATATTATTATTATTATTAGAATATATTAATGTATATTTTTATCAAAGTTATAAAAGTTAAAAACTAATAATTTAATTAAAATGATTTAAAATATTACTTTATATGTGACTGCTGGGATTCGAGCCCAGGTCTCCACGGCCACAACGTATAATTCTTACCACTAAACTACAGTCACCTTATATTTTTTATTTTTATTTTTGTATTTGATTCGAACGTATAAAGTTTTAATAATAGAAGTTATTACTTGTATATTTTATCTTATATTTAATAAAAATATATTTTGAGATAAATTCATAAATAATAAAAGAAATATAAATATATTTATATTATTATACTTTTAATATTTTATATTATACATATATTAGTATAAGTGAAACACATCATTCTTATTTATCAAAATCAATTTGTTATTTATTAACTAGTTGAGCAATCATAGGTCTATTTTGATCGAAACAATAGCTAGAAGTCCATTTGGACATTACTTAAAAATCAAAAGATTCTTTAATTCAATTATTTATCATATACTAAGTGTGTCACAATGAAAATTAATAATAATATTATGACGAGAAAGTTGAAAAACGAGGAATATATTTATTATATTTTTAAAATTAATATAGGGTGATATTGAGAATCAATATACATAGACTATTTATATATCTTATAGTGATGTATCAATTTAATGGTTACATGTTCGTTTTACTGTTTGCAACCAAGTATTTGTGAAATTGTTAGTTCAACTAATCTGATATTAGATAATTTTTAAATTAATATTTTTTTATAATGATGATAAAATTGCATCTCATACTTTTTAATGAATATTATATATTTATTAAAATTGATGTTAAATATTTTATAGTTTATATTCATATACAAAATAAATTTATAAAATCATATAACGTATTTAAAGTTGATTGTATCATTATTACTCATGAGGTTGAAACTTTTAATTATAAATTGGGATGATGTTATTATACATATTGAAATAAGTTTGCATCAAACCAACAAGTTGTTTCATATATTTTCATTTTACAGTTGGTTTTAACTAAGTTTTTTTACAACTTAATTTATCACTTACGAGTTTGATAAATAAAGTTTTTGGATAGAATAAACAATTAAAAAAATATATTAATTGAAATGAATTATCATTATTTTATATTGATTTTCAAAAAAATGTAAATAAAAAATATTATAAAGATAATTCATTTATAAGGTTTAGTCAACCAAGTGAAAAATGTATATATTGATTATTTTTGACAAAATTTCACCATACCCATGTTGAAATTTCAATTACTGTTAAACTATGAGAAATAAGGTTTGAATTTTCATCTAATAGATAACCTATTCATGTAATTATCATGAAAATGATATTTATATAAAAAATTTTATAATATTTAATTTGACAAATAATGTAAATTTTAAAGATAACGATTATTTAACCAAGTTGAATAAGTTCGTCTATAGATTAAAACAATATGGACAGGTGTGGTATAATGTTCTTAGTGAGTATTTGTTAAAAGAAAGATATACATATGTTCATATTTGTTATTGTATTTATATAAAAAGATCATATAATGAATTTTCCATAATTATTGTTTATGTACATGACACCTAAAAAACTTATAAAAATAAAATTATTGTTTAAAGTAAGAATTTAAGATGAAAGATCTTAAAAGGAAAATGTTGTGTTTATGATTATAAATTAAGTATTTAAAAAAATTCTTTATATACCAGAGAGCTTATATAAAGAAGGTACTTAAAAAGATTTATATAAATAAAACATGTTAATTATCTACTTCAATTATTAGAAGGTCCTTAGATGTAAATAAAAAACATTTTAAATCTTAAAAGAAAGATGAAAACATTTTAATCCTAAATTAGCAAGATATTGTTCTTCAAGTATAAAAAGATATTAAGTTGGAGTAAAATATATACATCTACCATAATTTTGAGTTTATTTTATACAATGTTGCAAAATTAAATTTAAAAAGTTATGCATATGCGAATTATTTATTAGACCCTTGCAATATTTAATGACAAACAATTTATTCACAATTAATAACATGTAGTTTCATGATGATCTACAAAATAAACCATAATAACGATATTATCTAATCATCTAGAGACAAAATTAAAAATTTTAGATGATAGAATCAATATATAAAAATTAATTATAATATAAAAATAAATATAATACATGTCCAATATTATTAATTGAATTTAAATAAAATAAAGTTTTTTTTATCATCTTTTATCTCTTTAAAAATGAGTTTATATTTTATTTTTATATATTTTAAAAACTCAACATTCTTTTCACATTTTTACGTTAAAATAGAACATCATAAAATATTAAAATAACTAACTAATTTATAAAAAAAATATCAATATTTCATATTTTTATACTATATTATGTGACATATGATTTTTATATATTATAATAATATTATTGTGAAAGAAAACTTTGTAACGAAGTTTTCCTAATGTACGATAAAAATTTTCTTATATATGCATACTGAAGTGGGGGAGGAGGCAGAATCAAAATTTCCCTCTCATCCTTCTTCTTTTTTTGTCTAAATTTAAAGCAACGATACTCTACTTGTGCAGGATTTGGTAAAACGGGAGAGAATTTGAATTAAGTGGGAAAGCTTCGGTAGAAATACCACACTAGGTAAGGGGAATTTTAATTCATTCAATATATGAAATTGAATTGTTGGGTACTCGTGAATAAGGAATAGGAGAAGAGATATGAATTATTTGAATGTTTGATTTTGAAGAATTTCTGATTCTGATGAATTGTTCACCGTTTGAAAGTTTTTTTTGAAATTCTTAAAATTAAGGATGAATTATATGGTAAAATTGTTGTTTTCAACTTAAATTAGATATAATTCATGTTTAATTTGAATTTGGGACTAGTTTGGTTGTCTAAAACTGAGTAATTTAAAATCTGCCAAAATCTGCAAAATTTGTTACTCGTTATGGTGCGAGGAAGAAGAAAGGGATATGGAAGGAATTTGTGAAAATGTTTAAGGGTAAAATAGTCATTTTACATCCTAGGGACATAAATGGAATTTTTTAAAATGTCCAAGGGTAAAATAGTCATTTAGGGACATACATGGAATTTTCAGAAAAGATTAAGGGCAAAATAGTAATTTAATGATTTCGAAAAAAGATTTCGAAATGATTTCGGAAAAGATTTTGGAAATGATTTCGAAAGTGATTTAAAAAATGATTTCGAAAAGAAGAAGAATATATATATATATATATATATATATATATATATATATATATATATTTAAAATATAGAATGAATGTAGCAGTTTTAAAGATTTTGTAGTGTGTTGTAACGTGTGAGTCATACTGAGTCTAAGGGTTGATGCCCATAATCAGTCATGAGATGTTATGTATTGACTAGATTGAGCCGGAGGTTTGGTGCCCAGAATCAATCAAATACTATTATTTATTGACTTGAATGAGCTGTGACGACAAGTGGTCCAGAATCAGGTAAATGTGAATGATTTTTGTTGTGTTTGAATGATATCCGGGGTGGTACAGAGTACTTTAGTGTAATAACTATGTCGGAAGATTTTGAATGAGGTCCCAAACTTCACTGATTGGTCGGGTCAGGTAAACTACGATATCAGGTGGTAAGAAGTCGATGGAGGATGACTGGTGGCGCGCTCGGAGGGGTACTCCAGTATGAGTGATGAAGAGCGCCAATAATCCTACTATGTGTGGAGGGTTGTCAGAATGGTACTGCGGGTGCCGATCATAATGTGCCCACAGATGATAGCCTCTGAGTTCGGGCATAGTTAGGGTATACTTCCGGAAGGTATCTTAGTGTTCTAATAATTTCGTAATTGATCATATATATAATTATTACTTTTATATCTGTTTTATTATATCGAATGATTTAATACTTACCCCTATTTTTTCATGTGGATGAGACTGCGATAATCACTTTTATATGGGAGCAGATTAGGAGTTGAGAGATGGAGATGTGACTACTGAACATCATGGATAGTTTAGTGAGATAGCTTCGAGGGAACTACTTTTACATGTATAATATATAAATAAATTATGTTACTATATTTTGAGATTCCGTTAGTGAATCAAAATTTCAATCTATGATACAATTACAGTAATATAATGTAAGATAAATGTCGTTATTTACTTATTTACTATTTTGCGAAGACATCATTATAATAGCGATTTTTAGGGTCTTACATACTATATATGTTAATTTATTATAATAATAAATAAAAATAACAAAATAAATAAATTTGTTTATTTTTTTTACTTTAATCAAATTATTGTAAGTTATCTCCTTTGTTTTAAAACTTTTTGTAGTATGTCTTCTTCAACATAAAAAAAAAACTACAAAACTCTCGAATAAAAAATTATAATTTTTATGTTAGAAAATAAAACTATAAAAAAATAAAATTTTGAAAATTAAAAAGAAAAACTTATACATTTTATATTATGAGGTGAAGCCTTGTAATAGAAAAAAATATGAGAATGAATGAGTGATAAAAAAAAGATAAATGAAAGTATGATAGAAAAAAGTTGAAGTGGAAATATGAAAATATGGAAGAAGAAAGATAAAAAAAATATGAAGAGAGAAGAAAAAGAGAGAAAAAAATATGAAGAAAAAATTATGTAAGAAAATAAATGAACAATGAAGAAAAGATAAAATTTTTATTTATATTTATAAAAAATATAAAGTATTTTTTTTTAAATTATATATATAAAAAATTTGGTTTGGGTTCTGACCCCGCTACTCCCCTGACTATACCCCCTGCAATCATGCCTAAATTTTATAATTATATTATATTAATGGTTTAATATTTACTCCAAACTTGTGGTTATATTGAAGAAAAAAGGCACTAAAAATTATATACAAAGATAATAATACATACATTTATTTAATTGAAAGAAGAATATATTAAAGAAGGTACAACAAGAGTTATACTTTAAAAATGATTCTTAAACAATAATATAGAAATTTAGAATGTTTGTTTATGTGAAAACTTAGTATAATTATCTACAAAATCTAGACTAATTAAAGTATTTAAACAAGTTATTCATGAGATTGAACTTCATCATCTTACTAACGATTTATATGAAGACAAAAACTTCGTTAGGTCAGAAATTTTCTTAATAAGGTTTTAATAATGATATTCTTCCATCATTAGATATCCGAAAAGAATTATGAATTATTATTGGATCTTATTAATGATATGATTAAATGTGTTATAGATATTTATTTGAATATATTTTACTATTATTATTTGTTTTTGGTAGTATCTATATTAAAAATTTAAAGAATAAAAAAGATTTGCAGAATTTACTTTTATTTGTATTAAATAGTGTTATTAGAATAAAAAAACACGTGCTTACCATATTTTTATGAAATAAGTAGAATTATGGCATTTCTATCTATTATTATTCTAGTACTTTTTTAATAAATTTTGATTTGTTGATTTAAAAAAGAAAAAAACTATCTTTTATTACATTTTTACTTTAAAGTTTGTAATTTCAGACAAAAACTTAATAGTAATTAATACAAATTAAAAATATAAATAATCGTTGATAGTTTCCCCAAATAATATTAGTACTCAAAACCACTATAAAGCAATAAATTAGCTTGAATAGTTAAAACATAAACAAGAGATATCAAATAACACATAAATCCTAAGTCTAATTAGATATTTATAAGTTTTTACTATGTTAAACTTTATAATTTACTTAAAATATAATTTTGAAGTATAATTCATTATTTTAAATTTAATAATTAAGATGAATTATTATCTTATATTATTAGATTAACAAATAAATAACAAAATAAAAAACAAGTTTAAATTTCTTACTTTTTTCTTTAATTAATTGAATGTCTTCTTTATTTTTATATTTCCTCCATTTCAAAATATATAATATTTAAGATTAGGTCACACAAATTAAAATAAATATTAATTTTTATTATTTTTAATAATCTTATTATTTTAATAGTATTTCTCAAACCAAAATACTCTTAAGCAATTTATTATCTCATCTTTCTATTACAAATATGATTAAAAGACAGGAGTATAATTGATAAAAGAGTAGTTAATACAATCATAAACTTTATAAATATTATATATTTAAAAATATTTTTTATTAAAAAACGTTGTATATTTTTAAACATACTACGATTTAATTATAAAATCTTTAAATTTTAATTCCTAATCTATAAAAAAAGTGTACTTTAAATTAATTTAAGAATGTTTCCTAACAATGAAAGTTAATAATATCATTGTTTACCTCACCGAAGGCAATCTAAAGCAAAGCAACTTTTATTATATAAATCAAAGTTAATAATTGAAGCACATGCGAGGGTTTCACAGTAGTTGCATTTATTTGCAATAAGTGGGTGTGCTTTGTTTGCAAGATATGATATAATTGACACAAGAATGAAATTGTATGAGATGATGATTTTTGGGGGAGCAACTTTTAGTGGTGTAGAATTGCTTTTAGGCATCATTGAACTAATCTTTGATTTGGGCACGCGAAGCATGCCATGTGCACTTAACTAATTATTGGGAGATTTTACATCCATGTTTCCTGGTTGCTCCCACGTCACCACTCATCGAATTGATTAAAAGAATTGCTAAAAATGCCAAAATAATCGTGCCTTTCAATAATTATCTACCACACACACACTATCTCGCTTTAAAATACCCCTCACCAACCAATCATCTTCAAAATTTGCAAATTCGTTTTATGTTTTGATCATGAGTATAAATGGATGGGTTTCTTCCTTAAAAACTTGTAGAGACAAAATTAAGAAAATAAAATAAAATATATTTTGAAGTTTTGGTTTGATTCTCATCATAATAAAGTTTTACATAAAACTCCGAGTTATATCACCTAGATACGATTTTATAATTATTAGTAAATTTTATAAAAAAAAGTTAATGTGATCATATCCTAACCACTCTTGCAAAATATTTTTTATGTCGTTAATTTGAACATTATAATATATTTGCAGGTATTTACTTACTTAAGCATTTTTACAAATACGTCTCTTATCAAGAGTTATTATACTTTGAGAAGTTATTCCCCAAAACTTCAAGACGAAAAGAATAATTGGTATGGTTACTTGACATCTTTCAATTAAACATAATACATCTCAAATCATTCATTAAAAAAATAAATTTTTCATAATTAAATAATTTAAAATATGTCTAACATTAAAAAAAAAAGTATATATATATATATATAATAGAAAAATGTCTCCAAATATTTTTTTATTCAAATATTTTAGATTTCTATTTATTGTGATTTTAATCTTGTTGATTTTTAATTATTTTTTATTGGATCTATAATTTTTGTGTAGATGCTTGTATTGTTGTTATTGATTTTTTTTATGATTTTTATGACGGATCTATCATTTTTACGCAAAGGTTTGTATAGTTTTGTTTATTACAGTACAATTTTAAAATTTTGATATGTAAGAAAGATTTTGATGTAATAAAAAAATATTTTTTATGGTAATCAGTGATTAAAAAATTACTCGTTCAATTTCGAAGCAATTCTCGATGTTATATCATATTTCTTCAATTAAAGAGTTATTTAAAATAATTTTAAGCATTTTCTAAACACAAATATGTTCTAAGATATATTAAATATACATAACATAATACAAATTTCAATAACTAAATTAAATAACAACTATCATACGTTTTAATTCTCAATTTTAAAAATCATATATATATATATATATATATATATATATATATATAATTTTTAAAAATTAAGATTATATAATTAATATTCTGTAAGTTAATTTTTATATTTTTAATTAAGCGGAGAAAGAATGTTAAAATATTAAAAATATCATTGAAAAAAATTAACAAATATATTAAAAGTAATAAAAGTTAATAGTTTCGTTGATGTATATCTAAATGTAATTAATATGTAATTAACCTTGAACCGCTTCCAAGTACACCAAAAATATAATTTTTATCCCAAAACTTCCTTTAAGTTAAAATAAAAATAAAAAATAAAAATTCATAAAATAAAATTATATTACAACGACAGTTACACAAATGATATTTTATGACGTTTTTTCACCGCCGATGTTTATATGCCCCATACCTAGGGATGGCAAAACGGCTGGGCCCGACAGACCAGTCCGTCACCCACCATAATATGGCGGGGTGGGTTTCAACCCACCAGCCCGCTTTGGCCCGTCCCGCAAAGCCCGCCAACCCGTGGGATGGGGCGGGCAGCCCGCGCCCGCCTAATTAATAAAAAAATAAATTTTTATTGTAATAAAATTAATTATAAAGATAATATATAAAGTTAAAATTTTAAAAAGAGAATTAAAAAAGTTTTACTCTCACAAAAAATATTCTCCCTACTGAAACATAACATTTTATCTCGTGTTCTCCTTGTTTATCCTAAGCATCGATTATTTTTATCTTTATGACTTATTAAAGATGTAAGAATTACTCAACCAATAATAATATGAAGTTTTATCAAATAAAAAAGATATAGATATTTGAAAATTTCAATAAATTTTATAAGTTTTAACGTTATATATATATATATATATATATATTTGCTATTATTTATTATTATATAAATTTAATTATTGTTCTAAATTATAATTTCTTAAAATAATGTATTGATTTATATTATTAAATTAAAATAATATATATATATATATAAAATTATCGACAAACAAATAATAATCTTATTATTAAATTTATTAAAAAAAATTATTTTAAAAATAAATTATTTTAAAAATAAATTATTTTTTTTCTAAATTATGGTGGGTCGATCAGTTGCATCCATCCTCGACCTGAGACAGACCAAGATCTACAGCCCGTCATGACTATAACGGACCAACTCGTCCCGCTTTTGACTGGTCAAAAGCGGGACGGGCCAAAACAGGCGGGCTCACCCGTTTTGTCATCCTTATCTTGTATTATTTAAAAGTTTTATGAATTTCTCTAAACTTCACAATAATAGCATCCTTCTACGACAATTACATGTTTTTTAAACACGTTTTAATGAATAAGACATCTTGTCAAATCTATTTAATCTATTGTTAAAAAAAAAGAGTTTTTTCAAATATTCCAAAAATAAATCTCATTACACTTCGTGCACCTACAAAACTCTCCAAATATTTTTGACAATAATTAAATTTTAATGATCATGAATTATAACATTTCAAATATATTTTACGACTGAATAAATATATTTTATTTACAAATCAATAATAAAAAGATATTGTTTAACTGTCTCTTTTGTACGTAAATTGAATATGTATTTATGTAATTTTCAATGCTAAGTCTTAACTTCTTCCTACGATATTTAGGGCGGTGAGGAAAGTTAAATTTGAAAGAGTAACCTCAAATTGTAAGTATTAAAAAAAGGTTATTAACGTAAGAAAGAATGTTATTAACACACATCATCCAACTATTTCACCTTAATGATGGCTTACATAATTTGTGCCATGATTTTAATTTATGGCATCGTTGACTAGCGAGTTTAGCAAATAGGGTTAAGTTTTTGGATGGTTAGGGCACAATTACAAACCGTAAAAGTAGAAACGAAACAGGAAAACATGGAAACACTGAAAACTGTAATAAATACGCAAAAGGGTCAACAAACACGGCCTGGAATACGCGCACAGTTGACATTGACCTCAGCACCGTTGCGTCCGAACCAAGACGCACACTGGACGGTGCCTTACCAAACCTACCTCGGTGGGCCCCGCTTTCCCCCGAACCCTAGCTTCGGAGTGATCCTCTTGCCCCCTCTAAATTGCGCCCTCGCGACTCGCCTCGACGCGTGACTCTCGCTCGCTCGTCGATAACGAAATTTCTCGGGTAAGTCTCTTCTATTTTTCTCTCTCCTTCTATGATCTCTTCGTCATTTTTAGGATTTTGTTTCGGTGAAGTTTGATTTCGGTTTTCCTTTTTTTCTGCTTTGGGGAAAGTGGGTTGAAAAAACAAATGAAAATTCTCGAGCGATCGGTTTGGTTGCAGGTTTTTGTTTTTAATTGTGCGAAATTGATTATTGCTTTGCTATTTTGCTTGATTGCTGCTTGGAAACTAATGGGTTTGGTGCTTTCCTGTTTGAATTTTTTAGGTTTTGAAATTTCAATCCGACAACGTTTTTTTTTCTCTTTCTTTGCTGCTGTTGTCATTTGAATTTTTTATTTAACGGATAATTACTCCGAAGGAGTCAATACTGAGATAGTTTTGGATTTTTCACTTTGAGATCTGACGTTTTTTCATTATTTATTTATTTATTTATTTATTATGTATGATCGTTTCTTGTTGTTCCATAGGAAAAAAAAAACTTGCGAAAATTACGATTCCTAATAAAAAAATGGCCACAATTTTTCAGATATTTGTGAAGTTGGTGGAGTTAATCATGGTATCCCCCTATGTAGATTTTCGAAAATTGTTAACCTAAATGGTTGAACCGCGGAATTTGGTGAAGATCCGTGTTTGTTAATTTGGTGTTTGGCGGAGTTGTTTATGAGTCTTGTTTGTGTTGATTTGGTTGTGGTGCAGACGCAGAAAAAGGATCAGAATCGTTTAAACAAATTGAGGAGAGGAAGATGGCACTAGTCTCTGGAGGAAGATCAACACTGAACCCGAATGCCCCACTTTACATTCCAGCTGCGTTCCGTCAAGTGGAGGATTTTTCTCCAGAATGGTGGCAGCTGGTGACGACATTCACATGGTACCATGACTTCTGGCTCAGCCAGCAACAGGAGGATGGAGCCTATTATGGTGAGGAAGATGAGTTTGATGGAAATGATGTCGTTGATCTGCTTCCTGAATCGTTTGATCTTGATGCTGGTGAAGATCTTGATGTTTTGGACGCTCAGCTTGAAGACTTTATTCAATCTTATGAAACCCAAGGTAAGGGTTGAATTCAAAATTCAAATTTAGTAATATTATCATATTATGTTATCTCGATGATGCAATTATTGTTTGAGTTTGGTTTTCATGCACTAATGGTTTTTTTTTTTTTTATCAATTTCTTCTGAAGGAACCGGACCCAAAGTAACTGCATGAGCTAGAGATGAACCTTTGAACGCATCTACCAACCAAAGAGGCTGAATGCCACGCGTTGCCTTAGCTTGCGGTCATTTAGCTGATATTGTACCATGTTATCAATAGCTTCAACTTTCTTTAACTCTTGTATAGGCTAAGTTTTCAACCTTTAATCTATGCTTCTCTGGTGAATAGGGAGAGAAGAAAGATGAAAGAAAATGTAACTGTTTCGTGTACTGATGTTGTAAAAGCTGCCACAAGCAAGTATTCAAATTACAAAAAGAAAAAAAAAAAAAAAGGAAAAGAAGGCTTCTCTGTCAGGACTTGTTTTCTCACGTCTCTCACCTGAACTTTAAATGCTTTTGTAGAAAAAAGAACTAAAATAAGGAAAAACAACATAAAATGGACGTATCGAACATATTTGCCAGATTCGACTTCGTGTTAGGCACATGGATTTTTCGATGTAAGCATAAAAATGTCAATAATGTTGATCTGGCTTAGTGTTTGATGAAATTGATATTACTATTAAAATATTGAGAAATGCGTGTAAATTATTGTAACATATATTTGTATTGGTACGAAAACATTAGGCGTGGCACCTGCATGAAACATGAGAAAGAAAGCACGGTCCAAAGAGTAATTAATCAGCCACGAATAAATGAATTATATTTTTCTTTAGGTGTCAAGACAATCAATACACACACTTTGAAAATCTACCTGCTAAGATGCCAGATATTAATTGCCAATTTCTGTACATTAAAGACGCAGGTCTTGCGACTCATCTGAGAATCAAAATCACACAATGACCTACTACGACTCCTATTGAATTAGAAGTACATTTATGTGTATTTGTGATGGGGGACTATCACACACCAAATAGTTGCTAGAAATTGGCGTAGAAGCTTTAGTTGCAAAAACATGTTATTGCCTCTGCAACACGTCAGTTCAGTTACAGACATCCTTAATGAAAATCAGGGAAAATTCTTTTCATGCAGATAACCCTGCCCCTGCCCCCACGTATTCCGTATCCTCATTGTCAAGTTGTTTTCTTCTTTGAGCTTCAAGTTTGGTTTGGTTGCCAATAGCATCAGAGATGGCTTTAGGTAACCAAAATCCTGGCTTCTCAAGGAATGGTGCCCGGTCAAGCACCAAAGGCTCTCTCAAAGTTACTTCAACCCCATCAAAGGCCCACAATTTCGTGGTTGCTTCACCTTTGAGAGTCAATGAGAACCAACCTAAACCCGCTATTGCTATGTCAATGCTGTTGACATCCCAACTAGTCCCAGACACTTTTACTTCTCTTTCTTGCCATGTTCCTAATTCAGCAGAGCGGTCATTACCAATGGGAGGCTAGAGTAAGAATAACATCAAATTAGTCTAACATAAACAATATGCATTTCATACATGAATTTTAAAATCTACACTACAAAGAAGTTTCTGCTTATCAACAATTCAAATTAGTAACAACAAATTTATAACATTTTTTCTTAGACTAAAACATATAAAGAATTAGTTTGGTCCCTACCTTATTGGCATGCTCTTTGATGCATAACATTAGGCGTAATGGGCTAGTTAGTACCCTTCAGTCCACTAGGGATTTCAGAATAACTCTACCGCATTATGCCATTGATAGGAAACATGAATTTTAATATACAGTAAAAGAGAATGCGCTTATCAGTACTAAAAAGCTCCTAAGCTTCTAAACTAATCCTAGTTTACACCCTACTACTGATATGAAACTTCTATAGAATTACAAAACATATAAGAACCAACTAAAACCTAAAAAATAATTATTTTTTATATAGATATAACATCTAACAACTGGTCCAATGCACACTTTGTCCAGTGGCCACAGCAAATATAAATAAAAGTGTATACCAAATGCCCAAGGTTGGTTATGAATGGCAGAATATCTCATAAGGCCAAATTTCTGCCATATAAACACGTCATTGCTACCTATGGCATGGGCATCCCTTCACACGTTGACCATGGCGGAGGTGGTCGAAAAAACACCTCTTTATGGTGGCTCTATAACTGTTATTTAACATCATTGGGCAGGTCTGTTTCTAGTTGTAGGGGATAAAAGATGACGAGTCTTACTTGCTGGTACTTTTAAAATATATATTAGAATTTAGAACAGTTTCAAAGTACTAAATGAACTACAATGGTAGACTAATATTCTCTCGTCTCCAAAAAATTTACAGTACAACATTCCCTTTTTCAACCAGGAATGCATTCACATTTAGGACTGCATTTTTGCCAGAGTAAACTCAACGTGATCAGGGATTCTATTTTTCAATTAATGAAATAAAGTTTTCCGTACAGCAAATCAATCAGAAAGTAAAAAAGGACCATTATCAGAACACCAAATATTTCCATAAACAAATAGTAGCAGCACTCCTCACTTTGAAGTTTAATACTGCTCAAGTACTTAAATAGATCTTAACCCTTTGTAGATGGTTTTGAAAATTCTGAAAATAAAAAAATCTCATAATTTCTGACTCGAGAAGCTGATAATTTATAACCAAGATCACCATATTTAGCCTCATTTCAGTAACTCGTTATATCAATGACTGTTCAAGCAAATCCACCAGAGTGAACTCATTTATCAAGACAAACATTTCCCGATGCCAACATTGTGCACGAAAAAACTGCATATGATGTTCAAAACTCACAAAATTTGTCCAAAAGCACATTACCCGTAACTTCGTTCCTCGTTCCCTTACCCTCAAAGGAAAAACTACAAGATATGTTTCTTGTTAGACTATTGATATATACACTGGCTACACAATCGATTACATCCTTCTACACAAGTGAATATTAAATCTTCCCTATCTTTTGTAGAATATCTGGGTATTTGGATTTTAGAGACGGTATTGGTATGAGCAAATTAATCAAATGAAGTAAAGATGGTCAAGCTATGGCAAAATACAGTTTTCAACCTCCTCAGTAAAACAAAAGAATATTGAAACATGTTTAGGTTGGAAGGAGAACAGGAAAGGCTTACCTGTAACCTGATACCGACATGCTTTCTCCAAACCTCATCAGCATTTTCTATTTTCCCCATGTGAAGGGAAACATTTGATGATGCCCACACAGTGACATATATTGTTTCAACAGAGGCTTCAACAAGGTCAAGTCTTGTCAAGCCACCAATGTGTATAGCTTGTCCTACCTGTAAATAAAAAGCAGCACGTGAGTGAGAACCTTACTCCTTTTCTAAAATATACATTATAATAAGTATGCAAACGTTGTAGTCTTGACTCAGTACGCATATTTATGATTCAGAATCATGAGATGCCAGATAATTGTCAATGTTATGTAGAAAACATAGCACTAAAATAATCTGTTAGATCTGAAGTCTCTTGAATATGCACAAAGCAAACTTGAAATCCGAGCAAGAAAACAAAAGCACCCTTGACAATTTAGATTCGGGATAGATAACAGCAATAGCAAATAAGTAACTTGCCTTAATTCTATATGACCGAGGCCGGAGTTCCTTCCGGATCTCAACCATCTTTTGCTCATCCCGATTTAATCTTGTTGACATTAAATATGGGTGCAAGAGCCCTGGAGTGTCAAACATCTTAGTCTTAGCGGGCAAAACTCCTGCAATTCTCAAGATCCCAAGTGTTGTCCCAGGAATTGGAGCTTCTGTTAGCTTTGTAACTTTTGCTCCTTGTTTCTTTGCAAATGCATTGATCAGAGTAGACTTCCCTGCATTTTGAGATCCAATCACCCAGACATTCCCACGAGGACCAGCCAAATCCTTCACGAAGGACAACAAATTCCTTACGCCTAAATCCTTCCTTGAACTGACCAAATAAACCCCATTTAGCTTAGGTGCTCCTCCAGATCTTGCACGGTTTCGAACCCATCTATCTAATCTTGTAGGAGAAACCTGGGACGGAAGGAGATCAACCTTTGTTGCCACAAGAACAAGCTTTGGCAGCTTCTTGGCCCGCTTTGAGTTATCCTGTATTCTTTCCAATGCTTGAAACAAGGATTTCACAGCAATCCGAGGGAATGAACCATCAAAATCAACACAATCCACAACCATGACAACAACAGTAGCACTGCCACTTCCAGAAGGGTTCATCAACCGCATCGAAATTAACCTATTGAAATCAAAATCCGGTATCAAATTCTCCGCCGTTTGGTTCTTCACATGGCCATAGTTTCTCAAGGAATGACACCTAGCACACACGGTAACCTCTTCTTCCTCCCTGTTAGCCTCCTTAGCCATCCTCTTCTTCTCAGCTTTGGACACCTTCTTTTTCTTTATCTTCTCCAAGTACTCTTCAGTCATGTTACCATACCCAACTCCTGCAGGTGCAAACCCATCCAATTCCAACTCCACATCATCTTCACTCGGTAACTTAGCTTCCCAGTCATCAGAATCCCAATCAAACTTACCTTCTAACTCCTCACTTTCTTCTCCAAGCTTAATTTCACTTTCATTCAAAACCCCCACTTTATCATCATCATCTTCTTCTTCTTCTACATAAACACCATCATCATCACCAAACACATCATTATCCTCTTCTGAAAACTCTTCCACTTTCACTTTCCTTGGTTGGTAATACCCTAAAAGGTTAGGGTCCTTATCTTGCATGAAGACTCCACAACCAGGGCAGATGGGTCCTCTAGCTTCATCTTCATCTCTCCCCTCACTCAACAATGGGTTTCTACTATCTCTCCTTGTGGCTTTAGCGTGAGAGGAGTCACCCTTCACCGCAAAAGCAATCAAGGACGATAATTTCTTAAAGCGCTTGCTAGTAACTACATTCAATACACATAAAACGCAATTGGGGCATCGGCAAAAAGGAAAAGAAAAGTGTCCCAAACTGATATAAGCGAAAAGGATTTAACTGACTAATCGAGGGGCTTACCTGAGAAATGAGAAATACTTGGAAGTGCACGCTCTTGTGTATTGTTGTTAAAGATTACAAGCTTGGTAGAAGGAACGATTGTAGACAATAACATAGCCATGACTCTGAGGAACGACAGAGAAACTTGTGCAGGTGCCCAGGCGCGAATGCTGAGTAGAGGGAAGAGGGTAAGGCAAAGCAAGGAGTTTTGGGTAATGTTCAAATTTTAAAAACCTCATTTTTATGTAGCCCATTTAAAAGTAAGTATTATTATCTAATTTCTTCAATTGTTTAGAATAGTATTAGTTATTTTCTTTTTAAAATGTACCAAATATTGCAAAAACATTAAGTTTTTTATGGTTTAGCTAAGATGTGCTACATATCCATGATGTTTATCGTATGAATTATTTATTTTCTCTTGTCTCATTTTATTTTATAAAACTTACAAATAATTATGTTTTTACTATATTTTAGATGAATTTAATGACAATTTAATATTAATATAAATTATTATACTAACAATAAATTAAATATAAAAAGTTTCTTATTAACATAGACCTTCTTAATTTGGTATAATTATAATTATAAATATAATTAGTGTGATAAATAATTTTTAATGGTCACTTAATCATAAAATGTTATTGATATTATTATTATTATAAAAATATTGTTTTTAATTTCAACGCTTCCATAAATTCAAATAAGCTTTAAGAATGACACTTTATATATTTACACCGTAAGTATCCATAAAAAAATCCTATACAAAATTAGATTTCCAAATATTATTATTAATTAATTAAGATATTTATTATTAGTGTAATATTATCGTCTAATTTAAGTCTCGAAACTTCTCTAGCTAGAAGGGATGGTAAGACCGATCCACCTTTCCTATTTTGATTTATCGCACCAAAAATAGAATATTAAAATAAATTTAATATGATGGATCGACTCGAAAGGCACGAGAAATAGGTTAAATTAGGAAAAAAATTAGCCTAAATTGAATCAGATCTATTTTAACTTAATCTATTTAGACCATGGCATATATGGACTTAAGTCAAACTAGCCAATAACTTATAGATTAGCCAATTTCATAGAATAATATATATATATATATATATATATATATATATATATATATATTATAAATTAATTTAACAGTGATTCACTCATTATAAAAATAAATATCAAAATAAATCTTTAATACTTACTTATTCTAAGACCTTATGATTAAGATTAATTACAATTTAAATTAATAAATTATTAAAAATAAATAATAATAATCAAGAGTAATGTTTTAATTCTTATTTTGAGATAAAATGGATGTATTATTTTATAATTTATATATTAAATAATTGTTTCCACTTTTGTGTTAAGTTTATTTATTTTTCTTAATAAATGATTCGCTACAAAAGGATTTTTTTAGTCGCGTCACGAGTTAATTACTCCTTTTTCTTGTAAAGACGAAGAAACAATTTCTATTTTCTCTACTATACTATTTAGTATGACGACGAATAATCAAATTATCACTATATTTCTTCCTTTTTCTACTTCCCTAAGTTTCAAGAGAAACTTGACATTTGTTCCTCCAGTAAAAGTTCCTTATTAGGAGAACAAGAAAAATAAATCTCCAAAGATACTTGAAGATAAGTCAATTCAGGATACATGTAAAATATGCAAGTTTCACACATTAGTTTTGATTTTTATTTAAATATGCTCAAAAAGTTACACAAAGGGTCGTATTATATATAGTTGTTTTCCTCTCATTCACTCACTCACCTAGAAAATGTGAGACTAAATTTTCTTTTAAAAGTTATGCACCAAATTTCTTAGTTTCAAGTCCCACCTAGCTCACTTTTAATTACATTTATGAGTTTATATACAAAAAAACTTTCAAATATTGCAACCAAGAGTTGAAGCTTTGACCTCCTTGAGTGCTTTGACCGAATTTGAGAAGGAAAAATGATATATTCCCTTTTTGTGGTAGCCAAGACTTGAACCTTATCTTTTTTTTTTAAGTGCAGCATCTTCAAGTCCCATCTTTTTTAATTTTGACTTGCTTTAAGTGTTTATATATGTGAACCCTCTCTAAAGTTGGAGCCAAAAATAAAACCTGGACTTCTAACTTGTATGTATCTTAAATTAAGTTAGGAAAAAGGCTTAGCCGAGACTATGCTTTGGGACAAAATGCAACTTTCCTTTTGGTTCAATCCAATGTTGCTCCTTGTTCCTTTCTTCATCATTCAACCTCCTTCAAGTCCCACATTGCTATGATGAAGACACTTTTCAAGTGTTTATATACCAAGGAGTTCCATAATGTGCAATCAAGTGAGGTGAGTGAAGGAGTGATCATGAGCTTCCTCTCCATGTAGCCTTTCCATTGTTGGGTTGTGACTTTGTGGTTCCATCCCCTTTGAAACCATTCGATCAAGTGTGTCCTACAAAAGAAAAAAGGATGGGTTTTACAATTTTATTCAAGGTAAGAGGTAGAAGAGGATTTTAATAAGAAAATTTTCAAAGGAGTTTAATTGGAAAAACTTCCTCCTCTTCTAATCTCATCCGTTCTTCAACAAGTCTTTGTTATACCCATATGGTAGAGAATTAAGTTTGTGACTTGTGATAGCAAGTATCATTTTTATGAGAGAAGAAGAAGATGTTGTTCAAACTTTAGAGGAGAAATTTATTTTGAAAATATTTTGTATGCACAACTCTTTTAGAGGGGACACAAAACTCACAAACTATATTTCTTCTCAATTAAATTTTTAACTGAAAGAGAGAGTTTTTATTTTGATTTTTTCTTCCCTCTTTCAATTTTATTTTCAATTTTTATTTAGTCCTCACTAACTTGTTGAGGGGTGAAAGGACATAAAATTATTATTTTGTTTTTGTAAAAAAAACTTACCTTTTGTTCAAGTATTATTTTATCTTTTGTGAAGAAAAATTATTATTTTGAAACTTATTTTGTTGTCATGATTAATGAAGTAGGATATGCTTAGCATCCATAGGAATTACATCACATAAAATATTTTCTTTATAGCTTCCTATAAATATTGATATATTTACTCGTTTATTAACTACTATACTACCATCTTCATTGAACTATTGAAGTTTGTAAGGTTTTGGATGGGGTGTAGTAGTTAAGGCTAGTTTTCCACCAACCTATAACTACAACAATTACAATAAGAACCATTATTCACAATTAAAGAACGAGTATTTTTCAAAACTTCACATCTTGTGTGGAATAGGTTTTCTTGTTGCGATTGTTCTAGTTCATGAGGTTGGCTTCCAAGAAGACTTCCCACAACAAGTAATTATCCTTCACAATGGATCATTTTTTCTTTAGAGTTTAAAACTTCATACTCACTTGGTGAAGAGTGAGCTTCATCTTCACTTACAATCTCTTGGTATTTTAAAAGCATGATTTTTCTATTAGGGTACTCAGAAACATAGTGCGCTATTCCAAGACATCAAAAACATTAAATGTCTCTAGTTCTAATCCCTTTTGAAAGGTTATTTATTTTTTATATTTTTCTTTTTCTTTTTCTATTTATGACTCTTCAACCTTAGATTTGGAGAGGTGTCCCTCCCTCTTTAATTCTTCATTAAGGGTAGATGTGGTAGAGTATTATCTTCTATGGGAACATTTTTTCTTTATTTGTTATTTTACTCTTACACATAATTGAACTGATTCATTTAAATCATTATAGGATAATAGTTCAACTTTATCCCTAATGTTTAGGTTGAGACCACTCTGAAAACTAACAATTATGATATGTGGTTCTTCCACATTGTCTCTTCCATGAAAGGGAGGAAAGTCAACCTTAGGTTCTCTATGGGTTTTCACTTTAGGTCAATGACGACTAGGTGGGGAAGGTTGATGATGACTACTATAATCTTTTATATGGGAGTGGGGTTCCTCATGATGTTCATTTCTTCTTATAGAACCCTCACTTCTATTTTTATTTTTGTTAGTTAGGAGTTAGGCAAACATAGCCCTTATTTATTCTTTTTTTTTTTCATTTGTTTTCTCTAAGTTCCTATGCTTATCTTGTTAGAAAAGTAGTTTTAAATCAAGAGGGGGGGTGAATTGATTTTTGAAAGTTTTTCAAAATAAACAGATTATCTAATCTGAAAATTAAGTTTACTAATCAATTCACGAATCACAAAGCAATTAAACAATATAAGCGCAGCAACTGAAATTAAAGAGAGAAAGGTTAGGAAAGATTTCACCGGTAATTTTATACTGGTTCACCCAATACCAAGGCTACGTCCAGTCTCCAGCCAAATTCCAGCTGGGTTCCACTAGAATAGATGTTTTACGGACTCAACAATCTTACACCTAATCTAACACAAGAACCAAATTCCAGTTCTCGCACTTAACCTCTCCACCAAGAACCAAATTCCAGCTCTTGATAACCTCTCGCAACCAAATTCCAGCTGCAGAGAAACCAGGTACCCAAATTCCAGGCACCACACGATACAAGAACCAAATTCCAGTTCTCGTACTCAACCTCTCCACCAAGAACCAAATTCCAGTTCTTGGAAACTTCTACAACCACCTACCAGTTGCAGAAAACTTGTACCCAAATTCCAGGTACAAAACAGTACAAAGAAATGAAAAGCAATTGAAAAGAAGAGACTTAGAAAGCGCAAACCGGATTACACTAATCCACAGTAAGTTTCTTCTTCAAAGAATGCAAAAGTGCCTCAAGAAAGATTTCAAAAGAAGTTCACAAAGCAGTTACGAATCTTTCTTGGAAAAGGATGCTTAACAATTGCTTGAATTGATTGCTTAGTTTGTATGAAAACTGATATTCAATCTCTGTTTCAAAATTTCAAGCAAAACTGTTTTTTAAAGAGAATTTTCAAATCTGCTGCATTAATTAATCTGTTGAAAGTTTGTTTTAATCTGTTGAAATAGCCGTTATAATCTGTTAAAAGTCCTTTCAACCCATTAATGCGTTCTTGTTTCTTTAACAGAATTGTTTTAGTTGATACAACCATGTTTATATCAGTTAAAACATTTTACAAACATTTTCTAAGTGTGATTCAATCGATTGATTCGCGTTATAATCGATTGATTTACTTTAAAACTTTCTTATAAAACTTTTCAAGTTATTTTAACTGATACAAAGAAGTTTTAATCGATTAAAAACCTGCACAAAATTTTTCCAAGTTGTTTTAATCGGTTGAAATACATTTTAATCGATTGAAACTCTGTACAAAGATTTTCCAAGTTATTTTAATCGATTGAAATGCGTTTAATCGATTGAAACTCGTACAAAAATTTTCAAGTCATTTTAATCGATTGAAATTCGTTTTAATCGATTGAAATAAGTCTGATCAGTCATAATTCAATTCGATCGATCATAACCAACTCTGATTGGTCATAATTTCATTCTGATCGATCATCCTGACTTCAAAGTGGTTTTAATCGATTGAAACGTGTTTTAATCGATTAAAATAAATCTGATCGCTCATTTTTAAAGTCTGATCGATTATATTTTATTCGACCTGTCATATTCGAATTCTAATCGGTCATAAAGGGTTTTAATCGATTAAAAGAAGTTTGTATCGATTAAAATACTGTAAAAACACTTCTTTACGCATTCTAAGTGATTTTAATTGTTTCTTTTAAAACTATATCGGTTAAAAACATTGTTAAGAAAGTTCTTTGTCAAAATGCTTTTGTTTGATTTGTTTAAAACTATTTTTGAGGCATTTTGCAAATTGAGTGAAGGAGCTTCATGCGGTGGAAAAGGTAAAGTGGTTTTACCTAAGCTTTACGTTAAGACACACTAAGTCTTCGACTCCATTCTTCGAGTGACTTGTTTGACTCATTGCAGAGTTGATCTTTGACTTTATCTTTGACTTCATCAAATCACTGAGATCTATGCTAGTATCACTTTCGGTCTCCCCTATTTGATGAAGACAAACACCATTTTGAAAAAACAATCTCTGCAAAATAAGTCACTTGATAATGAGGTTAGGTGAGAAATATAAAAATGTATTTAATGTTCTATTTCTCCGACTAAAACTTATTTCTCCCCCTAAACTGTTGCTCTTAAATTTATCTTAAAGTGATGCAACTATTTCTCCCCCTTTTGACTTCATCAAAAATAGGGAATAGAAGAGAGAAAAATGTAAGGTTTCGAAAATATGCTCAAGTTTTTGAAAAATACAAAGTGAATCAATATTTCACTCATGAAAAGAATCAATTAAAGTTGATTCAAACTTATCTCCATTAACACGTTTGTAATGAATACAATTAACACGTGTAAAGATAAGGGAATCACGCTTTAGTAGCATGTTACGAGAACGACCATTAACTAAAGCCTTTAATCCTCTTTTCAGAATAAAAATCGATTAAAAACAGCGCATAATCGATTAAAATGTTTTTGATAAATGATTTGAATCGATTGAAAGAAGGGTTTAATCGATTAAAACATGTATGAATTTGAAAACATGAAACTTTAGTGAAATTAATCGATTATTTCGACTTTTAATCGATTAAAAAAAGTTTTATAAGTTCATTTAATCGATTAAAAAGATGTTGTATTGATTAAAACAATCAGTTTTGAAAATGAAGTAATGTTTAATGCATATTTTGTAAAACTGATCATCTAGAAGGATGTTTAACAATACTAACAACTACATTGATTAAATCTTAACTAATAGATCCATCAAAATCAGAGTAAAATCTTATTTAGCTAAAGCTCTCGGGGATCTATTTAAATTCTATCTAGATTTTCCTGTTTCAACTTTCAACCTACATTATATAAATCAAGGCTAAAAATATTGTTTCGTTTAATAACCGGTGATACTACGAGATCATAAATTGAAATTAGCATCAAAAGAGATAAGATATAAAGGAAAGGTAAGAAGGGACCCTTTTTATCCACCAATATTTAATTATCCCAATTTCCTTGGTTTAGTTGCAAATCCTCCAGTTTGGTGTAAATGAATTTGTTCTTATTTCCCCGATTATTTGTGTCGAGATGCCAAAATACGTGACTCGAGTCATTTGATCCCCACCAATATCAAAAGATAATAGACTTTACTTTTGCTTGGAACCAATTTTGCTCTATCAACTATTGAGACAACAACGATTGTCTCTCTGTATCGACAACAGAACACGAAACTTTTCGAAAAGAAATCTTTTAGCAGTTCATTGTTACTATTGACTGCATTACGGTCCATGGTTGACACCACAATGGAATTTCTACTACACATCGAGCGAGAACCATGTACTCGACAGACGTACATTCACTATCGAGATCCCACACGGAATGCACGATACCATAAATTGCATGAATCATAGGTTAATGATGTACCGAGATCGAATTTCCTTCCATAATAGCTAACCTATTTCAAACTTTGCGAGTCATCATCATCCAAGCGAATGACTGCATTCTTATTAATGTAGTATGATGGGTGTTATTCTCACTTTCGGTGAACCAGTCATCATTATCTTTGAGGAATGAATCATCTTTAACTTTGTTGTTTCCGAGTGGTATCATATGCACAAGTGGTTAACTAAAACTTATTACGGTAGAGTGGGCAATGATTAGTAATGCATACACAACGAGAACTAGTGATGACGATAATCCAGAGCTTTCACTATATTTGCCTTCAGCGAGGAACAAATCAACGAGTTTAAAATTTATCCCTGTACACACATTCTCCGTGCCACGTTATTCAATTCTTGAATTGTTGTCCCAGATTGGTTTCCTTACGAGTGTCACCTCGTGACATTGATGATTAAAGCTAATTCTTAAATTTGCACAGTTCAATGAATTTCACCAAGAGTTTTGAACCAATGCATGCTCAAGATTATTTCAAATATATTGCTAGGTAATATCAAGAAATCTAATGTAAACATTTGTTCATTGAACTTCCTAGTAATCAACAACTTATTACCAGAAGCAACTATCATCGAAAAATCTTTGATAAACTATGTTTTCGAGTCCTAACGACTTGACCTGTTTGTAACTAGTGTCTATAAGAAAAGTTACGAGTCTATTCTTTGATAATTCCTTTGATTTTCAATGTATTACTACGCAACATTCCATGTAAAGTATTAAGAGAGATGTAGACGTCTACGACTTGAATCATGACTATGTTAAAATAACTTTTTTCATCTATGGATAACTTTCCCACATGTAAAGTTTGCGGTAATTCAATCGGCGATAACTTTCCCACATTTATTCCACTAGTCTTAGTTTCTAATTCAAGGATTTGTTCGAGCATGTGCCATTTAAAGGAAATTGGGAGTTCCATAACAGATAACTTGAATCGGACATGTCCGAGACTCATTTATGATTATCTGATCGCTACGAGGCACAATTTACGGGACAGTGGGTGAAAGTATTATGCAGATTTTGTTTATCAAAGAAACTGGGTTTTTGATTCGAATTGGCCTATCAAACTTTAATTAGATGTTATAAATCTTGTTTTCAGAACCTAATTAATCGATTGATCAACTAATTATCTATTAATTTCATTTTTCCTATTAGGTTTGAAAACGATTCATGAGTGAATTAATCGATTGGTTTATAAAAGAATCGATTAGTTTGGTATAGAATGTGATCAATAAAATGACACCGAAATTTAAACCGATTAAAACGTAAATGAATCGATTAATTTTGATACCTAAGTGTTTTTAGTTGATATACGGTTATTATAATCGATTAAAACATTTAAACCAAAATCCCGAGATCAGTTCAATCGATTATTTCGACATTTTAATCGATTAAAATGGTACGGACAGATGTTACGTAAGTTATTTTAATCGATTAATATTGTTATATATCAATTAAAACAATTAGTTTAAATACTCGAACCTGATTTCGCAGCTTCGATCTTCAAGGGATTCCCGAGACTTGTTCCTGCAAAACAAATTAAGAATTGTTCCGGTACCCTTTATAATTACTGGGTCCTGATCAGGTTATTTGAAAGGAATTAATCTTTGGAACCCATTTCATTCTTCCTTTGGGTACTGCATATTTCTTAATTCTGCAGTATTTAACGAAGTGACCCTTTTTCATACGAGTAAAAACATTTAATAAATGGAGATGAAAGCTGTTTTACTATATGCAAAGTAATTTTTGAATGCTCTTGTTTTCTTTCCAATAGATGGTGTATAACCTATGCCACCACGTTCAATAACTAATTTTTGGGAATTAAGTATCTTATCAAGATTATTTTTTCCTTGTGCCAATTTAGATGAGGTTTTTACTAGATATGATACTTGTTTACGTAACTTCGGGACAATTTTTGCAATCTTTAATATTACACATGCAATCAGTATCATTCTCTAATTCTAACTTAGTTTCTTCATCAGTTATTTTCTTTTCAAGAAGAATGATCTTGTTTTCTAAAATCCTATTCATGCTTTTCAATTTTCTATTTTCAGTTTCTAATTTCTTTGCTACTTGCATGTATTTCAAGAAAAGCATCTTGTAATGAGCTATAGTTCATAGATTCAGAACTTACACTTGGTATTTGGTGATTCCGAGTTGACCATCAAGCATATTTACGGTGCTTCTTCATAGGTCTTTTCAAGAATCTTCCACATTTGTGCATGTTGTTTGGCAATGTGCAATCCTGAAAAGATCATTTTTGTTAAGGGCGGATAAGATGATGTTCTTGGCAATACAATCATCTTGGATTCTGTTAGCAATATCAATTTCCTGTTCAATAACATTCCAAGCATTTATACTAACAGATTCAATGAAGATTTTCATCCTTATTTTCCAATATAGGTAATCTGTTCCACTTAACGAGTGGAGGTCTATCAATGCACGCTCCCTCGAGAAAATGCCATGGATCGAAGTAACTTGATTAACTTTCAAGCACCTCGCTCTGATGCCAATTGTTAGAAAAGTAGTTTTAAATCAAGAGGGGGGGTGAATTGATTTTTGAAAGTTTTTCAAAATAAACAGATTATCTAATCCGAAAATTAAGTTTACTAATCAATTCACGAATCACAAAGCAATTAAACAATATAAGCGCAGCAACTGAAATTAAAGAGAGAAAGGTTAGGAAAGATTTCACCGGTAATTTTATACTGGTTCACCCAATACCAGGGCTACGTCCAGTCTCCAGCCAAATTCCAGCTGGGTTCCACTAGAATAGATGTTTTACAGACTCAACAATCTTACACCTAATCTAACACAAGAACCAAATTCCAGTTCCTGCACTTAACCTCTCCACCAAGAACCAAATTCCAGCTCTTGATAACCTCTGCAACCAAATTCCAGCTGCAGAGAAACCAGTACCCAAATTCCAGGCACCACACAGTACAAGAACCAAATTTCAGTTCCTGTACTCAACCTCTCCACCAAGAACCAAATTCCAGTTCTTGGAAACTTCTACAACCACCTACCAGCTGCAGAAAACTTGTACCCAAATTCCAGGTACAAAACAGTACAAAGAAATGAAAAGCAATTGAAAAGAAGAGACTTAGAAAGCGCAAACCGGATTACACTAATCCACAGTAAGTTTCTTCTTCAAAGAATGCAAAAGTGCCTCAAGAAAGATTTCAAAAGAAGTTCACAAAGCAGTTACGAATCTTTCTTGGAAAAGGATGCTTAACAGTTGCTTGAATTGATTGCTTAGTTTGTATGAAAACTGATATTCAATCTCTGTTTCAAAATTTCAAGCAAAACTGTTTTTTAAAGAGAATTTTCAAATCTGCTGCATTAATTAATCTGTTGAAAGTTTGTTTTAATCTGTTGAAATAGCCGTTATAATCTGTTAAAAGTCCTTTCAACCCATTAATGCGTTCTTATTTCTTTAACAGAATTGTTTTAGTTGATACAACCATGTTTATATCAGTTAAAACATTTTACAAACATTTTCTAAGTGTGATTCAATCGATTGATTCGCGTTATAATCGATTGATTTACTTTAAAACTTTCTTATAAAACTTTTCAAGTTATTTTAAGCGATACAAAGAAGTTTTAATCGATTAAAAACCTGCATGTAATTTTTCCAAGTTGTTTTAATCGGTTGAAATACATTTTAATCGATTGAAACTCGTACAAAGATTTTCCAAGTTATTTTAATCGATTGAAATGCGTTTTAATCGATTGAAACTCTGTACAAAAATTTTCAAGTCATTTTAATCGATTGAAATTCGTTTTAATCGATTGAAATAAGTCTGATCGGTCATAATTCAATTCGATCGATCATAACCAACTCGATCGGTCATAATTTCATTCGATCGATCATCCTGATTTCAAAGTGGTTTTAATCGATTGAAACGTGTTTTAATCGATTAAAATAAATCTGATCGCTCATTTTTAAAGTCTGATCGATTATATTTTATTCTGACTGTCATATTCGAATTCTAATCGGTCATAAAGGGTTTTAATCGATTAAAAGAAGTTTGTATCGATTAAAATACTGTAAAAACACTTCTTTACGCATTCTAAGTGATTTTAATTGTTTCTTTTAAAACTATATCAGTTAAAAACATTGTTAAGAAAGTTCTTTGTCAAAATGCTTTTGTTTGATTTGTTTAAAACTATTTTTGAGGCATTTTGCAAATTGAGTGAAGGAGCTTCATGCAGTGGAAAAGGTAAAGTGGTTTTACCTAAGCTTTCTATTAAGACACACTAAGTCTTCAGCTCCATTCTTCTGAGTGACTTGTTTGACTGTTGCAGAGTTGATCTTTGACTTTATCTTTGACTTCATCAAATCACTGAGATCTATGCTAGTATCACTTTCATATCTCTAATAGAAGACTTTTTCCCAAACCTCCAGTAGCTCCCACCCACACTAGAATGACTTGAATGTGCATGAAAATGATCACTCACCTTTGTTCAAGAAAGATTTCCACAAATATTTGAAAAAATATTTTCACAAAGATAAAGTTTTCAAGTGTGTGTGTCAAACTCTTAAGATCAAAGAAATGTCAACTATTTGATTAGCGACTCACCTTAATTTTTCCAAAAAAAAAAATTCTAATTGCAAAAATTAACACAAAGTAAACTAGATAAAAATCTAGGGTGAAAGTCTAAGTGATACTTAAGGAATCTCTTTGAACACTTCCATAAGACTAATGCGTGTACTATTACAGTTTATGATGAGATGAGATTGTACCAAAGGCATTTTTCCAAAACACCCACAAAAAAAATTACAACAAAGAAGTTATGAAAAGAAAAATTGTGACAAGAAATTTTGACGACTAAATTTTTCATAACAAAGTTGTTTGTGACGAAATTTCCGTCACAACTTTAGGGCTCCTCTTAGATAAAGTGTTTCACTCTTCTTGCACTCAATTTTTGCTTCTCACTACTTTTCTCCTTTATTCTTAACAACACCTAAGATGTTACCTTGAAGATGAAGTGAGTTTCCAAGAAACAAAGAAAAACAAAGAGGTTATCTTGTTTCTTAGGTGCTCAAAATGCAAGAATAAAAAATACAAAAAAAAAATTCAACAAGGAATGGACAAAATCAAGTGACTCGATTATTATATGACAACACTTACGAAGTCTAACAAAGACAAGTAAGAACATTTGGGAAAATTTTAAAAGGAAGCACACAAAAGAATCCTAAGAATGGTCTAGAGATGATTACAAAACCAAAAGACCTAAGTTGAACCAATCACAAGTCCACTTGATTAATCTTGGTCGAATTACAAACTCCTATTCACTTCTTTATACAAACAATTTTACAATTCAACTATTGTTTCAAGGAGTGTGGGGATTATTCATGCATTGCAACATACTTTTTAATTTTCTTTTTCCTAAGTCTTGGCTTTTCACTTTTAACTTTCTTTTCTTTTCAATTTCACAATTTCAATTGCTTTGTTTTTATGAGACTTAAGCCTTTTTTTTCTAATTTAATTCCAACTTAATTTTCATGGTATTACTTTCATATAAGTTCGAACATCAATCATACATGGCATATTCAAAGACAATTAATTCAACTTTTAAAGGAAACTAAACTAACAAGACTTGTACAAAAGGATTTATGCTTATAAATTTGCTAATGATCTATTAGCAAAAAGAGTACTAAAAAATACAAGCCAACATACATGGTTCAGTCGTTAACATGCAAGACTTGGTTTCAATTTTATTTTCTAACACATGCGAGACAACATCTATGGAATTATGAACATATAAAAACTATATAAAATTAAAAACTAAGTAAGAAAATCTATGGCTACTCATACAACATTTTAAAGAAATTCATAAACATACAATTGATTAAATAAAGGAACTAAACAATGAATTAATTACAAGAAATTAAGACCCCATGACCGAACTGCATATGACTTAAAGATTGACGCAAACAATTACATACATGATCAAATTTTGAAGAAAAGAAAAAGGAAATATGAAGGTACTTATCTCTTGGAGACCTCCATGCCTAGCTCTGATATCAAATTGATGAAAATATTATTTCTCTTTCCATCAAGTATGGCACCGAAAATCCTACACCATGAACACCTAAAAATCAACCAAAATTCTTTCTTAAATTTTAAAAAAACTTGACACTCATTACTTCAAAGAAGATTCCTTATTAGGAGATTAGGAGAAAAATAATTTCCAAAGATACTTGAAGATAACCCAATTCAGGGTACAAACAAAATATGCAAGTTACACAAACTAGTTTTGACTTTCATTCAAATGTGCTCAAAAAGTTACACAATGAGTCATATATACAATTGTTCCCCTCTCATTCACTCACTCACCTAGGGAATGTGGGACTAAATTTTTTTTCTAAAGGTTATGCACCGAATTTCTTAGTTTCAAGTCTCACCTAGCCCACTTTTAATTACATTTATGAGTGTTTGTAATGCTTTAGCCGAATTTGAGAGAAAAAAAATGATATATTCCCTTTTTGTGGTAGTCAAGACTTGAATCTTATCCTCTCTTTTTAAGTGCAACACCTTTAAGTCTCATCTCCTTTAATTTTGACTTACTTTAAGTGTTTATATACGTGAACCCTGTCTAAAGTTGCAACCAAGAATAGAACTTAAACTTCTAGCTTGTATGTGCCCGAAATTAAGCTAGGAAAAAGGCCTAGCCAAGACTATGCTTTGGGACAAGATGCAACTCTCCTTTTAGTTCAGTCCAATGTTGTTTTTTTGCTCCACTCTTTATCATTTCACCTTCTTCAAGTCCCACATTGTTATGATGAAGATGTTTCCAAGTGTTTATATACTAAAGAATTTCCATAATGTGCAACCAAGTGAAAGAGTGACCATGAGCTTCCTCTTCATGTAGCCTTTCCATTGTTGGGTCATGACTCTGTGGTTTTAGCCCCTTTGAAGCCCTTTGATCAAGCGTGTCCTACAAAAGAAAAAATGATGGTTTTTACAATTTTATTCAAGCTAAAAGGGAGAAAATGACTTTAATAAGAGAAACTCCAAAGGAGAAGTGTTCTTGGAGTAACTTTCTCCTCTTCTATCCTCCTAGCTATAGGTCTTGTTTGAGGCCCAATGTGTCACGACCTAGTTGATCCTTTAGGCCTTAGTTGGGACACAATGTGTTATGACCTAGATAGTTCTTACAATTTTATTAAAGCTAAAGGTAAAAGATGATTTTAATAAGAGAGACTCCAAAAGAGGAGTGTTCTTGGAATAACTTTCTTCTCTTTTATCCTCTTAGTTATAGGCTTTGTTTGAGACCCAATGTGTTATGACCTAGTTGGTCCTCTGGACCTTAGACGAGGCACAACATCCATCACATTTTAAAATATAGGTCAAACTAGGTTGAATTGTCCGTTTTGACAACTTGAGGGACAAGGCGGGCTAGTCGACTATAGTTATGATGAATTACAAACCTTGATCTATCTCATTAAAGGGTGAGTTGGCGAGTTAATTGACCATAATTATTTTTTTAAAATTAATTTATTTGCCTTTTTAAATCAAATTTTTCAATAAGTTTAATAATAAAACTATTATTTGTTTCTCAATAATTAATTATATATCTCAAGTTAATAATATAAATTAACACATTGTGTTAAAAATTTATAATTTAGTCAAATTAAGATAAAATTTATATAATAATAAATAATAACTAATATATGTAGGTCACATCAGAACTTGTAAAATATTTATTTTCTATATTAAAAAAAATCAAACACCTAAAATTAAAATTATATTATATTTTTTTATTTGATAAAATTTTATATTGTTCTCTCTTTAAATATTTTTCATACCTTTAATTCAAATTATAAGGATATGAATAATTAATGCTCGTATCATTAGATACATCCTTAAAATATTCCTCCATTTTTCATCTTTGTTATTTTTTTCTCATTTTCAACCTCAAACAAAATTGAAAATTCTTCTATATAAAATTTATATATTATTTTTGTAATTGATTATATTATAATAAATATATTTATTTGTATCAATTAAGGAGGTTGATGGGATAAAAATATCATTTTTCCGATAGACTTCACCCATTTTATTATCACAGATCACCCATTCGGTTGATCGAGAACATCATATCCATATCTCGGTTGAAGGGACGACATCATCACAACACAAATTATTACCTCAATGCAACGGACAAACACTACGAAAGCAAAATACGAATATTTTGTAAAATCATACTATCCTACCACACCCTTTTATAGAAGAAAAATAATAGTTTGACAACTCAAATTCATACTATTCCTATAAACAACTTTCTTTTAATATTATAATAATTATTTTATTTTATTTTTATTAAAATATTTAATAAATTATTATATTAATAAAAATGAGTTGTTTAAAAAATTATATAATTTTTAGACTTTTTCTGAAAACTCATCACGAAATACGAAGCATCCCCATATATTACTTAACATTAACGATTGCGATGATTTTTTTTGGAACTCGCAAATGCCACGTCACCTTGTCTTATTACAGTGACACCATACGCTCGTTTAGCTTTAGGACTCTTCATTCCCCTCCCGAAATTTAAGTCAGGGAGGGTAGCATGGTGGGTAAACCATCTAGGAGGAGGTCGACAGGTAAAGAAATGAGAATTTTTCTTTCAACAACTTTAGGACTCTTTTTTATTCCCCTCCAGGAATTGGAGCCCGAAGGGCTAATATGGGTAAACCAACCGGAAGGTTGACAAGTAAAAAAATGATAAATTTTCTTTCAAATGGTGAGGCTCTTAATTTCATTACGGAATTCGAGCTCAAAGGGCTAGTGCGCTGGGAAGGCTAAGCCAAAATAACTAAGGTTAATTAAGAATGACATAAGTGAAAACAAACCATTTGGGCCTCTACATAAAGGTCCACCAGGTGAGGATTCATAAGAAATCCTATAAAAATCTAAATTCTCAAAGGTACGTTACTTTTTATTAATTGAGACATTTATTATTAGTGCAATATTACAATCTAACTTGGGCGTCTTCTGCATGCACCCGTCCTGCATCACAACCCATACACCGATTGAATCGACATCATCATTATAACACGAAAGGTAACGTTTAAGGATAGAAAAAAAGTTTGTTAAAACAAAAATATTCGACCTTACACATTTAGACTTACATTAAATATTACAAAGTATATAACGTTTAACTATAGTTTTTAGAATTTGATAAGTGGATCTATAATAAAAAAATATTTTATTGAATCTTTAATTTTTCTACTAATGTTGATTTTTGTATTTAATTTAGTATATAATGTTTTGAAATCATAAGAAAAATAACCATGTGTGGTGATTTCACTAATTCTAAATACCTAATTACATGATCGTAGAAGATCAAATATCCAATTTATATACCATAGTTTAATATACTATGTATTTCTGGTAGAATTTCGATCGATTTCGATTCTAAGGGTATTTTGGTCTTTAATCGAAATCCTCCCACGTAAGCTTTTTTTACTTAGGCTAGCAATTTGATTTTCAATCGAAAACGTGTATGAGAATCGAAAATTACAGGATATCGAAAATGCTGTGTTTTGGTATTTTGTATTTTAAAATATCGAAAGCAGTAAAAGTATCGAATCAAGAAACAATGTTAAATTGCAAGAAAATGTAAAGAGCGGAAATCCAAATTTGCATCAATTGTAAATGACGAGGAATCGAAAATACAGAAACATAAAACTGCTGAATTTAAGTTGCATCAAAGTAAATTACCAAGGAAAATACAGAAAGCGGTAAATGTACTCAGTGAGCAAGGAAATCCAGATTGCCAGAAGCTTCATGGTGTTCGTCGTTTCTCCGGTAGACTTTTCACTACTGATTCTGTTCTCTGCCAATTTCTGCCCCTCCCCTGTTCCTTCCTCCTTTGCTCTATTTATAGGGCATCCTTCAAGCCTTCCGAGAGCAGTTAACGCGACTGCTACCACGTTCTACGTGCGTATGGCAGTTTATCTTCTATAGTTTCTCACGTTCTCACGATCTCCGACTTTTTCCCATGATTTCAAAACTGCTCTTTATACGTGTATTCGACTTACTTCCTTTCACGATTTGGCCAAAAGTCTCGATGTCCACCTTGGCTTTCTTTACTCTCGATTCTGTATTTTTCGAGAACTTCAAATTGCTTACGATTCCTTTTTAACCCTGGTCTTATATGACTTAGTTTTTATTCGACAACAGTCATTTGATTATTATTCATTCGATTCTCGATTGTGCTTCTCGATGCTATATGCTACGTATTTCTAATTAGACATCGAATAAATTTTTGTTTATCTTATCGGGTCACATTTCTTTCCTTCGATTTCGATCGCTTTTCTCGATTTGCCACTAACAAAATGCCCCCTTGAAAGAATATGAATGATTTCAGTTTATATTCTTTCAATCTTTCCGCTTTAATGTTTGGAAGGCCCACGGGATTTAGGGTTTAGGGTTTCTGGGGTTTTAGGGTTAAAAGGGTTTTAGGTTTTCCTTTCCGTTTTACGTCGCCATCATGTCAGTCTGTTGCTTTTACCGTACGCTACATTTATTACCTTTCGCGTCTGCCGTTCCAGCTTCCTAGGCGATTTTCTCCTTAACCTCTCTCTTGGTTTTTACTTTGGTTTTTTACGCGAACTTTTACCCTCTGCTTGCATCTTCATCGTCTTCCTTGAGCTGTTGTCTTCCTCCTTGCTACCTCATTCTTCAACCCTTCTCTTTCTGTTTTCCTAAACTCACTAAGATGGCCACCTCGTCAAAATCTTCTGACTTTTCCGTTCCACCCCTTGCCTCATTGCCTTCTAACCTGCTGGAGATTAACAACCAGAAGTTCGCTCCAGTCCCTTTGATGGAGGAGGCTTCCCGCAAAATTGCTGAAACGCAGGTACTTATTCCTTACACTGCTGAGGGGGTTAATTTTGCTTTTGGGGGTCCACTTCGTCCTATCGATGACATTTTCTCCCCTCTCAACCTCTCGATTAGCCCGACTTTGGCTCATCAACCTGAAGTTAGGGTTGATTTTCTGAATCTTACCTCTAAAGTGTATAGAACGGGTCCTCCTTCCAAAAAGCCTCAATTCATTAGGTGGTTCGATAGGGTACAAGCCAAGTTTGAGAACCATTGGAGGGATATAGGAATTTTTGACTTTTTGCATCTGTCTCGATGCGATCTATCATTTTTGGACATGATGATGTTTTTGTCTGCGGTGCATTTATGGAACAAGGACCTACATGCTTTGGAGTTGCCTTGTGGCCCTCTGTCGCCTACCCTTTTCGAGATTGCGGCTATTACTGGGTTGAAGCCCATAGGGGAGAAGTATTTTAAAGGTGCATGTCCTTCGAGTAGTTCTTTGAGGTCCAAAATCGATTGGGAATCGAAGGCTTACGGACATTTCATTGAGAAACATTTTGTTGATGACCCTTCGATAGTTGTTACTGATGAAGAGCATGTAGCATTTTTGGTGTATTGGCTATGCACCCATGTATTTTGCCCCCGATCCATCCAAATCTCCTCTCATTTATTTGACCTTGCATATGTCCCGCACATAGGCCAGCCTAGGATATGTTTGGCTAAGCTGCTACTAGCTCATGTGTATGCTACTTTCGACGAGGCTGTCGAAATTTTGAACACACCTAAAGCGTCGGGGAACTTTTCAGACCCCGTTTGGTTTGTACAGTTGTGGCTCACTTCTATTTTTGAGAGCGTCCTTCCTCGAATTTCTTCCGTCCCCCCGAGTGTAAATATAGAAGGGGCCCGATTATCCTCTCGTCACCCTCGCCATAAGTCTGATGAAACGACCTACTGTAAATACCTTCATTTTTTGTTAACCAGATTCACTTTCGACTCAACCTTGGCCCCATTTACTGTAAATCTTGGACGAACAAGTGGCCAACTTAGGGGGCCGATTTGGTTTAAATCAAAATTTCCTGCCTCGACTCCTGGGTTGCAATCAGAACTGATTGATGTGTGGAGCAATTATTTGACCCATGACATATTGGTGTCGGGTTTTCAGGCTAAAGATTTTAAATTTATAACTTACTATCCTCAGCTTTTCTCGAGACAATTTGGGTTGAACCAATCTTTGCCTTTCTTCTCTCTCGATACCTCCCCAAAGTCCAAGTTAACTGAATCCACAATTCGTCGGGAGCTTGTTGAGCTTTTACCAAAAACCTCGATGCACTTTTACCCCTATGCTTTCGAGTCGAATTACTTATCTACTATGGGTTTTTCTCAATGGTGGGCCGGTTGGTTCTCGAGTAGTCATGCTACTTTTGATGAAGTTCGACAGAAACTGACTGCTCAACCTTCTCTTGTGTTGCAGGACAAGTCGAAATCGAAGAAAGGTACACACTTCCACTGTCTTCAAATATCTCGATTCGAGAACTTTTATCAAATATGTTACACCCCACTGAAATTAGAATCGACCTATTATGATGCTGTTATCTCCTTATCCCATAAAACAGACACTAATCGATCGAACCACAAAATAATCAATCCTTTAGGTAGAACCCCTTTTGAAATGTATTGTCCAAATCGCCTTCCCACTTTTCCCACAGCTCCTTTTGGACTTGCCAAACCATTAACTCATCCTAAATGGGTTCGAGAATTGAGATCCCTCAGGGAAACTCGTCGCCCAAAACCCAAAAACAAAGATATTTCTGTCTCGAAATTGTCTTATTTCCCTTACCTTAACCTCCCTGAGGCTCTTTTGCCTCCCTGGCTTGTACATATCGACCGAGTCAAGATTTTGACTCCATCACCTTTTGGTGAGATTTTATAGCTTTCTTATACTTTTTTGATTCTGTATATTATAAGCTAATCTGTCTTCTTTTATTGGCAGTTTCGAAATCTACCAAGGTCACTGCTGTCGAGAAGGGTCTAGAGGACTGGGGATCCTCAGATGAATCGGACCCGTCAGCCTTAATCAGAAAACGCAGACGCTCGGTCATCATTCCTACTTCTTCGAAAAAATTGAAGGTTCCTTTTGACTTCCGTTTTGTCCTATTCATTTTTCTGTTTGATCAATCCATATTCTTATACTTATCTCTTTTCGATCTTCTATTTTTAGAAACATAAATCGAAGAGTCCTCGATCTGTTCAACCAGTTGCTCTCGATCCATTATCGACGGACTCTAATACGATCCCCACGACAACACCTGCCACTCGTTCAAGTCACGTAAGTTTCCTTCTTTATACAAATTCTATGTTCTTAAGTCTCGATAAAATTTGTAACATGGTTTCAAAATTTGATTTTCAGGATCTTCCATCGGAGACTGTATCGACGAATGTCGAATCTCAACTATTAACACCCCTCACTGAGGTATCTTATATATCATTGTATGATTGCTTTACCTTTTTGTGCGTTTCATGTTCTGATAATGGTTTTCGATTTACAGCAACCTGAGGCTGTACAGATTCTTCCTCCTGCCTCGGCACCACTTGCTCTACCTCCCCCTGGTATTTATACTTTTCATTGTCACTTTTTTTTTTTTATTATTTCATTCTACTATGAACCTCTCGATTTACGTTCTCGATTTCTTTCTTTTCAGTAAATATTCCAATAATCGAAGTTCAAGGCTCTCCTTCCCCTGTTTCTGCGGAGCAAGAGGATTCTCCTCCTTTTGCGATGCCCCCTATCGAGTTGCTCTCGGCGTCATTACCAGAGATAGATGTGCCTGCTCCGAGCACTGTGTTAGAATATCGAGCTGCAATCGAAGAAGACCCTTTTTCTATCCTCGATATTCTATTATCTACAGAAGCGACACCGTCGAGCTCTTCTAAGACGCCCATGACTTCAACTGAAGGACCATACCAGCTGAAGCAACGCTTCCGATCTTTCTTTTATTCCTCGCCCCTCGAAATTTTGGTGGAGTCGCGTGACAAGAAAAAGCAGTTCCAAGATATCATTACTGCCCTCGAGACGTGTCCTGATGATGATCTTCCAATGGGTCTTGATGCGGAGGTCGCGGCGGCTGCCGATTTGTTCAACAAGGCATATGCGGCGAGGAAGAAAAAACAATCGATTTCGACTAAGCTTACCGATATTGCTTCCTTCCAGGCTGAAAAATCAAATTTGTTGAAGACTCAGAAGTTGAAGCTGGCGGAGGCATTGTCTGCACAAACTTCGATCGATTGCGAGATCGAGCAGCTGGAGAAGAGACTCGCTCAACTTAAATTGCAGAAGGATTTTGTTGCTTCAGAAATAGATACGATCAAATCCTCTGCAAAAGAAGTCGCATTATCTTTGGGGCAGAGCATAGAGCGCAAACAAGATCTGACTGTCGAAGAGCACTCGATTTCTTCATCTTGGAATCAATTGTTAATAGATTTTGATCAACTTAAGACTCGATACTTATCTTTGTAGAATATTATTCAATTTAATTTTTTGAATGTTTATTTCTCTTATTCGAGGCTTATATATCTTTAAGTATTTTCCATTTATCGACAGCACTTTATCTTTGTTATACCAATCGATAATTGAATAGGCATTACTCGATAACACTTTAATAACTTTGAAAGGTCCTTCCCAATTCGGTGACCATTTCCCATAATTTTTACATTTCTTGTCCATTGGTAAAATCGTTTTCCACACTAGGTCACCTTCATTAAACGTCTTCTTTCGAACTTTTCTGTTGTACACTCGAGCAACTTGAATCTTTTGTAACATCATATTATTCAACGACTGTAATCTTATTTCATCGAGTTCGTTTAATTCATCATTCATCAAACTCCAATAATCACAACTGGGTAAATCATTCTGCCTTTGTATTCGATTCGACTCAATGTTTATTTCGATCGGCAAAACTGCGTCGTGTCCATATACCAATTTGTATGGGGTATTCTGTAAGGAATCTTTAGGTGAATTTCGATAAGCCCACAAAATTTGCAATAACGTTTCGTGCCATGTTTTTGGTTTATTACCAACATGTTTTTTGATTAACCGATAATCACCTTGTTAATTGCTTCGACTTGCCCATTAGCCTGAGCATAATATGGAGTTGATGTTAATAATTGAATATTTCTCGATTCAGCATATTTAACTATCTTTCTACCAGTAAACACTGTCCCTCTGTCTGTAGTGATAGATTGTGGGATCCCAAATCGATAAACGATGTATTCTTCAATAAAATCATTTACATCCTGCTGATCAACATCCTTTAATGGTATTGCTTCTACCCATTTTGAAAAGTAATCGACAGCAACAATTATATATCTATACCCTTTCGATGATTGTGGGAAAATTTGTCCGATTAAATCTATAGCCCAGCCTCTAAAAGGCCAATGTTTAATGATCGAGTGTAATTCGCTCGCGGACACCTGTTGTATCGGACTGAACTTTTGACATTCTTCACAGGACTTGGCATATTCGATACAATCTTTTAAAATCGAGGGCCAGTAATAACCTTGTCGAGTTAATGTCCATTTCATTTTCTGACCTACCGTATGGACCCCACATATTCCATTATGTACTTCGGCCATTGCTAAGTAAGCATCATCATTTCCTAAACACCTAAGTAATACTCCATCGATTCCTCTTTTATATAACTCATCATTTAACAAAACATATTTCACTGCTCGATATTTAATTTTCTTGTCAATTCTCCCATTGGGATTTTGCAAATAATTTATAATCGATTTTCTCAAATCTTGATCATCTAAGTCATTAATGTACATAATCTCATTTTCTTGAGGTAATTTTTCTTTGATTTGAATTATTTCTTGTAATCTTTCCGGGGATATCTTATACTTCGATGCAATTTGTGCTAAGTCATTTGCTTCTTGATTGAATTCTCGAGGAATATACTCGAATATTATGTCATCGAACATTCTACTTAAAGTCATCACTTTTTCCAAATATCTGATCAAGTTGATATTAATGCATTTATACTCTTTTCGCACTTGTTTGATCACTAATTGCGAATCACCTCTTATAACCACATGTCGAGCTTTTAATTTGATTAAAGTCTCGAGGCCCGCTATCAAAGCTTCATATTCAGCTTCGTTGTTCGAACACATGGGTTGAACCTCAAATAATAACTTAGTCGGAATATTGTTTGGAGAAATAATCAGAACTCCTACTCCAGATTTATCCGATGTACTTGAACCATCGAAATACATTATCCATTTACTTATTTCAATAAACAAATTCTCAGTGGAATCAACTGTATGCTCAGCCATAAAATCGATAATTACTTGACCTTTTATCGATTTTAAAGATTCGAAGGATAATGAGAACTCTGTCAAAGCTAACACCCATTTTCCTATTCTATTATGCATAATTGGTTTCGACAACAGAAACTTCAAAATATTATTTCTAGAATAAACCATTACATCGTGAGGCTTCATTACATACTTGAGTTTTGTACAAGAGAAATACAAGCATAATCCTAATTTCTCGATATCACTATATCGAGTTTCAGCATCATTTAAAATTCTACTTAGATAATACACAGCACATTCTACACCATTTTCATCTTCTTGTGCTAATAAAGCTGGCTATTGTACGATGTGATGCTTGATACATATAACTTTAATGACTTGTTTCTCTTCACTGGGATCATAATCGGAGGATTTGTCAGCATCATTTTGATTTGCTCGAAGGCTTCTTGATGTTCCTCCTTCCACTTAAACTCTGCTTCTTTTTCAACTTTAACAAAGACGAAAAAACATAAGTTTTGCCAGCCAGATTAGAAATAAATCGTCTCAAATAATTTATTTTTCCCAAAAAAGATTGTAATTCTCTCTTAGTTTTTGGAGCAGAGGTATTTATTATTGCTTTGGCTTTATTTTTCTCGATCTCGATACCTTTTCCATGCACTATAAATCCTAAAAATTCACCGACGAGATACACCAAAAGCACATTTCAAGGGATTCATTTTTAATCCATATTTCCTCATTCTCTCGAAAGATTTCCTCAAATTGCTCAGATGTTGGTGTTTTTCTTTCGATACCACAACGATATCATCTATGTAAACTTGCATAAAATCATTAATCAAATCATGAAAAATTAAATTCATTGCTCTCTGATATGTGGCTCCAGCATTTTTCAATCCAAATGGCATCACTACCCATTCATAAGTACCTAATGCCCCCGGGCATCGAAAAGCTGTTTTAGCTATATCATTCTCAGACACAAATATTTGATTGTATCCTGAATAACCATCTAAAAGACTTAACATTTCATTACCAGCTACTGCATCTATTAGCATATCAGCTATTGACATAGGATATTCATCTTTAGGAGTGGCTAAGTTTAAGTCTCGATAATCGATGCACACTCTTATTTTACCATTCTTTTTAATCATAGGTACAATATTATAAATTCAATCGACATACCTGGCAGTTCTGATGAATTTAGCTTTCAAGAGTCTCTCGACCTCTTCCTTGATCTTGTTCATCACCTCAGGTGCAAATCTTCTCGGTGCTTGTTTTACTGGCTTTCTACCTTCGATGATGGGTAATTTATGCTCGACGAGACTTCGATCAAATCCAGGCATTTCTTCGTATTCCCAAGCGAAGCAGTCCTTATATTCTCTTAACAAGGAAATCATGTCCCTCTTTAATTCTTCCTCGAGATATTTGCTGATATACGTGGGCTTCTGTTCCTCTTCACTTCCTAAATTAACTTCTTCTAATGGATCTTGAGCCTCGACTTTTTTATAATTTGATGTAATAGATTTTTCGAAACCTAAAGGAGAATAATCATAAATACAATCAAGTATAACTTGATCGCTATTATTTGCAACTACGGTCGATTGAATCGACTTATTTATCCCTATTTTACTACTACTACTACTTTCTTGGCTCTTCTTTCCATCTTCATATTTTCCCAAACGAGCCAAGAACTCTTCGTATTCTCTATTCATCTTCACCGGCCACTTCGAGGTTGGCCCCCTCTTTGATCATGATGAATCCTTTCTTCTCATTCATCTCTAGGAAACGCTCCTCATGTAATTTTGAATTAAAATCTTCGACTGTTTCGAAGGTGAATGGTTGAGCAAGCGCCAGATTCTGCAGTGCTCGACCAGCCTGAGATACGAATGTTACAAATTCGTGCTGATCTCCTGGGATTACTTCGAGATGTCCATCTCGATTCCACATAAATAATTTTTGATGAGCTGTCGAAGGCACAACTCCTACTCCATGAATCCACTCTCTGCCAAGTAATGCATTGAAATTGGCATGCGACTGGACCACAACAAACACAGTAGGTCTCGAGTAAGTGCCCACTTTCACGTCTAAGGCAATCATACCTTCTGAACTTGACGTCTTTCCGCTGAAATCGGAAATCATAATATTGTGCTTGACTAAATCTTTTAGTTCAATGCCAAATTTCTTTAGCATAGTAATTGGCAGTATATTCACTGCTGCTCCACCATCGACAAGGACTCTATTCACCATCTGTCCTTGGATCTCGATGTTCAGTAATAATGGTTTCAAGTGGAACCTCATTTCCTCAGATGGGGGATCGATGAAAGCAGCGTCTCTATGAGGAACTTCACATGAGGTTTGTGTGACCCATGTTATTTTTGGCCTTATGTTTTCTGAATAGAAGTCATCTTCTCGCTCGACATCTCTTTTTTCTTGGTATTCTTTGTATTCGCTCACATATTCCGCAGGTAAAATTGATATTACCCCGATTTGATGTTCGTCCCAAGTATCATCATTCTTGTCATCGAAAAATTCTCTTGCATAATGACTCTCTATCGGTGCACCATTTTCTCCAAAGTTTCTGTAATGATTCCAATAGGGGATCCTTCCTCCTCTTTTCCAGGGCCTTCCTCGGAATCTTCTTTGGAATGTTGGGAATCTAGTGGTCGATCCATCATCATACGAGAGTCTTTCGAAAACATCATTACTTTGAAGTCTACCTCTTCCTCCTCGAGAAGGATACATCTCTCTTCTAATCCACTGCCTCCGATTTTCACTAACACCAGAGCCAACGGATTTCTGCTGACTTTCTTCGATCGTTGGTCGGACTGTTTGATCTACTTTGTCATTTTTCCTTTTATTTTGGTTCTCGATCTTCTTCATCTGTTCTGTTCTGAAAGCTTTGGCAGCCGATTTATCGAACACTGCATTACAACGTGGGCATAATGACACATCTTCGTCTTTTTCCTTTTTCCTATTCAAAAATTCAATGAGAGAATCTCCTGATCGAGGGTATATTTCTTTTTCGAACTCTCTCTCGAATTCACTCAGGTCAAATTCCATATCTTCTTCAGACACGTCCATTCTAACGTGTTTAGGATCGATGTCTTCAGTGACATCTACCATGCCTATAAAGGCCGAATTTGTTAATCGGACATCATCAGTAATGCCTGTTTGGGATTCGAGGTATCCAACTTGGGCCTCGAATGGACTCGTGTCAACTTTCATTGTCATTTCTTCGAACCTCAACCTTCCTTGGTCAATCGCATCTTGGATGGTGTTCTCGAAATGTATACAATTGTTAGTCCAATGTCCATAAACATTATGAAATTTGCAATATTTTCGACCATTCCTTTGTTCTCGAGACGGCAGTTTATGATCATCACTCAACTTAATCTGTTTGTCTTTCAATAAAATATCAAAGATTTTGTCCGCTTTTGTTACATCAAAAGTATATGTTCGATTTGCCATTTTATCTTTTACTTCATTCTTTTGTAGCAATTTGCGGGTATATGGAGCCCCTACTTTGAGTTCTGCTAAGTTTACTTTCTCATCGACATTTTCTTCAATATCACTTTCTGTCATATTATCTGTCTCATATACATCATTTATGTATGCTATTCTTTCCTTTTTTTAAAGGTTTCTCATATTTCTTATACATTTGTTTCTCATACTCTATTTGTTCCACTCTTCTCACTTTATCAGCTAATTGAGCCATGTCATTCAATGGTAAATTGACTAGTTTTTTCCTAATCGAGAATTCTAAACCTGCAGAGGCCATTCTGACTAACTCATATTCAGGAATTTGAGTGAAACATCTCGATTTCATTTGTCTAAATCGATTCAAATAATCATCTATGCTTTCATGATTGTATCTTTTTATATTCATTAAGTCGATGAGACTCACTTGAGTTTCTCCTCTAAAGAATTGCTCATGAAAATTTCTTTCCAATTGCAGCCAATTATATATCGAATTGGGTGGCAATGACGTGAACCAAGTAAAAGCACTCTTAGTCAAAGAACTAGGAAAATATTTCATTTTTAATTATTCACTCATCGCAAAATCCCCGCATTCGATCTGATATCGAGCCACATGCTCGATAGTCGATTCACCAACTTCTCCAGCAAATTTAGTGAATTTGGGTACTTTATATCCTCGAGGCAATTCTGTCTCGAGAATCGCATTCGGAAAGGGAGACACAAAATATGTCCGATTGGGTGGTCTAAATTCCATCCCTTGTAAATTCATCCTTTGTCCCAACATATTATTCCGATTGTGTATATTTTGAAATCCTTCGTTCAAATTCCCATAAATATCATTCCTCGCATGTTGATACTCATTTCCCCTACTGCTCTGTTGATCATTGTTTCTATTTCTCCTCAATAGATATGGGGGATTAATATTAGTATTCCGATTAACATGATTTTCTATCCTCGTTTGTCGAGGCACGCCAATGCATCCCCGATTCGTGACATTTGGTCTGCTAATATCTCAAAGCTAGCAGTAGTGTTTTGCACTAATGGATTTAAGACTGTAGTCAATTGTTGTGATAACATATTCACCATTTCAAAATTACTCTCATCCATTTGTTGTCTAAGTACCCCTAATGAATTACTAGATATTCCGGTACCCATGTTTTCGATAGAATCAAAATTAGATCGATGATAGTCTCTATCGAATACATATCTCCCATGATCTAAGTATCCCCTCTGATCTAGATTTGGAGGTATATGTTGTGTGCCTACATTCTGTCCATTCCCTGAATCCTGTGGAATTACTAAGTTTTGCGACGTCCCTAAATTCGGAGGGATTCCAAAATTTTGTGGCATACTTAGTGTTTGGGATATTCCTAAGTTATATCTCGAATTCCTATGCGTTGAAGAAGTTCCAGCCCTATTCACATTATTAAGTGAAAACCCGGGCGGTCTTATACTCATACGTGGCCCTACATATGTGGTTGTGGGATTTCCTATAGTTTGCATATTATTTGGTATCACCGTACTAGATCCTACTTGGGTGTTTGCTAATGTATCTGAATTTTGTTCATTACTCACAGGTATCGACATGTTCACAGTTGTCGATACTACAGGTATGTTCCCATTATGACTTTGCCCCCCAGTATTTGGTGGGTGTGACCCATTTAATCCCTCAATGTTACCTTGGTTATTTGATGAACTCTGACTCATGACTCTCCCACTCCTTAATCTCATACAATTTCGAACTAACCAATTTTGTGTTTCTCAACACAAGACTTCCCTACCTGGCGCGCCAATTTGTTTCTGGTGGAATTTCGATCGATTTCGATTCTAAGGGTATTTTGGTCTTTAATCGAAATCCTCCCACGTAAGCTCTTTTTACTTAGGCTAGCAATTTGATTTTCAATCGAAAACGTCTATGAGAATCGAAAATTACAGGATATCGAAAATGCTGTTTTTGGTATTTTGTATTTTAAAATATCGAAAGCAGTAAAAGTATCGAATCAAGAAACAATGTTAAATTGCAAGAAAATGTAAAGAGCGAAAATCCAAATTTGCATCAATTGTAAATGACGAGGAATCGAAAATACAGAAACATAAAACTGCTGAATTTAAGTTGCATCAAAGTAAATTACCAAGGAAAATACAGAAAGCGGTAAATGTACTCAGTGAGCAAGGAAATCCAGATTGCCAGAAGCTTCATGGTGTTCGTCGTTTCTCCGGTAGACTTTTCATTACTGATTCTGTTCTCTGCCAATTTCTGCCCCTCCCCTGTTCCTTCCTCCTTTGCTCTATTTATAGGGCATCCTTCAAGCCTTCCGAGAGCAGTTAACGCGACTGCTACCATGTTCTACGTGCGTATGACAATTTATCTTCTATAGTTTCCCACGTTCTCACGATCTCCGACTTTTTCCCATGATTTCAAAACTGCTCTTTATACGTGTATTCGACTTACTTCCTTTCACGATTTGGCCAAAAGTCTCGATGTCCACCTTGACTTTCTTTACTCTCGATTCTGTATTTTTCGAGAACTTCGAATTGCTTACGATTCATTTTTAACCCTGGTCTTATATGACTTAGTTTTTATTCGACAACAGTCATTTGATTATTATTCATTCGATTCTCGATTGTGCTTCTCGATGCTATATGCTACGTATTTCTAATTAGACATCGAATAAATTTTTGTTTATCTTATCGGGTCACATTTCTTTCCTTCGATTTTGATCGCTTTTCTCGATTTGCCACTAACACTATGATTATTCACAATGAAATAATTATAGAATATTTTAGTTTTCTTCTTCTTTGGAAACAGGAGTATTAAAAAGTATATTAATGGGAAATTAAGGGTTCACTTAATATCAAATAGATTATGTTATTCATGCTTAAAAATATAATACGTTTGAATATTAAGTGAATAACATTATGCATACAGAATGAAAACAAAATAAATTAATGTCTTGACAAGGAATTTCAAATTTCTCAAAAAGAAACATAGAATATAAAATTAAAATAAATAAAAAAGTTATTTCCCCACTAAAATCTGCTTAGTTTAGTTGTTTTAGTAGTTTGTTAAAGCTCAAGATTAAACATTATAAAAATCTAAAATAAAAGTACATTAGTGCTTTATTTGGTTTAAGGGATGAAAAATAAAATATTTATAAATAAAAAATGAGGTTGTTTAGTTGAATAGAAATTTTGTATGTGTGATTAATTTAATTGAACAAATGGGAAGTGATTAGTTTGAATAATGATAATATTATTTTTGTAAATAATAAAAAAAGTTGAGAGAAAAAAAATGGTAGAAAATGTTGTAAGTAATTTTTCTTTTGCTTGATTTTGTAATTATGATCTTTTGATTTTGGATTTATGTTAAAAATATTGTAAGTAGTTCATCTTTGCTTTATCTTCTACTCGTTATATATAAAAAAAAAAGTAATTTTGAAGTGTATTTTTTTTTGTTTTCTCTCATTTATCTAAATAAAGACCAACACATAAGGGAAAAATTAAAAATCAGACACCGGAGAACGAAAATTTCCAAAATAAATTAATTTCCAATTTTAATCTTAAACATTTGCTCAGTTATTTTTGAGTTATGTGTTTTTTTAAATAAAAGTAAAAATTTTCTTTTAAGTTTCGTATTGACAAAAATACCCCTACAATTTGATCATATTCTCGGCGCGCATAGTCCCTCCATCTTCCCTACTATAAAATGCACTCAACTCTCTCGATTTTCTTCGAAGCGAAACCAAAACTCAAAACAGGAAGAACTCATGGCGCCAAAACGAAAACCTTCTTCTCCTATCTCCATCGGTGATTCTTCAAACCCTAGAATTCACAACTTCGATTCAATGCACTCCTAACTTCAATTCTCACCTTCTTATTGCGCAGGTAACTGCGAGGTTACTGTCGAGGCCACTCGTTTCACATGCAACTCTGATTCAAACGGCGTCGTAATCTCGCTTCCCCGAAGCGGAAAGATCCAAGTGTCAGGTATTACTCAAATCATACGAAACGCAATGCCGTTTGAGTATGTTCGATTTGATTAACGGTTTTCACTAATATTCCTTTAAGCTGCAGTTGTTGCAAACCATGGGAACGCTTCCGAGGATTTTGGGTCTGTTGATAAAGGTACAATGCTACATTCATGGGTGTTTCGTTTATATTAATCTTGAGTCATTAATAGTAACTCGTAAATTAATGTGTATAATGCTTGGTATTTGCTTTATAATTTCTAGAGCATGAGTTCGTGCTGGTTAATCCTAAAGATGCTGATTCTATTAGTAAGTCCTACCTTCAGGTAGCTCTCTCTCTCTCTCTCTCTCTCTCTCTCTCTGGCCATACTTATTTAGGGTCCAATTGGGTGAATAACTTATTTTGAGTGTTTATTGTATAAGCATTTGTGTCAGTTGTTTCTACAATTGGAGAGTGTTGTGCATGACTTATTTGGGTCTTGGGTCCATTGTTTGTTGGGGTGATATTGTTCAATACAAAGTGATATTGTACGGGACAAGAGTGATATTGTTATAGTTTGTAAACAAATCACACGTTAGGACTCTTAGGGATCAAGAAATGAAAACTACAAGAAAGACTCACTCTTGAAATTATTGATAAACAAAAAGAGGAAAACAGTTTACACAAAGGAACTATATCTCCTTACACTGGATAACCCAGTCACAGCAAAGCTAATTTTCAAAGATTAAAAAGTCTACAACAGAGAAGGCTAACAAACTCTATCTGAGTCTCCCAACATATAGAAAGGAAAGCTTAATTCCTATTTTTGAACTTCTTCCCACAATTGACACGCCAAACCTTCTCCTTATCTGGAACAGTGTCTTGTCTAACATCATTACTTATTACATAATTTTTTCCAAATACTTGAGCAATGTGTATGTCATAAGATAAGTCTAATAGTGTGTTTGGATAGCTTCAAAATCAAGCTGACTACCATAAAATTACTAAAAAACATGATTTTTTTTTTCTTCCAAAACCAACATCACAAACACGCTATAAATAAGTTGTAAATAATTTATTTCAAATTCAATAGCATAACTCATTATTTATTTGGAGTACTTTATAAACATCTAAATTTAGGGTAATAAATTAACCTTCCCATTTTTCCCTATTTGAAATGTGTCTGTAAATGGATTTGCAGGAAGTATTACAAATGTATAAAACAGAGCTACCTGGAATGAATTATGCTGCTAATACCGGAAAACAATCCAAGTTCCTTGAGAGATGTGTGACTAATGGGTATTAAATTCTTATTCTCCTTTTGGTTGGATGTTCATAATGCTTCGTTGGTTGTGTTGCGGCTAGTTCATTGACTGTGATGATTTCAACAGTATATTTTTTCACAGGTTTTTGTATTTGTTTTTGTGAACTTATTTTACCCGGTTTAACAGTAGGTTTTGTCTTGCAGGAAATATCGAACGCTACTGGTAAAATCCACTTGTGTTGGAAATTCAGGGAAGGTATATATTTGCTAGATAACTATACTTAGCCATTAATTGGAGCACGTTTTATATCAGTGTTATATTTTTAAGTCTTCAAGCCGCACTATTTTATCTTCTAAATTTAATTTGTGTAAATTTGTTATAGTATGTTTCCTGTTTACAAATTATAGTAAACACGTATCAATTTCTTTTAAGAGATAGCGTAACGTAACAAGCTTAGCCCTGAGATGCCGTACTGTTTGAGTACAACATATACTGAGCATGTATATATTTCTTACAGAGAAAACTTGACAATTTTAGCCCTGATATTCGGTGGAGTCTGTTGGATTGGTAATCAAATTGCAGAATATATTAAATCATGGAATGTTCTATAAACAAGTTGACACAGTCTCAGCGATTGCCCTGATTGATCTTTGCCAATAATTCTCTCCTTTTTCATCTTATAAACCATCAGACTTATAAAACGAAAAAAAAACTGTTGCAATCTTTTAATGTAAGCTATATAACGAAGCTTAGCTGTGGGAATCAGAGTAGTAGTATATGTATTATTACATCTTAAATCGTGATTGACTTATGTTTGGCAGGTTATAGCTGCAATTACATACCAAATCATCCCGGCAGATACAGAATTTGCAGAGATCCCCCTTGCAGCTGTCAATGCAATCTATCAAAGAAAGGTCTTTCCTACATTTTACATTTTTCTTCTTTATTTCAATATGCATTGTTTTCTCCCATCTGAAAATGTCTCATTTGGAGTCATCTTCAAGAAATAAACTTGCAATGGTTAATTATAAAAACATTCTTATGGTTTTTATTACAACACTAAATAAAGCTTCTGTTTAGTTCCAATTGTAGTTTGGTTGATTTTCACCCTTTTACCTTACAATAAAGTCAAGTATGTAACAAAATTAAATAACGAAAATTTACAAGGTCATATTTTTAGTAGGTCTCGGATGTTTTGGAAGTTAACTGCCTGAATTTTGATATTGATGGCAAGATCATTCTTCTTACAGAGTTATGTGACATACTGTATTTTGATGTTGTTTGTTCTAATTTATGTGTATCTCAGTTATATTGAGCTGTGGCAACTTATATGACATGATAAACCTGTTCCTAATTCTCTTTCTCACGTCATCTGTTGTCTGTGTTTACATGGTTTGGAGCTTGTGGTAATATGGATTAAAATAAGGTTTCTATCTCAATTAATCGTTGGTTAAATCCTGCAGGGTTTTGGTCATTTATTGGTTCTAGAGCTACAGAAGAGACTTCAAAATGTTGGAATTCGTTCTATTTTATGCTGGGGAGACAAAGAATCAGAAGGATTTTGGCTGAAACAGGTAATTTACAGATAAAAATTCCCTGGAAGCTTGAGCAGATCATAGAGTCATTTTTGGTTATTGTATAAATGGTTGATATTTCATTTCTCAGTCTATAATACTTGATTGATATGTGAGCATCCCAGTGGTCCCGTAAAAGTTGCTCCTTTAGTTATCTAATGTTATGATGTTTCCCTTTTTGAATTACAACTACAGGGATTTGTAGAAATAGCACAGGTAGATAACAAAGGAAGGGCCCGCAGATTACCTGTAAAAGCTGATATTCAAAAATCATTATGCTTTCTTGGTGGTTCAACTCTCATGGTTTGTCACGTAAGGAAAGAATTCTTAGCTGATGATGCTAACACTATGAAGTGTCTCCCCTCAGAGTTTCATCAAAATTCTTTTACACCTGCCATTGCTGAAGATGAGCAGCTGGAATTGTCGGGTAAGTTACACGTAGATTTGAAGTTTCTGGATAAATGTTCCCGTAGAACAGAATCAGGGAAAAGTCAACATGAAGCTTTGGTTAAAGATGGATTTTCAACAGAATATGACAAACTCAGTGGTAGTGCATCAATCAGTGACTCCTATACTTCTAAATGTGAATATGTAATTTATAATTTAAATAATATTCTTTTTGTGTGGGAAAAGAAGTAGTAAACAAAATATCTTATGAAGGGCTATTTGACGGTTTTTTATGTATTTTTTGTTGTATTACTCTATGAACAGGATTTGACTGTCATAATCCTAAGCCATGCTGTAGTAGTATTGCTCCTTTTGCCCAAGTAAACGATGATAGACAGGCCACTGGTGCAGAAAGTTCACAGGATAGAATTGATGCTAATGTGAATTATTGTTCTCATTCTACAAAAGGTGCAAAAAGGGCCTGGGAAGCCTCTTTATCCTCATTGAAGTCAAAAAGAGTTAAGGGGAGCCAGTTGGTTGACTATCAATCAGGTTGTAGCTGCGGTTTTATCTTAGAGAATGATGAGGACAATCCCCGTTTTGAAGATGTCCATCATGATCCTTCGATTACAAAAAGTTCAGAAAAATATATTGAGGATTATTTACATTTAGAAGCTCCCATCAACATAGAACCGCGATCTACTAAACAATGCTTTAGAATTATGTTGATGAATATTGCTGATGATGCTAAGAAAACACAGCTTACAAAGGTATGTTTAATTACCCAAGCATTATATAAATGTTTTGATAAATTTATGAGTAATATTTTTTTTACTGTTTTTGAGACACCTGGCTCATCCTGTTGACTGTATAGCCGTTCTCTTTTCCACGATTAATTTTTAGCTGCTGACAGGAAAAATGGTCTATGTTAAACTTTATAATTTTTTCTAGTAATAGGATAGAACCTGGAAATTAACTAACATGATAAGGTCTAGCTGTTCCTTTCAAGTTAACACCGTTAGACATTTGTTCTATGTACAGGTGATTGAAGACCTTGGTGGTACTATATCCTATGATGGTAGTATGAGCACACACATTGTTACAGGAAAAGTGAGAAAGACTCTGAATTTCTGCACCGCCCTTTGTTCAGGGTAGGTTCAAAATAATATTTTCAAATGCTATATTTGCCTAGTTTCATACTGCTGATATTTTTTTTTATGTTGAGATCTAGTTTTAATTTGAAGCAACTATTTGAAATCTTGGCATCTTGATTTGTAAATAAATTTCTGGAACTATTGTGTGTTCAAAACAGCTTATAAAATTGAGCTATTGAAAAAATGATATATCCTGAAAAATAATCAAATCTAAACATGTCGAAGATGATTTAGTCTAATTCTTATGATGTTGTTCATATTATTTATCAATGTATGTCTACTACATTTTTCTATGTATTAATCATATTAATTATTTATAAAAAGAGGTTATTGGTGACTATACAGTGCTTGGGTGATCTCATCTAGTTGGTTAAAACAAAGTTTTCGTGAAGGCAGATTTGTTGGTAAAGTGGCACAAACTTTTTTGTCTATCCAATTATTATTATTATTCAGGAAGTATACACACTAATTTTGAAAATTGAATCTGCAGATGAACTGCCTCACATACTGAATGATCCGGATTATCCGCTGAAGTACAAATTTGATTTAAAAAGTGCAGTTTTACGGGCAAAAGCTAGCCCTCATACTTTGTTCAAGGGTTATAATATATGCATTGCAGCTCATGTTCAAACTCCTGCTAAATCATTGTCTGCAATTGTCATGTCCGCAGGTGGTAATGTAAGTCCAATTATATTTTTACCGAAACTTAAATTTAAGCAGATCTTAAACATTGCTGCATATGTCATTTCCGGTCATTTGGACATGCTCAAAGCATTAAACATCTAAACACAAGAAATTATTGTCACATGGCATCAGTGCTTTTAAAAAATGTCTATCTTTCGTACATAATGTAGTATCCGTTCCTCTTTAGGTTTCTAATTTGGAGGTAACTGTAGATAATACTTATTTTTGCGGTCCACCTTGGTTATTTTCAAAAAAGCTTTGTTGACAAAATGAATTCAGTCAACCTAGATTCAGAAACTAGCTCTTAAAGTTTCTTAGCAGTATATTTTATTTTGTCTTTTAGTTACCGTCATATTTGATTAGCAGTATATTTTATTTCCTTGTCGCCTTTGTGGCTGAGGTGGCCTCCTGGTCTTTTGCATATTCGAGCACATTACCATATTGGGCTCGTTCGTTACAGCCACTTGCATGTGTTGCCCATTTATAAAATATTAATTGCATAACACATATTCCATGTGATGAAATTCCACTCATTTTTGTATTAGGTTATTAGTAGCCTGGAGAAAGTAAACGAAACATCAGCAACAATCTTTGTGACGAGCGAAGAAGACACTGAAGAAGCAATGGTGGCTGCAAAGAAAGGGATCCGGACTTTCAGTAGCGATTGGTTTATGAACTGTGTCATGAGACAAGAACTTGACTTAGAGGCCCCACAGTTTGCCCAGTCCTTATAAGGATGTTACTCACATTCTCTGTGATCCATTTCAATTGGTATATAACAATCTCTCAATTTTAGACTCTTTCCGTTTCAGTCATACATATATGATTAGGTTTTAACACATACTATACTGTACACGTGGTTGAGTTAGGTTTAGGAATTGCAAAGGAATTCTTTTCATGCACAGTTAGACCACTCCTACGCTACACCTACCACTGCTTTTACTTTTTACTTAAATTTAATTTTAATCTCAATTTTGGCACTCATTAAAATTGTAAATATAATTTACTTTTTTAATTTTACAAAATTAATTACTAATAGAAAAAATGTTAAATGTAAATAATAATAATAATAATGTCAATTCCTTATTTGTGTATGAGATTACAATAAGTTTAACAACAAATAAATGATAATAGATTAAAATAATTTAATTTCAAAAATTAAATATATAAATCTGTAATTAAAGTTACATATGAATTAAAATTACACGTTTACTTGACAGTACCCTTTATTTATTTATTTTTTGGATTCTGGCCGGTGCGTTTTTTCCATTCGTTTATGCGGATGAAACAAATCCATTTTTGAATTTGAACCAAATCTCAGTTTTCTTTTATGTTAAGTTAGTCTATTAATTTCATATAGTAAATCTATAATAATTTTTATAATTTCATTAGTTATTTGTTTATAATATTAATAATTTTTTTTCACTCTTTTCTTTTATTTTCTTTTTAATTGTGAATAAATTAGAAAAAAATGGGCTGAAATAAAGTTTCTTATTTTTTCTTGTTTATCCAATGATGCATAATAGTGGTCATTGGCTTGCCTGGTACATAAAGGATTTTTAACGGTTGTTACGTGTTGTCAATATTAAAAGTTTCACGCGGTTAATTAATAAAAAATAACTCTTAAAATTAAAATTTATCATATAGAATAGATTGTGATTAGATTAAGAAAGAAAATAAAAAAAATAAGTATTTGTGAATAGTAATGCGTTGGAAGAAACTACTTTCGAATATTTCTTCACTTCCACACAATCGTCTTATGCTCTCCTTCTTCCCTTCTTCATTAGTACAAGATTGAACCATGAATCCAGATGCGTTTTGGAAGAAACTAGAACTTGTTCCCTCTGTTACTAGCCTTATATGTCCGATATGAACGATACAGATTGATCAATTTTTCGAATGAAAGGTTCTGGTGCTTTGAACCAAAAACCCAGAAGATAAACTGAGTTTGAATGTTGAAGGCAGTACACTAGTGCTAGAGAAGTTCAATATCGTCAGTTGATTCGTTTATTTTTGTTGTAGTACATTTCTTACACTCAAGTAATTGTAGTGAAATTAATTCTATTATTATAAATGTTAAAAATAATTATTTATACAAAATACACAATAGGATTCTGATTGTAGTATTTTTAGAAACGAGAATAATAAAAATGCCTTTAATTAAATGTAACCGAAAATAACAAAAAGAGTGGTGAGGTGAAACGAGGCTTCTCTATGTGTGAACGATAAGACAGTGAATTATACAAATTAACAAGAGTGATTATTGAGAACATAATGACTATGTGATTGAGAAATTATCGTCTTTTGAGAACTTATGTCAGTGAGTGAGTGAATGACTCGTAAGAAAGAGATTTTGTTATTTTATCATGCGACGCTTACACCATAGTATGTGCTATCCACCTTCCACTCACCCCTCTTTCTCTCTGATGCCAACTACACCTCTGCTTTGCAGTCTACTCATTCATCATGAGACATCAATCTTGAAGAATATAAATGCTTGAATTTCAAAAATATCTGAACATGCAAAAACTATAAACCTTAGATATTCATAAACATATGAACGAATCAAGTTTATTAATTGCCCCATTTTCTAGTTCAAAACTCCAGTAATCCGAAGGAAATGGGTTATGCCAGCTAGGATATACTCACCTGTGGTATAACTCTAGGCACCTCAACTCCTACGTTAGTTCATTAGACGAAAAAGGCAAAGAATAGATGGACTCACAATTGTATCCGAGTTTTCTCTAGTACTTCGTAGTTCTGCTTCTGCATCGATCCACATTGCATCTTCTCCATTAAGTTCACACATCAAATCCGAATTCATCCCAAGAATACGATGAAGAAGCAAGAAGGAGCTACAGGCAAGGAAGCTGAACTTGCAGGGCATCAGCCACCAATGCCAGCTGAAGCTGCAGCGGCGGATGAGCCAAGAAGCAATAGACCTCATGCTGCTCAGCTCCTAGGTTTGATAAAATGTCTGCACATGCGTTATCTTGTCTAAGAGAATGAATCAAGTCCAAGGACCAATTTCTTTGCATGAGGGAGCGTATATCAGCAAGCAAGCCACCATAGGCACAATCCTCAATATTGGCCTCCTTAATAAGATTTATAGCTTCTAATGAATCAGTTTCAACCAGCACGGTTCTGTAACCCAAATCCCAAGCTGTGATCAAACCCTGACAAATGGCATAAAGTTCAGCTTTCACATTCGTTGCAAGGCCAAGAGATCCATAGAACCCACCAAGCCACTTCCCTTCCACGTCACGAAAGAGGCCCCCATAACCAGCATTTCCAGGATTGCCCATGCAACAGCCATCCACGCTCAGCTTGATAAAAAGTTTTAGACGTGAGTTTTGGGAGAGAGATGTGGCAGCAGCAGAAGTACCCTCTTCCCCTTTCAGATGCAAAAGGATTGAATATTCTTTTACCAGAGACTGAATCAGAGAATACAACCCATCATTCTCTGTTGGAGAATTTCGCTTGTAGATGGTACTATTCCTATCCTTCCAAAGCAGCCAAATCGTGACGGTAAACCTCAAACAGTCAGCAGACCAGTCCCTATTGGGCAACCAGGGCTTCTGAAGGAACCTGTGCATCCAGTCATGAAGAGATGTTGAAAAAAACTCATCACGCACCTCAGGAGGAATCATTTGTAACCAGATTGCAGTAGCTCTTGTACAGTCTCGTAAAACATGGATGGCAGCAGTCCCTTCCAAGCTGCAGAATGTGCACCTTCCATTACCAGGCAAGCGATCACAGAGGATAGCCAAGAGGAAAGTCTTGCAATGTTGAGGAACCTTGAGACGAGATATCCATCTCCAAGATAAAAAGTGAGGAGATAAGCAACCACCCCTTGGAATTGGAAGACATTGATTGGCCGAATTAGCGTCGCATTCAGACAGTTTTCTGCGCCAGTTTTCAGCATCTTCCTTACATAATATGCGCCATCCACATTTCTTTATCACTAATTTGCTATTGAGACTAGAACTAAAAAATATTAATTGAAACTTGTCTTGAACATAAAACCAGCGAGCCGAATAGAAAGGAATATACAAAATCAACAGGTGAGGATATTTATGATTTGGGATTCCAGAGATGAATCCCTGCTCCACTTTGTGACACAGTTGCTGCAAAATATTTTTGAAACTAGGAACTTTTGAAATCCAACCAATGCGATAATCCTGTGAAGGTGAAGACTCCACATCTTCTACAACTAGGCAAACCAAAGTTCCCCACCATTCACTTCTATGATACCGCTGACGAAGTTGAGCTAAGTCCATCGATATTGACACAGTAGAATCAGCCCAAATGTAGTTTTCTTTCAAGTATTCTATGTCTTGGACTTGGTTGAGATGCTTTTGATAGAAAAAAAATGATGGAATTTCATTTCCTGGACTTACCAATAAGGTTTTAAGCTTATTGGCATCTTGAATCTGTTACAAGGAAATCAGCATGTTAATAATTTGACAAGAAATGAGACTTTATTATAAAGAGAAAGATGCATTGAAAGACCTTATCAAAGGCAAATGATGCCAAATGACCCCATATCTGTTGCGGATCTGATAAAGGTTTCATTGAACCACAATCACTCAAATTTACATAATGTACATCTGGTGACAGCTTTGGAAATGACTCCAAGCTTGGGCAGCACTTCAATAATAGTTTTTCTAGCTTCAAAAGTTTGGTGATGCAACCAGTAGGAAAGTGTACAAAATTGTTCCCACTTAGATCTAATGTGACCAAAGATGATAAGCAGCCAAGATCTTCAGGAATTGATCCATCGTGGAGATTGCAATAACTCAAGTCTAGTTTCTTCAACGAGGATAGACCAGAAAAAGACGGCAAGATTCTCTTTGGAGTTGGATGACTATTAGACCTGAAAATCTTCTCCAAAGGGAGCAGTGAGCTCCATGAGTTTGATGTCAGGCCTTTGCATCCACGAAATAAAAGCAGTCTGAGATTTTTTAAAAGAACAATGGACGAAGGCACTTCCCTAATAGCAGTCTCGCTTGCATTTAAAGATTCCAAAGCCTCATTTTGATTCAAATTATCAGGCAGCTTAGAAATTTTTGAGCAACCAGAGATATTGAGCCTTCTGAGAGATTTCAAATTAGAAATGGTATTGGGAAGGCAAACAATATTTTTGCAACCCTGTAAAAACAAGTTGTTAAGACCTGTCAAGTGACCCACAGACACGGGAAGTTCATATATGGAAGTCTCCTCTAAAGCAAGCATGGATAGACTTTTCATACTTTCCCCAAACACAGGAAGATTTCTAACTGCGGAGCAGCCTGAAAGAACTAGACGTTTTAAAGAATCCATTAACAATTTTCTTGGAAGTATTTTGAGATTTTTGCAATCTTCAAATGTCACATACGAAAGCTTCTTAAGAAGTCCAAGAGATGCGTGAACCTCAACTAGGTTTACACAGCCTTCAAGATCCAATTTTTCAAGATTTGGAATTCCAGTGAAATCTGGAGTTCTATATAGATCATTGCAATTTCTCAAATTGATGATCTTCAAATTTTCCAGAAACTGGAAATAAATAAATGTACATTAGCTCTTAAAAAAATTACAAAAGATCCAGATATTGAATGGAAGAATGTTGTTACCTTTGTTCCTCCCCAAAGGTGTTTTATTTTGCTATGGCACATATCAAGCTCAACTAGTTCATCCAGTTGAGCTCCAACTGGAAGTGATTCAAGAGGATATTCCTTCCATACAAGAACTTTTAATCCACTGGGAAGACATTTGAGACCAAGCGGAAGTTGCAATTTATTCAATATCATGAGCAATCTAAGATTACTCATCTTAGAGAAAGCGTCCGGGTTCCAACATGCTTCATAAGGCTCAGACAGATTTAAAACTACAGCTTGAATGGATTCAGTCCCCTGATAAAACATGACATTAATTAACATAAGGAGTGATGAGGAACAATTTGTTGATCAAGTATAAATTTGTAAAAAAAAAAAAAAACTTACTTTATTATTTTTCATTACTTGATCAATGTCCTTGAGTAACCATAACCTACTCCGCTTGCTGGCATCATTAGGAGATTCTTGGAGAACAATATTCCTACCCATTTCTTGAAGCAAATCGTGCATCCCCAAATGCAATCCATCATAAGTTACTAATGATTTTTCAATTAGAACTTCTATACCAATCAGTGGATTAAAATCACAATTTTCCAATATTTGTGTCACATGATCTTTGGTGTTTCCTTTGAAAAAACAAGCAATATCTAGAAATATAGCCTTTTCCATATCTCGTAATCCATCATAACTTATTTTTAAAGTCTTGTAAATATCATTTTGTAGATCCTTCCTTAACATTTTCAAAGCGTCTTCCCATACGGATGCACTTCTGCCACAGAGAAATGAACCTAACACTTTGAGTGCCAAAGGAACACCTCCAGCATATTGAACCACAGATCTAGACAACTCTAAGTAACCTTCTTCAGGATTTTCTCCTCTAAATGCTTTTTGGCAAAAAAGTTGAAGGGATTCATCACTATTTAAGATTTGAACATCATAATTCTCGCACCCACGAAGTGATTTCAGTAGATGCTTATCTCTAGTTGTTATAATTACTCTGCTCCCTTGGCCAAACCACTCAGGCTTCCCAGCTAAGTTCTCTAATTGGATATCAGAACTTAAATCATCAAGGACAAGGAGAACTTTCTTATTGAATAAAAGATTCCGTATTGTCTCCTTTCCTTGGTCCAAACTTTCAATTCTCATGCTTCTTATTCTTAAATGGGAAAGCAATTTTTTTTGTAAGCAAAGCAGACCATCTCTTTCACTGGAAACCTCTCTTACGTTCTCAAGAAAGCAACTAATATCATATTGGTTATGGATTTTATTACAGACAAACTTGGCTAATGTTGTCTTTCCAATACCACCCATGCCCCATATCATCACAAAGCGAACTTCCTCTGATTCCGTTCTCAAAAGTGAAGAAATGCTGTTTATCCTAGAATCAGTTCCAACCAGTTCATCATCATAGGATGGCAGTTTAGGTTGTAACTTTTTCCACACATCTGCAACAATTTCTTCAATGAGTTCTGTTTCACGCCTGCATACAAAATTATTGCGTTTGAATGAGTTAATTAATATGAGTTATAATTTAGTAAAGGAACAAAATGATCACAAATGAGGATGTATGTTGATTAAAGTTGCAATTTGGGACTAAATCTTTGTGTATATTAATTAAAGTTTCTCGTTTGCAATACTATTCATTAATTACAAAAGGGTGATACTATTATCCTTAGTCTATTCCTTGTATGTACCAGAAAAGAAGCTATTCCTTGTCTACTAAGGTTATGATTTCGGCATCGGGTAATACTTTTGGAAGGTTGTGTTCTTTGCCAAACATCTACAGTCCCCTACCAGGTATTTATTTGATTATTCTTTGGGTTTCTTTACTGCTCGCTCTCCATCGTGGTTATGCTTGATTTGAAAAGAATGTAATCTTGTCCCTTGTTATCTACATTTCATGAAAGAAAAACAAGAAAATTTTGATATTGCTTTCTTGAAATTTGAGAAACAAGGAAATATCCTCTAAAGGAGTGCCACTATTTTATTTTTTAGATTAGGATCTAGTGCTACTAATAATGAGGCTTTTATACCAAAAAGGAAAATCACAATTTTTACCCTATTAGCTGTATGGAGTAATAAAAGACATGAATTATATGTTACAGTGCAACTGTAACTAATTAAGACAACTACATCCTATACATTCCTTCTCCTCTTGTCTTATCTTCATATCCTCCCTCAACTATTTCTGTTTCGTCTTATTTATCACGTTTCCTAACAAACACGTCTGTAGGTCTGGTGGTGATTACTAAAGTGGGTTTGAACAGTTTGAAAGTGAAGCCATATATCTTATGCTTGCCAATAACTAACCACCATAGTCAATGCTCTGCCCAGCACGCAACGCATTGATGACTCCTTTAATATGGGAGCCATGAGTCACAATGCGTGCATTCTGAACCAACTGATACAGTGACTACAATGCATTATAATTAAGTATAATGATATAGTTGAAACTCGAAGAATATGCTGAATAGTCGGTTTGAGAAAAACTGGCTTCCTTATGTGTTTACCAATTAAAAGCCCATAATATAAAGAATATCAACTAGTTTTGAATGAAAGGTGTACCTACCTCCTCTTAAAGGATAATGGTATGAGATATTTGGTTCTATGAAGATAAATATTTCATGATAATTATATTTCATTAAGATAATTAGATAAAATAGGGATAAATATTCCAGGTAGTTATACTCAGATACTATCTTATTAAAAAAAAAGTATAGTGTTTCTCTCATTTCTTACTTACTATCACTTGTTATTCACTGATATATTGACTAACTTAAGTATTGGAAAACTTTTACCGGTGATTATCCCTCCTTTTCAACACATATCGAAACACGTCCAAAGATACTCATGGACCTCAATCAAACCTCTAAATCTAAGTAAGTAGAAAAAGAAAGATCAAATTTGCTTCAACAAAGAACAACCAATTCATTTTCTCTCGTTATAAGTTAATAAAATACACTATTTAGGACAAAATGTTGATACAATACAATTATACAAGTAGCATTATTCTCAGTCATCTTAAATAACCACTCCTACTAACTTTAGTTACTAAGAATTAATAGTTGCCTATATAAAAGTGTTAATTTCATTTAAAAGCAACACCAACATTGTCAATGGCACCGATACTTCACCTATATTTCTTTAAATAAGTTTTCATCTAGATATTGACGTAACAATTGTTGTTACGTCAAATTATTATTATTAATTTGATCAATAAGTTATCAAATTACATCAAATAAGGAGATATATACCTTTTATCAAATATTTGATCGAGAAATATTTCAAATATTCCCTTTATTATACATTAATTTTTTATTATTATTATCATTATATTTATTATTATTATTATTATTAAAACTCTTATTAGTTATAAATAAGAATACTTCACATACAAAATTTATTATATCCTTTACGTTTTTTTTTCCAACATTTTACCTACATTTCTCTCTCTCTCTCTCTCCCTCTCCGTCCTTCCCTTTCTCTTTCTAGGTGTTAAGCATTGATAATGTCCTATAATCTCCCGTTTACTTGAGTTAAAGCATTTTATAAACATATTTCACTGTAAGACTGTTTTAATAAATATTTTTTTTATATATTATTATATAAAAATAAGAAAGGTATAATAATGGAACTTCTCCGATAAGTTAAATCAGCTTATGCAATTCATCTTTTGAATAAGTTAGTCGAGTCGATATAGTTTATATAAAAGTTAAGTGTTACAGTTAGTTTGTTAGGTTAGGTTTTTATATTCTATTTATATCTTAGCTAGTTATTATATATATATATATATATATATATATATATATATATATATATATATATATATATATATATATATATGTTGGTATATTATTCATGAGTTCAATAATATGAAGTTTTTTTCTGCATAAGAATGTCTGGTGTACTTTTTACTCTCTTTTCTCTACCATGAGTTTTAACATGGTATCGAACTCCTTTCTTAGGGAGATCCGCTGCGTATTAAACTCGTTTACAAGCTTGGTAAGATGATTGGTTTCTTGAAGATTGGTTTTGAATCTTGAAGGTATTCTGTATTGTTCTTGTTTCAAGGCATATAAAGATCTGCAATCTTGTTGCTTACTATTTTTTTATTTTTTTTTTAAATGGCAAGTCTCGTATTGGATCAATTGAATCCTTATTATTTGCCTAATAATGAAAATCCTTGTGTTTCTATTGTTCCTATCATTCTGAAAGGAGATAACTATCATGCTTGGTCTAGAGCTATGACAATAAGAGACTTGCCATTTAAAAAAGAAAAAAAAAAATAGTAAGCAACAAGATTGCAGATCTTTCTATGCCTGAGCCAAAAACTTATAAGGAGGCTGTTCAACACGATTGTTGGAAGGATGCTATCAATGCTGAGTTACGGGCTTTGGATAAGAATCAAACTTGGGTTTTAACCTCTCTTCCTCCTGGAAAAAAGCTTATCAAATGCAAATGGGTTTTCAAAATTAAGCATAATGCAAATGGGTCAATTGAGAGGCATAAAGCCAGGCTTGTAGCAAAAGGTTTCACACAAATTGAAGGGGCTGATTTTCTGGAGACTTTCAGTCCTGTGGTGAAAATAACTACCATCAGAATACTACTTTCAATTGCCTCTGCTTCTAATTGGCATTTACATCAACTGGATGTAAATACTGCCTTCTTGCATGGGACACTGATGAAGAAGTTTATATGGAACCTCCACCAGGACTTACACTGCAGAACACGAATCTTGTTTGCAAGCTTACCAAGTCTATCTACGGTCTTAGACAAGCCAACAGACAATGGAATGTTAAACTTACTGAGGTTCTTCTTTCTTTAAACTATTCTCAATCCAAAGCTGATTATTCATTGTTCACAAAAAGATCATCTAAAGGCTTCACAGCGATTCTCACTTATGTTGATGATTTGGTTCTAGCTAGTGAGGATTTAGATGAGATTAATAATGTCAAGCAAGTTCTTCACAGAGAGTTTGGTATTAAGGATCTTGGTAAGCTCAAATTTTTCTTAGGATTTGAAGTTGCAAGGTATGCCAAATGTATTTGCCTTTATCAAAGAAAGTATGCTTTGGATTTACTTCAGGACACTGGCCTTCTAGCTTCCAAACCCTCTCCTACTCCCATGGATCACACTAACCATCTTCACAAAAATTCTGGTCCCGCTTTTGAAGATGTTACTAAATACAGAAGATTGCTTGGTAGACTAATCTATTTAACCAATACTAGACCTGACATATCCTATGTGATTGGTAGATTAAGTCAATTTCTTGATTGTCCCACTACTACTCATTATCAAGCTGCTCTTCGGGTGTTGAAGTACATCAAGAATGCTCCTGGAAAAGGATTATTGTTTCCTTCTATTTCAGATCTTAAACTCACTGGTTTTACTGATTCTGATTGGGGTACTTGTTTGGATTCTAGAAGATCCACTACTGGTTTTTGTTTCTTTCTAGGACAGTCACTCATCTCTTGGAAAAGCAAGAAACAGTATGTGGTTTCCAGATCTTCTTCAGAAGTTGAATACAGAGTCATGGCTTTGGCCACTTGTGAGGCTCAATGGCTTGTTTATCTTCTGCAGGATTTTGGACTATCTTCCCCTTCTCCTGTTGTACTATTCTGTGATAATCAATCGGCAAGATATATCGCTATCAATCCTGTCTTCCACGAGCGTACCAAACATATAGACATTGATTATCACACTGTACGAGAAAAAGTCCAATCTGGTTTTCTTCATCTCATGCCAATTGCCTCAAAGGACCAAATTGCCGATATTCTAACTAAACCTCTAGCCTCTGGTCCTTTTGTTGTTCTCATGTCCAAGCTTGGAATGTATAATATATACATTCCATCTTGAGGGGGACTGTTACAGTTTGTTAGGTTAGGTTTTTATATTCTGTTTATATCTTAGCTAGTTATTTTATATATATATATATATATATATATATATATATATATATATATATAATATGTTGGTATATTATTCATGAGTTCAATAATATGAAGTTTTTTTTCTGCATAAGAATGCTGGTGCACTTTTTACTCTCTTTTCTCTACCATGAGTTTTAACATTAAGTACCTATTATTTTGACTTATTGAAAAAAGGCAACCAATTTTATCTCTAATTTTTATTATTTTCTTATAAAAAATTTATTCACATTTCGCCAAAATCATTCAGTGATAATCGGCTTTGTTTTCTAGAAATAATAAATTCCTGGTTAAATTACGGACAAAACGTACATTCTGTATCACTAGAATAGTCTGTTCTAGTGTATATGTAATCTATTTAATAAATGTAAATTCTAAAGTAAAATACTAAACCAAATTTAACTGTACAACATCACTAGTTAGTGCCTATATCAGACTAATAAAGTTTTATCCAGTAATTAATCGTTTATATCTTAGTTAAATTACTGGACTTACTTATCCTTAGAGGTCCAGCCAGACAAATCCGCAACATCCTTCAACGCTTGTCTCCACCTCCGAACCTCACAGCTCCCAAACCTCTCCACATGCTTCGCAAAAGCATCGGCGAACGATCCTCGTTGATGTCTGACGTCTGAGGGATCCACGTCGTAGAAGATCGGCAAAACGTGCCGACCGAACTCCGCTCGCGATTCCAGTATCTTGAGGAGCTCGTTCAAGCACCACCGCGAAGAGGCATAACGCGGCGAGAGAACCACCACGGAACACAGAGACACTTCGATCGCCTCCAGAAGCGCGAGCGCAATGACTTCTCCTCTCTCCAGCTCTTCGTCATCTCTGAAAACAGCAAAGCCGAGTCCCCTAAACGCAGCGTAGAGATGGTCCGTAAAACCGTTGCGCGTGTCCTCTCCTCTGAAACTCAGAAACACGTGGAACTTCCACGCCGGAGCTTCGCGCACCGATGCCATTGTATGGAAACTGGAATCACAGTTTCGTAAGCATCGATCGTCGCTGCTGCACACTCTTTCTATCTATGCTCTCTCGCACTCACGCTCGCTTTCAGCTTCATAACGTTGATATTTATTGAAGTGGTTCCACTTCCAACTACATATTAGAAGTCACAATTTATATGCTTCAATAATTTTTTATTTAATCCTAATTTTAAACATATGGACTACTTCAGATTTTATTAAATTTAGATTTTGAACTGAGGAAAATAAAATTGTTTTTGAAACGAGCACATTGGCGTGAGCTTTTCGGTAATTTTAATAAATTAAAATATGATATAACATAAATTAAAGAAAATGAAAACACGCTCTTGATCATTTTAGAAAATTAGTTATTTAAATACACTATTGGTCCTCATAGCTTTGCGAATATAAAATTTTGATAGATTTAATCCTGTAGATTCTTAAAATTAAACAATTTTAATTCGCTCTTAATGAGCTAGTTTGTTTAAACTTAATGTAATGCTTTTGAAATAAGTAATTTTAAAATAATCCCTTATTTAATAAACAGATAGGATTGCTTATTAAAATAATAAAAAATATTTTTAAAATAATCAAACTAGACAAAGACATATATATACACGAAATTGTAGAGACTAAAAAAGATTTTAAGTTAAAAGTAAATAAATTAATAGTGTCAATCTTATATTTAAAGTTAGCTTATATGACCTAACTGTTAACTTAACTTCATTAAAATTGGCCCACTTTTAGTTACTCTAGGTTGGGCTGCGATCCACCAGTGATTGAAACGTTTGAAAAGTTTTATGAAATAAACCTTGTGTGTGTAACCTGTTACATGATTAAATATGTTCTAATTCTATAATTTTTGGACATATCAATTTGGGAAAATAACTTGACAGATATAAGTGAAGATCTTTTTGAGTAATTCAATCAAGGTAGTGGGATATCAAATGTCAATTATATGATGATAAGAGATGCAATTAATAGATTCAAAGTTAATATACCTTAACCATTTTATAATTCTAATTAATTTATTCTATGTAATTAATAAATTAAAAGATAATATATCATAATCATTTTGTAATAGTAAGTAACTTGTCATTTTAAGTTCTATTTTAATTTAAAATTAATTGACATAAATTTAAATGAGTACCACATATAGATCATCCATGAAGAATTAAAAGATATAATTAATAAAGTAAAAGATAATATATCATAATTATGTTATACTAATAAGTAACTTATCCTTTATATTCAATTTTATTTTAAATTTAATTGATAGATGAAGTGACCAACAAAAATATATAAGTCACGTTATTTCTCGGTTAAGTAGATCTTGAAAGAGTAGGAGTTTCCCCACACTTTATGATGGTTGTGTTTTTATGCGAGTAAATAATATTTTAAAAAAATCAATGTAAGAAAAAACTTCTAAAGTTTAAAATAATTAACATGATAAAATATTAAAATATACATAAAGATATGAAAAACTTATCTCTACACCCATGTGCCGTGGTTTTACGGAAACAAACACTTATTAAATATAATACCTACACATGATCAAATAAAAACTAAAACAAACTACGAATAAAAAATAATTTATCAAAAATTTTACTTTTCCAAATAAAATACATATTTTCTTTTCTATTATTTCACTTCAATCAAATAATTTAACTATTTTTTTTCTCATTCTAACTTTCTTTTTCTTTCATTTTTAATGTCTTTGTTTGCAGGAAAAGCTCAACTTAGGTAGCCAACATATATAAAAATAATTGACATTTGGGCTGATGAATCGAGGTATCTCAAGTCTCATTCAACGTTGACGTGACAACAGAGTAAAATCCTCTCTTAAAATTTCCAAAATTCACGTTCTGTATTTTTTAAAATATATGAATATTGGTTTCTGCAATTTTTGTAGTTTTAGTATTTTTATTATCTTTAGTTTTCTGGATTTTTTTTTGTTTTTCTTACTTATGCTTTAAAAATTCATTGTAAAAAAGTAATTTATTTTAAATGGTTATCATATATATATATATATATATATATATATATATATATATATATATATATATATATATATATATAATGGTAAAGGCAGAAATTTATTTTTATGGAACTAAAACTTTTGGAAACCGAATTTAAAGAAAACTTTAGGGCTAATATTTTTTTTATAATATTAAAAAATTTATTAAAGTTTGGATGGTCATGGTATCACTATGTCACCCCTTTTCTCCACCTATATATATAAATAAATGATGTGGTGCCATATCTGTTTTCTAAGTTGCTTATAGTAAAAAAAACAAACATTTTTTACTAAATTTTAAATAAATTTATCCACATTAAAATTAAAAAAAATTATCAAAAAACTTTTATTTTTCTAAAATAGGCTTAAACAAAAGAACTCAATATTTCATACAGATTAAAATAAATTATCTACATATTACAAAGATAAAACCAAAAATATAATATTTAATAAATTATCCGTTAAATCTGTAATTGTGAATTTTTATTGCTTAATTTTATGTTTTGAGCATGTTAAATGTGTTATTATTACAAACTTATAAACTTAGTTGTTTAAATGTTTCTACATTTTTTTATATTCCTTTCAACATATTAAACAAGTAACTTCGGTCTTTTTATTTGAAGCTAATAATTATGCATAGAGGAGAGAAGTACTTACAATAAATAGATAAACTGCGTCTTTAAATGTGCAATTTAGAGTTTTATTCCAGCTATATACACACATGAAAATATGTTATTGTAAGAGATAAATTTGACATTGACGAATCTAATACCCCCAATATTAATTAAGAGATATTAATGATAACACAAATAGTTTTCAACTCTCATTTTTTCTCTCTCTTTTGTTTTTAGTTATAATTTGGAGTAGTTTTAAATACAAAAATGTGGTAGATTTTTTTAAAACATAAAAATTTATACAATAATCACTATTTAGTAAATGATTTTTTTTAAAGTATAAACAAACATATATTCAATATGGGTTTTTAAATAAAAGTTTGATATAATTGATTTTAGTTTTAGCCTCATGGAATCTCCTAGAATTTTCATCCATGTCATGTATGGGATGCACCTTGTGCTAAAAACAAAAAGTTGAATAAAGTGACATGCCATGTTTTTGAATCCTTTCAAGATGAAGAGGAGAACTTTTTGTTTTTTAAGAAAAAAAATAAAATTAGTTATTTATTGAATGTGAATTGGCTATGCTAGTTGCCCCACACGGCACGGGGCTGTTTAATGAATTATAAATATTCATTGATATTATTGTTATTAATTTTTTACCGAAAATATAAAACGCTAGAAGGAGGGCTTGAACCTCCGACCTTGTGGTTAACAGCCACACGCTCTAACCAACTGAGCTATTCCAGCTTATATAAATTTTATTATTTTAAAACAATAAATTTAATAATAGATAAAAGTTGAAAACTGTTTAGAAAAACGAAAATGGCAACGACAAAACGGCTCCTTTCAGATGTTGTTATTCTTAACGTGTATGTATTTCAGTTTCGAGTGAGTCGTCTCTCTCATTTTTTCTTTTCTTCCATTCCATTCCCCTCACCACACTTACACACACCTAACAAAACAATATATAAACAACAACATTTTCTTTCCATCTATGTGATACCTCCACTTTGATCCCTCGCAGTTCCACCGATGGCGGGTGCGCTCTTCCACAGACAATTTCAGCCCCAACAACCACCATCCTCCTCGCGCCTCCTCCTCCTCCTCACTCTCCTCCCCCTCACCCTCGCCTCCCTCGCCTTCATCCTCCAATGGCGCGGGGGCCTCACCGACCCCCTCACCCGCTGGTCACCCGATCAACCTCAGTTCCCCGGCATGTCCTCCGCCGATTCCCCTCCCTCCCGCCGCTCCTCCGATTGCGCCAACCCCCTCTCGCAATCTCTTAACCCTTCCTTCCCCTACTTCCGCGACTGGAGCTTCGATTACTCCTCCCACCTCTCCCCCAAGGTTCCCTACTCCCATCATAAACCCTTCCTATTAACTCCGCAACCACCATCATAATCGTTCTTTTTGAATTTGGGATTTCTGATTCTCCGTGTTGACTTTTTTTTTTTTTTTTTTTTTTGAAATTCTGTCAGATATGTATCACCACGAGCACATCCGCGGGGCTGGAGCAGACGCTGCCGTGGATCTTCTACCACAAGGTCATCGGAGTCTCTAGCTTCCTTCTCTTCGTCGAAGGGAAGGCCGCATCGCCTAATGTCACTAGGGTTTTAGAGAGCATTCCCGTGAGTTCATTTCGTTTTTTATTGTCCCGTGATTGATGTCGATTTTGTTTGGATCTTTGATTGGAATTTGAAACGTGTTTTTTTGAATCAGGGGGTGAAGGTTGTGTTTAGAACAAGGGAGTTAGAGGAGCAGCAAGCTAAAAGGTATTTTTCATTTGTTTCACTTTGAGACTTTTTTTTTGGATGGAAAAAAGTTTTTTTTTTTTTTTTACTGTTTGAGTGGTGACTTTTTTTTTTTTTTTTCAAACGAACTTGTAGAGTGTGGGATTTGAAATCTTTGTGTAATTTGATTTTTATTTTTTTTTACTGTTTTATTAAGTGTAATTCTGTGCTGGTGGTATTTTTTTCTTTGTTTGAAGTTTGAGATGCAATCTGGATCTGGTCTGTGTATAGTTTGTTGATACGGATCTTTGGTGGAGATTTATTGTTGAATTGTTTGATAAATTTGTGGTTAGTTTGTTGATACGGATCTTTGATGGAGATCTTTGGTGGAGGTATGAGCTTGAGTTATCCCACAAGCCACTGTTTCTGTTGTGGATTGCAATAGTTCTTATATTTTTTAGAAATTTTATTTTGGCTTGTTTTTATCTAAATAAATCTAAATGCATGCCTATTTGGAGACATGATGATCGGATTCAGATTATGGATGTGATCAAATGCTTGTCTTGGAAGATCTTGCTGGCATATGTAAAAATTGATGTGATCCTGGTTCTGATCCACATAAAATTTTGTTTCTTTTTTTATCCCTTGTTAAAGCAGAATTGAACAGTTAAATCATGGCTAAAACAGTTAAACTCTTTTGGTCAAATAATTCTTCCAACTTAGATCAAGGCTTGATTGGTCAAGTATTCTATTACTTTTTCTTGTCTGTCATGATATTTCCATTCTTATTATCTTGTAATTCTTGAACATGAAAACATTTTTACGAATTGTCTAGTATACCCTTAATTAATTTTCTTTCCCTTTTACAAATACCAATTTATCTTTGTGATTCCTTCCCTGTCTCTGTATCTTTCATATTAATAAAGATTATTGTATCGAGTTGAACTCTTGGGACGGTGGGAGGGGTTGCTGTTCTGTGACCATGATGGACGTCAGTTTTAGTTGTGAAGAACATCCTAGCACTAGTTTTAGCCAAGTATACTGAATCTTGCTCTCTTTTAGATAGAATAATGGATTATGATATGACTTGCACATATAAGATGAAATACCAAGCATCTTAAAGTGTTGGGTTGGTTTAAATATAAAATTTATTGTTGGAGGGTTCTTGTTCCACTCACAGCTAAAGATATTGAGATCAGTAGTTTCTAATATAATCTTCATAAATATATTTTTTGTATTGAGTTTCTGGATTTTAAAATTATATGCTAAAGTTTGCAACCTCCCCATAATGTTTCTAAGTATTTTCATATGATGATTTGTTCCTTAATTTGGGTATTTCTATTATTTTTATTATTTCAGTCGAATATGGAATGAGACTTGGTTGTCAAGCTTCTTCTACAAACCATGTAACTATGAGTTGTTTGTGAAGCAATCTTTGAACATGGAAATGGCTATTGTCATGGCAAGGGTATATGATTTCTTTTATTGGATTAATTATTATCATACATTTAACATTGTAGTTTAGTTTTTCACATCTTTTTTCTTTAGGATGCTGGAATGGATTGGATCATCCATCTGGACACTGATGAGCTGATGCATCCAGCAGGAACACAAGAGTACTCTTTAAGACAGTTATTAGCTAATGTGCCTGGAAATGTTGATATGGTCATTTTTCCTAATTATGTGAGTGCAATGAATTTTATTTAGATCCCGAATTTACTATCATTATATAGTTGATAGAACTGTATTCTTTTTGCCCTTTAGATGTTCATTGATATTAAACTTATTTATGGAATGTTATTTGTTTCAGGAAAGCAGTGTGGAGCGAGATGATATCAAAGAGCCATTCAGTGAGGTATTTGTTTAAATGGCTTATCTAATATTTTAAACCAGTGTAGCTAGTATCATGTGTATTGAAATTGAAATTTAAATATGATACAATCGAGATAATGTGATTCCATCTGCTAGTGATGTGAATTGGAGGTTGTATCTTTTAGGCATGACTTGCATAGCTAGCTATCACCAGAATCGTTTTGTAATTGCATGAATCACAATTTCTGCCGCACCTCCAACGGTTGCCATACCTGCCTGGAGTGGCGGTTTTTGCCACCTAAATCAAAGACAATGACAGCAGGAGTGGGTAAATCATGTTCCACTGCATTTCTTACTTCTGTACCCCTCATGTGCTTGCATCTAGTCTGTAAGAGAAAATAAATTACCTAATCGACAACATATTGAATCCTACATGACGTGTTATATATATCTATTATACAAAAGAAGACATGCATATACTTTCATACTTAGAGTTCTGTGTATGTTTTATAATGAACCTTTTATGCAATGTTTACAGCACAGAAAATAGCAAATGGAGATGCGCTATTTAGAATTTTATACTTTATTGCAAGATTCTTTTAAAGTTTTAATAATGTCTATTGAATATAAATGAGGCAGAAGCTAACTTGGTAGAATTGTGTGATTCAGAAACTAAGAGCTTTTATGAATAAGCTATTTTTATCCATTCGAGAAACCCATTTCATTTTTTTCTGCTTATTTTTCTATCCTAGAAAAGTCCTTATGAAGAAGTTTGTCCAAACAAGTCATTCGTAAGCAGTTCCAGATTTTTACTATTTCTTGGAGCCGTTTTGCTAATGCTTTTCTTTGTTCCAACTTCTTTATCCTTTTCGAAACCATGTGTTTATTGACACACTTAACTTTTATTTCATCATAGGTTTCAATGTTCAAGAAGAACTATGACCATCTTCCAAAGGATGTGTATTTTGGAAATTACAAAGAAGCAACCCGGGGCAACCCAAACTATTTTCTTACCTATGGAAATGGGAAATCGGCTGCCAGGATTCAGGATCATCTCCGCCCTAACGGTGCCCACAGATGGCACAACTATATGAAGTCACCTAAGTATGTTGAACGTGCTTGTCACTAATTTATGTGTGTGTATAAGACATGTGCATATGTATTCATTTTTACAACCAACATGATTTACTGAATCTGCATGTATTTTGGAGTTTAATAAATGCTCAGCTGACCTGCTGAAAGGTTAATCATTAGAAATTATGAGTGGTTTCTTATCATATAAATGTTACCTTGTAATTATTTCAAGCTTAGTGTAAACTGTTGATCTCATATTGTCTCACCTTCCTAATCTGGCAGCAATACATGCTATCTTGTACAGGCCTTTGTTGTTTTGGTAGGTCTCAAATAAATTACTGACTTTTTGTCTTCTGTTTGACCTTTTTCTGAAATACTTGGTAGCTGCTTACTGTCATTAATTTCTGTGTATCATTTGAATAAAATGTTTAAAGTCCTAATGTTAATAGATATCAGTGAAAATGCATTGTTTTGTGTCTATATTTTACACTGATCTGTATGCGAAATCTTTCATCAGTGAGATAAAGTTGGAAGAAGCTGCTGTTCTGCATTACACCTATACCAAGTTTTCTGATTTGACTTCAAGACGTGATCGGTGTGGTTGTAAGCCTACAAAAGAAGATGTTAAAAGATGCTTCATGTTGGATTTTGATAGATCTGTAAGTTATAGTTGCCGTTTACATGCTCTAGTTCCTTGTAGTTATAAATGTTAGCAGTTTTTTCTAGGTTAATAAGTAAATTATTAGTTGCGATTACTTTCTTATATTCCAAAGATTATCTAATGGACTTGACAATTTGATGTTTGTTTAAGGCCATCCAAAGTTTTCCAAGTTGAATCAGAGCAGAACTCTTGTTTTGTTATTTTTCTGCATGGTTTTTCTTAGAATCAATGCTTCCTTCCTTTTATGTTTTTTCATGGCTTGTCTAATGACATAGTAGTTGTTTTGTCATGCTTTTGTTCTTTACTTTCTAGCTTGTTTGCCTGCTTTTCTTTTTTTGAGGGGGGGGGGGGAGGGTGACACTGTATCCATGTACGTTATTATTTTAATCTGACACAACTCTTCTGTTTAGGCATTCATAATTGCTTCAACTGCAACTGAGGATGAAATGCTTCAATGGTAAGTAATGATAACAATTACATAGTTTTTTTTTTTTTTTTTTCTAAGTTACTGATCCTATTATTATTCAAAAGGGGTTCAAGGTAGATAAGCAGTTGAACTATTTGTTTTAAATGAGCCTTTTCTTTCACATAGGTATCGTGAACGCATTGTCTGGACTGACAAAGCACTTAACATGAAACTTATGAGGAAAGGCATCTTGACACGTATTTATGCTCCCATGGTAAGTTCACATACCTGAAATTTGCTTTCTGGTCTCTATCCAAACAATTTACATAGCTATCATCAGCTTAGTTGTTAGAAACAGTCACTGAGGCAAACTTCTTCACAAAATTCATTTGCAGATAATTATTCAAAGTTTGAGGGAATCTGGTGTTTTTAACACTGTGATTATAAAAGCTGCTGAAACGAAGTTATCAAAAGATAAATTTTTAGAATCTGTTGACAGTAGCAATTCAACTAGGAATTCCAGATCAGATATGATATCTTCTAGAAAAATTGATGCTGGCGGGTTATCCCAGGCAACTGCAAGAAGAATTTCTGAAGTTATAGATGACTCACTCCCATCTGCAATCCCACCGTTGTCTCCACCAAGCTACGATCATGCTGACCTTATTACTTAATTTTTTGACTTACTCCTTGCCATGGCCAAAGTTCTGAAGAAATCTGTCCCGTGAAGTGTGGGGGAAATTTATTTTTATTTTTTTAAAAAGAGAATGATAGAAGCTCTTCTGGCTGTCATGACGGGCATTCCAGTTTTTGGACTCATGGGGATTTTCCCGATCATTACCCAAGCGCTTGTGTAAATTTCAGGTATAGATCGTAGGCTTAGTGTAGAAATCATACGGAGAAGATTTTGCTAGCATTTTAATTATTCTTTTTTTCCCTCTAATCTGTTTTTATTTCTTTTATCCCCTCCTATTTTTAGAGACATTTGGGCACATTGGCTGCCATTGTAATGGAAAATAGTGGCGATTTGTATTTTTTTATACACATTGAGAGAGAGTGATATACAGGCTGAGATTTTTTTCCCCTGTTGGAAAAGTAGAAATGGTTCTTGCAATGAAAAATTTATTTTGCATGCGTTGGTTTGACTTAACAAGTGCCTTTGTTCATCCAAAGTGAAGAGCTTCTGTGCTTGCTATGGATTTCAGGACTGTGTTTGGTAGATATTATATTGAATGTATCTTTCAGCTAACTTTCATTACTATTGTAAAGAAAAGAAGACCAATATAATAGAAAATGATTAAAAAACAGACTAGAAAACGAGAAAAAATGAATAAAATTTTTGTAGTTGACTTTATTTAAAATAATAAAAGAATATATTAATCAAGTAATTTAATGAATTACTAAAATATTTGTTATTAAAATTGAATAAAAAAGAATATGAATTAAAAATAAATACAAATAAGTATGAAATAATTATGTTTCCAAATTTTGAAATGATATTAAATAATTATTTAAAAATAATTAATTATAAATCATATACAATTTTTTTTCAGATATCAGTTGAAAAAAATTAAAATTAAAAATATTCAAATGCTAATGATATATTTTTAAATTAAAATATAATTTAATCATAAAAGCAAATTTAAAATTATCCACGTATTATATATTAAAACTTTTTAACTACTAAAGTTATAATTATATATTTATAAATTATTAAAAGTACCAGAAGGAGCATATATTTTTATCCGAAATCTAATAAAATTTGGCAACTAAAAAAATAAATTAAATAGTATTTAGAAAATATGAAAATATAAATTTTTTATTTATTTTTTAACATTATGTTATAATTATATATTAATATTGTAAAAAACATAATAAAAAAACACATAATCAATTATACGGTGACTTGCGAACTGTATTTTGAATTGAGAACGTATTATGTCGATAAAATAAAATAAAATTGAGACATACTTTCTCTTCTTATCTTCTCATGTTTAGAAAGAAAGCTTTCTAACTTTTTAATCTTTACAAATTAGCCTAAATGAATTGATAAAAGACACATAATTTATGTGCAAATAATTGAAATTTTTTTCTCTTTAATTAAATGAACTGATACAAACATAGCATACCAGAAGTTTTTGGCCCCTTTATAGCACAATTCCATTAAAATCCAATAACGTTGCCCATTGAAGTCAACAGTGCGAAAAACGTTAATATTTAGAAAGTCGTATTTTCTGCTACTTTGGTTAAAAGCAAACATGGGAGAGGTTGTTTCTTTCATCCTCCCAAGCAAACAATCAACAAAACATGTTTTAACTTGTCTCTTTCAACAACACCTTTCAATTTGTTAATACACACATATATTTCAAAAATTTAGTTTTAAATAGAAATTATGCTCAAGGGTCATTCAAAGACCAAAACTATGAATAATTAAAATCAAGGGATCAAAATTGAGTAAACAAATTTCAAAGGCCAAAACTATGGATAATTAAAATCAAGAGACTAAAATTTCTGAAAATATATTTAGGAAACAAAATTGTGGATTTCCTAAAATGTAGAAACAAAAATACATTAAAGCCTAAAAACTATTGTTACAATATTTAATAAGAAAAAAATATATAGACACATTACAATATTCATTAAAGTTTTTGTGTTTACTAATTGTTTAAGAGAACTTTTTTATGGAATGTATTTTAGTTAAATAAAAAAAAAGTTAGATGTATATATACTAATATAATATAAATAAGTTAGTAAAAATATAGCTGCATATATTTATGTGTATCTGATTTTCTTTCGTTAATAATCATTTTAAATAAATTATTATGAATTATTTTAGTTTCACTATATGTTTTAATAAAAATGTTGTCTTTAATTATTATTCATAATATAAAACATATTTAAAACTAATCAAATTAAAATGTAAGTTAATATAATTTTAATTTGTATGAAGTTTTTATATGTCACAAATTTAATTTATTTCATTAATAATAATTTTATCTTATAGTATAATATTAAAATAATGTTTTTATGCTATTTTTACTACATGTATTTATTTTTATAGGAGGAATCAAAATAATTGAAATGGAAAATTTAACTTAAAAATGTTGTATGTACTTGGATAAATGATGAATTAGTAGATATAAAAGTTTCTTTAATGTTTATTAACCTTGATGTTGTTTTGTTTTGTATTAAGATTTCTCTAATTTTTTGTTTTATGATTTTTTATGTTTCACTTTAAAGTTTGAATTCAATCCAAACTAAGAGATAGAAGTAATATATAATTTTCTTTTTTTATATATGATACAATGTTCTAACTTTTGAGTCATCTAAAATAACATTATTAGTGTCAGTTTATAGATTTCCATATTTGTTTAACAAATTATGGTTCAAGTGTTTGGATTAAGTGGTCCCAAACCATAATGGAATGCTTAACTCTACATTTTTCTAAACCACTACATGCTTTCGATTCTGAGTATAGTAATCATGTTTCCTTAAAACCAGCAGTAGCTAAGTACTTTTCAATATATATATATATATATATATATATATATATATATATATATATATATATATATATGGAGATGCATGCAAGAAGATAAAGATTGATCATCAATCTCCTTAAAAGAGATATCTTTTTGAAAAAAAGCAAAAGGAAAAAAAAATAACACAAGGTAATTGAATTTTCAATGTATTTTAGACAACAAATTTTTTGAAATAAACTCTAAGTGCTTATAAAAGTTTTGGAATTTTTTTTTACTATATATATATATATATATATATATATATATATATATATATATGGGTGTCAAAAAAATCTTAATTTTATGGAATGATCCAAAATAATTGTAACCTAAATTAAATTAGTCATATTTTAGTTTGACTTATTTAAATTATGATTTATATAGACTTAAGTCAAATTAGTTCATAGATTTATAATTCAATCTATTTTATAAAATAATTATTATTTTTTAAATAAAAATATAATATTATTTTATTAAAAATATATATATATTACAAATTAATTTAACAATATTTATAAATTCTAAAAATAATTATTAAAATAAATCTCTAATAATAATTTATTTCAACATTTAATTATTAATATTAACTATTATTTTAAACTAATAAATTATTAAAAATAAATAATAATAATAATAATAAAAGAATACATTTTTAAATTTTATTTTAAGATTTAACGGGTGTATATTTTTATAATTATATATTAAATTATTATATCTTAAAAAACTAATTTTATTAATAAAATTTAAATTTTCAAAATATTTGTTATTTTTATTTAAATATTTTTAATAATTAATTTTATATTAATATATTAATAATTAGAAAAAAATGAATGAGCCATGTTAGCCTGACATAACATAGATTAAGTTTGACTAAAAGTTTTTATTTATTTTAAGTAAAAATGAAACTGTTACATCAAATTATTTTTTTTAGTTAATTCTAGGACTTGATCAGATTGATTGAAACGCCTTTTTACAATTCTAATTATATAAATAACATTTAATTTTTTATAATATAATATATTTATTATTTTATATTAATAAACTGTTTATTTTATAATATTATTTATAAATATATAATATATAAATATTTTTATTTAATTTTAAAATTATTAAAATAAAAAATAATAAAAAAACCTGTTAAAATTCGGTGTTTCAAACCTAATTTTGTCGCAAATGTGTCTGTCTGTTCCTATAAAAATTGTACTTTTTTTTAAATAAATTATTTTTTTCATTGAAAGTATTATAAATATAAATAAATTGAATCTAATTTATATACATGTTGTAGTAACCTAATTTAATTTAAATATTAAAATTAAATTAAGTTTTGTTTTGTATATTTAATTAGAATTCAGTTGTATAATAGATACAAAAATTTAATGTAAAAATTTTAATGAACAAATAATTTTAATATAAAAATTTAATATTTTTATTATTTATATATTATAAGTATTATCTTTATTTATAATTAACAAAAAATATTCCAAATATTTATTTGAAAACATTTTTTAATAAATATTTTTTAAAATTTTATAACTCTATAATATAATCCAATCTAATTATAGTTAAATAGGGGTAATTATGCTGTTACCAAAAATTGAATCAACTAAATCCATATAATTAAATTTAATTTATACAAATTAAATTAACTCCAATAATCTAATGATTTATACTCTAACAAATATGATGATAATCCATATAAAAGAAATGAGTTTTATATATCTAAACCCTAAAATTACATTTTCCCAAAATATTTTTATGACAAGTACGGCCAAGTTCATGCTTTAAAAATTGTTAAACTCATCACACTAATTTATTTAAGTATATTGTTATATTAAAAAAATATTTAAATTAGAAGTAAAAATGCTTATATTCTATAATTTCATCCAATAAAACAATTATTCTTTATAAAGAAAGTATCTTCAAACAAAATAAATTCATATAAAGAAAAAATGAGATAAATTTATATATTTTTAACTTTTCATCTTTTGAGTTATATGCGTTCAAGATAGTTCAAAGAAATTTTTTTCTTTTTCAAAATCTTACCCCTTTTATATATATTAAATTTTGATAAAGATGATAAGTAAGATAAAAATATTTTGTATATTACTATATTTTTTTCTATTAAGATTATATAAGAAAAGGAATTTTATTTATTTTTAATTCTTATATTTTTACTAATGTTATACAAGTATTTATATTACTGGTGGAAATAAATTAATTAAAGGATTGTGGTGAATGGTAGGGGCATACATAAATTGACTATTATTGGCCAGTCTAAAATAATGAAAGTTTCCATGTCAGATACAAATATAAGATTGATAATCTGGTCCCACTAAAAATAATTGAATTGTCAATAATATTTATTCCAAAGTAGTATCAAGAAAGAAAGCAATGATGTTTACAGAGAAGAAATTTGGAAGGTTTGACGCCTCCATTGTGGTATTTAAGTGTAACATACATAAGAGATCACAATATGCAAGTGAAAATAATTATCATATAAAATAATATAATTTATATATAAAATTTACTTTTCAACTTCATTATCATACTCTGTTTATTTTATATTGTGAACATTTAAATTAAATTTGTAGTGATTAGTAAGGATAAATAAACCTAATTTTAATCACTTTTTAAGTAATATTTACTCATTTCTATCCTCAAGGTCCAATCTCCATTTAAAATGTCATTAAATCTTCATAAATAAAATATTTTATTCTTTAATTTCTTTTAAATTATTTAATAATATAAATATAAATTAATGAATAAGGATCAATGCAAAATCGAGAATAAATATAAATATAAAAGGGGACTAATGAATAATTAAAGGTAAATAAATAAATATAATAAGACTAGTATGTAACTAAAAATAAAAAAATATAAAACAAGATTATTTCATAATCAAAGATAAATAAATATAAAACAAGACTAGTACATACACGAACATAAAATAAATAGGGTTAGTACGTAATTAAAGATAAATAAATAAATATAAAATAGGACTAGTGTGTAACTTAAGATGAATAAAATATAAAACAAGATATGTAACTGAAAATAAAATAAATAAATATGAAATAAAATCTGTGCATAAAATAAGACTTGTGCGTAGTTAAAAATAAAATAAATATAATAAAATAAGTAGAATGAGGTTAAGAACACCACATTCAGTAAATATAATTAAAAAAATATAATAATAAATGTCTCGTCTTTTATCTTAGTAATTATAAATGATGTAGCAAAATTTTATTTATATATTTTTTCCTCCTTAATGTGGTTGTTTATATATATTTTTTTCTCTTTAAGTTGAGAATCCCAAAGATACATGTGTTTTAAGCTAGGTTTTTTTTTTCTCATCAAAATTCATAAGGAATTTTTCTACTTACTTTTGTTGGTATTATATTAGAGATATATGCTAGAGTGTTAAGTACTTCTCTTTAAGAGTGAGTTTTGCAAAAGTAAAATGAATAATCATATTTCTTACCATTTCTTTTAACTATTATGCTTTCTCTTTCAACAAAATCATTCATATATATTTACCATGTTAATCAAACTTAGACACTTTTATTTTTTTTTTGTTTTTCTTTTGTTGAATTGATTTTCGACTTTTAATGAATTTTCCTTTTCATAATTGAGATAAATATAGTCATATCTTAAAAAGTCGTTATGAACATTATAAAATATTGTTAATTATCCTATGCAACCAAAGTAAATGGTCCACAAATATTTCTACGTAAAAGGTATAAAACATCGAAAGTCCTGTTAACCTCAAATAACTTTCTCTTAATTTGTTTACCCTTTGTGCAATTGATACAAATATCATAATCTGTAAAATCTAAAGGGTTTAGAATTTCATCTACAAGTATTTCTATTCAATTTCTGAAGATACGACATAATTGTGTGTGCCAAATGCAACTAAATTTTCATTGGTTAATTTCTTTTCTCTGTCTTGAGTACTTAATTGTAAAGATTCATTGAATGAAACGGTGCAACCAAAGTCACAGTAGGACGACAAAAATATAAATAAAAAAAATACAGTTATCACCAATACTTATTTAATAAAAACATTAACGAAAACCTTTGAAAATAAATAAAGAAATAAGTAAAGAACATGGTTTTCAAAATAATTTCTAAATTGGAAAATCGATTACAGGTAGGAAATGTATTAATATCTTGCTACATTTACCCTAAGATGATTAAAGTGTGAAAAATCTAAATATATTAAAATTATTTATTTTATTTTTTAAAATCAATTAAAAAATAATACCTTATTAACAAATAAATATTATTATTAAAATAATAGATAATATTATTTTTAATATTTTTGACTTGATAGATATTACCTTCACTCTTATAGTGTTTTGAAATTTTATAATTGTATAATAATTAAATTAGGGATACATCTAGATAATTATAATTAATTTTTTATAATTTAAGTAATAATTAAATTAGAAATACATCCAAAATTATTAGTAATAAAATATAATGTCTTAAAATTTTAATTATTTGTATTTTTATTCTAATAATTCAAATATTTTAAATGGGACAATAAATATTGTCTTTGATCGTTATACTTTTAAAATTGATCAATTAAGTTCTCTAACTTTTGACAAATTTTAGTTTTTTATACTTAAATTTAAAATTTAATTATGATTTGTTACTTTAACATACATGATAAAAGATTAAATATAATTTTAATCACGATTTATACTTAAATTTGATATTTAATAATATTTTGTCTGTTATAAAATTGATAACATGAATATATATATATATATATATATATATATATATATATATATAACTTTAAGGACTTGTTAATTTTTAAAATATAATGAAAACATTTTTTATCAAAATACAAAAAAAAAACATATTTTACCTATTTCAAAATAAATATTTTAGCATAATCAAATTAAAGATGTATTTGAAGTAATTATTACATTTTTATAATTTAAAAAAATCAAATTAGAGACACATCTAAAATAGTTAACTTTTTCCATGATAATTAATTAAAATATGTTGTTACTGTTATTATTAATATTATGTCAATTAATATTAATAAAAAATATTTCATTAAATAGAAATGTTTATGTCCATTAGGCTCTCAAGGGAAATGTAGATTAGAAAGTGACTAGTACAAGAAATTAGTGAAAAGAAAATATTTCCCTTGTTTGATAGTTAGAAAAGTAAAAAATAAAATAAAATTGTCACTTTCTACTGTTATATATACATGTTTACTTTTCACTTATATATGAAAAGAATAAAAATTGGAAAAAAACAATTTGTTATTTTATAAAATTATCCTCAATTAAATATATTATTATTCATTTTTATGTCAATAATTTTAATCAAATTATATATATATATATATAAAAGTAATTATAAAAATCAAATGAATAATTTAATATATTTTTTATTTGTTTGTAATATGATATTATTTTATCAATTTAATTTGAAATAATTTTATAATAAAAAATATTTTATAATTATATATAAAATATATATATATATATATATATATATATAATTGAAAAAATATATTCGGGCTATAAGAATATTCGGGCTCACTTTAATTAGTACTAGTACATATGCTCTATGTGACATATGTTTTTTATTATTATAATAATAATATTGTGCAAGAAAATTTTGTAACGAAGTTTTCCTCATGCACGATACAATTCTTCTTATATATGTGCATATTGAAATGGGGGAGGAGACAGAATCAAAATTTTCCTCTCATCCTTCTTCTTCTTTTGTCTAAAGCAACGAGACTCTCTATTCGTGCAGGATCTGGTGAAACGGGAGAGAGCTTGAATTAAGTGGAAAAGCATCGGTAGAAATACCACACTAGGTAAGGGGAAGTTTAATTCATTCAATAATATATGAAATTAAATTGTTGGGTACTCTGTGAATAAGGAATAGGAGTAGAGATATGAATTATTTGAATGTCTGATTTTGAAGAATTTTTTATTCTAATGAACTGTTCACCGTTTGAAAGTTTTTGAAATTCTTAAAATTAAGGATGAATTATATGGTAAAATTGTTATTTTCAACTTAAATTAGATATAATTCATGTTTAATTTGAATTTGGGACTAGTTTGATTGTCTAAAACTGAGTAATTTGAAATCTACCAAAATCTGCAAAATTTGATGCTAATACTGGCGTTAGGAAGAAGAAAGGGACATGGAAGAAATTTTTGAAAATGTTCAAAGGTAAAATAGTCATTTTACATCCTAGGGACATAAATGAAATTTTTGAAAATGTCCAAGGGCAAAATAGTCATTTTCGGGACATGGAAGAAATTTTCGAAAATGTCTAAGGGTAAATAGTCATTTAGGGACATACATGAAATTTTCAGAAAAGATTAAGGGCAAAATAGTAATTTAATTATTTCGAAAAAGATTTCGGAAAAGATTTTGGAAATGATTTCAGAAATGATTTCGGAAATAATTTCGAAAAAAAAAAGAATATATATATTTAAAATATAGAATGAAAGTAGTAGTTTTAAAGATTCAGTAGTGTGTTGTGACGTGTGTGGGTCAGACTGAGTCTAAGGGCTGATGCCCATAATCAGTCATGAGATGTTATTTATTGGCTAGACTGAGCTGAGGGGTTGATGCCCAGAATCAGTCAAGTACTGTTATTTATTAACTTGGATGAGCCGTGAGAACAGGTGGTCCAGAATCCGGCAAATGTGAATAATTTTTGTTGTGTTTGAATGGTACCCGGGGGTGGTACATTAGTGTAATAACTATGTCGGAGGATTCTGAATAAGGTCTCAGACTTCACTGATTGGTCGGGTCAGGTAGACTACAAGATCAGGTGGTGAGAAGTCGATGGGGGATGACGGGTGGCGTGCTCGGAGGGGTACTCCAGTATGTGTGATGAAGGGCGCTAGTAATCCTACTCTGTGTGGAGGGTGATCAAAATGGTATTACGGGTGCCGATCACAATGTGCCCACAGATGATAATCTTTGAGTTCGGGCATAGTTAGGGTATACTTCCGAAAGGTGTCTTAGTGTGTTGATGATTTTGTAATTGATCATAATATATAATTATTACTTATATATCTGTTTTATTATATCGAATGATTTAATACTTACCCCTATTTTTCCATGTGGATGGGATTGCGATGATCACTTTTATGTGGGAACAGATAGGAGTTGAGAGATGGAGATGTGACTACTAAACAGCGAGAGATAGTTCAGTGTGATAGCTTCGAGGGAGCTACTTTTACATGTATAATATATAAATAAATTATGTTACTATATTTTGAGGTTCAGTTAGTGAATCGGAATTTCAATTTATGTTACAATTGTTACAATTATATTAATATAATGTAAGATAGATATCGTTATTTACTTGTTTATTATTTTGCGTAACGATTTCTAGGGTTGTTATACTTTACATTAAGTTAAACTTTTTATAATAATAATAATAATAATAATAATAATAATAATAATAATAATAATAATAATAATAAAGAACTTGAAAATCAAGCTAATTTAAGATTTTTGCGTGTCATATAAAAGCTTTCTCCTTTAAATACATGATACATGGGTATATTATTCAATGTTTTTCGATATCAGTTTGTTAAGCACACCCTCAAATGCAATACATATACGTAGCATATACATTTTATTTATGTTGGAAATAAACAGTAATATGTTTAGTTTATTTTTCAAATATAAATAAATAATTCAAAAGAAAAATGTGTATCTTACGTACTCAAGATTCAGAGTCTGATTATTATTATTTTTTATTTTTTAAAAATATCTTATTAAAGGATTTATAAAAAAAAAAGATACAAGTAAAAAAGAAAAATAAAATAATAAGTTAAAACAGCTTAACGATATTTTGAATGCTATTATTATATAAAACAATTTCCAAAAACTAATTTTTGAAGATAAAGAATGAAGAAAAAGATGAAAATGTATACTAAAAATTAAACAAATTGAGATGTTTTGAATTTATTTAATTTAAAAATCTGATAAAGGGATATTGTTGTTTTTGAAACTTTTTATTTTTTCAAAAACTAAAAAAAGAGATAGTTTTGAAAACAATATTTAAAAACATGAAAATAAAGGGACCAGTTTTCCCATAATGGCATGTCAAATATAAATAAAATAGCAATGGCACACATCATCAAGGAGACAAGAATAAACAATTTTGCTTCATGTAAAATTGTCTCTGCATACTTTCTCTGCATATACACCATACACCTATCACCATAGCAGGGACTACTATACTTAAACTATAAACACCAAAATATACCATGAACCCTTTCATACAAATGTATTAAAATATAAAGTGCTGTTTTGTCTTGTCACAAGCTACCTTATCTTACATGTTTCACTAAGATAACAAAATTTATATCTTTAGTCACCTTCACAAAACTAACTCCCAAGCAGTTTCATTAGAGTCATTGCAGTCTCAGTCTAAGGTCTTTGACACTTAGCCTTTGTTTGGCATTTTTTTTTTACCATGCAGCAGGTGTAGGAGGCATCTCCTTAGGGACATACACCAAATTCCCCTTACGTCCTCCTCCACCTCTATAGTTTCTTCTTCCCCTATACACATTCTCATTACTGTTACCATTATATGTAGGAGGAGTCTTGCACCATGCATTGTTTTCTCTCCTTCTGTTATGGCCATCCCATGTTCCCCAATTGCCATACCCACCACCATTTCTTCCTCTTCCCATTTTGTTCATGTCACCACCACCATAGTGCTCCCTATGATTCCACCCCCAAGAATCATTCCTCCAACCTTGCCATTCAAGTTCTTTTGCAGGTTCAGCAGGAGCCAGCAGTTGTTGCCCAGATTCTACTCCATTGTTTTCATGCAGCCTTGTCCCCCAGTCTGTGGGAGCAGTAGTTGGACCCAAAGACTTTGGCTGATCCTCTTCATCATCCCCCCATCCAGTACATGGAAGCATCTGATCATTCAAGTAGAGGGCACCACCAATAATCACAACATCTTGATCATTTTTTATTCCATTAACAGGGGTCCTTAATGCTTCTCTTTCCAACTCCAGCATAAGTTCAGGGTCAACAATTGCGTTCCAATCTACATCATCGATGTAAATGTCGGGATCAGGCAACGAAATGTTGCAGTGAATGCCGTTGATGTCAGCCCAATACCTCATCTTTGCATTCTCAAATGCCTCCTTGCCAGCAGAGTCATCCCAGTTCGCCACATTATCAAACAGATGCATATAATGCTTGGTTTTTACTATTTTTCCCCAGGGAACTGAGCCAATTGAAGAACAAAATTTCCTTTCCCAGGCAGGCACGCTTGGATGGTAATTGTCTGTGAACCAAGACGAATAAGCATATCAGTTGACAATAAAAGGAAGCTCCTACCATCAAGGCCAAATTACATAACAATTGCAATCTAAACAGAATAAAAGACACAAGGAAAGCCAAGAAATAATGTGTAAAATCTCAAGCAAAAGACCCTGGGTTAACTCTGCATTCTGTTTAGGTGTGACACCAATACATTCTCAAGAAAAAGAAAAAAGAAGAAATATTGCATTACCATGCTGATGCTCCTAGCACACATGAAAAAGGAATGAAAAACTTGCGAAGGAATAAATAATTCCAAATTATATCTAGAGAAAGCATTACTCTGTATGTTTGTTTAATTCACATGCGTCATCATGAAATATTCAATTGATAACTAGCATCAATTGCAAAAATCAACAGCTTCAGTTCTAAATTTGAGAAAAACCGACATTTTTACGGGGAATAACGAACAAAGGATCAATAGCCAGATTTCCTTTTCAATAATTGCATTATGTAGGCATTTTAAACAATTAAACATATCTCCAAAAGATTTCATTAGTATATGCCTCAACAGTTTCAGTTTAGAACACGACACACCAAGTTATTAAAAGAAGATCTTGGATAAACTAAACAGGGGATTCAGTTATATTTGCATTACTTGGTTTCAATTAAATAAGTGTGTTAAAAATTTCCAAAATCATGACATTTTCAGTTCAGAACATGACAGAAATCAGAATTGCTACATGTGTAAAAGAGAATCATAGGAATTAGTTTACCCTAGGTTTCAACAATCTGATAATGTGAGGTTTTATCACAGCAGTTTGGGTTCAAAGCACACAAACAAAAATTATTACATAAGAACTTCCTTGGATCCACTACTAAAGGATACCTAGGTATGCATGTTAAACCACTCTATTTCAATAATTCAATGTCATTGGAACCTATCAATCTGCTTAACATGCAAAGCATCAACAGCAACAAGCTACAACCCAACAACCTACCAACCAAAGAAATGACAGCACTTTATAACCCTAGAGGCCCTCCCTTTGATTATTGAAACTCTTAGCAACTTTCATTGACAAGGATATGAAACCTAAACCCTCCATCATAACCCTTACCCCGCCCTTTTACACACAATACAAACCCAACCTTGAATAACCAACCTATAAGCCTTCGATCACAAAAGAGGCACAGCACACAATCAAACCACTGCTCACTCAATTATGAAAATTAAATACAAGTTTCAAAATAAATTAAAAAACAAACAAACTCCAATACATATCTCTGTCTAACTAAAGCTAGTTCTTAGAAACACATGACTAGCAAAAAATTAGAACTCCATCACACGGCAAAGCAATGCTAAAGAGCCATAATTGCTCAAAACCAACCATTGTGAAAAACAAGGGAACCCCACTTTCTCAAATTAAAACCCCAATTAAAACCACTAAAAAGCAGCATCATCATAAAAACGTGCAACAATTCCACCGCAACCCAATTTTCAAAAACGGTTAGAAAGCAAATAAACAGAAAAAAAAAAAAAACCCACCAAAAGAGTAATTCATGCAACAAGAATTAAACGGGGGTTCAGAACCCAAACCAAGAAAAGGAAAAGAATACTAACCCAAAGGAGGCTTTCTGCTGTTGGAAGAGGATCGCCAGTGACCCACTTGATGATGACTCTCACCTTGTTGTTTTCTCCAATTAGCCATTCCCAGAGCCAAAAGAGAAGAACCCAGAAAAGGAAATTAGAAAGCTTCGGTCGCAAGCAGCGCAGAGGCACAATATAAGAGAAAATTTGCAAACTTTGGCAAAAGGGAGAAGCAGGCACGGATTTCACGAATTACCTCAGCAGAGAGAGAGAGGACAAAAAAAAAAGATTTATGTTATGTCTATCTATATGAGTGTGCGTATGGAGTACCACCACATCACACGAAAGAAACAAAGAAAAGGGTGATTAGTAGATGGTTGAGGAAAAGGTGGAAGAAGAAGAAGAACATGAAATTAAAGATGTTTGTAGAAGGAGCATGAAGATGAATACACGAATGAATCAATGAATGAATGTGTGTGTAATTGTGAATGGACCCCAGACAGAGGAAACGCTCTGAGGTTTCTTGTCACGCCTTCGAAGCGTTCCCCTTGAAGTGAGACCCTATCATATTCGCTTCGCTATTTATAGCACATGGTTTTCTTTGTCCTTTCCTTTGTTTCGGTTTCATGAATCATCATCTTTCTTATTTTATTTCTTTATTGTTACTTTTATCTTTTTACATTATCACTTTCCCTCTAATATTAATAATTACTGCTAATTACATCATTATCTCCTTAATTTTCACGTAATTTAAAATCATTATTTTATTTTTATTCTAATCCTGTTAATTCATAGTTTATTATTCTTAAAATTATTTTTCATTAACATTTTCTATTTAATATTTTAACCCCAAATCAAATTTACTGCACATTTATCCTTTGAACATTTAAAACTAATCATAAGTTTTCTTCACATCTAAAATTATTAAAGATGTATTTCAACATTTTAATACATAATACACTATCATGTAAATAAAAATTTTATTCAAATTTATATGTAAAATTACCTATAAATTTCTACAATAAATTAACCAAAACATAAAAATGAGAAATGAAAACAAATTACAAAACGTGAGTATTTGATAATATAAAAAGTTAATGAACGGACACAAAGAAGCGGCGCATTTCATAAATATGAGATATTTTTGTAGCATAAAATAAAAGAAAAGATACATGCATAATTACAATAAAGTCAGGAAATGCTGTCGTAATTAGTTCTAATAATTAATAAATTATTAAATATGTTGTAACTATTTTTTTCTCTCTCCACGTTTTGTTTTTCACTCCCTCTCAAAATTAAAATAACAAATCCCGACAAAATCTCAACATGATAAAATTTTAATATTGTTTTGTTAATTACATCTAATCTTCATTATTTAATATACAAATGCATATAAATATACAGGGTCTATTGTGCTTAAAATAAAATATTGAAAAATATTTATTTCAAATGATTTTACATAAATTTCTGTTTTTTATAATAAAAAATTCTTCTACTACATTTTTTTTAACAACTCGAAATTGTTTCTAAAAAAAGATAAAACTGCCTTATTTTTCTAATATGTTTACCTAAACATATTACAAAATTTGATAAATAATTACTTTATTTAAAAAAAATTCTAAAAAATTAAATAAATAGAGGCATTATCTTCATAAGAGCTGTCTCATTATTTTAAGATACGTTCCCATGAAATCATTTTGAAGGTTTTTTTTTTTTTTTTTTTTTTTAACTTTATCTAACCGTTTTACATTTTAAGATTTTCAAAATAAGATATTATATGATATAACTAATTTGCCACCCTCGTAAGTTTATTTGTAATAAATATTGTTATTTTAATTCAAAGCAAATTTGTCTTTCTTTTTATTTTATTTTTTGGTGTTCCTAAAATGTTTTCTACAGTTAGTGATCTTATCTCAAATATATACATACATTAAATTCAGAGATATCACCTACTTTAGTCATAGTTTTCTTTCAGCTCATTTGCACGAATAACACAGAGTGATGGTCAGAATGCAGAAAAATAAGTAAAAAATAATAATTTCTCTTCTTTGATGACAAGATAAATGAAAAAAAAAACTTTTTTGATGTAACCGATATATTTACATCTTTTTTCGTAAATGAGTGAAAAGAGTTAAAAAATTCTAACAAACTAAAAAAAATTGTAGATAATTTTACAATTATATAAATATTAAATTCTAAATAAATAATAATTTTATTATTTTATATGTATATTATTTATTCTTTTTTTTTTTTTTTTTTACCGAACGGAGTCTTATTTTCATGGTTAATTTTTATTTTATTTTCTCGTATGTATCTTACACATTAGTTAATTATTGTAAAGTGAGAGATGATTATTTTTTATTAAATTTTAACAAAATTAATATAATATATATATATATATTACAATTTTATATTATATTTTTTTATTTTTCTTTATATAGAGAGAGTTATTGAAAATATATTAATTAAATGATTGATATAAATAGTAAGAGACATAAAAAATAAAAAAAAACTGGGTCTTAACAAATAATTAAGACTCCTATATCAGAAAATATATGTTAAAATTGATTGATAAGTTCCTCTAAAAGTGATTTAATTATTAATTATATTTGTATTTTAGTTAGATATAGAAAGATGTTTGATATTTTGGTATTTTCGTTTATTTAAGTTACATATTTTTAGTTTTATAATATACAAAATATAAACAGATGTTTGATATTTTGGTATTTTCGTTTATTTAAGTTAGATATTTTTAGTTTTATAAAATACAAAATATAAACAGAAAAGAAAGAACAAATATAATATAAAATATTATTATATCAAAATAATATGCAAAACACCAAATTAATATATTATATTTATTATATATTATAAAAATTTGAATTAGTTTTGAAGAGTAATAATAAGTATGAGTTTGTCTGTCATGCTTAACAGACTATTACAATATTATTTAGTCTTAATTTATATTTATTGATTTGATTTTCAACTATAATATTATCAAAAAATTTTATAAAATTTTTTATTATTTTTGTATTATATTTATTTATTAATAAAGAAAATAAATATTAAAATAAAAAAATATAGGTACATGAGTTAAAAAATATAAAATGATTTAATAAGATGGTTTTAAAACATCATACGTAAAAATGAGATTAAGAACCCTTAATAAGCAAATATAATTTAAAAAATTAGAGATAAATTAAATAATATAAATATAAATTAATAAAAATAATTATTAAAAATAAATTAAATAATATAAATATAATTTAATAAAAAATCAATAATAAAAATAAATTAAACAATATAAATAAATAAAAAGAATCAATTCCTAATTAAAAATAAATTAAGGAATGTCAATATAAATAAATAAATAAAGATTAAAAAACTTGAATGAACAACAATAATTAAATAAATATATTAATAAATGTACATAATATTCTAAAATACGACTTTTATTGCTTTATATATATATATATATATATATATATATATTATTTTTCTCATTTTCTCCTTCTTCTTGTTTTTTCTCTTTTAAAATTTTCATACCATGTTACCTATATAATATTTTTTTATTATTACTTCAATTAAATGCTTGTAATAGTTACAAGCTTGATTTTTTTTAAATATGTTTATCTCTTATAGTATAAGATAAGTTAACCTTATTTTTTTAATAATGATTTTTTTTATAATTTTTTAAACAAAATTTCTCTATAAAAATAAATAAATAGGTCTTTTATTATTTTTAGAAAATAAAAATATTATAATTTAATGTATTATATTTAGAAAATATTATATGATGAATTTTAAGATATTATGATTGAATCATATCTTTAAGGTGAGTAAAGAAATTCTTGAAAAAAAAAATATTGATATTATAAATATAAATATAGTTTATTACATTTTATTTGCTTGGTAAAAAATAAAAAATAAATACACATGCTTTTTAAACATTATCTACTAAATCAATCTTAATCTTGGTTATCAATACATTCACTTTAGTACTTAATTGATATTAAAAGTTTATAGCTTTGAAAAACTATTTTTATTGTGATATAATGATGAGAAACCCTTTTTCATATAAGGGTGATAAAATCTCACATGGACTAAAAATACAAAATATTATATAATATTATAGTATATAAGTAAGTACAATACTTATAATAAAGAACTGATTTTGTATTATTTAATTAAGTATCTTACCATTTTTAATATATAAAATAAATGACATTTTGTTTATGTTATCCTCAAATTTTAGTTTGCCTATTAAAGATGTATTTATTGTTATCATCCTTAACATTATTTTGGTTATATGGAAAATGAGAAATGATATCTAAGAGAGTTGTGAATAATATAAATGACCTACTTATTCTAAATCACTTTGGTATAAAAAATTATACTCCTAATAGGATTACTTAGCTAGTTTGGAAACTTCCTAATACTAATATGCTTAATGTAACATTGGTTGATTTCCCACTTTACTTACTAGCATTAGTCTTAAATTTTTTTGTAATCAATATAATCTTCTTGAGTGTAAGTTCTCCTAAACTTGTTCTTAGTTGTATATGAATGTTGGTAATGAATTTTGGTTTGGTCTTCCCATTCTTATTTGTATTTTTGTTTATTTATTCTTTATGTTGGTTTGCATGTGATTGATGAGGTATGACGTGCTAACCTAATTAGTATGACATTTAAGATTTAGCTAGTATCATTGTTTCTGGTACAAATTAATTTGTTGTTCGATTTCACTCTTTTCAAAATGAATTAATATTTCGAGATGAACCAGTTTATCATCATGTGGGTTCTTTTAGTTTAGACTAGCAATTACACACATTTCAATTTAGAGAAATTTTTAATCACAATCAGTTAGTTATTGATTACAAACATTAATCATTTAATAATTAATACAATGTTAACTTCTATTAGTGACCTTTCATATATTAATTGGATTTTCTATATAATTTCAAATATTCAAAGTAAAGTCCAAGAAAGATATGTGAAGAAAGTAAATTGTAGGAAAGTAAGTGTATGATGAAGATAAATTACAAGAAAAATGAATTTAACTCATTACCAAGGATAAAACATAAATTGATAAAGAAACTCAATGAGAGTTGTGACCAAAATTATCAAGAACTCTATTGAAATAGTATTTCCTTACCCACAATGTATTTTTAGAATGCAAGTTTCTTACTATAATGTTTCACCCTTAATTACACTTATTTCATCTAATTTATCATTTTATTCTGTATAAACACTAAGAGAATTAAAAATAAAATTTAAAATAAAATAAAATACATATGATTTTGCCTTTTTATAACTATTTTTCTCCTTTCTTGAGTAGTTTTACTAACACATGGTAATAGTAACTCGTCCATGTCATGTAGTGCATTGTAACAGTTTCTTAATGTATCTCAATTAGATAACTTTTCTCTTAATTTTTGTCTTCTTTGATTCCATAAATATCCCTCGATCCCTTTATCTTTCTCAATTAACCTTTTTTCAATAGACATATTGTCTTTCTTGATTCTTTTAAGTCCTTTTATATTGATAAGTCTTTTTTTATATCTCCCTAGTTCTTTAATACTTCCTCAAAGTCTTCCATCTATCTTCGATTCTTTGATCTTCGATATCCCTTTACAACTATACTTTTGTCCTTATAGCTCTTTCTATTACTATGAAGTCTTAATTTATCTTATTATTCAATTTGTACATCTTGATCACTTGTTCTCTTTGATTTCAATTTCTTACATATATATGGATTCATTTCTTAATTACTTACACTCTCGATTTTTAATCACTTTCAATTCTCTCAAGTTCAATCTTGAATTTTATCATTTTGATTTTTTACCGTCTCAATCTCTTGCCATCTATATCTTAGTTTTCCTTATCGATTTTGTACCGTCTCGATCTTGATTTTACCTTTTCGATCTTTTCCCTTTTGATCTTGATTTATCATCAACCTCGATTTTCACCCTCTCAATTTTATTTACTCTTTTAATTTCTATCACCTCGAACTTTAACATTTCGATCTCAATTTTTTACCATTTCAATCTCAATTTTTTACCCTTTCAATCTCTACCACTTCGATCTCGATTATTTACTATTAATCTCAATTTTTATTTTTTTAACTTCCATATTTTCCTTCAACTCATTCTTTCAATATATTTATAAATTTACCGCTAACAAAATGTCCCCTAAGAGAATATGACACGTATTTCAATAAGTGAGTATTCTCTTAGCACAAGCCAATTTAATACGTCCTCCCTTTTTGATTTTATAACAAAAAATATTTTTTCCTTATTTCATAATCTTAACAAAAACCAATTTTTATTATATCCTCATTATTCTTTTCATCTACCCTGCAAGATTTTTGAAATATTTTATTTCTAAAAATCATTATTTATTTGAGTCGTCATTGGCTTAAAGTGTGGACCAAATTTAAAGCTCATTTATTATATGTTTAACTTTTTCTTGGGAACTCCCTTTCTTTGAAATAAATTTGTCTTGTATTTTTAAATGCCTTTATCTATAAATTTTCACCACATTCTTTACTGAGAATTTCATCTTCAACCTTTAAATTTCTTTTATCATTTGTGTTAGAATGATATCCTCATCGAATATTTCTCAAATATTTGGTCCTACTACAATTTCCTCAAACTTTATTGAGCTTAATTGAAAGACATTTGCTCCAATTATTGATTTGGAAGAAGAATCCAAGAAAATACGCTTCACCCAAAAACTCAAACCTTATTTTATAGGTGGTATCCTATATTCTTTCAGGGGTCCTTCAATTCAAACTATTGATAAACCTACTAGTTTTCCTTCTTCCAAAGAAGGGAATTCTATTCTTCATCAAGAAAAAGGAGATATTAGGATTGATTTCAGTAGCCAATCATCGAAAGTATTTCGTATTGGTCTTACCCAGTAAAAACCATTATGTATCAAATGGTTAGATAGAGTGGAGGTCGAATTCGGTGCTCACTAGAGAACAAATGGAATCTTTGATTTCATCAATATCTCCCGCTATAATATTGGACATTTTGATATGTCGATGTTCCTCCCAGTAGTCCAACTTTAGAATAAAGATCTTAATACAATGGAACTTCCATGTGGCCTTGTTGCCCACATTGTTGTGATCACAAGCCTTAAATCTTTTAGGGATAAATACTTCTTGACAACATTTCCTCATGACATTGAACTTGAAGCAAAAACCAGATAGAATAAAAAAGCATATGACCACTTTCTTTAGGATTACTTCGTCGATCATCCTGACATTGTTATCAATATTAAAGAATATATTGCTTTCCTTGTGTATTAGCTTGGTACACAAGTTTTCTGCCTCTGTTCGATCCAAAATTTTCACCTTTATTTGAATCTCGCATACTTTTTATATAAAGGCTCACATCCTTTTTGTTTGGCTAAACTACTGTTAGCTCACGTTTATGCAGCTTTCTCAGAGGCGGTTGATGCATTACGATCAAATTGACTTGGTGGTAACCTCTCTGGTCTCTTGTGATTCATTCAACTTTGGTTAGTATCAATTTATGAATATTTGCTTCCTCCAACTTCAATTTCTTTAAGACTAGTTCCCTCCTTCCTTATGGAAGGTGTTATGTTGGTTGCTAACACCCTCAATTATTCAAGGCTAGCAAGACCCAATACAAGACCTTTTTAAAAAATTTATTATCAAGAAAGAATTTGATATCCTTTTGGATCCCTTCTCTAATATTGGCAATGGTCCACAAAATGTTCAAAGTCACCCTTGGCTAAGGTCAAGTTTCCAACATCAACTCCAGGACTACAAGCAAAACTGATTGAAGTTTAGAATGACTTTCTTACTTAGGATATTTTAGTAATTGATTTTCAATTCAAAGACATTAAGTCTTTTCCTTATATCCCTCAAAATTTTTCTCAATAATTTGGTTCAAGCCAAGCGTTTCTATCATCTCAATTTCATTGAGTCATCTAGTGGATCTTACCTTCAACGATAAGTGGAATTAGGATAATCTCATTGAATTCGAAATTCAATATTCATTCACGTTATATCACACACATGAGGATACTCCTTGTTGACTCTCATATTACAACAAAATGCATATTTTCTTTTCAATGTATACAATAACATTCAACATACCTCATTTCATGATCATAACATATATTCTAATATCCTAAGTCATATGCACACCCATTACATCAAAGAAATTGCATTATATTTCCAATATTCATCATTTGTAAGATTTAAAAGAGAGAAAATCACATTTTTCTTTAGACAATTTTTGCTTGAATTAGTGACGGATCTTCTTGGGAACTAAGGGGACCATAATCCCACAAAGTTTTGTAACTTTTATATGTATTTATAATTTTGGTCACCCACACTTAATGACCATTAAATATATTTACTTATATATTTAGAGTTTTGTTATCTCATCATTTCATCTTCTTTTACCTTTTCATATTCATTTATTATTTATTAATAATATATTATTTGTCTACCCGAAAAATCAATGGTAAATATCTGTTACTGACTTGAATAAAATAATTTTCGCTTAACAAAAATACGACAGAAACAAACCTCACTCCAGTAGGAATTTTTTGTTTGATCAAAATATTCTCACTTGAACGAAATGAGGCCAAAACAAGTCTTTCACCTCTTGAGTCCATTTGCGCTTGGGTGAGAATCATTTTGCTTTAGCTTCGTTTAAGCAAAAATACACCCTAGAGGGAACTTTCCTATATTGCACATTTCACTTGAGCGATAAGTTGTCACTTATAGCATACATGTCTAACTCGTGTCAAATCAGTTTCTAGACATCAAATACAATCCTTTCATACTTTATTACACAATTTCCTTCTAAACTATGTTATACCTAATCCAAATATAATTATCCTACCCTAATATTTCACACACATCTTTTCACATATTATTATTTAAAATTAACTCATTTAATCACAGTTTAAGATACAATACAATAATTAAATTCACATTCAAATCCTACTCATAACAAATTTAATTAACAAATTGAACATATCACAATATTCCTAAACTATTTAAAATGAATCTTTCCTGACACAATCCACGTGCATATACCTTAAGCCCCACATACACCCCCTTCTAAAGTTTGCATTCAGATGAAAAGAAACTAACTTACTTTATTACAAATTATGATTTGATATAATTACTTTACTCAATCTAAGAACTTTATGATGTGTTTTATCTAAAAAAAAGATAAAAGAGAGTGAGAAACCTAGATAGACGAAAAAAACAAAAGTTTTAAAGATATAATTATTTTGTAAAAATAAGTATTGAATAATTAAGTGTTTTATTTATAACATTTCTAATTTAATCAATTAAAATCTAAACTTTACTTCCATTGAATTATTTCTACTTTTAATTTACTTAAACAAGTCCTTACATTAATTCAAGGATGCAATTAATGTTGAAAAGAGTCAATATTACACGAGTTTTTGTTATAATTGATGTAGTGTGTAGTGAGATTTTTTAAAATTAATTTTTTGTAATTGAAAAATATAATTAATCAGGGTACTAAATACGTATTTTTATCATCTAAATGGATTCTAAACTTCCTTTAAAATTATAAATAATAAACTTTAACAATAAATTATAAAATCCCACTACCAAATTGATTTATCTCATTTAAATGAATATTAAAAGCTAGCGATACAAAATCTAACTTAATAAATCCTAAAATCAATTTCTACCAGCTACTATTTTAAAGTTATGTTGGCACCAACTTGTAAATAAAATACGTATTTTATATTTAAATTATTTTAGTTAAGTATTTTAAAAATTATAAATAATATGAATGTCACCCTTCTAATATCTTGATTGATATGAAAAATAGTTTATTATATGAACAAAATTATTTTATTTTAAATATATATATTTTATTTAGATATAAACTAAATTATATTATAATTCAAAATAAATTAATCAATATACGTTAAATTATTTTGAAATATAATTTAGGAAACAAAATATTTTTAATTTATTTTGAAAAATTAACTATAGAGAGATAAAATTTGATGAATTTTCATATTTTGAGTGGATGTGTGTAAATTGAGATGTTAAGTCTTTTTCCATTACGATATCGAGTAAATAAATTTACAAAAATTATATTTAACTATTTTTTTAAAATATATTATTTATAGAATTATTTAATTAATATAATTTAAAAACATAATGTTCTCAAAATGTTGAACGACTAATGAAAAATTAAGATTCACTCATAATACTTAAAAGATAACTTAATGTTTTCCTTATTTATTTATTTATATAACTTTTTCAAGTATTAGAATAAAAATATATAAAAATTTAAAACAAAACAACTAAAGAGAAAAAACAAATAACAAGTCATATTAATGAATTTTAAATTTCTAACGTAACCAGATAATATAACTAAACTTAAAAAATAGGCTTTAATAATTTTAAACTTAACTTTACTACATGATATTCCTAACATAAAATATTATAACTTCACTTAACTCTTAATATATCATTATAAAACAAACATAATAGGAGTTAGTTGTAACTAAAGTGTACTAAGTTCTTACATGGTAAATGTAAAATTATGTTATTTATAAATTTATTATAATAAATAAATATAAAATAAAATCAATGCGTATCTAAAGATAAATCATATTTTTAATTAGATAAATATTATGATAAAATAGTTTTAAATTATTAATTAGTTAATATTTTTTTAGTTTCATTAATAAATTTAAAATATTTATTTTAACATATTTTTTATTAAATTTTAATATAATAGTTTAATTAGAAAAATAGGTAAGAGAGGAGAGAGAAAGAAATAAGAAATATAAGATATAAAAGAAAAAAGTAAGAGTGAACGAGAAAAGAGAAAAAATAATAATAAAATTATTAAAAGAGAGAAAAAAACTAAATATAAACAGCAAAAATATCTATTTAAATAAACAAATTAACAGAAATTATACTTGAGTAATATTTTTGTAAAATATATTAGTCATAGAATTTCGTTTGATTTTCCTATGTTAATAATTTCACATTATATACTAGAATTTCATTCGATGTTTATATATTTTCTTTGTCTTCTTTTTTTCTTTCTCTTTTTCTTTTGCTCTTTAAATGTATGCTTATCGCTTATTTTTAAGAGATAATTATAAGCTTCTTATCTTCTTATTTTGTTTTCTTTGATTAATTAATTATATTTTTTCATTAGTTCATTATTTTTGTTTTTAGTTATTATTTCTTATAATTATATCTTTTTATTATTATTATTATTTAATTTTTTATAATAATTTAAATATTATTACTTTTAATTAATAAATAACTTTTTACCCTTTTACTAATAATTTAAATAATAATTTTTTTAATAATAATAATAATAATAATAATAATATAAAAGAATAACGAAAGAAAAAGTTACATTAGTTTGAGTAAAAATTGTGTTTTTTTTTCGTCAATTCTTAAAACTCAAGAATTAAAGATTATTTTATTAGATAATTACTTTAAAACATACTATTGTGGGATTATGTGATTATAAATATATATTTTATTAAATAATTAAATTATTTTTATCTAATAAAAGACAAAATATTTTATTTAAATATGTGATACAAACTTGATTATACCAAAAAAATAATTTTACATTTTTTTACATATAATATAGATTAACGAGTATTATCGAATTTAAATTATATTATCACATCACCCGATAAATAATTATGTTTACATTTTTTTTAAGGTAAATTTTTTTTTTGTAATATAACATTAATTTTAACTTAGTATGTAACGACCCTAGAAATCGTTACTATAATGATATTTTTGTAAAATAGTAAATAAGTAAATAAAGAAATCTATATTACTTGTAATTGTAACATAGATCGAAATTTTTGGTTCATTAACTGAACCTCAAAACATAATAACATAATTTATTTATATATTATACATGTAAAAGTAGCTCCACAAAACTATTCCACTGAACTATCCTCATTGCCTAAGTACTCACATATCTATATAGAGAAATTAATTTGTGATATGTTGGTAAAAAACTAAACCAAAAAAATGATCATAAAAAAAGTTTAAGTATAATATATTAATATATTATAGATGAATACACTTTGTAATTGATTAATAACTATTAGTTAATAAGATGTTCATGTATTATTAGTTTAGAAAAACTTAATTAAAGTGCAAATCTTATTTTAAAATCATCCACCAAATCATGAAAATGTATCATATGCCATGGAGTGTTGTATAAAATCACGTTGATTCCAAATTTAGGGATTTCAATTACTTAAATATTTTTTCTCTATATTAAAATATTAATACCTAATATTGTATGTTTTTTTTCCACAAATGTTAATTAGTAGTTTGTTCGACGATCTATCTCACTTCTCAATGTTTTCTTACCAATAAGTTAACCTCATAACCCCAATACTTAATATTATTATATAAACATATTTGTATTAATTTGTATGAATATAATTATAGTTTATCAAATTGTATTTTAGATTCATAAATATCTTCAATTAATGAGTTAATTATAATTTTATTTTTATATATTTTCATAAAAAATGATTTTTCTCTATGTATTTTAAATGTTAATTAATTAGTCATCAATATATATATATATATATATATATATATATATATATATATATATATAATTGTAAAAAGTTATTATTGTGATGTTTATTTTTATCTCATTAATTTAATTATATTTGAAGAGACGATTCTTTTTTATTAAATTTTGATAAAAAATAATATATGATATAAATGTTTACATATTTATATTATAAATATATCAACTTTACAAGTTTATGTTACTTCTATATTAGAAACAATTATTAAAATTAATAAATATTTGTCTTCTAAAGATAATTGATTTATGAATGATAATTATTTTCAAATTTGATATCTCAATAATGAAGTAAGAATAATTATCATGTAAAATAATATAATTTTAAAATGATATATAAAATAATATTTTCAATTTTATTTTATATTATGAAGATTTGAATTGATTTTTGTAGAGACTAGTTAAAATAAATGAACTCAAACTTTTTGTAGTTACACCAGTAAGAAATCTCCGAAAATGTTTTGTGTTGGGTAAAGACATTCCACTACGATCTTTCGAGCTCAATTTTTTATTTTTCTAGTAGTTTTGTGTTTGGGAGTTTTTGTAATAAAAAAATTCCGTTACACTCTTTCAAGCTCATTTGTTTTTTTTTCTATTTGTTTTGAGCAATATTTCTACATTTTAGGATTTTAGTATTCGCAGTCACACAGGAAAGAAATTAGTACAATTTTTTGTGTCGGAGAATTTTTTTTTCTAGGAGTTTCTTTGGAAAATTCTTAGTAAAAAAATTCCACTGTGGTGTTTCGAGCTCATTTTTTATATTTGTTTTGAGTAATATTCTTGCTTTTTAGGAATTTAATTTTCAAACTACTCCAGTTAGAAATTTCTACAATTTTTTGTTTTGGGGAAAATTCTTAGTAAAAAAATTCCATTGCACTCTTTTAGGCTCTATAATTTATTTTCTTTCTTTGTAGCAATAATTTTACATTTTTGGAACTCAGTTTTTGTAGTTACACCAGCAAGAAATTTTTGCAATTTTTTGTGCTGGGTAAAGATATTCCACTACAGTCTTTCGAGCTCAATTTTTTATTTTTCTAGTAGTTTTGTGTTGGGGAATTTTTCTAATCAAAGCTCATTTGTTTATTTTCCTATTTGTTTTGAGTAATATTTTTACATTTTAGGATTTTAGTTTTCGCAATCACATCGGTAAGAAATTCGTACAATTTTTTGTGTCGGGGAATTTTTTTTTTCTAGGAGTTTCTCTGGGAAATTCTTTTAGTAAAAAAATTCCACTGTGGTGTTTTCGAGTTCATTTTTTCTATTTTCTATTTGTTTTGAGTAATATTCTTACTTGTTAGGAATTTAATTTTCGAATTAGTCCAGTTAGAAATTTCTACAATTTTTTGTATTGGGGAAAATTCTGAGTAAAAAAATTCCATTGCACTCTTTTAGGCTCTATAATTTATTTTCTTTCTTTGTAGCAATAATTTTACATTTTTGGAACTCAGTTTTTGTAGTTACACCAGCAAGAAATTTCTGCAATTTTTTGTGCTTGGGTAAAGACATTCCACTACAGATCTTTCGAGCTCAATTTTTTATTTTTCTAGTAGTTTTATGTTGGGGAATATTTGTAATAAAAAAATCTGCTACACTCTTTCAAGCTCATTTGTTTATTTTTCTATTTGTTTTGAGCAATGTTTTTACATTTTAGGATTTTAGTTTTCGCAATCACACTCTGGTAAGAAATTCGTACAATTTTTTGTGTCAGGGAATTTTGTTTTTTTTTCTAGGATTTTTTCTGGAAAATTATTTTAGTAAAAAAATTCCACTGTGGTGTTTCGAGCTCACTTTTTCTATTTTCTATTTGTTTTGAGTAATATTCTTGCTTTTTAGAAATTTAATTTTCGAATTACTCCAGTTAGAAATTTCTACATTTTTTTATGTTGGGGAAAATTCTTAGTAAAAAAATTTCATTGCACTCTTTTAGGCTCCATAATTTATTTTCTTTCTTTGTAGCAATAATTTTACATTTTTGGAACTCAGTTTTTGTAGTTACACCAGCAAGAAATTTCTGCAATTTTTTGTGCTGGGTAAAGACATTCTACTACAGTCTTTCAAGCTCAATTTTTATTTTTCTAGTAGTTTTGTGTTGGGGAATTTTTGTAATCAAAACAATTCTGTTACACTCTTTCAAGCTCATTTGTTTATTTTCCTATTTGTTTTGAGCAATGTTTTTACATTTTAGGATTTTAGTTTTCGCAGTCACACAAGTAAGTAATTCGTACAATTTTTTGTGTCAGGGAATTTTTTTTTCTAGTAGTTTCTCTAGGAAATTATTTTAGTAAAAAAATTCCACTGTGTTTCGAGCTCATTTTTCTATTTTCTATTTGTTTTGAGTAATATTCCTTCTTTTTAGGAATTTAATTTTCGAATTACTCCAGTTAGAAATTTCTACAATTTTTTGTGTTGGGGAAAATTCTTAGTAAAAAAATTTCATTGCACTCTTTTAGGCTCTATAATTTATTTTCTTTCTTTGTAGCAATAATTTTACATTTTTGGAACTCAGTTTTTGTAGTTACACCAACAAGAAATTTTTGCAATTTTTTGTGCTGGGTAAAGACATTCCACTACAGTCTTTCGAGCTCAAATTTTTATTTTTCTAGTAGTTTTGTGTTGGGGAATTTTTGTAAATATTTTATAATAAAAGACCCATTTATTATATATATTATTGTTACATTATTATTATAAAAAAATATTATTATTTAAATTATTAGTAAAAGGAAAAAAATATTTATTAATTAAAATATAATAATTAAAAAATATATTTTATAAAATTGTTATAAATAAATAAATAAACATAAATTATTATTTATTCTATTATTGTTATTATTAATTATATAAATAATATATATATATATATATATATATATATATATATATATATATATATATATATATATAAGAGAAACAATAGTAATAATGATTTTTATAAAAAAATAATGGATAAGGTGCTTATCTTTTTGTTGAAAGAGATAAGTTTGACATTGAATGAAAATTAATAAATAAACAAATAAAAAGTAAAATTAATGACAACTATAAATAGATAGGGCATGCAGTAACAAGAAAAAAATTGGGAGAAGGCAAAAGGGTAAAGAGAGAAAGAAGAAAGGGAGGAGAGAATAGGAAGGGAGGAAGGGAGAAAGAATGAAAGAATGGAACATATAGAAAGAAAGAGAGAGAAAAAAAAACTTTGGAATTTTGTGTATGTATTATCTATAATTATGAAATTATGTGAGAATATATTTATAATTTTATCTATTTTATTTTTAATTATAGCCGTGGAGTAAAATATTTTTAATCTTATTTTATTTATTTAATTATATTTATTTTATTTTTAGTTATATACTGATCTTATTTTATATATATTTATTTATCTTCAAATACACATTAATTTTATTATATTTATTTATTTATTTTCAGTTACTAATTGGTCTTTGTTTCATATTTATATATTTATCTCTAACGACGTATTTGTCCTATTTATTTTATCTCCAAGCATGCATTAATTCTATTATATTTCTTTATTTTATCTCTAGTTACGCACTAGTCCTATTTTATATTTCTTTATTTTATCTATAGTTACGCACTAGTCCCATTTTATATTTATTTATTTTATCTCTAGTTACGTATTGGTCTCATTTCATATTTATCTATTTAGCTCCAGTTACGCATTGATCCTATTTTATATTTATTTATTTTATCTCTAGTTCCTTTTATATTTATTTATTTTTATCCACTTAAACACGGATCCTATTTTTTATTTATTTATTTTATCTCCAATTACGCATTGGTCTCATTTCATATTTATTTATCTCCAGTTAGACACTGATCCTACTTATTTTATCTTCAGTCTCACACTAATTCTCTTTTATATTTATATTTATCTCCAATTACGTATTGATTATTGTTCATTAATTTATATTTATTTATTTGATCTCTACTTACGTATCAGTCCTATTTTATATTTATTTATATCTCATTATGCACTGATCGTATTTTATATTTATCTATTTATCTTCCGTTATACACTAGTCCTATTATATTTATTTTATTTATCTCGCATTGGGTCTATTTTATATTTATTTATTTATCTTCAGTTACTTGTTTTATTTATCTTAAGTTACACACTGATCCCCATTTATATTTATTTATTTATCTTATGTTACGCACTGATCCTCTTTTATATTTATACTTATATCCGAGTTCTGCAGTGATCCTTGTTCATTAGTTTATATGTATATTATTGGGTTGTTGTTTAATTTTTCTTGAAGAATAAAATATTTTATTTATGAAGATTTGATGACATTGTAGATGAATGCTAGATCTTGGAAACTAAGTAAATATCATTTTAAGAGTGATTAAAATTGGGCTCATTTATCCTAATTAGTCACTACAAATTTAATTCAAATCTTCATAATAGAAAATAAATGAAGTATGATGATGAAGTTGAAAACTGAATTTTATATATCATTATGAGATTATATTATTTTGTATAATCATTGTTCTCACTTCACTATTGTGACGTTTTTCACATGTTATATTTAAATACAAATTTAAGTAGATAGAGACATCAAATATTTCAAATCTCTTTTCTCGCAAACATTACTACTTTCTCTATCAAATCCCTTTTTCTCTCAAAATTTAGTGTGAAAAATAATGTTGAATATATATATATATATATATATATATATATATATATATATATATATATGTTACAATTTCAATCTCCAAGATTCAACCTCCATCTACAATGTCATCAAATATTTATAAATAAAATATTTTATTCTTTAAGAAAAATTAAACAACAATTCAATAATATACATATAATCTATTGAACAAGGGCCAATACAAAACTGGTGATAAATATAAATATAAAAGAGGACTTTGCATAACAGGATATAAATAAATAAATATAAATAAGGATCAATATGTAACTTAGTAACTAGAGATGAATAAAATAAGAACAATGTGTAATTGGACATAAATAAATAAATATAAAAATAGACCCAATACGTAATTAGAGATAAATAAAATAAATATAATAGGACCAATGTATAACGAGGGATAAATAAATATAAAACAGGACTAATACATAACTAGATATAAATTAAATAAATATAATAAGACCAATACGTAACTATAGATAAATAAATAAATATAAAACAAGACTACCGCGTAATCGTAGATAAATAAATAAATATAAAACAAGACCAATGCATAACTAAAGATAAAAGAAACATGACTAGTGTGTAACTGGAGATAAATAAATATAAAATTGGATCTAGAGATAAAATAAATAGGACTATTACGTAACCAAAAATTAATAAATAAATAAAAATAGAATCAATACGTACCTTGAGGTAAAATAAATATTGTGATGTCCTTTTTTTATCACGTTAATTTAACTATATTTTAAGAGATGATTATTTTCAATTAAATATGGACAAAAGCAAGACATGAGATAAATATTTATACAGTTATATGTATAAATATATTAACTTTACATTACATGTTTTTATATCATAAACAATAATTAAAATTGACAACCATCTTCCTCTAAAAGTAATTTATTTATCAATGATATTTGTCTTCCAGTTTGACGTCTCTATCTATTTAAGTTTGTATTTTTAGTTGTAACATGCACAAGAGATAACAAATTAATAAGGACGTGAAAACAATTATCATGTAAAATAATATAATCTTAAAATGACATATAAAATCATCTTTTCAACTTTATATTTATATCATGAATACTTGAATTGATTTTGCAATGACTAGTCAAGATAAATAAGCTTACAATTAATCACTCTTTAAATAATATTCACTCATTTCAATTCCTAAGGTCCAACCTCCATCTACAATGTCCTCAAATCTTCTTAAAAGAAATATTTTATTCTTTAAGAAAATTTAAACAACAATCTAATAATATAAATATAAATTAATGAACAAAGATCAATGTGAAACTAGGGATAAATATAAATATAAAAGAGGGTCAATGTATAATTGAAGGTAAATAAACATAAAACATGATCAGTGTATACCTGAACATAAAATAAATAGGATCAATGTGTGACTAAAGATAAATAAATAAATATAAAACTAGACAAGTGTGTAATTAGCGATAAAATAAATAGGATCAATGCATAACTATAGATAAATAAACAAATATAAAATAAGACCAATGTATAACTCGAAGATAAAAGAAATAAAACTAGTACATAATTGAAGGTAAATAAATAAATATAAAATATAATCGGAGATAAAATAAATATGACCACTACATAACTTAAGGTAAGAGTAATGCGTAACTACTCGATAAATAAATAAATAAATATAAAAGATGATCAATAAATAAATATAATAAAATAAATAATATGGGGTTAACAATACCTCACTCAACAATCATAATTAAAAATAAATAAGCATGATAAAGATTTCACTCTCCTATCTTAATATTTAAAAATAATACACCAACATTTTAAAGAAATGGTTTATATATATATATATATATATATATATATATATATATATATATATATATATATATATATATTTTCTCTCTTTCTATTTACCTCGTTCCCTTCTCTTTCTTTCTCTTCTCCTTTCTTTATCCCCATAAATCTCCTTCCCTCTCCCACATGTATTTATAGATATATTTTTATTTACTTTTTCTTCTCATTAAATGCATGTTTATTTCTTAAAGAGATAGACTTCGTATATTTTTTTTAATTAAGTTTAAAGTTTTTTAATATGTATATATATATATATATTATTAATTAACTAATAACTAATTATTTTATTATTATTATTATATATATTTTTACTAATAATAATTTTTTTCATTTATTTTTAATAATATTTTAACAATAGTTTTTTTATTATGAAAAATATTTGAATCACCCAAAATATTATAATTTAATATATTGTATTTGAAAGAATCTTATATGATAAGTTTTGAGGTATTATGAATATAACAAAATAAATAGAATAAAGTTAGGAACACCTCACTCAATAACTATAATAAAAAATAAAATAGATATAATGATAAATATTTTATTTCTTTACCTTACTAACAGTAAATGATGCACCAAAAATCTTTTTAAAGTTCTTTTTCTTTTTCTTTCCCTTCTCCATTTTTCTCTCTCTCTTCTTTTCTTTCCCCTTTTCTCTCTCTCCTAGACTCCCTTTTCACCTCCCATGTCTCTTTTTATACATAAATTTTTACTTATTTTTTCTTTTATTTTTTTTCTCATTAAATGCATGTTTATCTTTTTTTTCTAAATTAATTAATTATTTTTTTCTTTAATTAATTAATGTTGTTTTAATTTTTTATTAATCAATTAATGATTTAAAATTTTATAATAATTTAAATATTATTTTTTAAATATTATTTTTAATTAATAAATATTTTCCTTTCACTAATAATTTGAGTAATAATAATTTTTTAATAATAATGTAACCATATATCAAGATGTTAATTTTTTCTCATACTTACATAAATTTCCTTATAAATTTTATTGACTAAAACAAATAAGGATAACTTTCTCATATTTCTTTTTCTAATTCCCATGTAACATCTCTAGTGATTTCATTCCAAACAACTTTCACTAGTGAATTTTGTCTATCTCTCAACTGTTTGATCTTCTTGTCAATAATTTGTACAGACATTGTTTCAAATATAAGGTTTTTCTTTAATTGTACTACATCCGACATTATTACATGAGAATGATCAAAAATATAATTTTTTAACTTAGACACATAAAAGATGTAAAGAAAATTGATAAGCAACGAGGCCTATCTTTTTGAGAATTTGATAAGGACCAATAAATGAAGAGTGAGTTTCTTTAATTTCATCACTTTACTAACTCCAATTCTAGGTATTACTTTCAAGAATACATTATCACTTTCTTGAAATTCAAGTGGTCGTCTTTTCTTGTCAGCATAATTTTTTGTCTACTTTGATTTGTTTTCATTTTTCCCTAATCATTTTGATATTTTCCGTGGTTTGTTAAATCAAGTCAAGACCTAATATTAAATTTTCTCCCCTTTCAAACTAACATAAAAGTGTTCTAAATTGTCTCTCATATAATGCATCATAGGGTATCATGCCTATGCTAGAATGAAAACTGTTGTGGTAAGTGAATTCAACCAATGACAAGTATCGATCCAAACTACTAAAATCCTCTAGCATACACATTCTCAATAAATCTTCTAAGTACTAAATGATCCTTTCTGATTATCCATCAATTTGAGGATGATAAGTTGAGTTGAGATGAAACTTAGTCCTTAAGCTTTGATGTAAACTTCCCCAAAATTTAGAGGTAAACCTAGGATCTCTATCAGAAATAATACTAGATGAAACTCCATATAACCTTACAATTTCTCTTATGTACAATTTAATCAATTTTTCCAATGAATATCTAATGTTAATTAGTAAGAAGTGAGCATACTTTGTTAAACTATCTATAATAACTCATATGGAATCAAATTTTTGAATTGTTCATAGTAAGCCAACTATAAAGTCCATCACTATCCTATCCTATTTCCACTCAGGTATGTTCAAAGATTGTACGCATTCCTGTAGACTTTTAGTATGACATTTTTTTCATTTGACAAGAGTAGCAGGTAAATAAAGATATTTTATATATGTAAAAGTAATTTACATTACTATTTCTTTTTACAGGATATATAAAAGAAGAAGGAATTTTATTTATTTTATTTTCCTTCTATTCTTACTACAATTATACAAATATTTATATTACCGATGAAAATAAATTGATTAAGGGATTTTGGTAAATGATAGGAGGCATGCAGAAGGTGACCACTATTGATCCATCTAGCATTATGAAAGTTCTCATATCGGATGCAAATGTTAATATTGATAACCATGTCCTTTAAAAGTAACTCGAGTTGTCAATAACGTTTGTGTTCTAAATAATTCCTGGAAAGAAGACAATGATGCTTGCGAGAAAAGAGATTTGAGATATTTGACATCTCCTTGATATTTAAATATAATATGCACAAAAGATCACAATAGGAAGTGAGAACAATTATCATTTAAAATAATATATATATATATATAATATATTTTTCAACTTCCTCAACATCTTTTATGTTATGAAGATTTAAATTAAATTTGTAGTGACTAGTCAGGATAAAGGAGCCAAAATTTAACTACGTTCTTATGGATAACTACTCATTTCAATTTCTAAGATTCAACTTTCATCTACAATATCATCAAATCTTTATAAATGGATATTATTATTAGATAATATAAATTAATAGATAAGACCATTGCGTAACTGAAGATAAAATAAAATAAACGAACAAGACCAGTACGTAACTAAAGATAATTAAAATAGATCAGTGCACGACTGGAGATAAAATAAAATAAGCGAATATGACTATTACGTAACTGAAGATAAAATAAAATAAATGAATATGACTAGTACGTAATTGGAGATATAATAAAATAAACTAATATGACTAGTATGTAATTGGAGATAATTAAAATATGACTGTGCAAGACTAGAAAAAGATAAATAAACATGTAGTTGGAAATAAATAAATAAGTAACAGAATAAATATAATGAGACTAGAAGACACCTTACTCCACAATAATAATTAAAATAAAATGATAATAGTTTCCTTCTCTACTTAAGAACTACAGGTGATGTACCAAATTTTTACATAAGTGACTTATCTTTCTCTCTTTATCTCTCTCCCTCTCTTTCTCTTTCTTTTCCTTCTCTCCTTTTTTTTACCTTTCATTTTTTTTTCACCACTATCCACCTTTTATATATAGTAACAAAAATTTTATTTTATTATATATATATATCATTTAATGCTTCTTATCCCTTCATTAATTAATTTAGTCTTTGGTTAATAAAATCTTATCTCTTCGTAGAAGAGATAAAGTAATGTTATCCTTTTTTTTTCTTTTTTACCAAATAATAATATATAATATAATATTATATCTATATTTTAACTGTAATAGTATATTATAATAATAATTATTATTATTAATAATTTCATAATGTATTATAATAATAATTATTGTTAATTTCTATATATATATATATATATATTCTAATTGATAATAATTATTTTATTTTTATTATTTTTTATTTTAATAATTTAATAATAATATATATTATATTTTTTCTTTATTTATTTATTTACATAAACAAGTCTTTTTAAAATTATTTAAAATATTATTTAATATATTAAATTTGAAAAAAAAATTTACATTAATTTTTAGACGTTATATTTGGTGTTCTATCTTAGCTTTCTGACAAACTAAGTATGATGTTACATATTGTGTTCTTCGCCTTATATCACAATAACATTTTTTTAAGATTTTGATATATTTTTATTGTGTCTGGATATATACTCAATTTACTTTTATGTACTTATTCTAAAATCAACTTCTTAATCTCCATATTATTAGACAAACCTATCATTCCATTAAACCTCAAAACTTGTGTCTATCTATACTAAATTTTTCTCTATTCTTTTGTCCGATCAACTTTTTTTCTTTTTGAATGAATTTATCAATTACTGTGAGTTTGATATAATGAAATTAAGCTCAATTTAGATTACTAGTGAGTTATAATCTAATGTGATGTCCATTTTTATAACATTAATTTAACTATATTTTAAAAGATAATTATTTTCTATTAAATCTTGATAAAAGTAAGACACTATATAAATTTTTATACATTTATATGTATAAATATATAAACTTTACAAGTTTACATTGCTTTTATATAAGAAATAGTTATTAAAATTGATAAACATTTTTTCTTCTTCTAAAAGTAGTTAATTTATCAATGATACTTGTGTTCCCTCTTAATGCCTCAATCTATTTAGTTTGATATCTTAATTGTAACATGCACACGAGAATTTTATCAAAATATTCTATTTTATATTATAAAAAATTGAATTGATTTTTGTAGTGACTAGTTAGGATACATGAGCCAAAACTTAATCACTCTTTAAGTGATATCTACTAATTTTAATCCTCAAAATAAAATATTTTATTCTTTTAAGAAAATTTAAACAACAATCCAACAATATAAATATAAATTAATGAACAAGGATTAGTGCAGAACTCGATGATAAGTATAAATATAAAAAAAGATCAATGCGTAATTAGAGATAAATAAAATAAAATTCGTGCGTAATTGGAGATAAATAAATAAATAGAAAACATGATCAATGCATAATTGAAAATAAATATAATATGACCAATGCCTAATTGAAGATAAATAAATAAATATAAAACAAAATCAATACGTAACTATAGATAAATAAAATAAATATAATAAAATTAATACTTAATTGAAGATAAATAAATATAAAATGTTAGGAACAAGACAATAATAAAAGAAAGAATGAAGGAGAGAAAAATAAACGACACAAGAATTTTAACGTGGTTCGGCTAAAATATGTATACCTACGTCCACGACTACACTAGGAAGTAATTTTTATTTACGTGTGTATCTCAAACTTTACATAGGGTTGCTTATATAACAAAATAGAGAACCTCATCTCACAATCCTAATCGATGTGGGACTAAATCAAGCACCATAATACTAACAATTCTCCCACTTGGAGTTTGATTTACGTTACCACCTAGTGTAGTGCCTTCATCATCAATTTGCTCGAAGGCCGGTTGAGGCAATGCAAAGCCTCAACTTAGTTGTTGTAACAGTCTTGGTCAACATATCGGCGGGATTCTCTGCACTTGGAATCTTCAACAAACTCAAGTCTCCATCATTTATCGGGTTTCGATAAAATGATACTTCAATTCAATGTGCTTACATCCGGAATGAAGGATTGGATTTTTAGCAAGACAAATAGCACTTTGATCGTCACTAAACAACGGAGAACCATCTTGTTCTCTTCCTAATTCTTTTAGAAGGTTCTTCAACCATATCATCTCCTTCGCTGCTTACGAGATAGCTACATACTCGCTTCGATGGTTGAGAGAGAGACCCTTCCTTGAAGTTTAGACTTCCAACTGATAGCTGTACCACCCAATGTAAAAATATAACCTGTTGTGCTCTTTCTACCGTCAAGATCACCTCCCAAGTCTGCATCAGAAAACCCCTGTAAAATGAGATTACTTCTCTTGAAAGACAAATGCATCTTTGAAGTGCCTTTCAAATATCTGAATATCCACTTCACTCCTTCCCAATGCTCCTTTCCGGGATTTGATAGAAATCTGCTCACAACTCCCACTGCATGTGCTATGTCCAGTCGCGGTGCAAACCATAGCATACATCAAGCTTCCTACTGCGAGATGCATATGGCACTTTAGACATGTGACTTTCTTCTTCTTCGTTTGAGAAGATTGCCTCTTTGAAAACTTTAAGTGAGTTCCCAAAGGTGTATTCCTGGTTTTAGCATTCCCAACATTGAATCTGCTAAGCAATTTTTCTATATATTTTTCTTGAGATAAGTTCAAAATACCTTTATCTCTATCTCGGGAGATTCTCATACCAAGAATTTGCTTGGCTGGACCAAGATCCTTCATTTCAAAGCTCTCCGACAATTGTTTCTTCAACTTGTCAATTTACTGCCATATTAGCTCCAACAATCAACATGTCGTCAACATATAAGGCAAGAATGATATAGCTATCAACATATTTCTTCACATAACAACAGTGATCTTCTTCACATCTGCGAAATCCTCGAGTTTCTCATAAACTCATTAAACTTCTTGTACCATTGTCTCGGCGCTTGTTTTAATCCGTACAAACTTTTATGAAGCTTGCATACAAGATTTTCTCCGCCTTGTACTTCAAAACCTTTTGGCTGTGTCATAAAAATTTCCTCTTCAAGATCCCCATGTAAGAATGCAGTTTTGACATCTAATCGCTCCAAATGAAGATTTTCTCGAGCTACTATACTCAAGATAACTCGATGGTAGTCATCTTGACAACGGAGAGAAAATTTACGTGAAGTCAATTCCTTGTCTTTGTTGGAACCCTTTCACTACGAGTCTAGCCTTATATCTTTTGCTTGCCATCTGGTTCTTCTTTCAACCTATAGACCCACCTGTTTTGCAAAACTTTCTTTCCTTCCGGTAGCTTGGTTAAAGACCATGTTTTATTCTTACGAAGGGACTTTATCTCATCTTCCATTGCTAGCTCCCACTTAATAGATTCATCTCCTCGCATAGCCTCGACAAAATGCTTCGGCTCACCGACATCGATCAACAACAAATAATGCAATGAAGGGGAATACCTTTGTGGTGCTACAATTGTTCCGCTAGATCTTCTAACCAAGATTTCAGGAGTTGCTGACTCTACTATTTGTTCGAGTTACGTCTCGAGGCTCGACATAGGCTCTACTTGTATATTACGCCTTCGGTTGACTACATCACTTTCGAAATTTCTTCTAATGATACTTGCTCTAGCTGTTTATTTACATTTGCGGATTCTGCAATCCTGTCTCTATAGAACATGTTTTCATTAAAAGTAACATTTCTACTTCGATAATTTTCTTGTTTTGGTCATCCCAAAACACGTAGCCAAACATGTCGGATCCATAACCAATGAAATAACAACGTTTTGCCTTAGGGTCCAATTTATCTCTACTATTAGAGTCTAACATAACATATGAAGCACAACCAAAAACTTTCGGATGTGAAAGATTTACCTCTTTTCCAGACCATACTTCTTCGGGTAACTTATAGTCTAAAGGAACTGATGGTCCTCTCGTTTATGAGATAAGTCTGTTGTGTTTATTGCATCTGCCCAAAATACCTTGGGTAATCTCGATCTGGATTCTCATACATCTTGCTCTCTCATTCAAGGTTCTGTTCATTCTTTCGCCACACCGTTTTGTTACGGTGTTCCTGAGCTGTCTTGATCATTCGATCCCATTCTCCGAACAAAACTCCTTGAATTGACTACTGTCATATTCTCCACCATTATCGGACTTCAAACATTTGACCTTTAAACCTGTTTGAGTCTCAACCTCCTTTTTCCACCTTTTAAACACAGAAAACACATCGATTTATTTTTAAGAAAATAAACCCATACCTTTCTTGTAGAGTCATCAATGAAGGTTACATAATATTGTGAACCTCCAAGGGATTTCACTGAAGCCGGCCCCAAACATCTCGTATGCACTAGTTCTAGTCTTTCAACTTTAGACGACTTACTTGTTTTTGAGAAGCTAACCTTTTTACGCTTTCCAAAGATACAATGTTCGCAAGGTCCAACGTCAACATGCTTCACGTTAGGTATTTTACCTTTTGATATCATGAGCTTCATTCCTTTCTCACTCATATGCCCAAGCCTCCGATGCCATAAGGAGGAATTGTTGCCAACTTCACGCAGCTGATATCATATCCTCATCTGCAATCATGTAGAGAGATCCTTGCTTCTTTCCACGAGCAACAACAAGATTACCTTTCATTACCTTCCAATGTCCATCTCCAAAAGTGGTGTAATGTCCCTCATCATCCAACTGCCCTATAGATATTAAGTTTCTCTTTAAGGTTGGAATATGTCGACATTATTCAAAGTCCACACGTTTCCATTAGAGGTTCCGATGTTAATATCACCTCTTCCTATGATATCAAGAGATTTTCCATCTGCAAGGTAGACCTTCCCAAACTTTCCAGAAACATAGTTAGATAATAGTTCTAAGGAAGGTGTAGTATGAAATGACGCACTCTGAGTCCATAATCCATGAGTCAATAGAATTATCTAAACTACATAACGAGTGCATCTTCAACTTCATCGATTCTTGCATTTGCTGATTGATCATCATCTTGCTTCTTGTTGTTGTTGTTGTCCTTCTTTGGAGCCCTACACTCGATTTGAAAAGTGGCCCTTTTTCCGACAATTCCAACAAGTGATATCATTCCGGACTTTTGCTTGTGATCTCCCTCTCGGATTTTGATCTGCCTCGGCCTTGATTACGACCTTTACGGCGACTTCTTCCTCTAGTTTCAGTACTCAATGCTTGAACTCGAATTAGAACTGAAAGATTCTCTTGAATTTTTTCTCGAACATCTTCGCTTAAGATCAAGTCACGGATGTTATCAAGCTTCAACTTGTTATTGCTTGCAGAATTACTTACTGTAGTAACGAGTTGCACCCCAACTTTCCGGTAGAGATGATAATAAAATTAATGCTTTCACCTTATCATCAAATATTATCTGCATCGATGTCAACTGCGCAATAATTGCATTAAATTCACTAATATGATTAGTAACCGAGTTACCTTCACCCATTTTGAGGTTGACTAGCCTGCGAATCAAATGCACTTTATTGGCTGCAGAGGGCTTCTCATACATATTTGACAACGCTCGCATCAAATCTACGGTTGTCTTTTCGTTCATGATGTTGAACGCAACATTCTTGGCTAATGTCAGCCGGATCACACCAAGCGTCTGCCGATCTAACAACTCCCATTCTGATCGCTCCATGTCGGTTGGCTTCGCCACTGTCAAGGGTAGATACAACTTCTTCCGATACGAGATAATCTTCCATCTGCATCTTCCGAACCCGAAGTCACTCGCCATCGAACTTCTCGATCCTCACCTTTCCTTCTTCCAATGCCATTGCTCTCACTGCTTTCGAAGAAAGCTCCCACTGCTTCTCTAAACTGAGATTCCCAAGAAAAAGACCAAATCTTTCTCGATGTGAAAGATCGGACAAAGCTGCAACCACGGAGCATACTAAGAAAATTGGCTCTTGATACCAATTGTTAGGAACAAGACAATAATAAAAGAAAGAATGAAGGAGAGAAAAATAAACGACACAAGAATTTTAACGTGGTTCGGCTAAAATATGTATGCCTACGTCCACGACTACACTAGGAAGTAATTTTTATTTCTGTGTGTATCTCAAACTTTACATAGGGTTGCTTATATAACAAAATAGAGAACCTCATCTCACAATCCTAATCGATGTGGGACTAAATCAAGCACCATAATACTAACATAAAACACGATCAATACATAACTAAAGATTAAATAAATATGATCAAGTACATAACTAAAGATAAATAAATATAAAATAGGACTTGATATAACAAAATAAGATGATTAGGTAATTTGAGATAAATAAATAAATATAAAATAATATCAGTCTCATTTCTCTTTCCTTTCTCTCTCTTCCACTCTCTTTTTATCTCTCTTATTTCCTTTTATACATAAATTTTACTTACTTTATTTTTATAAGAGATAAGTTTCTCATATCTTTTTTTTCTTAATTAATTAATTAATTTTGTTTTAAATTATATTTATTATTATTATTATTTAATAATTTTTTTAATAATTTAAATATTATGTTTAGTTAATAAGTATTTTTTCCTTTTACTAATAATTTTAAATAATAATGTAATAATATATATATATATATATATATTAATAAATAGGTCTTTTATTATAAAATATTTAAATTATTCAAAAATATTATAAATTAATATATTATATTTTAAAAAAATTATATAATAAATTTTAAGATGTTACAATTATAGAATATTAAACTTAGATAAAAAATAAAATAAAATTACACATTCCATGATATGAATCCTGAAGTAATTTTGAGCAACATAACTAGTTTCAATTATATGATGTAGAAGGTATTTTATTTATATATATAATAAAATCAAAACAATAATTTTAGTGAAAAATGAAATAATTATTGATACATATTGAGTTGACCACTGTACATGATTGACGTTGGTCCGTGAGCATTTCTGAAATGATGAAGCACCAATCATTAGTTATATCTCTATTCATTTGTTAAAAGAAATATTAGACATTTTCAAATACGATCCAACACGGTGTAGAGGTTCTTTGTTAAGAAAACAGGACTACACGACTCTCACTTGGAGATATTATTTTTAGTTTTAAAATATTGTTGAAGTGCAATCGATATTCTTCTTATTCTTCTCAGTTGTTAAATTATATATCTTTTGTTTTTATAATCAAAGCAGAGTTGTTAAATTGTATATCTTTTGTTTTTATAATCAAAGCAGGGCTGATTATATTTAGTTTGCAAATAACAGGGTCTCGATTCCAAAACTTGGTTCAAACAAAATTGTCATTTTTATTTTATCTTTATTTATTGTTTCCAATTTCAAAGCCATTTGGACTTCTTTTTTTGGAATAAAAACTTTTGTAAGTAGACCAAAACTGGTCTTGTTTGACCTTAAAAAGGTCTTTGTAGAAAGTATAAACTTCTTTGTTTGGCCTCGTAATTAGGACATAATGTGTAAACCCCTTACTAGAAGGAGATGTTGTGGAAGTCAACCTAACTTCCTTGTTATCTGCATTGCAGAAACTATATAATGCGCTAATAGTGTTTTGTTTCATTTTAGCGACTTGTTGTTCATTTTGAGCTGTATATTTTGGAATATTCCAAATGTTATCAATTAAAATATTTAATTTGACATTTGTAAATTCTCTAGCATAAAACTAGTAATAATTTGTAAGTATAGATAACTCTTTTTTCTCATAGCTTATGTATTTCTTCACCATAATGATTTTGTGAGTTTAGGACCTAAAAATCCTTTACCTTTATTTGTAAATATACAGAGATGGAAAATGAATTTGTTTCAAGAATAATAACTTATTTTTATTTAATAATTAAAATGATTATTTATATTAAATATTAAATTAAAAAATGTAAAAAAATGGTCTAACTCGTACTCTGAAAATAGAATAGATCTAAAAATAATAAAAAAACATTAAAATACTTACACTTATTAAAAAAATTGAGAAATAAAAATCGATGTGGCAAGCAAGATGTTATGCACAATATGTTCACAAAGAAGTGTGTCGAATAACAGGTTACTTCATCCAAAATATTTATAAAGAGGTGAACCAAGTAAATATTTTATTCACTTATATATTTAAAATATGTTTGGACAAATTTTTTTGTGAAACTTTTAATATAAAATAAAATAAAATCTTCAAAAATTAAAATTGGTTTATGTAAAATTGATTTGTAAAAAGAAAAAATTCGCATGGCTTCTATAAATTTTTAATTTACATATAATTTAATTTTGAACTTATAAAAAAATTATTTATATATTTATTTAATCTAAAAAAATTGAACATGTCCATAGTATAGTATTTTCGTGTCTTTATTGATAGAATAAAATATCACCATGATAAAACCTCCACGTGGAGAATCTTGGGGAAAAAACATATTACTGTGAGGTGTCTGATAGGTTTTGTTGAGGAATTATTTTGTTAATAATTTCTTTTATTTCCCTAAAGGCCCACTTTGTATACATATATACCCACTTCTATACCAACTAAATTTCTTCAAGACTTTCGGGAAATTAAGCATTGAATTAAAATTCCAATATTTGTATCTCTCACAATTCAGTTTTCCCACAATGATACTTAGGATGAGATGTATGCTCTTATTGAATGCAGTTAATTCTTATGATTTAGTCAATAATTTTTTTTTCACTCTATGTTAAGTCATAAAAATCCCTTTGAATTGAATGTTCAAAAATATCACTCCAATTAGTGATTGATGTTAATCATTTATCTTTCGCAACCAAATAATATATTATCAATACATAATAAATGAATAAAAAAATTATAAAAAAAATATGAAAAAGTGAAAAGTTAAGTTTGTAAATATACAATAGATATATTTAATAGTCATTAAATTAGAAAATTTTGAGGGTGATAGCTCCCCTCACCTCCTAAGAAGTTTCACCACTTATTTTAATACATAAATTTTTTACATAAAATCTCAAATCTTCCATTCAAGTATATACGTATGTCACTTTTAAATCACATGTTATGCATCCGAAATAAGGAAATCTTATTCTTCTTATGAAGTCACTCATACAAGAAGTCATATTTTTTCATAAGGGATCTTCACATAAACAAAATCTCATTCCAAAATCTTCATCCCTCCTTAGAATAATTTCACTTAAACAAAACTAATGCCGTTTAAGCTAGATATCTTCTTGCTTAAATGATGCTTCTTCTTGTTTGAATAAGACATCTTCTCACTCACGTGAAATCACAATAGAGTCAGACCTCGTTCTATTAGGAATCTCTCACTTGAGCAAGACAATCTCATTTGAGTTAAAATAAAGTCATAACAACTTTCTCTCCATTGAGAATTTGTTGCTAAAGTGACTAAATCTTTTCTTGATTGAAAAGACTCTGGAAATGATTTATTATCTTTTATTACACTAAGTGACTAAATCTTTTCTTGATTGAAAAGACTCTGAAAATGATTTATTATCTTTTATTACACTTTCACTTGAGAGACAAAATATCATCAAAACGAATAATACAAAATACAAAAATATCTATAGAAGATTCAAACCAAATTCAAAGATATACAAAACAATTTTAATATGTTATACTTATACCAATCTAATTGTTTTACCTAACATTCCACACATTCAACATCTAATATACCTAAGAGCATAACTATTCTAAATCATCCCATATTCATACTCCAAGGAAATCATAACTCATAACAAAATCTATAATTAAACAATTGAGTTTAATACACCATAATTTAAATAATGTGATCAAATCATATTTACAACTCTAGATCATCTATCACATTATACTAACGAAATTGAAAACTAATTTCCCTTATCTTTATTTTGGTATGTCCAAACAAATATTTCAAAAACACCAAAAAATTCTTAATCAATAACTTGAACATGAATATTTTTATATTAATCAAAATTAATGTTTGACCATCACATGCAAGCATCCTAGTCTATATGAAAAAAATACTCTAAAAATATAAAAAAAATTGTTCTATTGAAATTATTTCAAACATGATTATTTTATTCTGTGCCAGAAGTATTGAAACATATTTAAATTTATAAAAATACAAGAAAAGGGAGAGAAAATTTAGAAGAAAAAAAAACAAATAGTAAACATAAAATTTAAATATTTAAACTTGTTATTTATAATATTTTTAGTTTAACTACTAAAACATAAAATTTTATCATATTAAATCATCTTCAATGTTGTAGTTACATTAAATTAGGCCATTACGTAATGCATTTTAAATCGTATTAGCGTTTAAAAAAATGTTTTGCTAGTCATTAATTAAGAAAGGAGTTGAATTAGTGGTAGAAGTAAGTACATATGAACGTGATGATAGTTGTATGGAAGGAAAGGAAGAAGAAGAATGAATGGTGTTGGACATGTTATAATATAGGGCCCCATTGGAGAATTTTTGTGCTTTTGATACGCAGAGAGAGGGAGACAAAGAAAGAAACAAAGCATATTGCATCTTTCACTTCTTATTCCTTTCTTAGATTCTTCCCAGACCCATGCAATGCAAATGCAGTGTATTCATATGTTTCTCTTTTTTTTTTTCAACTCAAGTACATCAACCTCATGGCCCCACTTTATGTCTAAGGCTTCTTAAGCATTCAGATTTTACTCAAATTGATATGCAATTTTTAAATATAATTTGACATGTAATTTTAAATAATTGATTACGATTTTGTTCTTAATATCTCAATAAAATAAAAATAAAAATATATTAATCTCGATTCTTAAGCTAAAACTTCGTAAACGTATCAGAATATAATTAAAATGTGAATAAATTAATTTTTATTACACATTATGTGTTACAGTATATATATCCATATGAGAAAATAAATATTTATTGTAAATCAAAAGAATGAACACTATGTAACAGATGTGAAAGGAAAAAAAAAATAATAGTGTGTGAAGGTTCTTAAATTTTGCTTTCTGGTAATAGATTATATATGTATTTTTACTATTTAAATTTTGACAATCTTCATTAATTATATTGATTTTGCAAAAGTCATTTCTTGTATTTTTCATTACTGTATACGCTAAATTAAATTAAAATAAATCTAAGAAAATTACAAAGTTGATGTTTATTTCTATAAGGAAAATTCAAACTACGAAAACTCTTACAGATAACAAAATCTTTTTATGAAATCATAAGAACAAAGAAGCGTTACAAAAGTCTTCTGTATTATTACATTTCAATATACCAATATATTTTTTTATTATTTTGGAGATTTTTTTATTAAGCGATCTTTTGTATTCTCTTAATCATGTTTTCAAAGTGGCTTGCTTTATTACTTTAGTTGTAATATACTTTTTTAAATACAAGTTATCGATAAACTATTTTTTTTTATAGATTTTCTTCTAATAATTTATTTTCAAAAAACTAACATGATAATTATTTATATTTTGAGATAAGCTATTCTGTTTTAATAAATTATAGATTAAATATATAACTTGTTTTTCTTCTCATGTTGATATAATAAGATTATTATTATCTTTAAAATATTATTCATTTTAAAATTATAGTTTACATTTTATCTTAAAATACATATTGATTATTTTTATAAATTTTTATAAAAATTTGTAAGAAATAAGCTTTTTATAAAATTAAATAATATTTTATAAGAACTTTGTAAAATTAACTAAGTTTTTTTAGTAGTGTGTATTTTAGTGGTTTCATGTTACTTTGTGAATCTTCTTTACAACAAATATCTACATACTATTTAGTTTCTTAGATTGAATATTAATTACTTGAAGGATAAGATTATTATTTGATTTTTGTATTATTTAACGATTCACTATTCTATTATATATATATATATATATATATATATATATATATATATATATATATATATAAAAGAAACATTAAAAATAAAAGTCATTATTCTATAAAAATCATCAAGCATTAAATTCTACATCCTTAAAAGAGTAGTACAAGATTTGAAAATTGAATTTTACATTAAAAATGCTTTAAAAAACATATTTAAATAATTTTTTATATTTTTTTAAGTTAATGAAACCTATTTTTTAAAAACGAACAAATTAGCTGTTTTATCATATTTTTATTTAAAATTTTCATCTTTTGTTCAAATATTTAGGTATTTATATGATATGTTTAGAATATAAAATAAAATTTAAATTAATATAAAAAATTTGAACGATTTATTTATTTTATGTTTAAAAAATAAATTAAACTTCATTTTGCATTTAATTTATATTTTTTCGGGTAAATAGGGCTTACGGCCCAAAATTGAAAATACTAAAAACACCCATGTCTGCGAAGTGAGTCCATGAAATTAAAAAATAATAAAAACATATTGAATAAAAAATAATTAATATAATCTTAAACTTTATAAATTATATATATTATAAAAATAAGTTTTTTTTTAAAACGATAATTAAAAAGAGAGAGTTTCTTTTATGAAATTGAAGAAAATGTTATTTATCATTTTCTTTAAAATTTAAAATGAACGAGTGGCTATTTTTGTGTGTAAATTTGTTACGTTATATTTTGTGTAATATAATGTAAAGAAAGACATAATTGTTATTTTTATAACAGATGTTAGTTGTTAAAACGTTAATTCATTATTAACGTCATCATTCAAATTTATGATATACTTTATCTCTTTTTCAATTCTTTTATCACTTAGTCAATCTTATATTTAATTAGCATAATTGTATATTATCTCATTTCAAATGGAGTCACAAAACATCTTTTTAAGCAGTACACTCTCTATCCTTATTGTCTGTAATAACTACAAGGAGCTTCCTCATCTTTGCCTCGAATTTGGAAGAGAAAGGTGACATGACTTTATTGATCATGAAATATCTAAGCAAAGGTTATGAGCAATGCTATTCTCTTAATAATAGTTGCTTGTTTTGTTTGTAAATTCCATACTTTTTTTTCCCAAGTGTGTAAGGAGATAGGGTGTTACACTTGTTATTGGAGGAAATTTTAACAATTTCACAATTTAGTTTTGAGAATGTAGTTAATTATTCTAGAAATTAAATTCCGGAACTTGCACCAACAACCACCACTCCCTAGTAATATACACATGAAGGTATGATGAAATGGTTTGCAAGAGCAATCAAATTTCTCATTTGGTAGTGTAATTTTACACTATCCCAGATACTGGAATCCCATAGAATGCAATATTAATGCCTTCATAAAATGTTGGCAATCATCAATTACATAAAGTTTTCCATGATACACCAATGAAAGAGATTTGGCTTAGTTAATTCCTGCTGCACGAGTTCATCTGGCCTTAAAGATAAAGTCTTCTTATATCCCTAACCAACTTGTCACAAATGGCATCATTTTGAGCCAAAAACTGTTCAGCTGCTTCTCTACTATCAAAACTTCCCCTTTCAATAATGTAGTTTCCCTCATCTTTCACAATGATTCCATGTTCACAGGCCAAATCTAAGACCTCTGACTCATGGCAAAAGCCTCTTCCAAACTTGATAGCGAGTTCAGCCCTTTTTGTTGCTGCTGGTGCTAGTTTATTTTTCACCACTAGCGCACAGATCAGAACACCCTCTACCTGAAGCACCAGATATCAAAAGAGAAGAATGAAAACGAGGCAAGAGAGGGTGTTTGGGAAAGAATGCGATAAAAGGAGGCAGGACTAAGAATGAGAAATCTTCCTCAAAAAAATAATATAAACTATTCAGTTGGTCGTATTCCCAACTTTGCTTAAGAGCTAACCTTATCCTCAGTTTTGATCAATCTCATTCTTGAAAGTCTCAAACGAACAGCCGCATAGAATTTCAAGGCATTTCCACCACAAGTGACTTCTTCCACAGATCCATATTCCTTAACTGATTTTGGACTAAATCTAATCTGTACATGAAGAGAGTGTTGAATGATATATTTAGTGGTTTGGTATATCTTACTCTAATCGACTTTTCAAACTACAAGGTGCACAAACGCTTAAAGTAACAAGACTTCAACCTGATTAATGAAAATAATGAGTGTTTGAGAGTGAGATAATGAATAGTGAATTTTCCTCAGTGCTTGAGTCATCATTCGGGATTGATAATCACGTTTAGTGTTAACTCCTAATTGATCAAGCTCGCATTTGGGAATGAGGGCAGCAACCTGGAGTGAAAAAATGATCTTATTTTCATGTGAGTAAAACAGAAGAAGAAATGTATTTGAATATCTAGAAACTATCTCATAATAACACTATTGTATCATAAGAATATTTTAGAGTACTCAGATGCCCTCTTAGGAGTGACTTTCATACTTATTGTATTTCATTTGTTTCCTTATGTGGGTAGAGTTAGAAATATTAGTATAAATGGGATTATGGTGTTTTGTAGTTTAGATCACATCAATTCAACATCCATTGTAGATTATTCATTGGCTTATTCTCTCTTTTCCTTCTTCTCTACCTAAATCCTACAATTTCAACGAAATGATTGAAAGAGAATGTAAAAGAATAGGAGGATCCATAAAGCTAGTCTAAATACTTGGATGAAGGTTTGTTACTGCTGTAACTGGGACTCTCATCTTGACAGTCAGGCACTGATATTGGATCTCATGTCATGACAGATTCGATGCAAATGAATTTCACAAAAATGTATGTTTTGCTAAACTAATGAGAATGTCTGCACTTGAAGAGAATTTTATTCTTCTTAAAAATTATTTATTTTACCTGGGGGAAAGATACAAAAATACAAGAAAAGAGACAAAAAAAAAATAACGCAGACTTGAAGGCATGTTCAACATAGTTATGAGAATAGGAGCCAGTATGGTTGTGATTAAAAGCAATCTAAATAAATCCTCTTGCGATATAACATGTGTTAAAGACAAAATAAATTAACTTACACTATCAATCACAATCACATCTACAGCTCCACTTTTTGTTAATGTATCAACCATGCTTAACAAATTTTCAGCACAATCAGGATGTGATACAAGAAGGTTTTCAGTATTTACACCTATTGATTCCACAAGGGAGAAGTCCAGTGCATTTTCTACATCAAGATATGCACAATATCCTGCCAAGAGAACAAATCTATCATATTGACAGGATACAATAAGCTAAACAGCAAACTCCAACAGAATATGACTGAGCATCTTCCATGTGTCAATTGACATGAAATAACACAATTTTGACTCAATATTTTGGTCAACACAAAAGTAAAGGGAATTCACTTTTAGAGACAAATAGCTTAGTGCATTTCATGCATGTTCACACTCCAGTATTGTTATCCTGAACTAGTTCAATTAAATATAAAAGCTTAGATTATCACCAGGAAACTAACCCACTCCCAAGTGAAGGAACGACTTTCAGCTACCTCCAATCCATGTTACATATTTTGTAATTTCTTCTTATATTCTACCTTCAAATTATTTGCTTGGTTTGAAATTAAAAAAATAAAATTCTTCTTTTTTGCCTAAATTCTTTTATATGCTTCACATTTGAAAATTCATGAGAATATATGATGTCAATTGTAGAAAAGAATAATTGATGACGGTTTACAACTTGAGAGCTCATACGGATGTTTCTGTATAGAGACAGAGAGCCATTAACCTGAACATTTTTCCACTTCATAGAAACATAACCGTGCAAAATAAATTCTAATTACATGATTAAAGACTTTACTCACGTTCAAACTTAATATAGCCTGGTAGGGACTGTATATATATATATATATATATATATATATATATATATATATATATATATGCTTCCCTGTATATTTGACCTCTCAAGCATCCTTGTTTTATCCTCCCTCCATTTTCTTATCGGTCCATTACAAAGATAACACACCGGGTGTATTAAGAATTGTAATTAATATTTTTGTTTATATTAGGGAGTATTAAGAATTGTAAATAATATATTTGTTTATATTAGAATTATTTTTTACTTCCTATTCTATCGTTTATAACAAATGTGTAAAGTATTTAAGAATTAAGTGGGGATAAGGGCATGATAGGGAAATAGTAATTAAGATTCTCTTGAACTTCTAAGTGGACAGATAAATATTAAAATTCCTCCTATCAACATTGGACCGATAAAAAGAAATGGAGAGTTTAGCATAAAGAAAATGATTTTCCATAGCATGCTCCATAAGTTCATTATTATTGCTTAGCTAAGAACTGATCGTAATTCCAATCCCCATTAACAACATCAATAGTACTCCAAAGAAACTCGAACAGAAATCTCCATGAACAGACTGTTTTTCTCGGATAATATTGAAGTACTAATTAAGAACTTATATACACGCAGGTCTAACAAGATGAAATACTGATAAGTACCTCCAAGTTTTTGGGCTTCTTTAATAATTTGAAGAGCAAGTGTAGTCTTACCAGCTGCTTCTCGTCCATAAATTTCCACAATCCTACGCTAAAATGGTGAAATGCAATTTACATTAATAAATTCGTGAATATGATGGAAAAAGAATCTTACGCTAGAAGAAAGAATCATCATTTCCAGCCAATTCAGTAAAAAGTTCCCATTTGGACAGGGTAGACCGATGAAAAACCATACTATTGATAGGTGACATATATCAAATTCAAAGTGATAATCTATCATCCAATAGTTATGATCTGGGGAGTGAGAGTGAAAGTGTATTTCAAAATAAGAGAGAGAAAGGCTGCTATAGGAAAATAAATAAATGTTATGAGTCAAGTTTATGTGGTTCACTGCTTTACGCAGCTGATTAGTTCCGAGAGTGAATAAGGGATAATATCATTATAAGGCTTAAAGAAAGATTCCATTTGGCTGCAAACAGTTTAATTTCTGAATGTTATGGGTGTTTCAAGAGCAGAAAGCTGAGAGGAAAGAGGGGGAAAAGTAAAACCTTTTCAAGAGCTACTCTGAAAGAATCATTACAGCTCCATCTCTCTTAAATATGGAGAATCAAAGCGCTTATAATCATAAACTTTCTAACTTCAGTAGAACCCCCCCCCCCCCCCCATTTAGGATACATGATATAAAAGGGCTCTAAGTTTATCATAAAATAAATAATTAACAATGTTAAGAGAAACTATTCTAAGCTTCTACTTTTGCAGATTAATAATGGGAGGATATTAAGTGGGAAAGGAAACTAAGATGAAATCTTAATAGATCTATCTATACTTAAATATCAATATTCAACACTTCTAGTAGCCATACTTTAACATTGCAAAGATTTTTTTTTTTTCATGCTTAGGTTTCATATAGTAAATCCAGAGCATTTGAGGCCATCTAACAATCAGAGCAAAGTAAATATATGTTCTAGAGCTACTGCTAAACAAATTTCACTGGGTCATCCACCAGCAAACTATGAGCGCATAATACATATCCCCATATTATGGATTTAAAACACATTTTCTTACACCAAACAATTGTCAAAACTTTAAAGAGGAGATGCACAAGTCATATTTCACCTTTGGCAACCCTCCTATTCCCAGAGCTAGGTCAAGCTTCAAGGAGCCTGTAGATATCGCATGAGCACGGCGTACACCAAAAAACTTCTGCAGAGATAACATAGATTCCTTGCTAAACTCACTAGCAAGCTGTGATACAGCCATGCAAAGTGCATTAGCTCTCTCTGCTTCTTTGACATCATCATGAATCACATCACATTCTAAATCTGAAGCTTCAGCTGAAATGCTTCCAATGTTATTATTAACACATTCTTTATGATAATTCTATTCTCAAAGACGATAGACATACTTTATTCATACATTTAAACATACTCAAAAATAGAAAGATGCTCACAGATAAAAATTAGTAAGCGTTAATGCCAAATAGACCACACAAACACACAGGTACACTAGGAGACATGGAACTCATACCTGTAGAAGAAAGCGAGCAGGCATTGATGCCAATTCTTGTCATCATTTCTCTACCACCATTCTAGGTACAAAAAAAGCCATAATTTGTCACAAAAGGAGATGAAAATGGTTTAGACAATATTCATTTGGGGACAAGGAAAAACATACTAACACAGTCTAAAGAGACAGAAAACAAAATGCCAAAACCCATTAACATTTTGAAAGAACATCTAATCCCAAAACAAAAATCTCACCAAGGCCAAGTTTCGATAAACTTCTCCCATTAGCTAAAAGCTCATGTATAAGTTAAAATCAGTTTTAGAGAAGTTAATAGGACAGAACATCAATAAATTAGTTCACGTTTAATCTAATTTTAGTTCACAAGACAGATCAGCTTATGTAAAAGCTAATTTTGGTTCAAGCTTATTTTATTTTTCTTTCTTATTTTCTTCTCCAGTTAAGTATTTCTAGAGAAGTTTATCCGATCAGAACCTAAAAGAAACTGAAATGTAACAATTCTTTGAATTAATAACATCAGAGGCACCCTGCTCGATTGAACGATTATCAAACCAAATCCACAATCTGTTCCATACAGCATAACTACACTTCAATTTGCCCTTCAAATTTAACATATTACTTTAAATTAAAAATTAAAACTTTAATAAACGAGACTTAGCCAGTTTCATATTTAACAAGCACACCTTTATATACAGTCCATGGTAAGTTGTTGGAAGCAAATTATGTGAATGAGAGATTTTGGAAAAGGAAAATAAAAACAATGATAATGAAAATGAGTGAGAGAGATAGAGAGAGAGGACCTGGAAAAGTAGAGAAGATGAGAGCAAAGGCGTAGCGAAGATACGGAGACGAGGCAAAAGAGTCATTTTGATGAGACACAGGAGGCGCGTGGTGACACTCGTGGCTTCATAAACATTGGAGACAGCACAACACGAAACTAGCTTTTGCTCATGATGTTCTTCGATCCCAGCTTAGGTATGAAGAAGATGGAAGAAAGAAAACGAGACAAAGGGTTTTTGGCGCTCAAGTTAGTGAACATTAAGACAGAGGAAAAGGGTTTATACTTAGAATAAATACAACTAGATTTTTATCTATTTTCTCTTCCACTTTTTTTTTTTTTTTGACATTGTATTATTTTACTTTTTTTTTTATTTCTTTTCTCCATCATCTCAAATTTCATATATATATATATATATATATATATATATATATATATATATAATAAAGACAAAAAATAAATATATAAATGCAAATTTGAATAAATGACTCATAATTTATAAACATTATTTTATTAATAATTAATAGTAATGTAAATAAAAATACAAAGACTTAAATATTACTTTTAGTTATTTCAATATAAAAAAATGTACTATTACGCAGCAATTTATAAATGTTTTATTGTATATAATATATTTAATATTGATTATTGAAAATCAAATATAATAACAACAACCTTATGATATCGAAAACAAAATTACTATTTATTCAGAATAAAATAAAAGTATGAAGCAGGATAAACATTCAATAATATTTTATTTTCCATATTGGTTTTACCAAATTAGTTCTGTCTTTTCAAAGAGTAATATTTTATACCCTCAATAATATTTTTATAATTTTTCTTACCAGTTTATTAAAAAAATTTGATGAGATAAAAATATTTAATATTGTTTATGTTAATGAATATAAAAAAATGTTTTGGTAGAATAAAAAATTATTTTGGTAAGAAGAGAATAAAATTTATCGAGCCCAATGGCTCTTGGGTGGGTGGCGGAACCGTTGACTGGTTTATATTTTTGTTCACACTTTTTTTCTCAATAAAATCCAGTTTGTGTTCTGCATCGCACCAAATCGAAGCCAGTGATGAGAGCAAACATGGCTGCGGCTACGGCGATCTCTCAGCTCGGATGCTTCTCCGCCGTCCACCGTAGCATGCACCTCCGCCGCCGGTCGCTTCTATTCCCTTCGCCTCGCTCCAAGGTTTTTCTCCTCTTTTTATTTTCCAAATAGTTTATTAGGGTTCGTGTTAAGCAACAATTGCATGCATTAAGCTCGTGAATGTACTAGATATTATGTAGATCTAAAGCATCGCTTTTTAAATCATACTTTACCGAGGGAAGTTTGAAGTAGCAGTCGTTGCAAAAAAAAAAAAAAACTGAACTCTTGCTTCGACAGTTTTAATGTCCAATGAGACGTTTTAGAATCGCAATTTTAGTTTCTTATTATGGATTGGCTCACTGTGTATATTTAGTGCGTGTTTTAATTAATTAGGTTGTTTTGGAAAAAGAAAATATATAATCGCGTTTTGTTTGTGGCTTCTTGATGATTCTTTAATTGATTACTTCTTCTTAATCTGTCTTATCCAAACATGCATTGGTGTTGAAGATGGTGCTTTCTGTTTATACACTTTGGTTTTCTGATTTTGTTGGTTTTAATCATAGGATTTTTTTTTTAATTTGTATTCCTTCTAAACAAGATTACTGGAAAAAGAGAAGGAGCATTGACATAAATCCATGCTATTTAGGAATCCCGTAAGAAAAAACAGCCTGTTGTTACCATAGGCAATATTTTTTTAATCACCGGAAATTGTGTAGAAGTGTCTTTCACTTGATGGGTTTTTAATTTTTAAATATGGAGGTATGACCGTTGTTGCTGTGTGTTCCATCATATCTATCAGCCATGTTTCTCTTGTGACTTGTTTCCTTTCCGGGCATCAGTCAGCCCTTTCTTACCTTGCTTTCCTTCTACTATTTACTTTATTGCGGCTAAGCACACACCATCTACATCTTTCAAATTTGGCATCCATGACTACTTATATATAAGTAGGCCTTATGTGGATAAAGTTTTCCATATATTCTGGAGGAGAAAAATATGAAATAAGCTTTTTCCATAAGCTAAAATTAGCTTATGCATAAACTAATTTTCAGTTAAACTTATAGAAGAAATTTATTTCATTTTTTTCCTACAAGTGATTTATAAAGAAGTTTATCTGAACAAGATCAGTGATGTGTTTTTTCCGCAAGTACTGGATAGAAAAGCTTTATTAATCATATATGCTTGTATGTATATGTAATTGTAGTGAGAATACAAAACTTAAAAAGAGCATAACAGAGTACTGGAAGTCAATATGTTCAAGTATTCAAGTTGGCGCATAGCAGAGTACCATGTTTCTCCACATTTAGGGGAAAGTCTATTATTAAGTCTATGTGCTTGCACATATCTTTCCTTTGATATTGCGGTGTAGTGCTAGACAATATGGACAGGCTTGAATATGAGCATAAATTATATATATATTTTTTAAAATAAAAGTTTGCTAGCGAAATTATTTGATATCGGTACTGAACAGGAAGTATATCTTATTTAGTTATCAGTTGCTATGAGTCTGGAGAGGCATGACACAGATACTGCTGGGACTGATACAAAAAATACACTAAGTTATGCAGCTGATGTGTCAAAGCCCCATGTTGAAGAAAAGCAGAACTCATATTCAACAGAAGACGACCATGACGCTGAAAAAGTAGGTTTTGGAAAGGCAATACAAGAAAGTGTTGATCAACCAAAGAAGACTGCAAAAATTCATGACTTTTGTTTAGGCATTCCGTTTGGTAAGTGTTTCCTTAAGTAGATAATTTGCATATTAGGTAACCTTACTGTTAAGTTATATAATGCATTTCCCTCACTCTGCTTGGTTGGAGGGAAATGGAGGGGGTTTAAAAAGAATTATCTTGTTTGTTTCAGAAGCTTAGAGGGGAGGTCATCGGAGAGATAAAATCCCTCCCTGCTTATGTTTGATTCCCCTTCAATATTGGGGGGTTTTGGAGGGGAGAGAAGATGGTTTACAATTTTTGGATTGTGTAGACTGAATTATCTATTTACTTCAATCTAAACAAAAAGAGGAAAAAGTCACTCATTGGTACATTATTAACGAGTTAACTCTGGCATACACTTTGCATTTTTTATTCCCTGAAAATTTCTAAGTAGTTAATAGTACTGCTTCAGCGGAAAAAAGCAGGAGCGATGTCTGACCATGCGTGACACAAATCACTGGTGCAGCTGCTTTTTGCTGCAAGATTAGGTTATCTGATTTGTTTTATCATTTTTTTAATCTTATTTATCGTTTAAGCCTTTTCCATTAAGTCCCCTTATTAATTGTTCAGTTACATTTCCTATTGTAAAGATTTAACAAAAGTGCCCCTAATAATGATCTCTTTCTTTCTTCCCACTTTAATTCCCCACTTTTTTACGAAGTGTAACGCTTTTAAGTCTCCCCTATTGAGTCCCTCTTTCGTACGAAAATGTGAGAACGTGAAGACTTTATGTTTCCCTTTTTTCAATTTTTTTTTTTTGTGTGTATGATATAATATTATTAGTTATATATATTGTTTTCTAAACTTCGCAGTAGAGGCCATCCTGCTATTTGCTATCCCACTATAGTGTTTGCCACGGTAGCCGTTCCACTCTGCTATCCAAGATATACATAAGTTGAATTTGGTGGAAGATGTGAGGTTTTTTTTATGCCCTTATTAGGTCACATCTAGGTAAGTAAGTTGAAATTAAATCTTAGTGAAAAGGGTATAGGAAATAATTATACCTTATGTCCAAGTTTCAAGGAGTGTAGTACATTAAGTGAAAACATATTTGAATAATATAGTGAATTGATTTATGTTAGGACATCACTCACAATGACTCACTGGGAAGCTCAGAAATACCTAAGTCTACTAACTAACTATTGGCTGCTTATCATAGCCGAGCCCACTTCATCAATGAGGCAAAGCAACTCAAGTTGGTTTCCAAACACCTGTTTAAGACTTGGGATTGACCTCTGAATGATAATGATCCGAGAGCTCTTCCAAAGTAATGTGTACCTCAAGCTAAACAATTCTTTCCAAGAATGGCTTATAAAAGAGGAATCAGTCATTTAACCATAGTTGCTGTATATCTTGAGAATAAGTTAGTGACTGTCTTGTCCGTACCAGGATGCTTACGCAACAAAAGAGGGTTCTATTGTATCTAAACCCTAAACCCCTATCATCAACGCAAATAGAATGGCCTTATACCCTCTATATTAGGAAAACCCATAATGAAATCTAAGTGTCTTCCCAGGAATCTCGAGCCTGTTAGTCCACCACGTGTAACCTTATGCTTGTTATATTCACTGACATCACAGGACCTCACAAAGTCCTGGATACCTCTCTTGGGCAATCCAGTAGACATGGCAATAGACTAGAGCAGGTTTGACTTTCCCTGTCCTCCCTCCAACCAAGGTCAGACTGTTTGAGTTTACTGAAACAATTTAGCAATATAGCATTTCATTTTCATCTATTTAAATTGTTTATTAGAACAGGTATGTAGAGGGTGGAATTTCTCACTGCAATGAAAGTGAAGGCTTTTTGTCACTCAATGAACTGGTTAAAAGTGGTGATGAAACCCTTTCATCTTCTCTGTTCAGACTCTCCAATATTGGGATACCAGTCACAGGAAGACAAATTGGAAGTTTTATAAAACATAATATCTTGGGCAGAAAACCAGAGCGTAAGGCTCTTTTAAGAGATTGTCTTTCTACCTCAAAATTACGAGTCCCCCATGTTCCCTACATGCCTGCAGCTTCTTTTAAGCTTTAACTAACTGGTCATCTCTCAACAGTGTCAATCCAGCTATTGCCATCTCAACTTACTAACTAACTAGCTTCTTGATGTCCGTTCCTCCTGTAGTAAACTTTCTAGACCCTTAGTCCATCTCTGCTATTGTCCACTAACTGATCATTTATCATTTATCTGAACCTTGGCTGAAAAAAATTGACCTCCTTAAATGCTTTATGAAGTCTAGTGTTACGTAGATTATGGCTTGTTAAACATTTTACACCTACCTGACAGTTTAAATGAGCTGGATATATTCTTTGTGGGTGATTTCTTTGAGACCCGTGACATCAAAATATGGAAATGTAGTACTAATTGTAGTATAGAAATAAAACACGTACCGTACTCTTTGGGAAATTATCTCCTCCCCCTGAAAGATGTTATTTCTCATCTTTATCTTTTTTTTTGTAGGTGGATTAGTTTTAACTGGAGGGATTGTTGGATTCCTTTTTTCAAGGAGTGCTGCAACACTGAGCAGTGGTGTGCTCTTTGGTGGTGCTTTACTGTTGCTCAGCACCCTTAGCTTGAAGGTCTGGAGGCAAGGAAAATCAAGTTTACCGTTTATTTTAGGACAAGCAGGTATGAGATTTAAGCAGTATGAAGATAGTGTTGGTATTAGAATAAAAAGACTGAAACTTAAAAGCTGCAGCATAATCTTATTTGGATAATTGTTATTTTCTCTGTTGACTTGTTTTCTTATTTTACAGCATTGTCAGGGATTCTTATCTGGAAGAACTTCCAAAGTTACTCATTGGTAGTACATCTATCTGACAAAACTGTTCTTATGTTATGTCTCGTTTAATTGTTGTACTTATTTGCTTTTCCTGCCTGATACAGGCAAAGAAAATATTTTCAACTGGCTTTAGTGCTATTATAAGGTATTCCAATCCATTGCTTTTCTCGTATTTAATTATATATTTTGGTCTTGGAAATTGATAGATGTTCTTTTAGGCCCTTGGGTGTTAGATTGTTTTAATTTCGATCTGATTCATCTATGCTTTCGGGAAACTTTTGTTTGCAGTTCTGCAATGCTCTGCTTTTATTTATATGTGCTTATCTCTGGAGGAAATCCCCCACCTAAGAAATTGAAGCCATCTGCCAGCACTGCATAATGAGATAGTCAAGGTTTCGCAAGCCTGTAGAATACGGGGATAGAATATCTTAGTTTTCTGTGAATTGAAAATAAGGTTATAAGCTAAGTTGGCTTTGTTGCTTTTGAAAATAGGGCAGCCAAGAGGTGCAAATGTGATTATTGGATTAGATTCGTAGGCATTTTGTTGAGTATATACTAATAGTATGAAATTTGATGGAAAATATTATTTATTTGTTACAAGTACGTGGTTTCGAAACTTTGCCTACATGGCACGTGCATTTAGATTTTTTGGGGTGAAATTTGGTAGCAAGAACACATTGTTTCTGGTTATTGAGATGACACTGATTGATCATATCTTCGGCACACGGTCACACCCTTTTTGTGATTCAAGTCGCGGGAGAAAATAGCTTATGTTATGCTGTACTAGTCTTACGAAGTAAATTTTTCTCCACTCTGCTGACTGATGCTTAGGTGGTTATCTACCTCACATAATATACACCATTATTGTCACATTAATTTTTCTTGATGTAATATACACGTATAATTATAAATTGTCTCCATAACTTGAAATGCAGTAAAAAAATGACATGAGTATTGCCTTCTCAAATATATATATATATATATATATATATATATATATATATATATAGAGAGAGAGAGAGAGAGAGAGAGAGAGGTATTTCTTCAGAACGTAAAATTAGTGATCTCTGTTCATGACATTCATTGATAACACCTTGAAGTTTTCTTTTTTTTGGTTTGATTTATCGAGAGAAACACATTTTCCCCATAATTGTACGTTAATACTCAATTAAATTCCATGGTTCTACAAACCACAAATATGAATATCTGATTTATATTTTATAAATCACAGTCGTCATCTTATTCACTCCATTTTAGGTGCATCTTCAGAACGGGGTTTTTTGGGTCCAGATGTGCTATGCTGGATATTCAATGTTTTCTGATCAAATTGGATTCAGCTTATATTTTCTCAGATAGACACAGGTCATGCTCATATTATGAAAGAAAAATAAAAATGGAAACAGATGGTGAAGATTAGATATTGCGACGCCGAGAGTTTTCTCCATTGCTAGTGTGGAAAAACGAAGGTAACTTATCCTTTACTTAATTTGATTGAAGACTATTGTAGGGAAACGAAAGATTAACAGGTGTTAAAATAGTGCAGTAAAGTAGCAGTATTTTATTCAGAGCAATGCATACCCAACCAAACAGTATTGGCTATATGAAAAAAAAAAAATATCATGTAATTAATATTGGTACAAATAAAAATGAATCCCGTGTTTCTGATTAAAATAAATATTGAACATAATTTGAGGCTGGAAAATTTATGCTTAATAGGAATAATTTGTGGCAAGCTGGATGAACAATAGGTCTTGCTTTCGTGCTAAACCAAAGCATTTTCTTTTATTATTGTTTTTACGAATAATTTTGTTAGGTTTCATGAATACGAAATTTATTTTAAAATTTAATTTTACCTTAACATGGTAATGACCATAAGAACCGTTATTGAGTTATCTGGATAAAAAATTTCGATGATAATAATAATAATAATAAAAAGGTACTGTCACCTGATGACTCTACCATCAATGCTAAAACTAAATTCATTTTACAAATTAAAGTACATATTTTCTGATTAACTCTGAAAGACATCTTTTACATTTTGTTTTCTGTCTACATAAAAATGTTCTTTTAAGCTTTAGCATGGGTTTAGTAACATGATTTAACCAAATTTTAGTTCGCTGTTAGCAATATGTAACAAAAATATTTATATACATAAAAAGCTTTCTTAATCTTTTTAATTAGATTATTTTAGTAAATTAAAGGGTCCAATCTCTCCTGATAGAGTTTTTAATTACGCACTCAACTTAGACTTTTTTTCCAGAAGAGTATATATTCTAATAATAGCAACCTACATTTCTTGAAGAAATATGTTTCCAACTTATATCCTTTAAAGTATTTGAATAAATTTAAATTATAATTTGAATTATTTAAACAAGAAAATATATCTGTGAATAGTCTTGTAAGAAACAAATGTATTAGACATTGATAAATGGTGAGAAAAAAAAACAGATTATATTTGTGATATTTTTTTCTTTTTCACTTGAAAATTCTTAATTGAATTTTTGATGAAAAATTCCTTTACAAATAAAATAAGAAGAGTAATGAAATTTTAGGCACAATAATATTATAATATACTTCTTTATTTTTAATAAGATATTAGAATTCAATAATTTCGTCTTATATACTAATATAACTCTCCATTTCTAATAATTTCTTAAAGTTACATATACCTTTTATCATTAAGTAACTCATCTATTTCAACCAACAATTCTAGAGTTTTTACTACATGGTTCCACATATAACCTTATATAGCTACATTTTTATCACTATTTCATATATATAAAAAAAGTAGGTGGAAATTGGACTTAAATTTATATATAATTTTTAAACAGTAATATCTCATATACGTTTTGATAAAATAATTAGTACTATAAAATATTGGGATAAAAATATTATAAATATGACTACTTTGTTTTCTATATATATATATATATATATATATATATATATATATATATATATATATATATATATATATATATATATATATATACTCATTTTCATTATTATGCTTATACTTTCGTACTTACTTAACATTAAACAAATTTCAGTCATAATGTTTATAATCAAAACCGAATAAAATAAAATGGATCAAACTTTATTATATAAATATTATTCGAATGCATGCGATTTTTTAATCTTTATTTCATATAAAAATATATATATACATAATTTCAACATCAAAACCAATTAGTAATTATTAAAATAATAATAAGATTGATTACATTAGTATGCATTTAACCCAAACATATAAAATGTTTAAAATTGAACCATGCACCTATGTTTATCTTTTTCTTCCCTTCAAGAAATTATTAGATAATTTAAGATTATCACTTATGCATTATTCTAAAAAAATATTTCTATAACATATTCTTATTTACGAGAAAGAATTAATAATTATGTGTTATATAAAAGTCATCTAATAATTTATTGGATAGATATTTATTTACTTAAGAAACCCGAGGGCACGATCGATAGAAAAAAATTCTTATATAGTCTTAAATTATTTTCATTTATTTTATTTTGTATTGAAAATATTGAAATCTCACATTTAATAAAATTAAAAAAATTAGGTAAGTTATGAAAAAAAAACATTTAATATAATATCTTTAAGATTTTTTATTAAAGATAATATCATGTTATTTTATTAATTAATTCGTGTCTTATTTGTAAGATTTTTTCTGCGTTAACCTATAAAAAATATCCTATAGTTTTCAAATTTAATCTAAAATAATATTTCTTATTATGTGTTTTATAAAGAATGATTTAATCAAGAAGACACGATACCTAATCCTTTTTAATCATATTATTGTATATATATATATATATATATATATATATATATATATATATATATATATATATATATATATATATATATTCCTCTTTCTCATATGATTCAATAAAAAGTGGTGATATATTAGAAAACAAAAGTCAACTTTTTATTGGTTTCAATTTATGAACACAACATTACATTTCATTGAAGAATAATCAATTCATGAACACAACATTACATTTCATTATGATAACCTAAAATGAGATTAATATTAAAAAAAGAAAATAAGGAGATTAAGAAGTTCAATATTAATGCTTATACCTAAATTTCACTTCCATTTGTGTGGAGGAAATGCATGGAAAGACAGATGTTCTTGATTGTTCATGGAGGTTATGGTGTCTCTAAATTTTTTAAATTATTCATATATTTATAATTTTTATCTCCTAACAAATTTTAGAACTTTGATGTAAAAACACACTGATATTTTTCTTTACTGTTTCATTCGATGGTGTACATATTGATAAGCTTTACCAGGATAGTAATAAAAAAAAAAAAAAAAAAACTCACATGTTTATCTGACTGTTTTGAATAATGCAAACTATTTTTAGTTTAAGTGTCTTATTAGTTCTAATCTGCGTTTTATTTCCTTGTCAATGCATTATGTATAAACTTATTTAGCTTGATTATTCACTTATTTCAAATCATTATTTTTTTCTTAATAATTATATTAAAAAAATGATAAAAATGCAAAATATTTTCTCTTATATATATATGAATTTCGTATTGAATAGTTTAGAAACATTTTTTTCTTCATTGTTTTATTTTATCGATTGATTAAGTTTAGTAGCATGCTTATTTAGAACAAAAATAAAGATTGAAATGTAATCATTTTAAATTTGGTATAAATACATAGACTAAGGTTGAGATGTTTATGAATAAAATGATGACACGTGGCAAGGAAAGAAGTTGTTAGAACTATTTGAAAAAGCATTTATTATACATTCTTCAACGCATATTCCACATGCCCAGGATTCAACATATGGAAGGTTTGGATGAGCAGCAGATTAATGATGATAGAAAGATGCATTTCAAAGGCAGAGACATATCATGATCATCACTGTTTGGATGGATGTTGTCGATCACTTGTGGGTTTATGGAGCCATTATCTATCTACTCGCCACCTTCTCAAAAGCAAAAAGCATTGTTAATCAACCCAAAAAACACTCTTTATTCTGGATCTCATCCCAATCCCCAAGAACATCATCATCAAAATAAGGACAACATAGGACGGTGGTGAACAAAAAAAATTATATATGAACTATAAATCTCACCTAAAAAACTGGTTTTTAGTATTAAATTATACTTTATAGTAGTAAGAATATATACATTATCTGTTGTCGATACTTTCATATCTTAAAAATTATAATATACCTATAATTCACTTATATACTATCATATTATTATATCTATAATTTATATTATATTTTTAAAATGTGAAACTTTCAAATATTATATATTATAATATTATTGTATTTATTGTCGATGTAAAGTTTTAAAATATTATATACTGTGATACAGTTTGATCCGAGATCTTTGAAAAGTAATAAAAAATTGATATTATCGGTGTAGTAATTGGAGGAATGTAAGTTGCATAGGGTTTGAGATGACACAACTATATATGCATATGCCTAACCCATGTTGTTGATTTGGAGATGGTGAAAGAAAAGGTGATGATAGGGATCCCACAATGAGCGTGAACTATCACCTCCAGGTAGAAGAAGAAGTGTTAGCAATGAATGTGTGTTTTTCAATGAAGATAGGGTCCATGGGTGATGGACCACATGCTCATTAGGGTTTCCTTTCAGCCACGTACGTAAACATCTTTTTCTCATCTTGGACTCTTCCACAAGTGCCTCATCATCATTAATTTATTACATATAATCACTTTCTATCAGGTTTTATCCCATGGTTGTAGTTTTAGATATTTCCTTTGAGGAATATTAAGAGTAATTAATTAACAATGGGTATCATTTTCTAAAACAATTTTCCTAAAATCATTTAAATTTTGAAAAGAACAAATGAATGAATATTGAGGTTGCATAGGAGGTTGAATTTGAATGAAAGCAATTGTAGGTAGGTGTTGCAGACTTTTGAAAGGCATGTTTCAAAGAAAATGGAAAGTAGGCACTTATGAAGAAGTTGTAGAAGGTGTGAAGCTAGGTGGTGGTGGTGGTGGTGGTGGTGGTGGTGTGGTGCTGTGGTGGCTGCATCTTTCTTCTTCTTGCTTTGTTGATCCTTTAACTGGTCTTTTCATGCTTGGCACTGCTGACTGCACTTGAGCATTGATGGGATGTCAAATTCTTTTCTGTATAAAGGTGCCTTCCATGATTGCCTCTCACTACATAATTCTTCATTCAAAATTCACTGTCTTTTTCTCTTTTTCTCTTCCTGCAAAATCTTCATTTTAAACCCAACGTTTTCTGCACACTTTAAAAAGATAAAAACAAAAATTACGACCAATATTAACACCTTCTCCATTCTCAATTATGTGTTCAAATGCCTAAATTTATCAAGTTCAAATTTTTTATCAATTCAGAGTGTTACATTTTAGCAATTTTTCAAAAAGAAAGACACAGAAAAAATTTATTATCCCCATTTCGTTCACCAGACTGAATATTGTTATTAGAAATTCTTATTTTTCGTTTAGTATTGTCTTGTTATTAGAAAGAAAATAGGGTTTCAAATAAAATTTGTGACAAACCATTAGGGAAGTTATTATTTAGTTTGAGGTTAATTGTGATAAAAAAATATTTAATATTTTAAATAGTTTTATTTTATTATTCACTTTTTATCCTTTTTGTTCTCATAAAAAATATTAATTTATAAGATGGTGTAATGTTTCACATAGTTTACTAGACGATCTTTTCCGTTATTTTCTCCTATATTCTTTTTTTTAAGTTTATTTTATTTAAAATATTAAACTGTTACTTTTTATATTATACTTAAATTGTAATATATTTAATATATATATATATATATATATTTAAATAGAATTTAACAACTTTTCAGAAATATTAACGTAATTTAGTTAACAATTAACCAAAATATCAAGGACATATATTACATTTTTTTAAAATCATTTAACATTAACTTGATGATCTTCTTCCTAAGATGAATATTTATCTTTTCGAATAAGATATTACAGTAGTTATAATTATTTATAAAAATATTTTCTTGTTCAATTTTATCTCAAGATTTATTATAGTTATAAGAAATTTTCATCTCAATATATAAATAATGAGACTATAATGACTTGTTACAATTTGACCAATAAAAAATAAAATTTTATTTTAATAGTTGGTGATAATGGGGCCAAGAGAAGAATTTAGGAGTGATTAGACACAAAAATCACATGGTTAAGTGAATATAATAAGCAACACACATTAGATTAACCCACTCACCTCACATACACACATCATCATCATCATCATCTTTAACATAAACTAGGTGCTTTATTTACTTAAATTTATGAGAAGATTGATTATTTTTTTATGACTATTTTTATTTATTTTTAATATATTTTATTATTAAATTTACTTAAAATTTATAAATTAGAAAGATATTAATGCCTAATGATTATTAAATAATTAACTTAAAATATATTTTTAATAATTTAATTAAAGTTGTCAAAATAATTTATTTGGCTACGTTGTAAAATAGGCTATAATTTTTTCTTCCTAAGGCTAAAGGATTAACATGTTTTTACTAACATAATTAATTTAAAAATTAAAATTAAAAATGTTTTTAAAATTTAAATTATATTAATAAAATTAATTTTTATTTAAGATATAATAATTTAATATATAAACTACAAGAGAATGAATTTTTTCAATTGTAAAAGAAAATTAAAAAAAATCATTATCATTATTTTTTAATAATTTATTGAGTAAAAATAGTAATTAATATTAATGAAATTGAAATATGAAATTGTTAGAAACTTATTTTAATATTTACTCTTGAAATAAATATTTTCCAAATTAAATTATAATATATATATATATATATTAATAAAATAATATTACTTTTATTTTATGTAATAATAATTATTATTTTATAAAATAGATCATTCATAAGCTTACAACACAATCTAATTTAAATTTATGTAGATTATGATTTAAATGGTATAGACCAAAGTATGAATAAATCAATTTAGACTATAAATATTTTAACATAATTTAATAGATTTATCGAACCTTTTGATTTAACTTAGTATATTTCTTGAAACGATTCATCAAACTAAGTCTATATTCACATTTCAATATTCAATCACAATTTTTCATATATAATGAGTATATTAATTTTTATAACTGTTGCTTTAAAAATTTCTTATTATTTCCATTAACAAAAAATATTGTATGTTTGTTATATTCATTTCATATATTTTTCTGCTAAGTTATTTAAAACTTTATAGGATTCCATTATTTATAAGTTTTGATGTTGGGTGAAGACTCTCTCTTTATAATAAGATCTCATTTTCTTTCTAAGATTCGCAAATACAACCGAAAATTTGTCTAACAGATTTAACTTAAGAATTATTTGATACTAGATAAGGAAATTGATTTATACGGCATTAGGGGTTCTTCAATATGTTATTATAATTGCGATTGAATTAGTTCAAATTTACTTATATGATTCAACTAAAAATTCTAACAAGAAACTTTAAATATGTGTATATATTAATATAGGTCTTAATTAGAATGTCACAGTGTAACTTTATTTAGTCATGATGATGATAAATGAGGTTCTGTGTAATGGAATGATCAATTCCTCATCAGATAAAATATGTTTATATATGATTCTTCTGATCAGGTTTATAATTAGCTTGTGAGGTTCAAATTCTAATGATTAAGCTTTTTGAATTGTTTTTTATGTCATTTAATTTAAATTGACGAATTTTAGTTAAAACAAATAAAATATAATTTAGTTTAAATTTCATTTAAATATAAAATCTATATATAATAATAATAATAATAATAATAATAATAATAATAATAATAATAATAGAATAGTTTATGAAATAATGTTTAATTAAAATTTTCCCTTATCGACAGGTGTGTTTTGGTTTTGATCCTTAATTATTTATTTATCTTTTACTTTGGTTTAATAGAAATTTTTTTAAATAGTCTCTATCATAAAATTGATATTAAAGTTATTGTTAATATCATAAATTTTCTGTTCAAGTTATTTTAATGATATTATTATGAAATTATCAAATTTATGGTAGTATAAATTGTTAAATGAATTACCATGTCATCAAAAGTATCATATTATTAAATAATGTGGTCATGGATTAAAACAAAAAGTAATATATAACATGGACAAAAGGAAGTAACATATTTCTAAGTATTAAAAACAAAAAAATTAAAACTTAAAGTTAAAAGTAGCGTATTTTTTAGAAATAAGGGCACACATACAAAAAAAAGACTAAAATGATAAATAATATATATAAATACATTTAAAATATAAGAAAATTAATTGTAAATTTTCAATTATAGTTGCGACAACGACCAACGTCCTATCGACAACGACGCATTCCTAGGGTTTATGGATTTATGATATGGGGGTCTCCGTGAGTTTTTTAGGTCTGGTCTTTTATTTGAGGTTTTTTTTTTTTTTTTTTATGTAAAAGTAGAGGTACGAAAATGGGTTCTAACAAAATTGACCTAAAAGGTTTTGACATGGATTCAAACATTACCTACTTTAAATTCCCATATATATATTGATCTGTTATGATATAATCGAATAATTTTTGTGGCAAAAAGTTTGAGCTACATATCTGGAACCACAAAACCCTAGCTAAGTACTATAGAATTGCATAATTTTCTTCTTGAAAAATCTGTCTCCCCACCACCCTTTACCCTCTCTCACTTTGATGAACTTTAATAACAAATGGTGGCCACACTTGGGATATACAAATAATGACAGAAGAGAGAAGAGGGCTATTACACGTCCTAGAAGATAAGATAGCATGTGAAACAAGGTATAAATCATAGTCGATGTTGGATCATGTACCCAAATAGTGCTAGCTAGTAAGATACTCTTTAAATTAGCACATTTCTTGTAATATCTCAAATAATGTAAAAGTAATATCTCAATTAATGTAAAAGATAAATATTATTTTATTTTAAAAAATAAATATTATCAAAATCATAATTACTGTATTTATGATTATGTAATTAAATAAATAAATAAAATTGCTATAAAAAGGGTAGAGAGAAGGATCCGTAGGGAAAAGAGAAAGAGAGAAAGGAAGAGAAAGAAAGAAGGAGAGAGAAAGAGGAAAAGAGAGAAAAGAAGAGAGAGAAAGAAGAAGAGAGAGAAAGAGAAAGAGAGAGAGGAAGAGAAAGAAAGAAAAAAAAATTATCTTTGCAAAAATTTTGGTACCTCATCCGCAGCTCTTAAGGTAGGAAAATATAATATTATCATTAAATCTATTTTATTTTGCTTATAATTGTGGATTGAGGTGTCCCTAACCTCATTCTATTTATTTAGTTATTTGTTTATTTATCTCTAATAATGTACTGATCCTCTTTATTTATTTATTTTATCTCCAGTCTTGCACTGGTCCTATTTTACTTATCTCCAATTATGTACTGATCCTGTTTGTTTATTTTATCTCCAGTCTTGCACTGATCATATTTTACTCATCTCCAATTATGTACTGATCCTGTTTGTTTATTTTATTTTATCTCCAGTCTTGCACTGATCTTATTTTACTCATCTCTAGTTATGTATTGGTCCTGTTTGTTTATTTTATTTTATTTCCAGTCTTGCATCGGTCCTATTTTAATTATCTCTAGTTATGTACTTGGTCCTGTTTATTTTATCTCTAGTAATGCAGCGATCCTATTTATTAATTTATAGTTATATTATTCAATCATAATAATATCTATTTGTGAAGATTTAATGATATTGTAGATGGAGGTTGGACCTTGGGGATTTAAATGAGTAAATATCACTGTGAGAGTGATTAAAATTGAGCTCATTTATCCTGATTAGTCACTACAAATTTAATTTAAATATTTATAAAATAGAATGTGTTGAGGAAGTTGAAACATATATATCTATATATTATAAGATTGCATTATTGTAAATGATAAATATTCTCACTCCCTATTGTGATCTTTTGTGCATATTTTATTTAAACACCAACTTAAGTAGATGAAGGCGTCAAATATTCCAAATCTCTTTTCTGCAAGCATCACTGCCTTCTTTCCAGGAACTTTTTGGAACACGAATTTTATAGATAACTCGGTTACTTTTAGAGGGACAGGATTTTTAATAATAACATTTGTATCTGATATGGGAAATCACATTATGTTAGATGGACCAGTAGTGGTTACCTTTTGTATGCCTCCTACCTTTTTCCAAAACCCCTTAATCAATTTGTTTCCACCGACAATGTAGATACTTGTAAAATTGTAGAAAAAAGAAGAAGAAGGAATCAAAATAAAAATTCCTTCTTCTTTTGTATATCTTATATATAGTGATGTAAATTACTTTTACATATATGTATATTTTTTAACCTCGCTACTCTTATACAAATAATAATAATAATAATAGTAATAATAATAATAATAATAATAATAATAATAATAATAATAATAATAATAATAAAACGTCACATTAAATGGTATCGAAGCAACGTTTCATGTGTGACCTGTGAAATGAGTATATCCCGATATCTTATGAATCCTAAATTACATAATTTCATATGACAAATAATAGAAAGAACAATGAGTTGACGAAGCGGTACAAGTTATCCGAGATATGGTCGCTGCATTATTAAGGAACCAAAGACCCGAAGGAACTAATGGATCACAAGGTTTAGTTGAATTTAGGAGAAACAAATCTCTGCAATTTTCTGGAGGTTATAACCCATAAAAGTCTGAATTATGGATTAAAGAATTGGAAAAAATATTTCAAGTTATGAATTGTCCTAATAACCAAAAGGTGAATTATGTTGTGTTTATGTTGATAGGAGAGACTGAATATTGGTGGGATAGTACCAGGAGATTACTAGAATGAGGAAGAATAATCATTATTTGGGAAGTGTAATGATGTGAGAAGAACGAGAGAAATAGAGTTTATGAAATTAAAGCAAGGAAACATGACAGTAGGAGAATATGCCTCTAAGTTTGAAGAGTTAGGAAAATACTCTGCATTCTTTTATCACCCTGATGAAAGAATGAAGTGTATAAAATTTGAGAATGGACTTAGGCCCGAATTGAGAAAAGCGGTAGGAATATTAGAAATTTATGATTTTCCTACGCTTATTCATAAATGCAGATTTTTGGAAGATTTTGAAAATCATCAAAATAGTAAACCAAAATCTTTTGGACCCCAGCATAATAAAAGGAGACAAAATGAAGAAAAATCTTACAACCGCCCCCACTGGAGATCCCAACCCAATCAATTTTCTGTAGGAAATTTTAATAACCATATAAATAATCAGCTCAAGTATTTTAAGTGTGGACAAGATCATTATGCTAAAGATTGTCATCTTAAAGGACCTGTCTGTTTCAAGTGTGGGAAACCTGGTCATATATTTTCTGAATGTCGGCAACAAAAACCAAATGTTGATCCTTCTGCACCAAAAAGAAGACCTTCGACAACAGGAAGAGTATATACCATGAATGGAACTGAAGCTTCTCAGAATATTGATTTGATCTAAGGTATGTGTTTCATTAAAGGTAAAACTTTAAATGTACTGTATGACTCAGGCGCAACTCATTCATTTATTTCCAATGATTGTGTCCAACATCTTGAATTGCCAACTTCTTTTCTAGATACTAGTTTGATTGTTTCAACTCCCACAAGTAAGTCTGTAATCACCAATAAAATTTGTCTAGATTATCCTTTGTTTATTGAAAACAGGAAATTCCTTGTAAATTTAATTTGTCTACCGTTATCTCAATTAGATGTAATCCTGGGTATGGACTGGTTATCTTCCAATCAAGTCCTTCTAAATTGTGCAGAAAAATCAATAATATTTTCAAATTCTGAAAAATCTTTTGAGTTTCTCTACCAACTCAGTAAATGAGTCTTTAAAGAACAAAATTCAAGGATATTTGTTACTATCTTCTATGGAAGTAAAAGAGGAAGTCGATTTGAAAAAAATAGCAGTTGTTCAAAATTTTTCTGAAGTTTTCCTAATGATATTCCTGGTTTACCACCCAACAGAGAGATTGAATTTTCAATAGATTTAATGCCTGGAACTGGACCAATTTCTATGGCACCATATAGGATGTCCCCTTCTGAACTGACAGAACTGAAGAAACAATTGGAAGAATTACTTGGGAAACAATTCATTCGTCCTAGTGTATCACCTTGGGGAGCCCCTGTTTTATTAGTTAAGAAGAAAGATGGCAGCTTTAGGTTGTGCATAGATTATCGTCAGTTAAATAAATTCACCATAAAGAATAAATACCCTCTTCCAAGAATAGATGATTTGTTAGATCAATTAAGAGGAGTTTCTGTATTTTCTAAAATAGATTTAAGATCAGGATATCACCAAATTAGAGTAAAGGAAGAAGATGTACAAAAAACCGCATTTAGAACTAGGTATGGTCATTATGAATATAAGTAATGTCTTTTGGTGTGACCAATGCTCCTGCAATATTCATGGATTATATGAATAGGATTTTTCGTCCATTTTTAGATCATTTTGTTGTGGTTTTTATAGATGACATTCTTATTTATTCTAAAACTTTTGAAGATCATGCGGACCACCTTCAAGTTGTTCTTCAAATTTTAAAAGACAAACAATTGTATGCTAAATTGTCTAAGTGTGAATTTTGGTTAAAAGAAGTGAAATTTTTAGGTCATGTGATTTCCAAAGAGGGAGTGTCAGTAGACCCAACTAAGGTGGAAGCAATTCTACAATGAGATCCACCAAAAACAGTGACTGAGATTCGTAGTTTCCTGGGTTTGGCTGGATATTATAGGAGATTCATTAAAAGATTTTCTAAAATGGCTATGCCTTTAACCCAACTCACCAATAAAGGTCAAGCTTTTGAATGAACAGAAAAATGCGAAAATAGTTTTCAAGAACTTAAGAAAAGATTAACCACTTCTCCTATACTAGCATTACCTAACCCAATTGGACATTTTGTGATGCTTCAAAATGGGATTAGGATGTGTTCTTATGCAAGATAGAAGGGTAGTTGCATATGCCTCGAGACAATTAAGAACACATGAGAAAAATTATCCAACTCATGATCTATAACTAGCCGCCATCATTTTTGCACTCAAAATATGGAGACATTATGTGTATGGTGGTAAGTTTGAGGTTTTTAGTGACCATAAAAGTCTTAAATACTTGTTTGATCAAAAAGAGTTAAATATGAGACAGAGAAGATGGATGAAACTTTTGAAAGATTATGATTTTGAATTACATTACCATCCAGGAAAGGCAAATGTAGTAGCAGACGCTTTAAGCAAAAAATCATTACATGTCTCTTCCCTTATGATTCATGAGATAAGTCTGCTAGAAGAGTTCAGAAACATGAATTTATCAATTACCATGAACCCTGATAGAATAAAATTAAACTTAACTCAGATTACTAGTGGATTACAAAGACAAATTCAAGAGGCTCAAGTAGTTGATGAATTTATTCAAAAGAAAAAGAAGTTGATAGGACAAAAGAATGGAGAAAAATTTGGCATAGATAAAGCAGGAATTTTGAAATTTAGTGGTAAAATATGTGTGCCTAATAATGTAGAGATTAGAAAACTGATTTTAGATGAAGCACATAAGAGTAAATTGAGCATACATCCAGGCACAACAAAAATGTATCAAGATCTTAAGAAAATATTTTGGTGGCCTAAAATGAAGAAGCAAGTGGCACAATATGTAACATCATGCTTAGTTTGTCAAAAAGCTAAGATAGAACATCAAAGGCCTACAGGAATGCTACAATCTTTAGACATACCTGAGTGGAAATGGTTTACCACGAACAATTCAAAAATTTGATTCCATATGGGTTATCGTGGATAGGTTGACAAAGTCTGCTCATTTTCTACCTATTAACATCAGATATTCATTGGAGAAACTGACTAAATTATACATAAAAGAAATTGTGAGGTTACATGGAGTTCCATCTAGTATTATTTCTGACCAGGATCCTAGGTTTACTTCTAAATTTTGGGGAAGTCTACATCAAGCCTTAGGAACTAAGCTTCATCTTAGCTCAGCTTATCATCCTCAAACTGATGGACAATCAGAAAGAACCATTCAGTCCTTGGAAGATTTGTTGAAGATTCTGGTAGCTGGGACCGATACTTATCATTAATTGAATTTACTTATAAAAACAGTTTCCATTCTAGCGTAGGTATGACACCCTATGAGGCATTGTATGGGAGAAAATGTAGGACACCTTTATGTTGGTTTGAGACTGGAGAAAATTTAATCTTAGGTCCTGACATGATTCAACAAACCACGGAGAAAATTAAGATGATTAGGAAAAAATTAAGAACAACTCAAAGTCGACAGAAAAGCTATGGTGACAAGAGAAGACGACCCCTTGAATTCCAAGAAGGTGAACATGTATTATTGAAAGTAACACCGACAACTGGAGTTGGTAGAGTAATGAAAGCCAAGAAACTCACTCCTTGATTTATTGGTCCCTATCAAATTCTTAGAAAAATAGGTCATGTTGCTTATCAAATTTCCTTACCCCCTTTCCTTTCTAATCTTCATAATATGTTTCATGTGTCTCAATTAAGAAAATATATTTTTGACCATTCTCATGTAATAATGCCAGATACAGTACAATTAAAGGATAACCTTACATTTGAAACAATGTTTGTACAGATTACAGATATGAAGATCAAGCAACTGAGGGGAAGACAAATTTCACTAGTAAAGGTTATTTGGAATGAAATTACTGGAGATGCTACGTGAGAATTAGAAAAGAAAATCAAAGAAAGTTACCCTCTTCTATTTTAGTCGCTAAAAATTTCGAGGACGAAATTTCTGTAAGTATGGAAGAAATGTAACATCTCAATTAATGTAAAAGATAAACATTATCTTATCTTAAAAGATAAACATTATCAAAATCATAATTACTGCATTTATGATTACGTAATTAAATAAATAAAAAGAAAAAAAATTGCTATAAAAAGGTAGGGGGAAGGATCCGTAGGGAGAAAGAGAATGGGAAGAGAGAAAGAAAGAGAGAGAGAAAGGAAGAGAGAGAAAGAGGGAAAAAGAGAAAGGAAGAGAGAGAAAGAAGGAGCGAGAGAAAGGAAGAGAGAGAAAGAGAAAGAAAGAGAGAGGGAGGAAGAGAAAGAGAAAAAAAAATTGTCTCTACACAAATTTTGGTACCTCATCCGCAGCTCTTAAGGTAGGGGAAGAGAATATTATCATTAAATCTATTTGATTTTGCTTATGGTTGTGGAGTGAGGTGTCTCTAACCTCATTCTATTTATTTAGTTATTTGTTTATTTATCTCTAATAATGTGCTGGTCCTCTTTATGTATTTATTTTATCTTCAGTCTTGCACTGATCCTATTTTACTTATCTCCAGTTATGTACTGGTCCTGTTTGTTTAATGAGTGGGAAGAGAGAAAGAAAGAGAGAGAGAGAAAGAGGGAAAGAGAGAAAGGAAGAGAGAGAAAGAAGGAGAGAGAGAAAGGAAGAGAGAGAAAGAGAGAGGGAGGAAGAGAAAGAGAAAAAAAAAATTGTCTCTACACAAATTTTGGTATCTCATCCGCAGCTCTTAAGGTAGGGGAAGAGAATATTATCATTAAATCTATTTGATTTTGCTTATAGTTGTGGAGTGAGGTGTCCCTAACCTCATTCTATTTATTTAGTTATTTGTTTATTTATCTCTAATAATGTACTGGTCCTCTTTATTTATTTATTTTATCTCCAGTCTTGCACTGATCCTATTTTACTTATCTCCAGTTATGTACTGGTCCTGTTTGTTTATTTTATTTTATCTCCAGTCTTGCACTGATCCTATTTTACTCATCTCCAATTATGTACTGGTCATGTTTGTTTATTTTATTTTATCTCCAGTCTTGCATTGATCTTATTTTACTCATCTCTAGTTATGTACTGGTCTTGTTTGTTTATTTTATTTTATCTCCAGTCTTACACTGGTCCTATTTTAATTATCTCTAGTTATGTACTGGTCCTGTTTATTTTATCTCTAGTAATGCAGCGATCCTATTTATTAATTTATAATTATATTATTCAATCATAACAATATCTATTTGTGAAGATTTAATAATATTGTAGATGGAGGTTGGACCTTGGGGATTTAAATGAGTAAATATCACTGTGAGAGTGATTAAAATTGAGTTCATTTATCCTGACTAGTCACTACAAATTTAATTTAAATCTTCATAAAATAGAATGTGTTGAGGAAGTTGAAACATATATATCTATATATTATAAGATTGTATTGTAAATGATAAATGTTCTCATTCCCTATTGTGATTTTTTGTGCATGTATTATTTAAACACCAACTTAAGTAGATGGAGGCACCAAATATTCCAAATCCCTTTTCTGCAAGCATCATTGCCTTCTTTCTAGGAACTACTTGGAACACGAATATTATAGACAACTCGGTTACTTTTAGAGGGACAGAATTTTCAATAATACACTACTACAAATAAGGCTTTCCACGTCGGTTCGGAAGGCCTTAACGGTTCCGAACCGACGTTGTATCAGCGACGTTGAAAGTCAGACTTTCAACGTCGGTTCTATTTAACCGACGTGAAAGTCGATTTTAACTTTCCACGCGTTAAATAGAACCGACGTTGAAAGTCTCGAATTTCAAATCGAAAATTTTTATTTATTTCCAACCCTCTCCCTCTCTCTATTTATCTAGAAATCCCCCTCTCTTTTATATTATATTTTTATTAGGTATCATCTTTTTTTAAAGTTTAGAGCATTACCAAATTAATTTTTTGTCAATGACAGGATTCGAACCCAAGCACTGTTGGAGGCCGATACTCCAACCACTAAACTACTCGAATTTTTTGATAATAACTTACAAATAAATTATATTTATATACAAATAAATATATATCCGTGTAAATATATAAATATATAAATACAAATATATTTATATATTTTGATATATTTATATAATTATATATTTATATGTTGGATGTGAGGGCATGCTCGAAGGTGAAAGTGTGTCGAGTGAGTTTTCAAAATTTGATGTCAAATTTGTGAGCGAGTCTCTTTATATGGGTTTGTAATTTAATGACGTAATATAATATTTATAATTTATTAATGATATAAAATAAATATGAGAAACGTATCATTCGCTCAAGCGAAAAATACTAATTTTCGCTCAAGCGAGGCTTGAACGAGTGAATTTCCGTGAGTTTTAACGTATTTTCACTCAAGCGAGAGTCAATCTCACTTTCACCCTCGAACGCGCCTTCACATCCAACATATAAATATATAACTATATAACTATATAAATATATATATAAATATATCAAAATATATAAATATATTTGTATTTATATATTCTATATTTATATATTTACACGAATATATATATTTATATGTATATAAATATAATTTATTTGTAAATTATTATAAAAAAATTATAATAGTTTAGTGGTTGAAGTATCAATTTTCAACTCTAAAATACTCGGGTTCAAAAATCCGATTAGTGACAATTCTCTAACTTAAGTAAATTTTTGGCTGAAAAAAAATAAAAACACTTTCCGGAAAATATATATATTTACATGGATATATATTTATTTATATATAAATATAATTAATTTGTAAGTTATTATCGGAAAATTACAGTAGTTTAGTCGTTGGAGTATCAACTTTTAACTCTAAAATACTGGGTTCGAATCCTGTCGCTGACAATTCTCGAACTTAAGTAAATTTTGAACTGAAAAAAATAAAAACACTTTCCAGAAAATATATATAAATAAATATATATTTACACGGATATATATTTATTTGTATATAAATATAATTAATTTGTAAGTTATTATCGAGAAAATTACAGTAGTTTAGTGGTTGGAGTATCAACTTTCAACTCTAAAATACTCGGGTTCGAAATGTCTAAATTAAAAGACTTTCAACGTCGGTTCATCTAGAACCGAGCGTGGAAAGTGCTTTCTACGTCTGGTTGACTAAGAACCGACGTAGAATGTGTCTAACATTCCACTTTCAACGTCATTTTTTAACCAACCGACGTTGAAAGTGTATTTAACGTCGGCTCAGCTTTAACCGACGTTAAATGGCGACGTTGAAAGTATATTTTGTAGTAGTGATAACATTTGCATCTGATATGAGAAATCCCATTATGTTAGATGGTGATGTAAATTACTTTTACATATATGTATATTTTTTAACCTGCTTACTCTTATACAATAATAATAATAATAATAATAATAATAATAATAATAATAATAATAATAATAATAATAATAATAATAATAATAATAATAATAATAATAATAATAATAATAATAATAACGTCACACTTCTTCTACAGTTTTTTGTTATTGGTTTAAATATATTATAACCTATAAATAGGAACTCATTAAATAAGAAACTCTTTAAACTTAAACTCAAATTTTATGATGTTTTCTATAATTTTTTAAAACATATCAGAGAGTATATTAACCTAAGATAACTTGTTAAAATCAGCACTGTATAGGACAAAATAAAAAAATTTGATCAACCTATATTTTAAAATAGATCATAATTTTTAATTTAATATGATCTTATATTAAATTAATGGACTAATAGGTCACATATGACCAGATTGAAAATTAAAAAAAATTATATTAGTAAAATTAGTTTTTATTTAATAATTTAATATATAAATTATAGGAGAATGAATTCATTTAATCCCAAAATAAGAATAAAAACTTATTTTTATTATCATCTTAGTAATTTGATTTAAAATATTAATTAATTTTAATTATTAGATCTTGAAATAAGTTATTCTTTTATATATATATATATATATATATATATATATATATATATATATTCTAATATTTCTTCTTAAATAAATCTTTTTATCATATTAATTTATAATGCATATTTATATTTTTTAATAAAATAATTTTATTTTTATTTTTATTTAAAAAATAATTATTATTCTATAAAATAAATCGGTCCATAAGTCTATGAATTAGTATGACCTAAGTCCATGTAGATCATGACCTAAATAGGTCGGACCAAAATAGAGTTATTTTTATTTAGGACACAATTTATTAGTCTATCTGATAAATCTATCGAACTAAACATATTTTGATACCTTGTCTAACATTACGTTTATTTGTTTTTTTTTTAATTATTTTCAATTTTTAAATTTTAAATTGACAAATTTTAACCTAACCTAAGACCAAAACAGGCCAAGTCAAAATAGACTTAATTTAATTTATGTCATACTTATTTTTGTCTAATCTGATTGATTTCTTAAATCTTTTGAGTAAATAATTGAACTAAGCCTATTTTTATATCTTATTTAATAACACATTTGTTTGTTTTTATTTCAGTTTTTTAGTTTTAAAAACTAAAAAATATTTTATATGTTTTCAACTTTTTTTCTTTAATAATATTTGAATTTACATTAGGCTATTACATCACTTTGTCTTGATAAAATGATTAAAGTCATCTTTCAATTTTTACTTAATTTTTCATGGCATTGATCAAACTTTTAAACTAATTTTTAAATTAGAGTTATTAATTATTTTTTTAATCTCAAAAACAATTCTTTAAGATGGATTACTAAAACAATTTTTCACGCTTAAAAATTTAAATTAAATATGTAATTTTTTAAAGATTGATTACTAAAATTATTCTAATACGTTAATTAGTCTCACCTTATTTAAAAGTTGAAATTAAAAATAATTTATATATATTTTTCTTTCTGAATCTACTTCATATATTTAAAAGATAAAATTATAATAAATTAAAATTTTAAATTAAACAATGACGCGGACATAATTGACCATAAGTAGGATATGATAATAAATAATAAATATAAGATAGAGATATCTTGGATCTTACGTATCAAACAAAATTTATTTTTAAAATTTAAATAATAAAGCTATTTACATTTCATGTGATCCCAACTACCGTTGTTTATAATAAAGCTATTGAAATGTGTGTTTTTGGCATCTATCAAGAGTGGTGATCATGATCATCACCAAGTGTAACAATTAGCTTAGTTGGGGACACTTGTTGCATCGGTGTGTAGAGTGAAAGAAAGAAGCGACGCGGTTCTCATTTCACAAAGCCACTGAATGAAGTAGAAGATGAAAGCAGCATAAGATAGTTTGATTCATGGTACTTGTACGTAATATTTATTTTGGACAGATTCTAGCTAATTTCTCTCAGAGAATGGGACACACAGAGATCCGCAGGATATGTTTGATGTTGAAGAGTGAGAAGAGGTAGGTGAGTTAGAGATCACATAGGCATGTGAGGTGCCTAGAAATCAAATAAAATGGTTAGGTCTGTGATGGCTATAGTTTTGCTATCAGGACTCAAAAGTTAGAAAAGCACGGGGATACCCTTTCGCTGTCACAACTTAAATTTGAGTCCAGAGACTTTGAGTCCAGATACATTGATGTATCTGGAATCACGAATTTTGTAGAAAAGCATAATAATAATGGAGGTGTAAAATTTTTGTGTTTTGGACGCATGACATGCACAATGTGAGTAGCGATTTGCTAGCAGCGCAAGCACTTGTCTGCCAAAAGCTTACGGTTTTCAGATCTCCTTTTCAATCGTTTTCAGAATAGCTGTAGTCACCTTCTACAATTCTCCCCATTTCACCACGTGACAATGACGTCGTATCTTCTATCATCTAATTTATCCCCATTGCAAAATAATACCATACAATATCAATTGGTATGTTAAATCATATCATATGATATGAGTCACCCACCTGATTCTAATTATATGTACAACATAATAAATTATATTTCATCTCCAACATCTCCATAAAAAGAAAGATGAAATAAAATAAAAATGAAAGTTTGCATAATAGACCCACTTTATCAACGTATATCTCATACACCACTCTGACGCTCTAATATATATGTCAAAGTTAGAAATTGTTCTCTGCGACTCACTTTGCAAAAGCACAAACTAATTAAAATAAGTAAAGGCTACATCTCAAACATATTTTCTGTGTGTCTTTAGGATGACAAACTCTCTCCAAAATGATGGTCTCAACGACAACAACACGAGACGTATGATAAATTACAACGAGGGTTAGGGATGGATGAAAAATAAAACAATATATTAAAACGGGCGGTCCGTAACAAATTTTAATGGCATTGTTGTCTGTATATTTTAAAATAATAATAATTTTTATAGACTAAGAAAACAAATGAATTTTTATATGATTGAAATAAATATTAATTAATTAAAAATAAATAAATAAAAAATTAAACATAAAAACATACTTTTAAAATTTAAGTTATATCAATAAAATTAATCTTTAATTTTAATATAACGATTTAATATATAAATAATATGAGAAAATATTCATATTCACTTCAAAATAAAAATTAAAGACTTACTTTTTATTATTTTAGTAATCTAGTCTAAAATATAAATTTATTATACTTATTCTAAAAATAGATAAATTTTTATATATATATATATATATATATATATATATATATTAATAAAATGATTTTATTTTTTTATTAAAAAATTATTATTATTTTACAAATTAGATCAATTCATAAGTCTATAAACTAGTTTGACTTAAGCTCGAGTTAGACATGATATAAAATGGATTTGGTTAAAAGCTGACTTAATTGAGAGTTGATTACAACAGTTTTTTGTGTAACATGATCTATTTCTCATGATTTTTCGAGTCGGTTCATTAGATTAAACTTATTTTGTAAGGATGACGGGGATCGATCCGTCAGCTCGTTCTAAATATGATGAAACAGGTTGATATTTTTAGATCGTCAGGTCGCTTTAGCTCACCCCACTAACTCTTCAAGCACTATTATTTTCTAAGTTCTTTCTTCTAGGAATGGTTAACGCATCCTCTATTTTAGTCATTCGTTCAGTTAACCTTTGAAAACTATCTACGGTAGTTTGAACAAAAGAGTTTAAGATTGTAGTCATTTAATGTGACAACATATTTGTCATCTTGTGATTATTATAATTCATTAGTCTTATCAATTTTAAAGATTTATTTGTTATTGTACTTATATTTTCAAAATCCATATTATTTCTTCCAAAGTTTCAATCAACCCTCGATCGAATTTGATTTGATTAAGATCATTCATCCTACCAAAATTAGGAGTTGACCGCTAAGGAGGTATATCCCAAGGATATCTATCTGTTGTTGGTAAACCCTAATTATTTTGTTGTATGAAAGAACCAACTACATTTGTATTATTTTCTCCCAAATTTGGAAAAGTTCCACTTTCCATTATAGTGTTTAGATGAGGCATTGCATAAGTAGTTACTAGAGTACTCATTGTTTGCATTATTGATATCCACTAACTTTCATGAGTACTTGGGATATTATGTTCAATCATATTTTCCTGATTAGTGGGAATATCAGTTCCACTCACTTGGTTTATGACCATACTTCCAGTATCAGTATTTTGGTCTTCATTATTTTGATTAATATGTGTTGTTCCGACCATTAGTGTAGAACTCACTATTGAACTTTGTGTAGTTTGATTTGATATGATAATCTTACGACTTCTTAATCTCATACTCTCTCGTTGCTACTCAATTTTCATATGTATTATCACATTGGATGAGTTTTCATATGTATCTCACTCAATAAATTTTCAAATATCCCATTAGACTAATTTTTCATACGAATCATCAATATGATCCTATTAGGCGTGTCACATTATTTTTAGTAAAAAATTGTTTGACAATTTCATTATTCAAATTGTTCAATTTTTCAAGCATACCACTTTTCTAAGATGAACCATTTTATCACTTGTGGGTTATTTTTATTTAGACTAATAAGTCAAGACAAATTTCTACATGTTGATCAACGTTTCATTCAATAATTAATAAGATAAAGATATTTATCAAATTTTCTTGATTCTTAGTTTGTATTTTCAATATTAATTCAAACATTAAAGTACGGAAAAGTAAATTACAAAGAAAGGTAAATTGCTAGAAAGATAAATGACCAAAAATATAAATGACAAGAAACTTAAATTACAAAAAAGAGTAAATTACTAAAAATGTGAATTGCGGGGAATGTAAATTGTAGGAAACGAAAAGTGTTGAAAATGTAAATTATTGAGGATAAAAGAGAAAATAGTATAAGAAATCAATGAAAATTGTGACTTAAACTACAAAAAAACTCAATTGAAATAACATTTTTTGTCTTCATAACATTTTTCAAAATATAAGTGTTTTATTACAATCTATCGTCACCAATTACACATATTTGATCTTATTTATATTTTATTTTGTCTAACATCTAGGAAAATAAAATAAAATAAAAATGATTTCTTCTATATTAACCAATTTTCTCTCCTTTTTGAATAGTTATATTGTGACATGTAACACTTACAACTGTCTCTATCACGTCATGAAGTTATAACCGTTTTTGTCACATTATGAAATTATAATCACTTCTGTATATTTCTTGATTTTATCTCATTTTTGATATCTTTTTTATCTTTCATGATTCTATTAAGTTTTTGATTTACCATTTTTATTTTTTATTTTTTTCTTCGATCAATATGAATCTTTGATTATCTAATCTTCAATTTTCTCTAACCACTTTGTCTTTTCTTCAATTCCTATTCTATCACTTATTTTTCTTGATTTTTTTGTTCAAATCTCTCTATTAACTCTTTGATGTCTCAACTTTCATTTTTCGAACATTCTCGATTTTCTTCGTCTCAATCTCAATTTTTATCATTTCAATCATCAATTATTATCTTCAATTTTAATATTGTTTCAATTCAATTTGTAAATTTGTCAATCCATTAAAAAAAAAAAAGAGAGAGGTTATTACAACAATTATTTGAATGTTATTTTCTCTCCGAAAACTTGTTTTCTCGTAATCCCACTCTCCTGGGACTGGCTCTCCTTTCTTGTGCTTCCATCCCACTTCCTCTCCACTCCACTGCAAGCTTGTTTCAAATAATCTAATCCCTTTTAAGCTAGTTTCGTTTTTAGATTCGTTTTTAGAAACATATCTAATATATTTGACTCATTATAAGTAAGTATATGTACAATATCGTTATTATAATAAAAATTTTATTTTATAAATACTTATGACAATATTATATGTTTATTTTATTTTTTAATTATTAATAAAACATTAATAGGAACAAAATTAATATTTTTTATTTCTTATTTTGAAAATTTTAATGTAATATAATATGATTATTTTAATTAAGATAAATCATTTAAACAATATTACTTATTATATATTAAACTGGTGGACCAATTTGACATAATTCAGACTGATTTGGTTCAAGATTAACTTAATTTGAATAAATCTTATCTCACTCGTTTTGATTTAATATGACCTATTTTAGTTTAGTTTAACTCAACCTAATATATGTTATTCCAATCTGATTCTAAATATGTCTTAACATATTCAGCGTGACTTCGTTTTACCCAATTAATCCAATTAATCTTACCTCATTCAGAAAAGTCTAATTTAACTTAATTAAACTCAATCTATTATATCATACTAACTTCAATTGTCTCAACTTGAATAATTTAATCTAACCTATCCTAACGAGTTCTACACAAATAAAATCAATTTATATAAATTGATTTAGTTTATTTTCACGTATTCTAATTTTACCTAACTCAATTTAATCCACTTAATATATCATTATCAATATTTTTAAAAATAAATATTTTGAAACTCTCAATTTCTTAAGTAGTTTTTTTACTTTAAAATTTTATTTATGTACGTCTCTATAATTGATATAGACTTTTATTTCCATTTTTGTTATGTGAGGTTTCTTTTAATGTGAATTTTTTTACACTGACTCATAAATGAAGGTCAAATCCTCTATCCTGGACCAAATTGACAGATCAGTCATAGAGCATTTGTGGACTTTATGAGGTTTTGAGTAAAAAATTTTGTTTTTAAATATAAAAAGTTGGTAAAGTTTAAAAATATAGTAATCACTTTTTTATTAATTATATCTTTATTTTTATAATTATATTTATTATAAAGAGAAGAGATAATAAGTTATTTTACAATATTTTTGCTAACGAATATTAAAAATAATAAAGAAATTAATAGAAAAACAATTTAATAAATTTATTAATATAATAACAATTAATACTTATATGAATTTGTATAGTCAACCTTTAAATTTCATATATTTTAAATTAGAATAAATATAATCTAATTCACGTTTGTATAAAATTATCCCATGAACAATGCATTGAAGGTGTTGAGGCAAAATGAAAAGAAACCTATGTTTTTCCATTAAAATTTTAATTTCTCTTCATTTCATACTATTATAACATACCTCTCTTTTTAATTCACACTACTACAAAATATACTTTCTACGTCGTCATTTAACATCGGTTATAGCTGAAACGACGTAGAAAGTACTTTCCATGTCGGTTCTCAAATGAACCGACATTGAAAGATGAATATTAAACACATTATACGTCGATTTTTAGTCAACCGACGTAGAAAATACTTTCTACGTCGGTTCTCATATAAACCGACGTTTAAAGTATTTTTTTTTTCACTTATTGACACTTTCCAACCGACGTGGAAAGTCTTTTTTTTTTCACCCAAAAATTCACTTAAATTTGAAAATTGTCACTACAAGATTCGAACTCGGGATTTTAGAATTGAAAACTAATACTCTAACCACTAAACTATTATAATTTTCTGATAATAACTTACAAATAAATTATTTTTCTATACAAATAAATATATATCCATGTAAATATATATTTATTTGTATATATTTTCTCGGAAAGTATTTTTATTTTTTTTTCAGCCAAAAATTCACTTAAGTTAATGAATTGTCATTGACAACATTTGAACCCAGTATTTTAGAGTTGAAAGTTAATATCTCAACCACTAAACTACTATAATTTTTTTATAATAACTTACAAATTAATTATATTGGTATTTTTCGATCGAGGGTGAAAGTGAGATTGACTCTCGCTTGAGTGAAAATATGTTAAAGCTCACGGAAATTAACTCACTCAAGCCTCGCTTGAGCGAAAATTGGTATTTTTCGCTTGAGAGCGAATGACGCGTTTCCCAAATTTATTTTATATCATTATATAAATAAAATTATAAAAATTATATTATGTCATTAAATTACAAACTAATATAAAGATACATCCTCACAAATTTAGCATCAAATTTTGAAAACCAGCTCGACACACACTTTCACTTTCGAGTGTGTCCTCACATCCAACATATAAATATATAAATATATAAATATATAAATATATTTTGTATTTATATATTTACACGGATATATATTTATTTGTATATAAATATAATTTATTTGTAAATTATTATTAGAAAATTCTAGTAGTTTAGTGGTTGGAGTATCAGTGTCCAACTCTAAAGTACTGGGTTCGAATTCTGTCAATGACAATTCTCTTAAAAAAATTAATAAACTTCTAAAATATATAATATAAAGAGAGGGGAGACTTCTAGATAAATAAAAGGGTAAAAGGGTTGTAAATAAATAAAAATTATTAATTTAAAAAATCATACTTTTAACGTCGGTTCAACAACATACTTCGTCGAAAGTTTTATTTATAGAAGTGTCATTTTAACTCTTATTACCACGTCACCACATAATTGATCATGTTCACCGATAACAAACAATCTATGTATGCATTGAAAACATATTAAATATTTGTATGCACAACATTTTATCAATACTTCAGAGTAGGAGCAGAGTGTCCCACAAAAAATGATTGTTTTAATGAAAATTCAATGAATAATGGTGACTTATTCTACAGTAATAACCTGAACTCAATGATGCAGTGGAATGAGTTAGTAACAAATTAATAATAATAATAGAAAAAACGTCTTTATATATATATATATATATATATATATATATATATATATATATATATATATATATATATGAACGAGAGAGATAATCTAATTAAAATAAAGATTCAAAGCAATTTCACTATTTGAACAATTCATTTGAAGATAGTAATCAGTTATACATAAGAATTTTGATCCACAAAAAATTATACAATATTAATTAAGTTTTTATTCCTGAAAGGAGATATCCATATATCCTACAAACTCAACAATTAGAATTTTTTATAATTAAATATATTATTTAATATAATTTTTATATATAAAACTTTTTTAAATTGAAAAAAATTATTTATAAATTAATTTATCCAATTTTAATTAACTTATATATATATATATATATATATATATATATATACACAAGATTTACAATCAAATTATATTTTTATTTATATAATTTTTGCAAGAGTAGAGCCAGGGAACTGGCACAGACCATAACGCCTTGAAAAAAATAATTTTACATTTTTTATTATAAAAATATATTATAATCTTCTAAAAAAAGCATTTGTATAGTATTAACCTAAAATTCACCTTCACACCATATGGACCAAGATGTTTAATCTTTAATAATTCACTTAATGATTTTAAGAAATAATTTTTAAAGAGTTTTCCTACTATAAATAAATATTATTTTCCATCATAATTATATTATGCTACCAGTGAGAAAACATGAATATCACATTATAAAATATAGACTTAAAATAAAAATTAAATATTATATAAGTGTTTTTTTTTTCAACTAAAACTCATTTAATTATAAGATTTATTATTATTTTATTTTTTTAATTGAATTGAAAATTTTTAGAAAGTTTCGATTATAATAGTTTATTTTTTTAATTATTTAAAAAAATAATTGAATTGCATTTATTTAAGCTAATCATCACCTATTTGATTGAATTGTCAATTCTAACATCACTTACCAGTAACATGAAAAAAAAAGAAGTAAAAATACCTTTATCTAAGCATATTATACAAATAAACTTATATCACATTTAACTTAAATCTTAACACATATTATTACTTATTTTTATCACGTACAAAACTTTACATTTACATTATTAGTTATTTCTTACGTATAAAATTGCTATTGCATGATACTTCTTCTCTTCAATCCAACGCTATGTTCCTCCAATATTATAAGACAATATTCATCTCTTCTAATCATCATTTCTATACATCCATATACCACCAGAAGAATTTGGTCGGGTCTATACCTTGACAGCGTGCAATTATATTCTTATCATACTATTTTTCACATTCTTATTATTTTATTTTTTTTGTTTTCATTTCTTTCTTAAACATGAACCATTACACTATTCATTTAATCGTATAACTGAAAATATATTGTTCCATTATCTATTTATTTATAAGTTGTACATAATTTAAGAGTTAAAATTAATAATAATTTATATATATATATATATTTTTTTTTAATTTATTGGTTTACTTTTTAAGAATATATTTACAACAGACTAAAATTAAAAAATAACAATATCTCAAATGAGACAATTAACTATAATGATGTTATTATAGTGTATATAAGAGACTGAAAATAAATATTTAGTCCACTTCTATCCCTTAATCATTGATTGATGAGTTATATTTTAATATATATTTCTAAGTTCGAGTAATTCTTAAATGTAATTTATATATATTCTCTTTTAATTTATCGATGTATATTTTAAAGATAAAATCGTTATAGATTAAAATTTCAAAAAAATAATATCTTAAAATATTAATTGATCTAATAATATTATTAGAACCAAAACACAAGACTAAAACACTCGTATTTTTACACATAATCCACATATATTGTATTTTTTTTTCCTTAACAAGAATTGCAAGTACAGATTTTTTATTTTTTTTATGCTCTCCTCGTTGTACCCTAATTGTTTTCTTTGACCAATTCACTAAATGTATTGACTATTGTGTATAATATTCAATGAATGAATATGTACCACGGTTAGTGGTGAAGGGCATTCATAAAATGGTGGCAAAAACGAATGATGCTTTCCATTAAAAAAAAAAAAAAAAAGGATAATTTTTGTTACAATAACATCGCATATGGATGCTAAGTAAAGTTTGCGACAAACATTTATAACAAAGCGTGAGCGGTGCAAGGGCAAATGGAAAAAGGTCCTAATCAACCTTATAGTGCTCCTCATATTCAAACTAGATGAACATATAACATTGTTTTTTGCTTGAAATCAAATTATTCAGATTTTGATGAAACTATTGAAAGTCACATGAATCGAATCTTTCTTTACTTATCCTTGTTGGACCACAAATTTGTTTTGACCAAATGTCGCTATATTGACCCATTTTTCTGTTGACTATTTACTTGTCATTAATATGTAACGAATGAACATGTACCATCGTTAGTGCTGAAGAAGATATCCATAAATGACAGAGAATTAATCATTTTTTCCACCAAAAAAGAAGCTACTAGTTTAGTAAAAAAAAAAAAAACATGGCGCATGTTGTGCTAAATAAAGTTGCGACAAACATAATAAGATGAAAAGTTCCTAGCTAGGTTTCATGTTTGTTAAGATTACAGATAGATGCAACCATTGTAGTCTTTAGGGCTTACTTAAGTACTATATATTCCTGCTCTTGCAAGATGGTATCGTGTGTGTGTGTGGAGTTGAGCTAAGCCAAACCCTTAACCTAAATTGTAAGTTTGTTTCTTACTGCAAATTCTAAGAGTAGTAGTGTCTCTCATATTTACTTATATTCAACAAAAACATAGTAGTTGTTACTTTTACAAAAACATATTAATCAGATTATTATATATTAGCATAGAGAACCAAACACTTAATTAACCAAATTTACTAATAAAATAAATGCAAATAAATACATATATACTTTTCTACTATTTCATTTTATTTTTCCCTTTTATTTTATCTCTATACTATTTATTTATCTTTCACTCTCTATCTCATTCCTCAACTCATTTTTCAAGTATACCTATTTTTGGATATACATAAATTAAAAGATTTAAAATCTACATATATTTTTTTAAAAGTTATAAATAAATAAAAAACTTAATATTATATTTTTTATTTATTAAAAGTTGCTATATTTTTATATCTTCTTTTATCTGACTTTTCTTTAATTTCTTATTATTTTTTCTAGGATTTTAATATAAAAAATTTCTCATTTTTTCCTTTTTCGGAATCCACAAATTAGAAATTATCCAAATTTATGTTAAGCTCAACATATTAAATCTCATTCTAAAAGTTGTTTTCTTCAATAATTAATTGATGATTAAGTGATAAAGTTTTTTCTTCATCACTTAAGTAAAGTTCAATAGGAGGAAAACTGAGCTATTTCTATTGAAACAACGTTTAAACGTTAACTTAATGATTGATCAACGAAAATTAATTTTTTATTAGAAAAATATCTCTCAAACGACAATTTAAGTAAATAGTCTCATGTCTTCAAAAATTAATTTTAATTTAATTGTATTGAAATGAATAATTATTTTGTATTTTCCACTTTAGTTTTTAAAATTTAGATAAATTGATCAGAATAATATGAAGAATAGAAATGGTATCTTTATCTTATGTTGTGTGTATAACTATGAGACAATAAACGATAATAATAGTTAACTTGAAATAATATTATTTTATTATGATTTTAAATATTAATTAACGGAGAGATAATATTCTCAAATCAAATCTGTTTTTTTTTTTATTTAAGCGTGGATGATAATTACTATATTTTCACATTATATACGAAGATTTGTATATATTCATAATAACTATTTTTCCTTTCAATTTTTTATTTTACTTTTTCATATTCCAAAGTCCAAAAACATTATTTATAAATTAAGTTTTTACAGAAAAAAATATAAGCTGATATTAGAAAAAAAGTGTATATAAATTGCTTTGAATAGCATAAATGATTGATTGTTCTGATTATTTAATAGAAAGAAAAACACCTTTCTATAAGTGGCTAAGAAATGAAAGAGTCAAAATTAACAAATAGACGACTTTAAATAATAGAAAAATATGTCAAGAACTACAACAGATAATTTGATGGAGAGGAATAATAGATACGCTTTAAAACATTTTTGTGTGTGTGTGTAAAAACACAATAGAAAAAGAACTTGTGTGATATATATAATAGGTAATGCAATAAAAAAAAATGTTTTAATGCACCCATTTGTACTTAACAATGTAGATTATTGGTTGTTAAAATTTGATGACACAAACATTTGGTGGCATTTGCAGAGTGGAATCCCTCTCCCCAAGAAAAGAAGAGGAACTGTTTGATGTAGGAATAATTGTTGCACAACTAAGAACACTTCATTATCATCCATTTGAGAGCTTGATTTTAAGGAGGTGATGAAAAGTATGACTCCACTGAGCTACAATTGGGACAAAGTCAAGACACTTTTATTATGACATCTGAGGGAAAGCATGTAATTTTTACATAAAAGGGTAGTGACATGCCCTAGTTTAGACACAACACATGCACCTAGTTTTCTTAAGTGTGAAGAAGGTTATGGCAATCATAGCTATGGAAGTGATTGTTAGCATTTCTTGTGGCTCAATAGTAGGTCTCTTAAAGGAATCAATATTTCCTATTCAATATTTTATAAAAATCTTATGTCACTTTTGTATTATATCAGTGTATACATAATTCTATTTTCTCATATCATATTAGTAAATATTATCAATATAACAAAATTAATTTGAATATGATTTGTTATTTTTTGAACAAAGTTGAGTCAATGAGTAGGTGAAGATTGAGGGAGACATAGAGCAGTGTTTTGCTTTTGAATATTCCAACAAGAACACTTGTTACATTGAATCCACAGCATGAAAACAGAACTTGATAAAGGACCACCAAACCATTATTACCCCACACCATTAGCTTCAAAACAAAAGCTGACAATAGCACACTTAATGAAACAAAATGGATAATATAAAACAAAATTAAAAATAGAAAAGAAGAGAAATAAGTATATTAAATACGATGAAAACAAAAGAATTATTAAAAATGAAACTTTATTAGTCTCCTAATAACACAAAACAAAAGACTTGACGTAAGCATGAACATATAAGAGAGAAGACAAAACCACACCCTATTGACTGAGCAATTTTCAATATTCAATCATGTTTCTGCTTTCTTCCTACAAAGCATCATCCTTCCACTTCCACTACTACTACTTTCTTCCCCCCTCAAACTGATTGGTACAAAAATTAGGCTTCATTGAACCTGCAGCATCTCCTTGTTTATTCACTTCATCAATCCAAGATTAAGAATGAAAAAAAGTGGCTTTCACAGTTTTTGCTGTGAACATTGCCAACATTTTTCACCATAATTATAGTATATACCAACAGTTTGCAATATCAGCATATATTGATCACATTTTTCTCTTCTTATAATTTCCTTTGAAAATAGATTGGAATTAGAGATACTAATCAACCAGATTAATCGCAATGATGTGCTAAGCCAAGATGCACAAAATACCACATCTAAATAGAAAAAAATTGCAATGACAAAGCAAATGAACTGTTGTTTCAATTTTATTAGACAAAAAAATGCTGTTATAGCTAGGTTCTAATATTCCTTTTGATGCACAGTTTTAATCACAGAAAACCTTTTAAACCTAACATGAAATCTTCTGATTGAATGTTATAAATGAATCTTGCTATATATATATATATATATATATATATATATATATATATATATATATATATATATATATATATTGTGAAGATGTTGAGAAACTAAATGATTATGTAGAATGGTAAACAATTATGTGGTCCAATCTTCAACGATAATTTGAAGATAGCTCAAATAATGAGAATCCTGCAAAATTAGAAAGGTTCATCATAGAACATCACACTGCATTTTCGAAAGATTTAGGTGATCCCATAATATGTGATCTATTTTTGCAATGAGAAGGAACATGTGAAGGAAAATATCCTTCACAGAAACTTGGTTTATCATTCGAAATGCTAAAAATATCAGATAATTGTTTATGGTGTAAATCAGACAGCAAGGTGTCCACAATCAGAAATTTTCTATAAGGCATGGTATTCTTGTACTAACTTGAGAAATCATCGTTTATACTCCTCCACTCAAGTTTTAGAACGAAGATCATTCATTAATTCAAGAAACCAAATATTAAAAAAAGAAAACACATACATGGTGGAAAATTAGTCTAGTTCAATATAGTTAGAGTTTTTACATTATAAATACTTATAAAAATGAAAATTTAAAGAAAATTACTTCAATCTAAAGGTGAACAGGACTTAACTCATCCACTATTCAACCCAACCTAAATTTGATTCGGAAAGTTCCAAAATTTGAAACTAATTTAGAGTCTTATATAGTCAGATACAAATTTTTCAATCAATATATTAATAATACAATTTTACTTATAACAAAACATTTAATAAAGTTAATTATAGTTAAACTTTTATAAAGTTTTTGATTAATTTTGAACGTTGGCTTCTTAAGAAGCCTTTTTTTTTAAAGAAAAAAAAACTCTGAACCAAATTCTATATATTCAATGACTAATTAGTTTTATATACCTTATCTCTAAATTATTCATTATCATATTGATTTAGGCTAACTAAATTTCTTTCATCAAAATTAAACCCCTTTTTTTTCATAAATTCAATGTCTTGCGCTACGCAATCATTTGAATGGAAAAATTTAACTGATGCATGGCTTCCCATTGATACCACTTTGGCTGAACAATACTGGAAACCAAAGACGATATTTTTTTTATTTTTTTTTTGGGAACAAAAATGCCGTTTTTAAAATTTGCAACCCTAGTCTTCCATTATTCATTAGAAACATTTTCTGTCTTTTCTGCTCAAGAACTTCATGATCTCAAGGGGTTCTTGAAATGGACTATGACTCTCCATTTCCTACAGTAAGCTTTCATTTCAATTCGAATTTTGGTGAGGTTTTTTCTTCAAAAAATAATAATCAAAACAAGTTTTTATGTTTTGATTTGGATCATTCTTTCGAATTTGATTGAAAATTAGTAAATTTGTTCATTTTGAGTTTTGATCTCAAGGATCTAACCAAATTGTTCCACCCATTAATTGATATCTTATATTTTATATTCAAACAGCCTCAGAAAAAAATTTGATGACGAGAACCGAAACAGAATTAAAAGTACTAATAATTAGGGATTAAGACATCTGATTTCTAAGTACAGAGACCAAAACACAAAAATGATATAATTATAGAAACCAATTAAATGATTTAACCTCTCTTTTACACATTGATTTTGAAAACACACTACTACAAAATATACTTTCTACGTCGTTATTTAACGTCGGTTATAACTGAGACGACGTAGAAAGTACTTTCCACGTCGGTTCTCAGATGAACCGACGTTGAAATTGAATATTAAACACATTCTACGTCGGTTCTTAGTCAACCGACGTAGAAAGTACTTTCTACGTCGGTTCCCATATGAACCGACGTTGAAAGTCTTTTTTTATTTTATTTTTTACTTACTGATAGCGGTTATAAGGGAACCGCTATCTAATATAACCGCTATCTAATATGCACTTTAGATAGCGGTTCCCTTATAACCGCTATCTAATATACACTTTAGATAGCGGTTATAAGGGAACCACTATTATATCCTCTCAATTATGATCGATCATTTCAAGTTATGATCGATCAGAATCTAATTTCGCTCGAGCGAGGTAGTGTCGCTCAAGCGTAAATACAACCCGAGAATGCTAATTTTGTGCGAGGGCGTTTCGCTCGAGCGAGAAGGGTGTCGCTCCAGCGAGATACATTTTAGATAGCGGTTAACCTGGAACCGCTATTATATTGTTTCAATTATGATCGATCAGAATGTAGTTATGACCGATCGAACTATTTTAATCGATTAAATCTCGTTTCAATCTATTAAAACAATTTCTGCACAACCGCTTTAATCGATTAAAACTTATTTTTATCAGCTTAAAATTACTTGAAAAGTGTCACGAGAAAGTTTTGCAAGTATTTCAATCGATTGAATCGCGAAACAATCGATTAAATCAACTTAGAAGATTTTTTGTAAAGTGTTTTAATTGATATAAACGTTGTCGTATCGCTTAAAACAAATCAGTTAAAGAATCAAGAACGTATTAATGGATTAAAAGAAGTTTTAACAGATTAAAACTGCACTTTTAACAAATTAAAAGAATCTTTTAACAGATTAATTAAACCAAGCAGCTTTGAAAATCTTCTATAAAAACAGTTTGGCTTGAACTTTTTTAACATACATTGAATATATCATCTTTTACACATCCTTGAGCAATCAATCAATCGCTAATTGCGACCGAATTAAAGTGGGGTTGGCTCGAGGTTAAAGTTCGACGTCACTAGGGTATGCGTTAGGGTTCGAGCTCCGCTGGGTTTACGTTGGGTTTCACAAGCATGACAATTGGGTTTGGCTTGACATTGGGGTTCGATGTCGCCGGAGTTGGGGTTCGGCCTCGAGTTCGTCGAGGTTGAGGTCAGGGTTGAGATTCGAAGTTACTATTTGACATTTTTCTAGTAGTGAAATTTACACTGATATATATTTATTTGTATATAAATATAATTTATTTGTAAGTTATTATCAAAAAATTCAAGTAGTTTAGTGGTTGGAGTATCAGCCTCCAACTCTAAAGTACTCGGGTTCGAATCCTCGCCAATGACAATTCTCTTAAAAATTAAAAAACTTCTAAAAAATATAATATAAAGAGATGGAGAACCTAATAAAAATATAATATGAAGAGAGGGGAGACTTCTAGATAAATAAAAAGGAGGTATAGGGGTTGTAAATAAATAAAAATTATTAATTTAAAAAATCATACTTTCAATGTCGGTTCTAATAAACCGCTATCTAAAGTAAAAACTTTAACGTCGGTTATTAAACCGACGTTGAAAGCCTTCCAGAACCGACGTTGAAAGCTTTATTTGTAGTAGTGACATTGGAAACAAAGAATATATTTTGCTATTTAATCCATTAATTATAACATTTACCATGCAAAAAATAGTTGTTGGACATACGATTAAGAAAAATTAAATATTCAGAAGCAAAAATATGTATTAACTTTGCAGCATATGCATACTAACTTTATGCATAAACTCTCAAAGTCAAATATTTGAGAAGTTTGTTTAAAGTATACCAGGTTTTAAGTATTTGCAAGGAAATTAAAATAAAAAGATTTTCAAGAGTGAGATACCAAACTTTAAAATATTTATGAAATTTTTTTCATTTATAAGTTATTAAATTATTATATTTCTTTTTAATGTAAGACATTAACTCACATTTACATTCTTAAAAAAAACAAGTCTAAATATACAAGATGATAAGAAAGAAATAAGATAAAGAAAACACAAGTAAAAAAAGAAATAACTGTGAAACATAGAAAAATACTCAAAAGAAAAGGAAGATTATATGAAATGACTTTCAAATCTTTAGTCTCGATCAATTTATATAATATAAACTTATACATAGTTATAAATCTTTTTCTCGATTAATATATATAATACAAACTTTTTTATATATATTATTTACATTGGGAAGAGTTTAGCACAATAATAATAATAATAATACTAACAAATTATTTATCATTACTAAACTTCAATCATGTTCAATCTAGTAACAATTTCATAATGATTACCCATCTACTTTTAAACCTAATTTTTTTTTTCTCGTATACATTGAATGTGATTCAATTAAACAATATAACATTGAAAATGTAAGTGATTATTGACTTTATTTATAACTAATTTCTAGTAAAAAATTTAATCAACCAACTTTAACGAAGTATTTCGTCTCAATCATATTAGATGCTCTGTTAAACTTAAATATGATATTTTGTGTACTTTTTAATATTTTATGATAAAACAGGAGATATAAGAGAAATAAAAGTAATTAATACGTAAAATATTAGATATTTTCAAGCAGTAACACTAGGAAAAAAATTTATAAAAGCTATATAATAACATCACGTTCAACTAAAATTTTTAAGATATTAAATGTGTGGGTCTATATTCTTTGAACTCTAACAGGAAATGATTCAAACTTGAATAGTTTGTTTTTGCAAGTGTGAGAAGTTTGTGGGGACTATACGATGAAGAGTTGATTTCATGGTGAGGATATGCTTATGCTAGCTTGTTAGGTGTCCTTGTATTCTCCATGTCATGACTCCCACTTCTGATGTGTAGAAAAGATGCTTACTGCTTCTTCCACTAGTGTGCCCTTGTGATCCCTTGTGACCATCACGTGTACTAGTCCCTACATCATTCTCACTCACCCTTCCCCAAACTCATTCCCAAATCATGTCATCATCTTCATGAAAACACAACATCATATTCAAGAATGGTAGAGTTGTCTTTCAAGCCATCAAAACTTGTTGTTTGAGTAGTTTCTTCCTTGCTATGCAAGTCTCTTTCACACGTCTGTTCTTCCTTAAACAACAGTTTTATTCTTTTTGGTTTATAAGAATGGTTTTGTACTTCCTTTCTTTCAGACCTTCCCACGAACCATCACCAATTGGTCTGTACTTGAATACTGATCTAATAGTCTATCACTTAATCATAGCAAAGACTTTGATACCAGTTATTAGAACATACCCTATCTTGTCCCGTGCTTTCTACAGTTTTCTTGCACGGTTTATAACAAAAAGGATAAAGGAGAGAGAATGGTGTTGACCAATGATGACAAAAAGTATAGAAATGGAAACTATGTTTATCTGAAGAGGTAGTTTTTGAAGTCGAGTTTGACTAAAAGCATAGAAAACATAAGTATTGAAATCAATGTTGATTGAGAGTGTAATGAAGAAGTGTGGTGAGATAAGAAAGAGGAGGAAAACCACTGAAGAAACATTTTGATTAGGTTACTTTTAGGGTAGGGGACCCAAAAATTTGACTATCTCTCACTCAACTCCAACACCAAGAGCCTTATAGTAGGGGCCGCACCCGCCAATCACTCTCCATACACAAAATGGAATTCTATTCCACTCTTTCTAAACCTCACAATACTGCCTTCACCTTAACTTCTTAACTATATTCTCATTCTTGGATATTTTCCAATGAGTTAATTATATCAAAAATATAATATCACATTTAATATAAATTTGTAAGCTCAACTTTTTTTTTTTTATTCCATCTAAAATTTAATTCACTTTTGTTTATACTCTCTTTATATTTCTTTCTTTCGTCCTGAACATATTAAGAGTACACTTTATTTAGGAGAGAGAGGAAAGAAATTGAGTGTTTGTTTTTTTCTTTAAAAAAAAAATCTAATTATATATTCTCTCTCTATCGTGATTTTACTATAAGAAAATACTAAATAGAACTTCATTTAATTTCACTACAGCAAAATAATGTGATGATAAATCCATTTGTTACAGCTTCTTTTCGAAAAGAATAACTTGTTTTTATTTTATTCTTCAAATTTAAACTGTTTTTTCAACTTTTAAAATAATCAAAACTTAAACGAATCTAAAATCTTATTAAAATCCAAAGTTACTATAAATATTTTTTCTTTAGCCCAATAATATCTTCAATTTCATGATAAAGGACCCTTTTTGCTTAGTAGAACAAGCACACCACCATTTATTTCTATATTTGTGAAAAAGCACAAGTGCTACAAATTTCATGTGTGTACTTCACACACACAAAATAAATAAATAAATATATATATATATATATATATATATATATATATATATATGTATATATTACATGTAAAAGTATTAAGTTAAATTTTTCGTAACTTTTTGTCCCTATAATACCCTATATTATTTTTGTCGATTAATAGATTTGAATATAGATCTTTGTAGGTTTTCCATTTTAATATTATAGGAGAGAATTGACAATATCTACATCTTCTAATATAATTTTCACTATTAGTCACAATTTATTAAAAATAATAACAAAATGATAAGATTCGTACAAAATCTTAATTAATTTCAATCAATAATAAAAAAAATATTTAAAAGGTTTGTCACCATATATGTTATTAAAATTATTCATAAGAACTTGTATAATTATACCCATGCAAGGTAAAAAAAATATATTTTGGACGTAAATATATATATATATATATATATATATATATATATATATATATATATATATATATATATATTCACAGCATCATAAAGAAGAAATCATAAATATAGTAAAACTTGTGAACCATATTTGAAGGTTGAGACATTAAAAGTTGAGTAGTATGATAGTTGACAGTGTCAATTGAACACGCATGATAATGTTATATACAGAAGAAAAATGTATATGTAATTGTAATCATATCACCATATACATCTCAACTCTGAAGTGATTACTCTCCATTAGTAAAACAGTAGATACCTTGTGCACAAAAGTTATTTGAAATCACTACAAAAAAATTTCATATATTGGCAGACAAAGAAATGTTGATTAATTATTAGTGTCTATATCTGCTACATTAATTTCACTTGTATAAACATTATACCTTGCTAACCTTTTTATGTGAAGATAATACATATCAGTTCTCATGACATTTGAAAGATTAAAAAAAAAAAAAAAAAGTAAACATATGAGAAATAATAATTCTTCCTATAAAACTATTGTGTTTTTTTTTTCTCTTTTTCTTTAATTCTTTCTTTCAAAATATTTCCCTATGTAGGAACTGTATAATAGATATATAATAGTTCGTGTTATTTGAGCTAATTATCAAGTCTTTACATTTATATTTCCACGTTTGGGTGAAACCGATTCATTTAACAACTCATTGGTTAAACCAATGATTTAATATCACCATCGAGTGAATGTATTTAACAGAATAGTAACCTTATCTTCGTCATCAGATTCCTAAAATTAATTATGTTCTGTGGTTCAATTCTTAGGGCATATTGATAATTGATGTGGTATTAAATAATATATTATTAAAAAATAATAAATAAATATAAAAGGATGAAAAAAAATAAAAGGGTGAGAGAATAAAATTATAAATATATAAGTAAATATATACAATTATTATTAAGTTTTAGAAGACAAAATTATAAATTATATAAGAGTTACAAAATTGAGGAGAGATTGAGAAATTATAAATATATTAAAATTTGGAGGACGAAAATCATAAATGACATAGGAGTTATAAAACTTTTGGAGATCACACCTCACCTTAATTCTTAAGAAGATCTCATCACTGCTTACATAAGTAAAAGAAAAAAATTTATAAATATATAAACTACTCGTTACTTTACTGGACTTTTTTAACATATTAGAACAAATTTTAATAAATAAAATTTATATCTTTATCTTGGACTATATATTATTTCAGTTATTCTGTTTTTAAAATAAAATTATTTTTCTCTATGAACTTCTTTTCCTTAAAACTCTCCAATTATCTAAATATTTGGAGCTTGATGATATATAGGTTTGAAAAATGAAAAATTTAAATGTTTGAAAATCAAAACTTCAGTGAAACTTAATAAAATTGGAAGGTTGAATGTAAGAGTATGGTTTAAAAATGAAAAGTTTTTATTTTTTTTTATTGAATGAAATTTGATGTTTTGATAAGTGAATAATGTTAAGCAAAATAAGGTTTATTAGTCAATATTTTAAGAGATTATTACTCGCTTTTGTTAATTTAGAAACTAGCGAGAATAATAGTTTTATAACCAAAATAATGGTTTATGGAAAAATGAAAAATAAAAAGCAGCTAAGGACACCCACTACAAGGAATCAGGTTGCCTATAAAAGGAGTAACTCCTTCAATCTGTCCATGCCTTCCAACCTTTCCTTCACCTTCTGTACTCTGCCTTTCAAAATAATACTCCTTATTCTCACCCTTTTTTTTCTCATACAAAGCACTTTCTTCATCAAAGTAGAAACCATGGTGTCAAAACCTGGTGGCTTCTATGAACAAGGGAGCTTTCCATCAATCAAAATCCTCATACTTTTACTCCTTAATTCTATACTTCATAAAGCCAACTCAGGCTGCAATAATAACTCTGCTTCAAATTCCTTAACTCCATTTCCACCTCATGAGATCCTCTCATCATTGCAAACACTGCCTCTAGATGGCTACTTTAGCCTGAGTAATAATGAGGATGCTGCCAAGGACTTTGGCAACATACACCATTTTCCTCCCCTAGCAGTGCTGCATCCGAAAGCAGTTTCTGATATATCACGCACCATAAAGCATGTTTTTGAAATGGGGTTTGCCTCAGAGTTGAAGGTTGCTGCTAGAGGCCATGGCCATTCCTTGCAAGGCCAGGCACAAGCACATGGAGGCCTAGTCATTAACATGGAGTCACTGCAGGGCCCTGAAATGAAAGTTCACATTGGAGAGTTCCCTTATGTGGATGTCTCAGGGGGAGAGTTGTGGATAAACATTCTGCATGAAACTCTTAAACATGGGTTGGCACCAAAGTCATGGACAGATTACCTTCACCTCACTGTTGGAGGCACTCTTTCAAATGCTGGTATAAGCGGGCAAGCCTTCAAACATGGACCTCAGATCAATAACATCTTCCAGCTTGAAGTGGTCACAGGTAACTATCTGGTCAAGCACAATCTATCTCAATTTCTCCACCTAATAGGATGCTGTATTTTGTAGTAACTAAGGTTTTCTTTTAGAGCTTGTTTGGGATAGTTTGAATATAATAACTCTTAGTAAGACATTAAAAAACAAGCAAATACTTCAAAGAAATAGATAAATTTTGTTATCATGCTTAATGAGAATAATAGTGCCCTCTCTGGAGTGTAAATGGTGCATTCTAGAAACTAGTTAACCATTTTGTGTGGCATCACCTTTGGTTTTTCATCACACTAATCTGGTTTACAAAATTTTGTTGTAGGAAAAGGAGAGGTGGTTACTTGCTCAGGGAACCGAAATGCTGACCTTTTTCATGGTGTACTTGGAGGTCTTGGTCAATTTGGCATCATCACAAGGGCTAGAATTTCTCTTGAATCAGCACCAAAGATGGTGAGTGTACATTCACAACTCTAATATAAGACAAAAAAAATTGTTCACCAATAATATTTATTTTACGACATGATCGTTATGGCAGGTGAAATGGATTAGAGTGCTCTACTCAGAATTCTCTATATTTACAAGGGATCAAGAGTATTTAATATCACTTAAAAACACATTTGATTATATTGAAGGGTTTGTGATCATAAATAGAACAGGCATCCTTAACAACTGGAGATCATCCTTTGATCCCAAAAGCCCACTTCAAGCAAGTCAATTCAATTCTGATGGGAGAACCTTCTACTGTCTTGAGATGGCAAAATACTTCAACCCTGATGAAGAAGAATTCATGAATCAGGTAAGCAACACCAAGCACTCATCAGCTGCATGATCAGAATTATAGCATTGGTTGTAAAGAAAAAGTTTAAACTCCATCACCTATGTTCAAATGCAGAGTGTTGATCACCTACTGTCAAAGCTGAGTTACATCCAACCAACACTCTTCCTATCAGAAGTTTCTTACGTGGAATTCCTGGACAGAGTGCATGTTTCTGAGAAAAAGTTAAGTGCAAAAGGCTTGTGGGAAGTCCCCCATCCCTGGCTGAACCTTTTCATCCCAAGGAGTGAGATTCATGACTTTGCTGAAGAAGTATTTGGCAATATTCTTAAGGACACAAGTAATGGCCCCATTCTCATTTACCCCGTCAACCAAACGAGGTATATGGCTTTTCAAACAGACACAAATCAACCAGTTTAAGTCTATGGATTGTCACTGTTAGAGTAAATATTTTTTACACTTCCGATGACTTTTAGGATGGTAATTATGTTAAAGATTTGAATGATCATGCATTTTCAGGATAAAAGACTTTTACACAGTGATTATTATAGAAGTTAAACAAACTTACCGTCATACATTTGTATTGAAATTGGACAACGGTGAAGAATTGCTTTGTATTGTCACTACATAGTATGCTTTCTTATTATTATAGAAGTCAATGAACTTATCAAATATGGCACTTTGAATTCTCATGATCTGAATCTTTTTTGTACTCTTTGTTGTTACAGGTGGAACAGTAAGACATCTTTGGTTACCCCAGAGGAAGATGTTTTTTACCTGGTGGCATTCCTATCCTCAGCAGTCCCAAATTCCACAGGTGCTGATAGTTTAGAACAGATTGTGGCCCAAAACAAAAGGATCATAGAGTTCTACAGCCATGCCCAACTGAAAGTGAAGCAATACCTTCCCCATTACAGCACACAGGAAGAATGGGAAGCCCACTTTGGGTCACAGTGGGAGGCATTCGTGGAAAGAAAAAAGGCCTATGACCCACTCGCACTGCTTGCCCCTGGCCACAGAATCTTTCAAAAGGCAGTGTCTGCTTCATGCTAGCCTTATGGTGTGTGAGGTTGTGAACTAATGCTAATTAATCATGTTTGTTTCTTCCTTGGCCTTCCTCTCAATAATTGTGAGCGTGGTCAATGCATTTTCTATTCAACAGGAGGCTTGCTTTTTAGGTCATCATTACAACGTTGCTTCAGGAAAACACCAATAGTGAGTTGGTGGTGATACTTCTAAGGCTAAATCTTAGGGCCACCCTTGTAAGAGAAAAATATCAGCAAAGAAAATTATTATTAAATGTAAAGAAAAGGTTAAATAAAGAGAATTATTATTTAACTGAAATAACTAACCTTTTTGTTTCTTTAAACTTTCTTTCTACTGTCATAATCATACAAATAAAGCAAAGCAAGCTAGCTCAGAGAGGGGGGAAACTCTGTCTAGTCAAATTTTCTATTAACCGCTTTTCAAATGCCTATACAATTAGGCACTTGAGTCTTATAATCTTATTCTGCTAGAAGAAAAGGAGCTATATATTGTTCATGGACTCTGATTCATAATCAGAAGTCAAATTTCAATACTCTGTTAGATTTTTTCATGTGATCAAACCATCTTGACAACTTTTTGTCATCTCCTCAATAGATACTACTGACTTTCTCCAAAATATGTTTATTTATTAGTATAATCTATCGAGAATTTAATTGAAATAAATGGATAATGTAATATTTATTTTTGAAAAACATTAGTATTTTATATAACTTATTCAAAGAATCATATTTTTATCATCATCTGGTTCATTATTAATAGTGTGAAATTCTTTACATATACTGTGTCAACAATCACATATATACTTTTATAGTTCATTAATCAAAATTTATTCGACAAGCACTTTCCAACATTCACCATAAGTAGAATTGGTGTTATACACAACTTAATAAGCCCTAACAACAGACAATACATATCACAGATCATGGATATGGATCTCCTGCAGTTCATCATTTAACTGCTCCCTATGCAGTTTGAATCCAATGGGCTTCATTAACATACAATTGTTTATAACTATATAATATAACGAATTTAATATTTTAAGAGCCTAATACCAATGCATTTTGAAATGCAACTGCCAAGAAACTCACCTCATCCACCTAGATCCCACTTAATTCTTCTTCATCACTTTATGAAACTAACCGAAAAAAAACGAAACACCTGAGTATATAGTACAAAAAATTCATTGCCATACACCACAAAAGAAAACATTTTCAAAGACCAACAAATAAATTATCTACTTTTGCTAAAATTCTCTCGATAACCCCCGACCTATACAGCATACAAAGTTTTAATTCCATCTTTCCTTCCAAATAGGAAAAGTATTGCACCATTTTACCGTAATTAAATTTGACCAAAACAAAAACAGTAGCGAAAATTCAAGGATAAGTTCTTACCCAGTAGAACGAAACTTTTAAATGTTTCCTCTTAACAAAGGCAAAGCAAACACTACGTTACGGACCAACTATTTTTACAAGAAAATCATCTAGCGATGATACAAACAAGATTTTTTCAGTATTAGACGACTTTGATTTTTAACTAGTACCAGCTAACATTAGCTGGAAACACATGGTCTTCCCAGCTAAAAACAAGTTGCGAATAATGGTCCGCATAACAGCACCACTAATCATTCCCCCTCAGTAGCACCGCCAGTCCAGCCAAGCCCAGGTCTGCTTACTTGACCCTGTGGTTCTTCATAATCTCGTGCATCACGGATTGAAGCTTCAAAGTCAGTAGAATCACTTGCAACAGGAAGAAAGCTACTGATATCATCCCTGGCACCAAATCCTCCAGCCCGGATAACATCGTCAGGTGTTATGGATGCCTCCATGTTTACATCCCCAGATGGTTCAATGTCCTCCAAACGTGTACCCTTTGGACAACTTTGGTCACCTTTCCAATCAGCTGCTATCCTTGTTTCAGTAACATCTCCTGAAGATCTTGTAAAATTTTTCAAAACACCTTTGTCCACACCAATCTTTGGATGATTGGTGTCAGCCAATACATTGTCCACATGAGTGCTTTCCTTATTATCTGTTAAACTCACAATCAAAGTCTTGAGCAAGGGCATCATGTAACAGATCAGTACATCAAATGACAAAAAAAAAAAGTAAAAAAAAAAAGATACAGAGTTATTAAAGATGTCGCGTTAGGTAAACACCCATTTCCACCTTATCTCTAAAGTAGTTGGAAATTGAAACAAAATTTAAATAATATAGGTGTTTGCATAAAAAGCATATCCAATTTATTTTTACTTGTAGTCTTTGACTCTTTGAGAAGCAGTTACACATCACTTGAACAAATGGCTTGCTGTCAGTGATATGCATTATATATAACTAAATAAAATGGTAAACACATGTCAATGAACTCATACTAAGACTTCAAAAGACCAAAATAGAGAAGAAAAGCTTGAACCAAGTGCAAAAAATTTTCGTAGAGCAAAAAATTGCATCCGGATGAATGGTTTAAAAATTCTAGCATGCTATTGCTTTGACATGCTTCATTCATTGACTATATAAACAAACCAATAATATATATATATATATATATATATATATATATATATTGACTCCCTTACTTCCACAAATGTAATGATGTATCAACCATTTTCATGGCTTTATTACATTTCTACAAACATTTGCACCTAGCTTCAGCAGTGTAAATTGATCGACATAATCTATATTGTTGAATGCACCGTCAAGTATCAACTTTACATAGTAATATAAAAAATCATTCCAGAAGGACAAGTGAGCTTCACATAAAATAATGATAGCCCTCACCATTCAGCATTTTATCTGATTTATTCTCCATGAAAGATAAAAATTTGCATTAATAGATGCACATTGTATTTCTATGTAGGTTCATTCACTGTCTTTGTAGGACCGAATCTTCCCGTTCCACAAATCTTCTGAAATCCTTACTACAGAAAGAAGAAAATTACTTTATCAATGTCCAATGTATATAAGTTGCATGATTGCATTATAAAATCACTCCAAAGCAGAGGACTTTCAAAACAATTGAAAATAGAAGGGGGGAAAGACCCCACTGTGACTATAATATCTATCAAGAATTATGACAAGGTATTGATATTTGCTTAATAATGAAAGACTAAGCGCCAACAGGATTTGGAAAGTTGGATTCCCCTTGTTGAAATACTAGTCATTATAGTTATCAGGATTTATTATTCTTTATGTTATGTAGTAGTACAAGTGAATTATTGTACATAGCATCTTATAATGGATAAATAACGCAAGGATGCAAGGTTACACTCATGCAAAACTTACTTCCAAGGACTTGGATCGTCATTAATATTTTCCAGATATTACAGAGGCTCACTTTACTGCTGGGGTGGCAAACAAGTACAAAAGTATGCATTACACATAATAAATGAGAACATTATGCTTCTGCAAGGATGAACAATACTGTAGACTTGTTAAGGGGGCAGAATTATCTCCCCATCATTCATCCAAACATTTAATTTGTACTGAGTTGTTTAGTCGGTTACTGCAAGTTGGATGCGATAGTCACTAGAGTGATTTGATTAACATCCGGGCATACATCATAGCTGCATAGGGTGGGATCAATATCTTCAATATCAAGATATGGAACATATCCATATATTAACCTATCCATATAGTAACCTATCCAATGCAAATTGAGTTGGGTCTCAATCTAAATGGATGTCCAAATTCAAGATAATTGAGTTGTAATAGGACAAAAGCCAATTTTTAAAAATGTAAGAAACAATATCTGGTTTCCAACTCATTTTCAAAATAGAAAGTATTGGGCCACGACGCTAGCAACATGTGAACGATAATATCAAGCTATGTCATTGGTAACATGCAAACCTAAATGGATGAAGCAGCAACTTCAAGAATGAAGGTTAGGAAAATAGAACATAAGCAGTGCAGCTAATTTGTGATTGTGACAATCAAACAACTTTTGACATTGCTCCAAGCCCAATTTTCCTGAGAGGACCAAACTCAGGGAAACAGACAAAAATATGTCAGGATAAACATCCATCATCTATGCAATATTTATGAAAAGTTCATTCCATAAAGATCTTCACAAATATTCATAGAAAAAGAAAATAAAAGATAAAATCAATGGAGTTTCTACTGCAAACAAAGAACTTCTATAAAAGTAAAAAGCAGGGTTATAATCCATATCTTCCGAGTACTCATAGATAAGTTTATCTAAACAGGGCTATAATCCATTTCTTTTGGGAGAAGATTTTATAGTGTATCACAATTCCACACACATAGGTAAGCTTCACTAATCTTGGAGACAGTCAGAGAGTCCAGCTTGAATTTTAAAGCTGACACACTCATACTTGGTTTCTCTGTACAATTTTGAAGCAGACACAATTACCACTCCCTAGAAGGGGAAAAACAAGTAAAATACTAGGTTTGTCAATCAAGTCACCAAGTAATATTTAAGGGCCCAGTAACTTGAAACAGAAGCTGTCCCAATCATTTATATCTATCATTATCATGGCAAAAAAAAAAACACAGAACATGCAAGCTTAACACATAGACTTTTGCACCTTGCAATTAAGGGAAAATAGAAGCATCAGCATATACTGCATAAATATAAAGCAAAAACTTACAAAATAATGAAACAGAGATATCCAGAGCAGGACTTATAAGCTAGATTATGGGAACTGTGAGAAGAAGAGGCTTCAATTGAAAATTTAGGGTTTAAGTGAAGGTAGGTAACCGAGTGAAAGAGACGCGCCACGTGTCTTCCAGGGGCTGCTTTTACATGCTAAGGTGGTGAGTTTAGAGGCCCTTGGCCTCACTGTAACGTCACATGTGGGTGTTGATTATTTCTTTCTCGTTTTCTTAATGATTTATATAATATGTATGGTTTGAAGTTTAAAATTTTTAAAATAAAGAAAGTAAATAGAAATATATATTTAATTGTTAACAACAATAAAAATTTAAAAATGTTTTATTAAATTAAATAAGTTTTTATATTTGATAAGAATGATATTAGGCTGAGACTTATTTAGCATTTTTAGAACTTAAAAAGAATATTTAATTTTTAGATTAAGACTTGAGTAATTCAGGTAAATTAGGCTGAGACTTATTTGCAAAGAAAAACGGAAGAGGGTGAGCTAAGCTATAATAAAAATAAAATCTTTTAAAATTTTATTAAAAAAATATATTATAGTCTTTTTTAATTATTTATTTAAGTTAATCTTTTAAAATTAATTTTTTAATTCCGTCTTTATTTATATGCATATACTTAGTCTAGTTTAGGATGCAAGTCCATCTTTACTAAAGAGTGTTATAGAATATTGGTCACATGTGCCTTTAAATAGGTACTTCAATTCATGTCTATCTTATTCATTGAAATTAATAGTGGAAATAGTTTTTTTCTCTCAAATATTCAAGAGTTTTCAAGAGGTATGAATCTCACTATTTAAAATCTTATTTTACATTTCTTATTAAGTGTATATATTGTTATGGCAAGTAACGTTTAATTTTTCATTCCTAATCTCTTTCATGTTTTCAAATTTTTTCTTACTTTATTAATGAATCATAAAGATATTAGAAAGTGGGTCAAACTCGTTCATATTATTTTATCATGTTATTATGTTATTACGTGGTTTTTTTATTGAATTTTCTTTAAATTGTTCTCACTTGAATGTGTTGGGATAATATAAGTTATTTGATGCATAAAATTTCTTATATCTTAATTTTTTTATAATTCTAATTGTTATTCATTTATTAATATTTTGTTGTTCAATTTATATGGATTATTTTCTCATATATTTCTTATGATCAAATGAGTTTTTATTTATGTTCATACTTTCGTACGTGAGAAACATATGCTTAATAAGAAATTAATCGAATTTCATCAATTTACTCATTCTCCTATAATATGATATTATTACATGTATTATAAGATAAAAAGAGTACTAATGCATGGGATACAATCAATTAAACTCCTAAGTTTTGTTTACGGTGAGAAATTATGATGCATGCGTATGGATAAAAGACAAGAATAAACTAGAATAAATGTAACATTCTTTTTTTTATCCTTAATTAAGTATAATAATTAAAGATATAATATAATCTCACAATTACATAATACTTTTTTTTCCTCGATTAAGTATAATAATTAAAGATATAATATAATCTCACAATTACATAATATAATCTCACATATAACAACAATTATAAATAGAATTGTCATCATATATCACATAAGATAATAATTATAAATAACTCGTCGTCACATGTATAAAACACTAACATATAACGACAGTTATATTTTTAAATGTTCATGTATATCTAACTTTTTAGTGACAATTATTTTACAATCGTTATTGTATGTCACATGTGATGATGGTTATAAAATAATTATCATCGTATATCTCGTTAAAAATTTAAATTTCATTAATTTTGTTCACTTCATCTTTGTTTTCTCACTTCTTTTTTCTTCTTCTCTCCTCTTCACCTCCTCCGTTGTAACCCCTCTCTTCTTCCTTTGATCATCAAGATTTAACTCTTCTTTTTTTCTCTTTCTCTTCTTCTTAAATTGTTTTTTTTATGATGTCAATACACTTAAGATTGTCACAAGGGAGAATAATAGTAAAAAATAATATTTTATTGAAACAATGGTAAAGGATAATGTTTTGCTATATGCATTAAAACTGAGTAAAAAAAATAATAATGAGAAAATAGTGAAAGCTACCATGTTTATTATAACGAATCAATATTGTGTCGACAAAACAAAATAAAGTTTTGACATACCACAATTATAAACATAATAGTCATTGTACGGTAACTTACGACAATAGTTCAAAAACATGATTAATTTATTAATTTTTAATAACAATTGTATCAATGACAATTAAAAAACTTCATTATAACCATTTTTAAAACATCGTAAAAAATGTTATTTATAATATTATATTTTAATGCATATTCCTTAAATATTATAAACACACAATGTCATAGGAATTATGATTCATTTTATGTTATTTTTAACAATAGTTAGAAATCTATTAAATGTGGGAATACTAATAAAGATAACATACTTGGATTAGAATTTTTCCAGTAATTAAATAAGAAGTATACCGCAGGTGATATTGTTGCACAATATGCAAACTATATAATAGTATTAATGTGATAAAAGCATATTATGCATAAGGGTGGTAATGTGGACCGGGTCACATGGGCCGACCCATTATTCCATCATGAAAAACACGAGGAATGTTAGACATTTTTAACATGTGACTCACTTTGCATAACCCATAATCGGTGCAATGTAAGATGAGATAGACTAACCCACATCATTTTTATTTTTTTATAATATATAAATTAATATATTATTTATAAAATCGCACATTATTCCATCTTATTAATTTTCAATTTATTTATGTTTTTATTCATTTTCAATGTTCAAGTACATTTAGTGTATCATTATTTATTAATATTAGGTATCATCAGTGATAAATTTTTGCTTTAGATATTTGTTCTAATTTGATTTAAAATTATTTGTTATTAGAGAGAATTAGGTGAATCTCACACTTCATTATTCAAACAACTATCAATGATAAATTATAAAATTAATTACTAAATTCATAAAATATCTAGTGAAATTGTCAACTGTCCTAATCAAGGTTATAATAAAAGACTAGCAAAACTTGTTTTAGATACATGAAACAGAATAATCACCACCATAGTTTATCTAATAAACTATGGAAAATCATTTAAATAAAAGTTATTTTTAAAACCATATTTAAGTTAGAGTCAGTTACATAAAAAGAATATATTATCCTTATCTTTAATTAAATATACAAAATTTATTTTAAATTATTTATGTTTCCCGAAAACATAAAATATATCTTTTATGAAAAATATCATTTGGGTCCAAGAAGATATTAGTCTTAATTATAGTGGTCACACGTATTTTCATTAGCAGTAAAAAATCAAGATCATGTAATTCTTTGGAAAAAAAAATGTTTGATATATTTTTTAATTCAAATTCTAGTTTCATTTTAATTTAGTAAAAATATGCTAAAATTATTATTTTTTATAATATAAATGGTATATAATATAGAAAATACTAATAGTGCAAGCGGCTATTACGGAATATAAATACGATAATTGATGACAATGTGATATAGATTAGTACGTAGATTTTATTTAAAAGAAAAGTATTTAATTAGAAAGTTTATTAAATCCAATTAATTTTAAATAATTATTACTTAATACAAGACCATACATGTATTTAAAAAATTATTTAAGTCTATAAAAATAACGTAAAATATTGAAATAAAACCTCATAATTTATATTTAATGTACCAAAATATTTATAAATTTTAGTTAATAAATGGTAGATATAAAAAGTTAATGCATATATTTAAACAACTCTTTAGTATATATATATATATATATATATATATATATATATATATATATATATATATATATATATATATATATATATATATATATATAAAGGTGGTGCAAACCATATAATCACATTAAAATGATAGTGAAAAGTTTAATTTAAAAATTATGATTAATAATATTTAGATTCGAATATAATAAAAGATCTATAAAATTATTATTATATTTTAAGTAATTTTAATAAAAACAAAATATTTGATATAAGATTAAGGAAAATTTAGTTTAAAGAGAATGTATTTTTTATTACATAAGTTTTTGAGAGGAGATTTATTGGAAAGAGATATAAGTTAAATCTATAGAAGTATTATACCAGTCTCAACCTTAAACATTAATGTATTGAGTTGTGAGTTTTTTTTTATGTTATTTAATTTTTTATTTTTATATAAGGTAAGATTTAAACTCATTTTAAAAAATTTAATATTGTCTTAATCTTTAAACCAAATAATAAATTTATAAATAAATGCAAAACACAAGTAGCACATAATAAAATAAAATAAAGGTTCATTTTTATATTGATACTGTTTTAATAACTATAAAGAAAATAATATAACATGTAACTAGACATGACTCGTAATTACATCACTTATTTTTATAAATATTCAACTAACAACTTATAAAATAATAAAACTATTCTTAGAAGAATAATTTGAACGATTCAAAAAAGAACATATACATGGAACACTCCCTAAAGCCTAATAAAATGGGTTTTTCTATTTTCATGGACAACTGTAATATTGTGAAGGATATTGACAACAAATAAATTTTGTGTATATTAATTTGTGGTGTAGAAAATAAAACAAAAATAGACCAACATTATATATAAGAAAGGCAAAAACAAACTACGGTCACGATCTCTTGAGTTTCTTTCTATTTTTTTTTTTTTTCAACGTTTTCCCATCTAAAAGCAAGATATAAAAAACATTGTTTAAAATATAAAGAAAATAGTAGAGTTGAGGGTATGAGAAAATATTAGGAGATAAAAAAAATCCAGTAAGTAACCTGAAACACTAATTTATTATTATTATTATTATTAAAAAAACTAAAAATAATTAAGATAAAAAAATTATATTTGTCTAGATATTTTTAAACAATAGAAAATAATATTTATTTTAAAATATATTAATATATTTTTTCTCTTCCTTTTTAATATATAATTAAATTTACTCTATTTTTTTAACTGTAATAAAATATTTCTACAACAAATTGTTTTCTATATTTTTTTACTCTATTAACTCCAAGTCATAAGAAACTTATAACTTAAGTAATGATAGAAATATTCAACCTATAAAATTATGCACATTTTTTTACTAACAAGCCTAATTCTCTGTATAAGCACTTGGCATATAATAAGTGTGTCACTTCATAATCAAATAGTACCCTAAGAGCTCTAACTCTAACGAGAACAAAACATGCATCTTATACCAAGTTATTTGAAATGGCTACCTTTGTCTCAATCATGACAAAAACTCTCCTTATTAGATGTGATCTTCTCTCTTCTCTCATAGTACGTTGGATCCACTAGAAGAAGCTACTTCTTCACCACTTGATAAGTGTCAAATTTTCGTGTCTTTATCTTTAATTATGACATTTATTTTATATAATTATTTAGAATTTAGTTGTTAAAATTCTTAATAACCTCTAACTATGTATATTTTGAGTTTCAAAGAGTTAATAGGTAAATTAATGCAAGTTTTTGTTAATTGCATGAAGAATTTAAGAGATTACAACACTTCATATAGAGTCAAAGCGCTACTAAGCAGTTTGAACAATTTGTCATCCGTTGAGCGGTTTTCAAAGGAGAGTAAGAAGGAGTCACTATTTTCAATCTGCTAAGTGGATTTGAGGCAGGAAGAATCATTCCCAAGGCAAACAAAAGCGCTGAGCGATTTTGGGAAGTGCTGAGCAACAAGGTAATCCGTTGAGCGGATTCACGACATAGAGAAATGACTTCCCAAGAAGGTAAAAATGGTAAACAAATACAAAAGCACCGAGCGAATGAAAGTACTATAAGGTGAATAAATCTCAATCCACTGAGTGAAATTCATATCGTTAAGTGGATCAGTACAAATATTACGAGTTTCCTTAGGTATAAATAGAAAAATTAAAGAAAAAAAGGAGAACATATAGAAGGAAAAGAGAGAAGCGAGAAACTTGAGAGTCAGACTCTACAAACAGAAGTTGGATGACTAAAATTCACTTCCTTGTATAATAGGTTCTTCTTCTCTCACCGTGTGTTGCTAATCTCTCTTCTATTATATTATATGCAACATGTACTATTGCTATACATATATATATATATATATATATATATATATGAATTTTTTTTCTAATTATTGATTTGATTTTGTCTTTAATGTTTGGATTAAGAGAAACCTAATTTCATGATTTTAGAAATAAATTTACATTGAAAAATGACTTTTCTTTTTTACTTGAATCAAATCAAACTTAACTGTTGGGAACATATTTAAGATTATTGATGTGAAAAAGATTTTGTGTTTAATGTAAATTTCTTAATTAGTTTTTCAAGAAATTGATTGATTGTTTAGGAGTTTTAAAACTCTAGTGTTAAGGAATTAATCTGGAGTGATCTCCTGAATTTAAAACTAAGATTTTAATTTATGCGTATATAGATAATAGGTTGTACAAAGTTTAAGTGAAAGCCAATTCAACAATTTATCTCCTTGTGCTTTTTTATACAACAATTTTCTGTATTTATCAATCCATTTTATACAATTATCTCAATATTCAAATCTTTAATAGAATGAAAACTGAAATTGTGTAATATTTGTCAAATTTATGAGGATACAACAACATTTTTTTAACAGTTGTACTACAGTTAACATGATGCACTTGCCGAGCACTTCTTAGGCATTCCCTAACTAGATGTCTAGTCCTTTAACAAACTACATATTTTCACTTATAGTCTAGTTAACAACAATTTATTATCAATAGGGTCTGCCACATGGGAAGGGTAAATACTTATAGCTGGTTATTATTGTTGAGTAATAGATAGATCTCCTTTTTTTATTAGGGTCTATAATATGACTTCCTCCATTTAGTCTTGTCCTTCCCACTAGAAAACTTTTGACTTTATGACTAATCACCTTGTCATCACAAATCCCCAACCTCTCCATAACTTTGGCCTTTTCTACAAAGACTAGAAATTCCCTGATGAGCATGGAGACCATAATTATCTCATGCTTCAGTCCCTTCTCAAACTTTCCACATCTTCATGCCTTTGAATATAGGTAAGGTATAGAAATTGGCTAGGTGCTCAAACCTAATAATATAGGCATGCACCATCATACTCCCCTAGTCCAACTTTAGAAACTTTGCTTCCTTTATGAATCTTGTACTATTAAGGAGGTATTTTTCCAAGAACCTCATCCTAAAGATTTCCCGTTCTAGCACCTCTAACCTATCAATCATCATTTGTGGCATACCCATCCAACAAAACTTGACCTCTTATCAATATGTATGTATCAAAGTTAAGCTTCTTCTTAGGATAATAAGTTACCCTTAAGATCTCTTCTAACTCTTTAATCCACTTCTTTGCTTGGTTAGGGGTAAAGTTTTCAGTGAATTTAGGTTGGTGTTTCCCTTGTCATCTCCAACTGATGCATGGCAATCTAATGCTACTAGGCCATAGTCATACCTTACTACTAATGGATGATTTTCACTGAAGTAATGAGTTCAAAATATTCTAAGTTTTCCCACAATTTTAAAATGTAATTGATAATCTAGGTCGATTATGTCAAGGACACATATCAATTATATACATTTTCTCATATTTTTCCTATACAAGTTAAATTGGGGGTTTTTGGATTCAAATACATAAACAATTGAAATTTAAACATAAATTAAAATTAAATTCAAGAATTGAAAAGGACAAACTGAATTGAATTAAATTCAAAAAAGCAACTGAATCGAATTAAAACATAAATCTAAAATTAAAAGAAAAACAAAATTGAATTGAATTCAAAAATTAAAATGCAAGAACACAAGAGTATAAACACAAGAATCAAACCAAGTTAAAATAAAAGGTAAATGCAAAAAAAGAATTGAATTTATTGAAGAAGCGAAATTAAAACATTAACATAAAAATCTAAATGCATTGAAATATCATTATGCCTAATGAACATCAATTCGAATTTGAACTCTTTATACAAATCAAATCAAATAATCATTTAACCTAATTTTCAATTAATTATCAAATCAAATTTTAATCAAAACCTAATTTAAATTCTAAAATCTAGCAAAACAAAACATAATAATGACATTTGATTCTAAGAATTAGAGAAAAAATTAACAAACTCAGAGCGTATGAATCAGTAGGTTCAAAACTCAATTTTGCAGTTCATGTCATCTTCCATTCGAAGATTGAAAGACGATTTAGCCTTTTATGAATTGAGTTTCCATTTACACAATTGTAAAAAGATGGAAAGACAAAATAAATATAGAAAAGAAGAGAGAATTCAAAAAGACAAAATAAAGATTGAATTAAAGTATGTAATTTTGGTGTAAACATTGTGTCTTTTCACTTCATAAAGTGTTTATATATAATACTGTGAATGATGGAAATGAATGAGATTAGGTTTAAACCAAAATGGGATTTATGAATCCAATTACAAAATATAACTTTTTATACAAAAATTTAATGTTTTTGTCTCAACTTCTAAAGATGATGAAAAATAGCTCTAGACTCTAAACTCCATGTTTCGTATATACAAATTGAAGCTTTTGAAGTAAGAAAAACAATAAAACAAGAATTGTCAAAAAAAGATATCTACAAAGAAATTTATGATCAAAATATTGGACAAAAGTCAAATTAGAAAAAAATGTGAAATTAAAACATTTATTCAAAATATGTCTAAATTATTATTAATGACTAAAAAGTAAAAATACACAAAATGGGATATAAAAAATGATTATAAGGAATAATAAAGGTCTTAACGTGAATACAAAATATGTACTTGTCAAATGGTAGTAGTTATATCTCTGTAGTCCTAACAATCTAACTCGTCTCAAAAGGGTGAAAAAGGAGAGGTGATATGTCTAAGTGTCATTTTGATAACATAAAGAAATTGATTAGAAAATAAAAATTAAAATAACTCAGTTCAATTTTTCTTAAACCATCATACAAATAACAAATATTAATCAATGAAACGCATAACAAACTCGTTTTTATCAGATGTATCTAAGACATAACTTGTTTTGCTTAACTTTTTCATCATACTATGTTTATTAGCTAATTTGGTTTGGTGACTATTAAACGAATAAAAAACTCTACATCCCTCTTAGGAGGTAGTTCAAATGTTTATTTGAGATAAAACATCAAAAAAATTTCTTAGTATCACTCGTCTAGCTCCCATCTTGAACTCATCTTAAACTTATTACATGCTTATTGTGCAAACAATAACCATTCCTCCAATAGATCTTGAACACAAAATCATATGTTGATCATAGTTTATGAGAATGCAATTGATAACTAATCAATTCATTTCTAAGATCACATCTAATTTCAAAAAGATAAATGGATCAAGTTAACTTTGTTGTTTATACTTAAAAAATAACCACTAAAAATAATTTATTTTTAAGTGAATTAACTTTAAGCAATTCCAAATTGTTTAAAAAATAAAAAACTATCTTTTGTTTACTTTTTAAATAAGTGTGCACAAATATGTAAAAAAAATATAAGTGATTATTTTATTAAAGAAAATATTGTTATGATCACTAGGTAAGTGGTAATGTCGTTTCAAGTAACAAACTCCTTAAGACAAGTTTATTATAATTTTATTATTTATTTCAATATTTATTATGAGCACGAGAAATAGTTAAGAAAAGTTTTAAGTAACTTAAGGAAAAAGTTGTCCAAACATGAGTTCTAACTCGTTAATGTGTAAGTTTGGAGTTACTTAATCTTACTATGACTGGAGACAATACTCCAATAACAACGTCAAAAAACGGTTAGTAAAATTAGCAATTTTTAAGATTAACTAAAAACTATAAAATATTTATTAATCATTTTTCTAAAATTGTGACACTACCAACATAATTAACAAAAAAATCAAATTGTCTTTTACTTAAATTAATGAATATAAGCAAAATTTCTTAAAATTAAAACAAATATTGAGTATTATTTAATAAATTAATTATATTTTATTTATATATTTATAATTATTAACCTATTATAACAATTTTGTATTGTAATTATAAAATAATATAATTTATTTATAAATATAAAAATAAAATAAAATTATGAATATAATAATAATACAAAATATTCATAACATATCTCTCTATTTAACAATTTTTTTATTATGAAATATTTAGTAGTTCTTTTAAAAAGATGTTTATAATTTTTTAAAATAATTTATTAATAATAACAAAAATAGTTAAAATTTGAATAGTAGAACATTGAATTTTGTTTATTTCTAATTTTATATTAAATTAAAATTAAATAAAACCAATTTAAATTTGATTTTAGTGTTTCATTAACGACTATTTAATGAAAAATCAAATAAAACAAGTTGCAAACAGATTTAAGTATCAGTGATTTTTTTTTATATTAATAGAATTATCAAAATAGTTATAGTTTGAAAAGTCTGCAAAACGGTTTGGTAAAAAGAAAATTGGGATACAAGTTGAACATAATATTTTTTTAAATTTTACTAGTTTAACTAATAATCCACATCGATCTTAGATTGACTCATTGTTAGATTTATGGATAAGTTAATTTTAAAATAAATTAAAAAAATATTATTTTATGATATAAAAAATAATATACGGTTTAAATATTATTTATATAATTAATATTTTTATTTTCTTTTATATAAGAAATATTTTTAATCTTTTAATTTATATTTTTGAATCCATATATTAAATTTTTTTAATAATTTTATTTTCTTTTTTCTAGTGACATAAAAAATACGGTTTAAAAAAATCTCCTTTTTATAGATTACATATTTCATATACGGTGAGTATGAATATTGAAAATTAAGATTTCATATTTAATTTAAAATATAATCAAAATATATTTAGTTTATCTTAAATATTTTTGAAAATATTTATATTTTAAAAATTAAAAAATTATTATGATTTTTTAATATATATTTATTACGTTAAAAAATATAGTAAAAGTAACATTACAATTTTATTATAATATTTTTTTAATTCAGAAAAAGGTAAATTTATATATTCTTACAAAAATAATTTTACAAAAAATGTTTTTAATTTTTTTTTTGAATAATAATTTTTATTTTAAATTTTTATTTTAAAAATAAACACAAAATTTAATATTTTTAATTTTGTATTTGTAAAAAGCTAAAAAAGAAAAGAAATACAAAATAGACATGTTTCTGATTGTGAAGAACTGGAGGAGTAAAATAGAAGCAAGATGACAAAGCCAAAAGAAAAAAGTGATCCCAAGTTTCAATTGGAAGATGTTGGTAGCAGGTAGGTCCCACACTGGTTGACACTCCCATCCCAAAGTCTTCTTCTCTTTATTCACTCCCTCTATAAATTATTTATTATTCAAACATAAATGAGTTAATCTAATTCAGGTCCATAAATCCTAAATCAAATTATATTAACCAAAACCATTTCAACTACTTAATCTAATCCCAGATCATAAGTCCTAAATTACACTGCGTCGTACCAATACCATTTCCATCACCTTGTGGGAGAGTGAAAATTTGAACTCTCAAACCCGTTGGAACCAACAATTTCAAAACCCTACTCTTCTACAATGTCGACGCCCGCCGCGTTCCATGTCCAATCTCCGGTTAACTCGGCCGAGGCGCCGCGGCATTCTTCCTTCCTCCATTTCAACGCCGATTGCTTAAACTCTTCCGCCACCGCCTCTGCTATGCGCACGAGGTCCCGACCGAGGCTCGCCAAACTCCGGAAGCAGTCTGCGTCTCAGCAGGTTAGGTCCCGGGGCAGAGCTTCTGGCGACGACGATGGAGCCGCTGGCGGCTTCAATCCGTTTCGCGCTGATCAGGTAACTGGTAATGACAGTGGATTAGAGAGTGTTTTTTCGAACTGTCGGCGTGATGCTGTTTTTGTGTTTGGCGCCGGGCGGGTTGATTCTGACTCCGGTGGGGATTTGAAGGGGGAAATTAGGAGTGGTGGTGTGGAATTTGTGTTTAGTGCGGGAAAGAATGACGGTGGGAGTGTTACGGAGACGGTTTGTGGTGAGGGAGCGAAGGTGGGGTCGAGTTCGGCGGAGTTGAAGAGTAAGGTGTTTGTTTTTGGTGCTTGTAGAAATAATTTTGATTCTGGCTCAAGTACAGAAAAGGGGAAATGTAGCGTTGGGTTGGAAGATTCGGTTGAGGAGAGGGAGTGTAAGTATGAATTTGGGGGGAGCCATAGTGGTAGAGAGTCGAGTGTCAAGGTGGAGAAGAAGGAGCCTGTTGGCTATGGGTGGAATTCAGATCGTGTAATGGGAGCTTTTGGTGTCAAGATGAATGGTAATAGTGATACAGGTGCTGATCGTTATGATCATTTGGGTAATGGTGATAAGTGTAAGAGTGGATATGCCAATGCTAATGGTATTCCTGCTTCTTATGATGGTGTTCCAGTGCGTAATTTATCAAACGAGATGGAGAAACTTAACATTAAACAGTCAGAGGGTGCTGATATTACTAGGAATTCAATGAATTCACATGCTAATGGTTGTGATACTGGTTTTGTGTTTAGAGGAAATCTGAAGGGTTTTGGTTATTCTAGTGTTACTTCAAGGACTGAAGCTGGTGGTCAGCAATCCTGTGCTCAATCTGCATCGGAGAACGTTGGTGTTCAAAATGGAACTGCTTGTGGTATTGCCTGTGATTCTTCAGGAATACATTGCCCTGAGCCATCCTCTAGTGAGGAAGATGTCAGAGATTCCCAGAGTGGCAAAATTCCAGGATGTTATGTGTCTCAAGATTCAAAAGTGAATGATGCTGCAGCTTCATTTTCCTTCACATCATTTGGTATTGACTCCCATCCAAATTTTTCTGCTTCCATTGGCCATTCCTCGAGTGCAGATGATAAGGGCGATAATTGTTTTGCTAGTACTCCAGAGGCTTCTAAAGAGTCTTTTGTGGACTTCAAACCCCCAACATGGGATCCTTCATGTTTCAAAGACAACTTATTTCCTAAGTTAGCTAAAAAAGTTGAATCCACACAGAAGGGTCGATCATGTAAGGAAAAAGGATCAAAATGTATGAGGCGAAAGTTGAAGTTTCATTCCTTAAACAAGAAACACACAGAGCCAGATCATTCCTCAAATGAAAACAGTTCACTCAAAACCCCTGACTCCTCTGGTGTCCACTCACCAATGGATTTTTCTCCGTATCAAGAAACAACAGCAAGTGATCGAGATGTAAAAGCTTCTAAAGGATTAAATGGTGAGCACTCAGCAATTCCTACTGATTATAAAGGTGAACATTTGCCTACTGTGGGGAGAGAAGATACGAGTACAACTGATAGAAGACATGGAGATCTGGATAATAAAAAATGTGATGGAAATTCATCTGTTGACGATTTTCATTCTTCTGGCCCTGATATAGTCTGTGCTAATTTGAAAACTGAGCAATTCTGCAGTAGTAGAGCAGGAGATTCAGCTGGTGCTGGTGTTGACTTCACCTCAAACACTGAAAGGCAAAAGGATGATATTTTTTGTTTTGTTCCTGGCCTGAATGAATCTACGGGGAAAAATTTTTTGTTTTCTGTATCATCAGCTTTGGATGGTACTCCATCATTAAAGCGTCAACAAAAGAAGAAATTTAGAAGGAAAGTGGGGTGCAATTCTTTTGTTATCTCTCCTCGTGTGAATGGAAAATTTGGATCTTCTGAACAGTTTTCACCACATAACAGTGTCAACATGACATCACATTCTAATGTGATGGATAGATCTCAGATAAATGACCAATTAAAGGAAGGGGATGTTGCATCATCAGATAAAAATATGTCATCAGCCTGTGACAAATGGAGACTCAGGTGCCTACCATAAAAAAATCATCTATTTCACACACACACACACACACACACACACACATATATATATATATATATATTTTAATTAGTGTTTTGATATTGGTGGTGCTGTTTTCTGTTTAATGTTCCTGAAATCTGCATTCTTTATTTATCTGAAATCATGATTTTATTTAGGGGGAACCAGGCTCATAAAGATGGTGATCTTTCTAAAGCTGAGGACTTCTACACACTTGGAATAAATTCCGTACCTTCAAATGAAAGATCAGGGTGCTATGTTCAGCCACTTTTACTCTGCTATAGTAACCGTGCAGCAACACGAATGAGTCTTGGAAGAATTAGAGAGGCTCTAGAGGATTGCATGATGGCTACAGCTCTGGACCCTTCGTTTCCGAAAGTACAGATGAGAACTGCTAAGTAAGGGTTTTGTTTTTATTTGTATTTTTTTAGATCATAAAATGTATAGGACTTTATTATTTCTCCCATTCAAGTGATGAAAAATTATTTTCCTGTCCAGCTGCCACCTTTTGCTAGGGGAAGTAGAAAATGCTCAGCAGTGTTTTAACAAGTGCATGGAATCAGGTAGTGTTGTTTGTTTGGATCGGAGGGTAATAGTGGAAGCATCTCAAGGTTTACTAAAGGCTCAGGTATTTCAATGATTTTTTCTTGTATGTGGATAGCACAATTTTTATCGTATATATTATTACCGTCTTTATATTACTATAATCAATTATTATTACTACCTTCGCTATTAGTCTTTCAAGAAGCAATTAATCTTCAGTTCTCCTATTCTCTCCAGGTTCACTTGTAAGGGATGCATGCTTTTATTAGATGTCTAACAAGTGTTACTACATATTAACAGGATGTGGTCAAGTGTATAAATAATGCTGCTGAACTTTTAAAAGAGAGGACTTCTGATGCAGCTGTTACAGCTTTAGAACTAGTTTCTAAGGCATTGTCTATAAGTTTATACTCAGAAAAATTGCTGCAAATGAAGGCTGAGGCTCTATGTTTGGTATTTTATACTCCAATTATTTTCTTCTCTCATCTTTATGCGCATTCTTCTTCTTCTCCTTCTTCTTCTTCTTCTTCTTATTATTATTATTCTTATTCTTATTATTTTATTTTTATTTTATTTTTTGTCGTTTTGATGAATTATTTTTTACTATGGATAATAAAAGTGCTGTTTATTTATTGTAATGTCTTGCAGCTACAAAAGTATGAAGCAGCAATTCAGCTTTGTGAACAAAGTCAGCATTTTGCAGAAAGGAATTTTGTCTTGGCAAACAATTCAGAGAATTCTGATAGTTCCTTATCTGATAGTCACTCAAGTGTAAAGTTGTGGAGGTGGTCATTGATATCCAAATGTTACTTTCGTTTGGGAAGGCTTGAGGCATCACTTAATGTACTAGAGCAATTGCAGCATGTTGTGTCTATCACTGAAAAGTAATTAAATTCATTAGCGAACAAAGCTATTTTCTTATTTTTCATTTCAATAAAGATAAGTTTTATTTTTCAAAAGGTACAGATGCCATATGAATTATGATCAATTCAATTGTGTAGGTGTGTGATCGATAACATTGAAGATTCGTTATCATTAGCTTCTACTATACGAGAACTTCTAGATCACAAGGTAATTTCATAATGACCTCTTCCCTAAATTAGTGGCTGAATCAAAATTCCAATATTTAAAACATCTTCTCCGTCCTCAAAGTTAGTTGCCCTATGAGCTAGAACACAACATGTGCACCAGGATAAATAAAATATGTTTCAGTATCCTTTTTGAAATTATCAATGACTAATACAATATTGTTAATTATTGAGTCCCGTTAAATTCATGTTTTAATACAAGAGAGTAAGTAGGTTGGGTTCTTATTTTTCATTTAAAATATTTTCAGATTGTGGTTTAGATCATTTCCAGGTAATTGTAGATATTATGCCGATAGCGTTGGCCCAAGGTTTGAGAAGTCTATTTTAGAAGGAACAAGAAATAACAGTTAGGAATCTACTGACTCTCTATTAAGGAAGCTGATATCTATTAGTGCTTTTTGTTTTTAAATTTAAATTTAGGATAAGGGATTTGTTAGCTATTAAGGAAGCTGGTATATATTACTGTTTTGTTTCCTAAATTTAGATTCTGGATAGGATTATCTGGGAAGTTAACAACAGATAGGATTATCTAGGAAATTGATAACAAGATAAAAGTATCTATGATGTTGTTAGGGAAAATATTTAAAGGGGATGATGGAGTCTGTTGGGCATAAGTTTTTGTTATTCAAAGAAAACTATTTTCAGCTTATGCTCTGGGAAAGGAGATAGTAGATTATGACTCTCTTTATTTCAATAAATCAGTTCTTTATATTTTCAGGGGTTCATCATATGCCTATTAATATATTGATCTTTATTATTTTTCTTAATAACAGAGGGCAGGGAATGAAAACTTTAAATTGGGAAAGTATACAGAAGCTGTGGAGAATTACACTGCTGCTTTGTCATGCAATATTAAATCACGTCCTTTTATGGCAATATGTTTCTGCAACCGTGCTGCAGCTCATCAAGCTTTGGGACAAATTGCTGATGCCATTGCAGACTGCAGTGTCGCTATTGCCCTTGATGGAAATTATGCAAAGGTATACATTTCTGATGAAGTAATGAGTGCATATTTCAATTTTCTTCCTTAAATCTAGCTTCACTTATTGAAATATACAAGTATTGGTGTATTATGGATTAGGGACAGAAATTTCATTGAATCGATCAGTTGTATGGATTACAATTGTTTTTGTCTTACTCTAATTTTGCTGAGGAGACAGGGGATCTCATTTATCTCATTTTGCAGGCAATTTCAAGAAGAGCCACCTTACTTGAGATGGTTAGAGATTATGAACACGCAGCTTGTGACCTCAAAAGACTTATAGCTATTATTGAAACTCAATCCAATGAAAGGGACAAACAGTCTGACTCACCCAATGGATCAAAAGGTATGAAAGAATCAAGGCAAGCTCATCAACGCCTTCTCTCAGTGGAAGATCAAGCCAAAAAGGGGACACCCTTGGATGTCTACCTCATTTTGTAAGTTCTTTATTCAATCAGGGATTACCTGTCCTAAATATCTCCCAGTATAACACAAATGATATTGTGACTTATAAGGGGAAAATCCCTGAAAAATTGGTTCAAAGTTTAAGAGCGAAGGCTGCTCAATTGCTACATCAAGGCATGCGCCTCAAGCCTCAATAAAGGTTTACTGTAATATTTGGGGACAATCATCCAATGAAGGACCATCAACATAATACAAACCTAAGACATTTGCATTGACACAATTGGATCATATCAATTGAGCCAACACTCATTGGACATGTAGCAAATGTAACAAATTGGATCATGTCACTAGAAAATTGTGTAGGTACTGTAACATTTCACTATAACCACTATTATCAACAACAGTATAGTTGGATATACAATAGACTGCAAGAAAAAAATAATGGGTATCTTTCCTATCCACTCAATAGTTGCTACTTCCTACTCTACTTTCATTTTGTAGTTCTTTTAATAATACTGAAGTGTTTCTCTTCAATTTCCCCTCTTATGGTTGCAATGGAAGTTAGGTGCCCTGCGTCATGCTAGTTCCCTATTTGATGTGATGAGTGTGAAGAACTAAATTGGCTCTCAATATATCATTGATCCCACGATCCAATCTCAGCTTCATCTCATAAACCATTTGTGTATTATACATTGTTGCATGTAACTGTTATGTAACTAGTTACACAAGGACATGTAGCAAATGTAACAAATTGGATCATGTCACTAGAAAATTGTGTAGGTACTGTAACATTTCACTATAACCACTATTATCAACAACAGTATAGTTGGATATACAATAGACTGCAAGAAAAAAATAACGGGTATCTTTCCTATCCACTCAATAGTTGCTACTTCCTACTCTACTTTCATTTTGTAGTTCTTTTAATAATACTGAAGTGTTTCTCTTCAATTTCCCCTCTTATGGTTGCAATGGAAGTTAGGTGCCCTGCGTCATGCTAGTTCCCTATTTGATGTGATGAGTGTGAAGAACTAAATTGGCTCTCAATATATCATTGATCCCACGATCCAATCTCAGCTTCATCTCATAAACCATTTGTGTATTATACATTGTTGCATGTAACTGTTATGTAACTAGTTACACAAGGACATGTAGCAAATGTAACAAATTGGATCATGTCACTAGAAAATTGTGTAGGTACTGTAACATTTCACTATAACCACTATTATCAACAACAGTATAGTTGGATATACAATAGACTGCAAGAAAAAAATAACGGGTATCTTTCCTATCCACTCAATAGTTGCTACTTCCTACTCTACTTTCATTTTGTAGTTCTTTTAATAATACTGAAGTGTTTCTCTTCAATTTCCCCTCTTATGGTTGCAATGGAAGTTAGGTGCCCTGCGTCATGCTAGTTCCCTATTTGATGTGATGAGTGTGAAGAACTAAATTGGCTCTCAATATATCATTGATCCCACGATCCAATCTCAGCTTCATCTCATAAACCATTTGTGTATTATACATTGTTGCATGTAACTGTTATGTAACTAGTTACACAAGGAACAACCTTTCCATGCATTTATTTTGTAATGGTCCATTAAAAACTTACACCCATCTCTATTGTCACTTTATTTATCTCATGTACCAATACATTTGTCAATCTCCAATCAATGCATTTACCTCCCCAGTTTTCTATTACTCCTAGTTGCTAATTCTGAGTATCCAAATCTAAATTCTGTTCTTTACAATGTCAACACCAGAGGAATCAAATCAGATGATACAGCAACAGATATCAAGAAGGCATACCACAAGGCAGCTCTTAGACATCATCCAGACAAGGTTCATGTCTTTCTGCGTCTGCAATATAGTTACCTTAATATAACTGTTTTCATTTGCTTTTGGGGCATAAAGGAGAGATGCCCACATAAACCTTTCAAAAATTTTGTACTTGGAATTTGTTTATCTTTTTATTTATTTTTTAAAATTTGGTTTGAATCTAGGCTGGTCATTTGTTGGCAAGAAGTGAAGTTGGAGATGATGGCCGTGTTTGGAAGGAAATCTCACAGGAGGTGTACAAGGATGCTGATAAGCTTTTCAAAATGATTGGAGAAGCATATGCTGTGCTTTCAGACCCAGCAAAGGTTATATACATGATTATTTTTGCTAGTTAGTGAATCTGAATGCATTATTAAATATAGTCAGAGAATATGATCTGGGCGGGCAAGCGAGATAGTTGACAAATAATGATTGAATGGCTTACTGTATTATCTTTCTAAGCATTAACATGTCTACTGAAATTCCCAAGTTCACTCCTGTCTTAAAACATTTATTTTCAAGCTGGAGCAAACATTTTGTGCTGCTAGCTTTTTTGCGAACAGAGCTAACAAGTAGCTCGGCAGTAATTTTCTGAACTTTTACATCTATACTAGTTTTCTTTTATATATAGTACATTATGATTAATTTTTTGTAACATCTGTTTTGTTCCTCTCTTGAAAGAGTAGGTAGGAAATAATGACACTGTCTATTATTTTACGTAAGTACCATACCCAATACTTGGCAGTGGATAGGTTATAATACTGGATTATCTTAACGAACAATTGTAACAAGTTTAGTTGGACTCGTTAAGTTTTTAACAACCTTGACAACAGTAATATATATTTCTCCAGTTGTAATTATATAAAACTGATAAGTTTCTACCTTTGTGGATATCAGCGCTCAGAGTATGATTTGGAAGAGGAGATAAGGAAAGCTTGGAAGTTAAATAATAGAGGTGGCACAAGCAGGAGATCTTCAGATGCTTATGGTTATGGAAGATCATATGGTTACAAATCTCCCTCTGACAAAACTTCTAACAGACGAAGTGGATGGGACCAGTGGAAGACATATGGACATTCTTATTCTCGATGGTGAGAGGATAATCATGTCATGGACATCAAGTTTCCTTTACCTGGTGAAAGTGAGATACCTTCTCATTCTTGATAGACCCCAAGTTTCATGATGGTATGAAAAGAGGCTTAAATCTGCTTCTGCAGGTAACTATAATTCCTGTACTCAATTTGATTGAAAGTGATTGAGTCCTGTACTGGTGTGTGTATACATATATATACATACATATATATATATACATATACATATATATATACATATACATATATATATATATATATATATATATATATATATATATATATATATTCTTCTGGTGTAACTCAGGCCATGATTGTTTTATTTTTCGGGTCTGACCCAGGCCATCTCTTAAATAAGATTGTACGAAGATTTTGCAAGCATGCTATAGTGATTTATGCAAGCTGTATTCGTTGAAGTGAGGCGTGGGAAATGAGGCAAGAACAGACTCCGCCAACAGTGAGTTATGTGCTTCACCAACAGTTGATCTCCATTTGTTAGTGGACGAGTTATTTCACAGGGCAAGGGATTATTTATACAGAAAGTCGGGCAAACACAAAAGAAAGAGTCAGTGTACCTGGGCCTTCATAATGCCTCAAATGTCACAGGTTATGTTGTGGTTATCATGGCATTAGTGTTTTTATCTGCATACAGAATATTAATAGGATATGTTTCTGCCGAAGAGAAATGCAAGGAAATATATTTTCTATTCCACCCAAATTACAAACCCCTTGACAAAGTTGAAAACTGCCTCAACATTTTTTCTCTTGTATACAAATGACTGAAGAGCTTAGATGAAATATTGATATTGATTCTTTACATCTATTAGTAAATGGGTTTGTTTGGACATTTATCTAAAATTAATTTGAGAAAAAAAGAAAGAAATAAACATCTTAATTGGTTTAAATTAGTCTATGTAAGTGTTTGCGGTGTATTAAATACAGCCTCATGTTAAGTTCATTTTAAAGTAGAAAGTGGATAAAAGTAGGGAAATAAGTAGGCAAACATCATAGTAAATGTTTGCAACTGAAATAAATGACCGAAATGTAGAAAGTGATAAATTGTTTGAATGTAAATGATAAAACAAATAAATCATGAAGTAAAAGAAATTTACAGAAGTTTCGAATGTAATTTATTGGAATGAAATGGTTATAAACGTTACTACGTATATCTTTATTACATAACAATGTGAATATAATTTTTATAGATTGTAAATCTTAGTTATTTATATTGCTTAATATTTTTTTTGTTGATATTTTTTGTTTTTAATTTTTTGTGCTGATAATATTTTGATTTTCATTTCAAAATCATTGATATTTGTAACAGTTTTAATAAATCGAAATAATACACAAGTTAATTAATTCATGCATTATTATTTTGTTCTGAAACTGTTTATCGATAGAAAAATGATAATTTGACCATTAATTTTTTTATATAAAGTCTTTTTATAATAATAATAATAATAATAATAATAATTATAATAATAATAATAATTTATAGTCCAAATATCTTTACCCTCATAACCATACGATCAAAAACTTGTGCTTACCTTGTCTAAAACAATTCTGATCAATTCATTGTCATAATTTCAGCATTATATATATATATATATATATATATATATATATATATATATATATATATATTAATAATTTTTTAAATATATCTTTTAATATATATCATATTTTCTTATTCCACTTTTATACGTGATATTTGTTCTTTTTTTTGTCACTCTGAATATATATTATATTCTTTTTTTTAATAACGTATCATAAAAATATTATAAACAATCAAATAAAAAACGATTAAAAATATTCTCTTTATTTCGTGAAATAATCTTAAATTTAATAAACATGGTTTATAATTTGATATAACATGAACATATAATCGCGTAATTATTCAAACTGACGAATGGAAAGTTAAAAACTAAACTTACAGTAAATCAAATGACTAAATTTAATCATGAAAATTACATTCAAACTTACAAATCAAACAAGTGAATGTTATATGACTTTTATTAACGTTATATACCGAACAATGAAAAATAAAAATTTAGCACACGCAAATAAAATTCAAATAACATACAGATTTATTAAAAAGCTATTATTGAAATCATGAAAATAATATTCAAACGTACAGCATTACACAATGCAATGAATTAAATAAAGTGAACATTTCCCTTGTAAACTAACTTATTATTATTATTATTATTATTATGTGTTAAAAGTATCAGTAATCAATTTAAATTAGAATAATATTTACTTCTAATCATACACATTCATAATTCCTTGATTACAGTTTTTCCATCATTGGTAAAAAAACAGGTGGTATTTCTCCCATAACCTTATCATAACATGAAATCCATTTATTTTAAGACTAACTTTATTAGAGTTTTTATTATCCTCGTCTTTCTTAAATACAAGTTGTCCTAACCAGTCACAAGTAACTACCATTTTTATCACTGCATTTCTCAATGCTCATAAAAATTTGTACGTGAAAGTAGGCACATTGGATGGCAAGGTGTGAACATTAGCCTTCAAATGGAACCAGATTGTAGTATATATATTGTAAATCTTCAAAATCACAAGAACCACCACATAGACACAAGAACACCAACATGCACAGGCAATAGATGTTCATGACTATTACACACACAATAGTCACAACTAGCACAATGAATCTCCACACCAATCTCAGCTTCTTCTCTGTTCTCCTCCTCCTGTTCATTCTCTTTTCCTCTTCCTTCCTTACATCAGCTAAAGCTGGTATATGAATCCCATGTTATATTTTGTGATTGAATCATCACCTTAATCATATTTGCTTTATCTTGTGATTGAAGATCTTGATCTGAAAATTGTTCCTTGGATTTTACTATTGCATGAGAAAGAAATCCAACTGATTGTCTATAATTTCTTAATGAACAGCCAGCATGAGCTTTGTTCTTTGCAGACAGGATGCCTTCATGGGACAACAAATTGTTTCTTCTTTGGTTGATTTTTTCATTCCTTTGGTTTACTTTTGCCCTTTGCTAATGTGAATTAGAATTTAGGAAGAACCATCAAATGGATTTACAGCTTTTGGGAGTCACGAAACCACCACGCATTATTCACCAAATAAAAAATTAGTGGTCTCTTCACATATCTTTTTGTTACATATCTTCATTGTTTAAGTGCATGTTATCTGGGCAATATCCTTTTGTTACATATCTTCGTTGTTTAAGTGCAAGTTTCATAACTTTTACCCGTTATTGCTAAGTTTAAAAAATGGTGAAAAGAGGGTAAGAGACAAATTCTACATATCTTGGAACATTGTAAGGGTTTTCCAATTCTAATATCTCATTGTCCATTTCCTAAATAAAGGTTATAGATTAACAATTGGAACCATTAACAATTTCTCGTTTCTGTTTACTGAACTTGACCTTGGCTTCTCCCTTGTGTAAACTGAAGACATAGAATTTACCTACGAAGAAGGAAGTAGCGAAGGGCCACAGAATTGGTGGCTTATGAACCCAAAATGGAAACTATGTGGGGAAGGAAAACAACAATCTCCCATTGATATCTCAGACAAAGTGGTGCATTTTCCTCAATTGGGTCAACTTGAAAGGGATTACAAACCAGCTCGTGCTGTCCTAAAGAATTCGGGTCATATCATCGAGGTGAGCCATTGACCATTTTCAAAATTGAAAAGAGATTAAAACAACAATTGCTTTAATGCAGAATCAACAATCTTATTGACATGAATTAAGTTTTTCTAGTCACGTATAGGGATCAATACTTCCATGAGAGCTGAGACATGTTTGGAAAATGAACTAAACTTTGTGCTTAATGTTTTGACAGATGAAATGGAAAGGGAATGCAGGCCAGCTTAACCTTAATGGAACTAACTACAAACTGATTCAATGTCATTGGCACACACCTTCAGAGCACACATTGAATGGAACAAAGTGAGTTTGCCGTTGATCATTCAGCTACTTTAACTGCTTCATGCTGTGGTATAGTGAAACTCTTTAGGCTTGAATTGACGTGATTCTTCTGTTTGTTATTTAGGTTTGACTTGGAACTGCATGTAGTCCATCAAAATTCTGTAGGAGAGCGTGCTGCCATTGGAATATGGTATAAAATTGGCGATTCAGATCCCTTGCTTTCAGAGGTTTGCTATATTTCTCAAACCTTTGTTTGTGAATTTATTTATACTTGACTTGTGTAGAGTATGACTAATCTGCATGAATTTCATCATTCATTTGCTTTACTTAGCATATATCAAGTAATTATGCTAGATTGGCTAAGTGTAACGGGTACCGAAACAAGTAGCGGATCAATGTCGAAAGAGGACGGGAACATGGCGATCAATAGATGGAGAAAGGGGAGAAAACTTTACAAGAATATCAACATTATTTGAAGTAGGAGAAAAACAAAGAAACAAAAATTGATTATCTAAGAATGTTACTTTCTTGGACATGTGAAAAAGATGGTTAAAAATATCATAACACACGAACTCTCATGAGAATGCATATTGATCAAACTAAGCCTCATGCATATGTCATTCAAGTAGAGGTAAATAAATAAAAAACATGCGCAATCAAAATTTGTAAAACACTATAGTTAGGATGAGTCTTAAATATACGAAAAAAAAAAAGAGTCTAAACCAATAACCATAAATTGGTTAAGAAAACAACACTGGATAGATCTCTATCCAAAATCCGGATGAAAAAGAGGCTTGGAAAAACAATGTAGAGGTCACATCAAGTGAATGACAGTTCTTGTATTCTACAATGTCATTTTGTTAAGAATATTGGGACAAGAGGTTGAGACATGATGCAAAAGAATCTCCTGAAACATATGGGACATGTATTCACCATCTGAGTCAGAACGAAATATTTTAATACTGGTTTGGAACTAATTTTCAACATGTCATAAATTTCTTAAACATGGAAAGCACTTTAGATTTAGATTGAAGAAAATATATCTTAGTAAAATCATTGTAATTATCAATAAACATAACAAAAATATTTATGGTAAGCATGATCAGTCACAAAAAACATATCCTAAACATTACTATGAAGCATTTCAAAACAATGATGAGCACACACGAAAAAGATGGTCCAAGTTAAACAAGTGAGAAAAACAACATAGTTAAAATGGTCCAATTTTTTATGTCAGTCCTCATAAGAATTCAAAATATTATTACAAGTAAAAGACAAGTAATGAGAAATAAACCAAAGAGGAAACAATCTTCCTTAGCTCCCTCTCTGATCAACTTCTCTAATACTTATTCTTGCATAAGACAACCAGTCCAAGAAAAGTTAATATTATAATTCTTGTCAACTAATCGACCAATAGATAACACGCTTGAAGCAAGATCATATAATTCTAGCACATTTTGAAAATAAGAATTTATGTCACTACTATCAGTGATAGGAAGAGTATAACCATAAATGAAACCATGATAAGAATGTATATTTTAGTAAGAATTTTGAAGAATACGTCATATGATTCGATGCTACAAAATCAAGAAACATGGATTAAAGATAATAGAAGACTTACCCTAAATGTCTAAGGATAAAAGAATTTAAAGTACTATTTGTTCGATCATTTCAAGTTATAAAACATCAATGTTAGATGCATCATGACTAGGAAGACGAGTTTTTTTTGAAGGACGCGTGGGACAATCAACACTTAATTATAGTTACGAACCGTAAGCACAAATCGTTGTAGGAAAAACAATGGATCTATCGTATATCACAACCTATGTTTTTACTTTGGGTAGTATATGTGGGTTTAGAAAGAGCAAAATCATGAGGGGGTAAGTAACCGTTTTTCCTCCCTAAGTTTACTAACAAATTATCCAAGGAATCAGGGTTCCTATTCAACAAAGCAACTCTGATAGCTACAAACACTGGACAAAATTTTATGAAAAATTGATCTCGCTGACTAACGTTATATACTTACTAAATTATTGATCATTTAGGGATCAATAATATTGAGAATCCAAGAAATAGTTTGTTTATCTTTTACTTCTCACATATCTAAGATTGTTTGCTTTGTCGGTGGTACAAACTGTCGATGCGAATGAACCCATAATCTTTTCCTTTAACATACATTTTGAATTGAAATCCTCAAATTGTATTATTCTTGCCATTAAATTGAACACAAAAGTCATATTTCTCTAAAATTGTCATGGTGATGGAGGGAGTAAGAAAGCTCAAACGAAAACCACACAAAACCATGATTGTGAACAAGAGAAGATCATGAATAAAGATTCCCTTAGTTCTTTTCATTGCTGAAACTTGTGGCAGCTGCTGGAGAAACTAAAATCACTTGGCGACGAGGATATAGATGTAGGAGAAATAAACCCAGGAATCATCAAGTTTGGAAGCAGATACTACAGATATGATGGTTCTCTTACAACTCCACCATGTACTGAAGGTGTTGTTTGGACAATAATGAAAAAGGTTGTATACTTTCACTTGATTTTCTTAAACTAAGCAAAGACTCGCTTTTTTTAACTTTTTTAAACTTTAATGCGGCATTTGTGTTATAGGTGAGGACAGTCTCAACGGAGCAGTTGAGTGCCTTGAAAGGAGCTATTCGTCATGTAAGCATGCAAATTAAGCACTAACTAGATTTGTTAAACAAATTTTGCTAATTTTTAATTAAAATACATTCACATTGTATATATACATTGTTTGTCATATAATTAAGACTTGCATTGCAAAAATCAACAAGTTAGAAAATGGAAGAGGAACCTAAAAGAAAAACAAAGATTAAACACACATTATCAAGTTTATATAGCAAAAAGCATGGATATTTCTGAGATGGGATTAGATGAGATAAATAAGAACATGATGGTGTTTGTGTGGACTATAAACACTGCTCTCTACAACCACAACGCAAATATAATATTTTCTATATTCTAAATTGTGCAGTCCAAAACTTAAAAAAGGAAAATTATATATTCTAGATCAACTGATCTAGAATTTGTTCAGAACCACCCATTTGGAACAATCCACATAGTGTAAGAGAAGCGACATTGAGAAATAGCAGTTGCTTCATGCACTCCATATTTTTGAGAAAATGGTACTACTCTTGCAAATTTTATTTGTTTGCAAGTTGAAATGAGTACCGGAATAACTTTTCTGGAAGATTCATGAAAGTTTAGGATTGTTGAAGAAAGCAAATTATGGCATATGGGGAAAACCTTGGGGTTCACTTGCAATGACAATGAAATACTCTGTTGAAAAATTGGAGGAAGTGGAGGTAAGGGATGTAAATCATAAACGGATAATAGAAAATACATGAGAGAAGGGAATGAAGGACACTAATGAAGACTCTATGTCTAAATATAAGGAGTCTAGGGTACAAAAAGGTGTACACAATGTTTGGAGACTTGTTTTGAACAGAATTGCTACTAAGATAAACTAATGTATCATGTTGTATTTGTGGATGCGAAGTAGAAATGGTTAATCATCTATTTTTCAACTATGCAATTGCACTTAGGATATGGAATTTATATGAAATAGTACCTGCAGCAACATTCAATGTTGGGTCTAAGTGAAAAAGGCAATCCTGTATGGAAGAGGAGGAGGAGGACTTGGGTGACACTATGATGCACAGATACATATTATTTAAATTAAACATATTAAATATATTTCTGAAAATGTATATATGACTTAAAAAAATTTTAAATGTAAAATAAAAGTTAACAATACCTATTTATTATTTAGAAATAAAAATATTATCAATTTCATCTTCATCATAAGTAAATAAAATAGTTTTATTTAAAAGTCTCAAGTTGGAAGAGGAAAGGAGCAAGAGAAAATGAAACAAACAGTAATAACATAAACTATGATCAAGACACAGTCCAACCTACATAAAGATTGATACTACCACCACTCTTAACCCAAAATCTTAAAATAAAGTTTTATATATTGTTTAACTTTTTTATTCTTGATCAACGTTAGAATCATACTTGTATTTCTTAAGGTGGGAAAATTTTTAGATTGAAACATCCGAGAACATAGGTATAGATTAGTGGTAGTGTTCAAAACACTACTTTTTCATTCTTTGATTTGTGCCTCAATGCACAATCTATATATCTAAGGTATGTTTGAGGAGCTAGTTAGCTATCGTTAAAGGAAACATCATTATTGAGGTGCCAGAAGCAGTATGGAGGGGTTGTACAGTAAGATAACATAAATATAGTGGCAGAATTGTGGATTCATCTATGGTTGCATAACTGTGGCCATAGAACATGGGAAGATTACATGGTATGTGGTAGTATGGATGAATAGTATTGGTCAACATGTGCAGAATAGCAAAAGGTAAATATCCACTGGTGCTCTGAATTTTGGCTCTGCTGTTAGCAGTAGACTTATTGCTAAGGATATCAAAGTATTGGTGGTGATGTTCTGCTGTAAGAATGTTGGGATACAAACTCTTATATGCAGAGTAGGCTGCATTAGTGTATAGTTGGTGCCATATGGCAGTTTACATTTGTGCCAAAATGTCTTTTAGATCTGTTGAACAAATCTAAATTGCCTATAAGTGAGCATAAAAAGTACAAGTCTCATCTTTTTTATATTGAAGTTATAATTATGAAATTTTGATATTCAACAACGTACAAGTCTTATCTGTGTTTCACAGGAATATGAGGAAAATGGAAGGCCAACACAGGCACTTAATGAAAGACAAGTTTGGTTATATAACATTAAGAAAAAGCCTACTTAATATGAGTATAAAGATGTGAAGGGAAGTGAAGTGCTTCTTCTAATGTTGGAAATAAGCAGATAACAAGAAGGGTTGTTTGTATGGACTATATAGATGGTCACGAGGAATCTTGGTGTGTTACTTTTAGTAATCAGTTGTTTTTTATTTGCTTGTCCAACCAGTGGTTTCAATCTTTTGGGAGTAGAGGTGATGATTCTTTTAAAATTTTGTAATCTTTGTATATATTTATGATTTTAATCCTTTAAATAATTTAATGTTTATTAAATATTTTTTATATATTTATAATTTTTATTTTTTATATTTTCATTTTTTTTATCTTTTCGTATTTGTTTATTATTTATTAATAATATAAATAAAAAATTATGTGCAGTTTTGAATAAAATAATTTATCTAACTTTTGTATAATTTATCTAATTTTTTCTCTTCTATTTACCTAAACCCGTAGAAACACATGACATGTATATCCACTTTTTGTATAATTAATTTTTAAAATTTTTATTTAATTTTTTCTCAAAAAAATTTTCTCTCTCTTAATAACTGTTTTTTTTTATTATATTATCATTTATGATATTTTTATTTTTCTGTTTTGATGAAAAAAAATACAAAATAAATATTTTATATATTATTATAGATAAATAATTGCTGTATATTTTTAGTCATTTAAATAATATTTTTTAGTTTTGACAAATCTTGTGTTAAAGAAAACGCCTCTCTAAATTTAGAAGATTTTTTTTAATTATTATTTTTATCTCTCTCAATTTGAGTTTTGAATTCAGTCCTTTTATTATTTAAAAACTATAGAAACGGATTCTTTTTTTTTTTTTTAAAGAAACACATATTTCAAAGTGCAAAACTCAAGAAAGGGCTAAAAATCCTTCCTTTCCACACCTTTACGAAGAAATTTGAGAAGAAATAAATATAATTAATTATTTCAGATAGATATTATAAAGAAATAATTATTTTTTTCTTTAAATTGAGTTTTTTATCATGTTTTTCATAATAAATAAATAATAATTGTATTAAATAATTAATTCAAGAAATAAATATTATTATTACAATAAATAATTAAAGAAAAAAATAGTAATAATAAATAAAAATAAATTTTTTTGTCATTTCTTTTTCTTAATCTTTTTTTTACTTAATTTTTATTCTCGTTTAAATAAAGTTTAGTCGTAATTCTCGGTGGCCTTTATAATATATATATATATATATATATATATATATATATATATATATATATATATATAATGAATTTTTGACATTTCAAAACTTTAAAATATTATATTTGTAAATAAAACTTTTTCCATTTATATGGATAAAAATTCAAATATAAATTAAAATCTTATATTAAATAAAAAAATTAACTTATAAGGATCAAAGATCAATAACTTATTAAAAATACGTTATAATATTTATTCAATACGTTATAGCATTTATTATGTATTTATAATTAAAAATACTATTTTTATTTGAAATTTATACGTTATAATATTAAATTGTACTATATGTCAATAAACTACAAACAATATCGTGAATTAAAAACTAAGAAATAGGTATACTTAATTCAAGTAAAAGATAAATTTGAATTTCAAAACAAAAAATGAAAGTTATTTTAAGTATTAAATGTATTTCAGATTGAATTTGTACACTCAAATAATATTGTTAATCATGTGAAAAATAAATATGTAAATCGTGTCTAATTTTAAAATATTATCCATTTTGAAAATATCATTTGTGCTGTTTTAAAAAAATATTCAAATAAATTAAAAAAATTATATATATAAATTATCTTTTATTTCCGCTCCTAAATAATTAACCAATCTTAAATATAAAAAGGGATAAATGACAACTTAAACTTTAAGCAAAACCAGTAAGAAAAAATTCTTGCTTGCATTACCGAACAAGTAGAAAAAACATTCCTAATGCAAGAATATAAGAAATTGGTAAGATCTTGCAAAGATGCTTAAAATGAAATAAAAGTATCATCATAATAATTATATGTGATTTTCTTTGTCCAGAAAAAGTTAACCTTTCACTATATATATAGTGGAAATAAGATTCTTTTCTTCCATGCTGCAAAATAAAAATTATGGAAACAATATATACAAATCAATTTTTATTATATATATATATATATATATATATATATATATTTTAACTCACAAATAAAATACCACATTTTTAAATATAATGAAATTAAATTCCAATACTCCATTACCATACAATTTTTTTATAATGTGAAACATGCTAACAAATTTGAATTTAAACTAAAAATTCATGTAGATGTATTAATAGTAAATAAATATAGTGTTATAAATAAGAAACATGTGTTTTATAATATTATTCTCTATATTATTTTTTATATTTATTTATTTTATATTATAGTGACTGAATAAGATATTATTATGGATACAATAATTATTTAATTAATTAAAAATATAATTAAGTGAAAATTTGCTTATATATATATATATATATATATATATATATATATATATATATATATATATATATATTACATGATTTGGGAGAGTTATGAAATTTGATCTCATACTATTTTGAACTCGATTAGAAAGAATGTAAAATGTTTAAATAGTAATTATTAAAGATTATTAAAGTGATACTTTATATTACAAGTTAAGATACGCTTCACCTTGTTAAGGTTCCATTGGTTTATAAGGAAAATATAGAGTAAAAAAATATTGGTATAGAAAAATGAGCGGAAAGAAATTATTTTTCTTGTTCAAAATATATTATTTTACAAAATCATCATTATTTAGATAAATAGTTATTTATTTTTATTTTTATAATTTTAATATATATATATATATATATTATTTTAATAAAATATCATAAATATAAAAGTAATTATAAAAATCATATAAATAATTTAATATATATTTTATTTATTTGTAATGTGATATTTCATTTTATTTTAAATATTTTAGATAAAACTTATAATAAATTATATATCACAGTATATATTATTGAATTTTCCATAACCATACCATAAATATATCCATCATACATAAAAAATAAAATAAAATAAAATAAAACAAATATAACACTTTATAACTTATTAGTTATTAAAATTAATGGCCTTTTGGTTTCTGCATTTCATAACATAAAATAAAACCAATACACCAGTTCAAGAGGAAGAAAAATGAATATGCGAGTTAATAAGTTATTAATTAAAATTAATATAGCATTAATTAACTAATTGACCATTTGGTTTCTGCATTCCATAACAGTAACTTGTTCTTGAAAGTTGGCCACATTGGCTAAGAAGGCGTGAATGACGTTCAAAGGGAACGAGGTTATTGGGTGTGAGAATGTGAGAATATTCTTGTAATTGTAAATCTTCAAAACCACAAACTCGTATGTAATAGATACCCTCCTTGTATATATATATATACACACGCATGCACATGCATTAGATGTTCATCACTAACAAACACTCACAGTCACAACTAGCACAATGAATCTCCACACCAATCTCGGCTTCTTCTCTGTGCTCCTCCTGCTGTTCATTCTCTTTTCCTCTTCCTCCCTTGCATTAGCTAAAGCTGGTATGATTTTTTTTCTTCATGTTCCAGAATTTCAGATTGAGAAGGTATATATCATTGTTGTCATACATCATTTGGCAAAGGGAACCAGAGATGTTAGTAATCTTTATCTTCATGTTCCTCACAAATATCATGTTTTGCCAGTTTTTTTTGGGTGTGTGTTCTGATAGCTGTTATATGCACGAATCTTGATGATTGTTTTTCCAATGAAATTTAAATTCTCTAGTAAAAGAAATATGATTTTCCTTCTGTTCCAATTTATAACCTTAAGAAAAACTGTTTTATCTTGTGATTGAAGATCTTGGTTGACAATTATTTCTTCGATTTTACTAATGAATATTTTCATGAGAATGATATCCACACTGGTTGTGTTGTGTGATTTCTTAACGATCAAACTTTGTCCTTTGCATACTGTTAGCATTCATAGGTACAACCATTTGTTCTCCTTTAGTTGATTTTTTATTCCTTTGGTTTCCTTTCACCATTGGCTTATTAAATGTGATTTAGAATTAAGGAAGAGACATCAAAAGAAAACCCTTTACGTTTCTTTTTATGTTAATCAACATTAATAATTTATTTTCAACTTCCTTTTGGAGTCACTAAATAACCATTCTTCCTCGTTTATCTGATACGAGTTCACATCATAAATTAATATTCTCTTCCCATATTTGTGAAGCTATATACCTTTTTTCACTAGGGTTTTCCCTTATTTCCTTCTGTTATAAAGGGTTCTTTGTCTCTCTATTTGACATCTTTTTTCTCAAAGAACTTAACATACCCTTCATTGTTTAAATAGAAAATTGCTGAAAAAAGGGAAAGAGACAAACTGTTCACATGTCTTGGAACATTTTAAGGCTCTTCCAATATTGGTTCAATTCCAATCAGGGCTATTGAATAAAAATTGGACTTATTAGTAATGCCACATTTCTGTTTATTGAATTGGACCTTGGCTTCTCCTTTGTGTGAACAGAAGATGTAGAATTTACCTACGAAGAAGGAAGTAGCAAAGGGCCACAGAATTGGTGGCTTCTGAACCCAAAATGGAAAGTATGTGGGGAAGGAAAACAACAATCTCCCATTGATCTCTCATACAAAGTAATGCATGAGTTTACTCAATTGGGTAAACTTGCAAAAAATTACAAACCAGCTCCTGCTGTCCTAAAGAATACGGGTCATGCCATCATGGTGAGGCACTAAACCACCACCATTTGAATATTAGGATCACCATTTGCAAAAATTGATAAGAGATTATTAAAATTGATTTTGAAGTGAAGTGATTTATGTGTAAATGTTTTTATTCAAGAAGTTAGAACTACTTTTTTTTATCTAATACAACAAATGATTTAAACTCAGAATCAGTTTTAGACCAAGAACTAAGAAGTTGCATCATATTGCAACATCAATACACTGAAAATTCTACTTTTTAAAAGGAACTCATCAACTAGGACAAAGCTTTTATATTCACATATGTAGAAGTACTTGCCAATAGAGATCAATACTTCCTAAGATCTGAGACATATCTTCATAATGAACTAATATTTGTGCTTAATGTTTTGACAGATGAAATGGAATGGGAATGCAGGCCAGATTAACATAAATGGAACTTACTACAAACTGATTCAGTGTCATTGGCACACACCTTCAGAACACACGTTGAATGGAAGAAAGTGAGTTTGCCTTTTCATGTAGCTTCTGCAACTGCTTGATGTAGTGGTAGTGAAACACTTTTTGGCTTGAATTCACATGATTAATTCTTCTGATTGTTGTTTAGGTTTGAGTTGGAACTTCATGTAGTCCATCAAAACTCTAAAGGAGAGACTGCTGTCATTGGAATATGGTATATAATTGGCCGTCCAGATCGCTTGCTTTCAAAGGTTTTCTACATTTCTCAACATTATTTGTCAATATTTATAGATACATACATACATGACTATAGTTTATAGACTACTCATACATGTGCTATGCAGTTGAAATGAATGTCTGCAAATATGTTAATTTAAGTGCACGCAGTTCTCTCCCTTTAAATTATAAGCTCACTTTGCCCCTGTTGTGATCCTGTAATCTCAAATATAATATAATTTGGTGCTGGAAATGATGGTGTATTGTGCAGGAATGATTAATTCCAATTTTTTAACAAAAACTTTTTGCAGCTGCTCAGTAACTTAAAATCACTTGGTGACAAGGACATAGATTTAGGAGTAATAAACCCAGGAATCATCCAGTTTGGAAGCAGAAAGTACTACAGATATGTTGGTTCTCTTACAACTCCACCATGCACTGAAGGTGTTGTTTGGACAATAGTGAATAAGGTTCTGTTCTTTCACAACATATTTTTACAAGCTAGTGTAGACTGATATGTACTAAACACCCTCTTTTGTAAACTCATGTTTCATGTGTATTACAGGTGAGGACAGTCTCAAGGGCGCAGTTGAGAGCATTAAAAGAAGCTGTTCATCATGTAAGTAAATAGGTCCCCACTACAGATTTCTCAAAAACAAAAAAAACAAAGTTTCCTAAACCAAATGTTCTTTAATTTAATTAAAATACACTGACAGAGTAAAAGATTATTTTACATTCTCATCTAATCATGGATTGTCATATAACAAGTAAGCATGCACGTAGTACTACATTCTTTATCTAATCACAAATTTCCATAGGGATATGAGGAAAATGCAAGGCCAAGACAGAAAAATGCTGGAAGACAAGTTTGGTTATATAGACCTACGCAGAATGCAAAGCCTACTTAAATATTTGTATGAAGATGTGAAGGAAATTGGAGTTTTTAAATGGAGTATGGACAGATGAAGCCTGAAGGGTACCTGATGAGAGCAGGGTCAAGCACCTTTATTGTGTTCTGAGTTATGTTTTTGGTGTGCTTGTAGTAAGTTGTTTTGCTTTGTTTCTCCCTTGCTGGTGGAAGAGATAGTGATGATTTGTCCTTTTATAGAAGGGAGAGAGATTGGATTTGTGATTCCACTCCTGTATTTTCTTTTTAAATCATAAGAGAAATCAATGACTTTAAGTTTAAAAATTATAAATACTCCTCTCAACCATTAATTTGTTTTAGAATGTCATATTTAAAATATACTTTAATTTTAAAATCCTAATGCACTCCTAATTTGCATTTAATATATTTTCTTGTGTTTTTATTTAGTCTTCAATTGTATTCTATAGATTCCTACATGATATATTAGCTAATTCTATCTCAATTTTTTTTTTCAATTCATTGTATTCAACCTCTTTAGATTTTTAACTTGAATTTCATATTTTTGAAATAAAATATTAATACTTAAAAATAATATATTGATAATATTAAGTATTCTAAATAAATCCAAGATAACTGTCGTAATAATAACAAACAAATTTCGTTGAACAACATACTATATATTTTTTATATGGTGATAATTATCTTTCTTAAAGTGAATTGTGTTTTTTCTTTTATATATATATATATATATATATATATATATATATAAGTTTTTATTTACTATAATTTTTAATTACAATATAATTTATAAATGATTATAGATTTTAGTTATGTAAAATAAGTATTTGATACGTGGAATGCTAAAGATTAAAATATGTAGTTTAATATTTTTTCACTGTACATGACGTATTAAAATAAATAAATAAATAAATAAATATATATATATATATATATATATATATATATATATATATATATATATATATATATATATATATATATATATAACTTGCATAATGCGACATGTGCATTACATATTTTGATGAATGAACAATTCAATAATGGAAAATTTTGTAGTCTATAATCATGGTAAAATATATTAATTTTGTAATGTTTACTTAGTTAAAAATAGCTTAAATTATTATCTTTTTAAATTTTAGATTTCTTAATATTCTTTTTAGATCTCTCTTCCAATTTTTTTTTATTTTATATTCAAGTACACATTTGTAACTAGTAATGAAAAAAAAAATTTACTTTATTAAAGTATTAGTTAGAGATATATGGATAAAGATGAATATAAGATATTTTAAGATTACAATTACATATCTAACAAATTTCTAAAATTGAGTCTTTTTAAGATTAAGTTTGGAGATCAATGTTATTTGAGGAGATTATAATTTTTTTTTCTTGGTTGAATTTATGATTGAGATAAAGAAAATTAGTTTTAAATTAAAGTAATGAATTGTAAACATGACTTTGTTATATTGTTTAAAAATTTAATAAAATTATTTTAGATTTAAATTTGTTATTGTATTAATAATGGTAATTAAATGAATTAATTTAGAATAATAGTGATAGGGCGTCGTTTATATCTTTTATGATATGTTTAATGTCTAAAATATGTTGAGTTTGATATACTTATTTTAAGTGTTGATATTTGTATATTTCGTTCAACGATAATTTGTCGTTTAAATGAAATATACCATAAAAATAATAACTCATTTCTAATATTTTTTTAAACAACGATTTGATTACTTAAATAATAAGACATTTAAATGAATGAAACTTTTTATAACCTTGTGATGTTTAAGTGAAAATATCACAAAGAGTGAGATCCTCTTTAAAATCTCTTTTTTTCAAGTGATAATTTGATTGTTTAAATGACAAGATTTAAAAAAAAAAAACATTGTTTCTTCTTTGATTTCGATCAAATGAGACTATCACTCAACAATTATATATTTCATTCAAGTAACCAGTCATAAGCTATCAAATGAGACCCTATCACTCAACAATTATATATTTCATTCAAGTGACAAGTCATAAGCGAATTTTTTCTAATAAGTAATAGAGTATTATACAAAGATTTTGTTTAAATGAATGTAATTCACTCAAATGAAAAATCTTAAATTATGAAAAATAGTGTTATATTATTTAATAAATTTTGATTATTTTTATTATTAATGAATAAATTGATATATGAATAATAAGATAAGATAAATAATAACACGTGCGAGTCATGAGAACTTATTTATATCGAATATATAATATACATATGTGTTTACAAATAAAATATGGTGATTCTAAAGAAGAAACGGTTGAAATATAGATGATAGATATATTAAATTTAAAAAGATATATCTTAATTATACTTATAACATAAATATCTACAAATATAACATTATAAATATATATTTATTAAATATATAAATATATATGACTATATATTTATAAAATATATATATATATATAAATATATCTTTATTAAATATATTTATTATATAATATTTATTAAATTTATACACAAATATTAAAAAATATTATATAAATATGTATTAATATCTTATTATATAAATCTATATTTATTAAATTTATATAAATATCAAAATATATAAATATGTTTAAATATATATATATATATATATATATATTAAAATTTATATTATATATATATATATATATATATAGTAAATTCATATAAAAATATATATACATACTTAATAAATATATATATCCCTGATTAAAAAAAATATTCAAAACGCAATTCAGAATTCAACCATATGAATTTTTATTTGAAATTTGGTTATCTGCAAATCCAATTCTGATCTTATACAGTAAATAAATCTATTTAAATAAATAAAACAAGAAAAATACTATTTAGATAATCAAATGATGTTTGGTGAATTTCAATATTAAGTTATTGTGATTCTATAATGATAATTTTATGAAATTTAATTTTAAATATTTAATTAAAATTTATATTTTAAATCATACAAAGGATAAATTTATTTTGAAATTATATAATATTTATATATTTGTAATGAATTATTATAGAGATATTATATAATTTTTTTATGAAATAATTATAATAGTATATTATTTATTTTTCATAAATAAATAAAAATTTATTATTTATTACGGAAAGGTAATTCATATGATTATATTTGTGCACTAAATTTATTAGATATTATAGATCATAAAATAAATTTAGTCATAAAATCACAGCTTACTTTTTTTAACACATAAAAATATTATTTAATTTAATTAACACTTAATATATATATATATATATATATTATTGAATCAATTAATAGATTATTAATTATATATTAAATATGTATGGATTTAAAATTATGATATTTTATATCATTTGTTTATTATCCAAATTTGATTTATTTATATTTTAAATTTATGACTTAATTAAATAATTTTTAGGTTAACTATTTTTAAAAATTTTGTTTCAATATTATTTTTAATGTTAATGTTAAATATATATATATATATATATATATATATATATATATATACCTTGATAGGTTATAAATAATATATAATCTAAACATAAATTTTATATTTATTATGTTGATATTATAGTGAAATGAAATTAAAAAAAAACAAGACAAAAATAACTATTTAACTTAATAATTATTATAATGATTTCACAACTTGATTAAATGAATTTATAAGATTTTTGTGATGAATATTATTTTTATTTTAATCATATATATAAAAATATAATATCTATCATCATTCACAATTTAAAAAAGATTAGCGATTTTTCGAACATATAATTAAAACAGTTATTATGTTATTATATTAGAGTGCATTTATATTATATATTTATAAATCTGAATCAAAATTATAGTAAAAAAAATTATAAATCAATATATAGGATGAGATATTTAACTAATTAAATTAAAAAAGAATTAATTTATTGATATACAACAAATTAAAGATTGAATTTCATGAAGAATAATACGATGTTATTGTAAGAGTTATTATTATAATTTTTTTTTACGGTTGAGAAGATTATTCCATTTCCCTTCCGTCTCCTCCCGCCGTCTATACACGGGAAATTCCACCGTCAAAATCGTGACACACAGGGAAGCGCACGTTAGCGTTAGTGTCACCTGCCCAGCGCATGTTAGCCAGCGTCAGTGCTTCCATTCTCGATACTCTTTCTCGTCTCTTTCCCTCGCCTTATCCTGCGCACCACTCCGTTTACCTTTTTCCTTTTAGGGTTACTCTTCTTCTTCTTCTTCTACTTGTTCTTCTACTTCTTCTCATGCTTCGTCCAAAAACTAGGGTTCCTTTGTTCGCAACGTAGTCGCGTCGCACCACATGGATCACAGACCGAAATCGAAGGATTCACTCCCTTACTCCACTCTCTTCAATCTCGAGGTCCGTACCATTTATCTTCTACGCGGAAACCGTTGCGCTTCTTCTCACCGTTTCTGTCCTAATAGGCACTTTTCGGGGTTTCTTATGATTTACTTGTAGAATTACTTGAATTTAATTTTAACTTTTTGCATTTTGTTTTGGAAAAAGAAATTCGAGGATTTTGCTATTTTTGTTCTGTTGTTTCTGACTGCATTGTTTTGTAGTCTCTGGTGAACTTTCAACTTCCACAGCAAGATGATGATTTTGATTATTATGGGAATAGTAGTCAGGATGAGAGCAAAGGCAGTCAAGGTAGACACTATTTCAATATATTTTGTTGTTTATATTAGAGACTCTGTTTCTTGGATTTTCATAATGGTAGATATTAATGTTTGGTTAGTGAGTGTTTGCTTTGTTTGCTGGTTTGAGAGTTGGGACTTGAATATAAGTGTGTGCTGTTTGAGTAGGTGGGGTGATTGCAAATCACAGTAATGGTAATGTGCATGGGAGGGAGGCTAATTTGTTGAAGAAGAGGAGGTGGTCTCTAAATAGTGACAATGAGGATAGGAGCGGTTTTTATGGGACACACGTGACAGAGGAGCGATATCGGTCGATGCTGGGAGAGCATATTCAGAAATACAAGAGGAGGTTTAAGGATACGATGAGTAGTCCTGCCCAAAATCAAGCTGCTGTTCCACCTGTGAAAAACAGCACAGGGTTAAAAGCTCGCAAGCCAGGGAATGAGCGCAGGGGAGGATTACATGCTGCCGATGCTACATCAGAATGGATGAATGATTCAAGTTCCCAGAAACCTGGAAACTACCATGATGCAGACTTCATGCCTCAACACAGCACTGCTGATAGGTTTTCCTTTTAATGGTGTTTGAGTTTTGGAATCATGAATCATTGCTTAAGTTGAAATTTACCTTGCGTTTTTGAACTCCTTTCAGGATTATGTATGAACCTGCATCTTTGGATATTGGGGATGGAATCATTTACAAGATTCCTCCAATCTATGATAAGTTGGCTGGAGCTCTGAGCCTCCCAAGCTTCTCAGATATCCATGTTGAGGATTTTTACTTAAAGGGCACCTTGGATTTGGGTTCATTGGCTGAAATGATGGCTGCTGATAAAAGATTTGGGAACAGAAACCGAGCAGGCATGGGGGAAGCAATACCCCAATATGAATCACTGCAGGCCCGGCTGAAGGTCATGGCAGCTTCAAATTCTGCTCATAAATTCAGTCTGAAAGTGTCTGATGCTGGTTTGAATTCCTCCATTCCGGAGGGGGCAGCAGGAAGCATAAGGCGTTCTATTTTGTCCGAGGGTGGTGTATTGCAGGTTTATTATGTGAAGGTTTTGGAGAAAGGTGACACCTACGAGGTATCTATCATATAATAAGAATTGATGTTTTTCCCTTTACACTATCCTCTATTTCATTTTATCATTTAGCTTGTCTTTGGACTGCTTTAGATCATTGAAAGAAGCCTACCTAAGAAGCAAAAAGTGAAAAAAGACCCTGCTTTGATAGAGAAGGAGGAAATGGAAAGATGTGGTAAGATTTGGGTAAATATTGTGAGAAGAGACATACCAAAACATCATAGGAACTTCACTACTTTTCATCGAAAGCAGCTCATTGATGCCAAAAGAGTCTCAGAGACTTGTCAAAGAGAGGCATGATTCCCTATTTCCCTCTTTTAATACATTTTCTGTCATTTATTTTCTATTGATTTGTGGTGTACCACTAGTATTGCTGTATAGTCTAAAGATTTTGATGGTTTGTACATGGCATTTTGTCAACAACAACTTATCTGAACCATTTTTACTTTCAGGTTAGAATGAAAGTTAGTAGATCCCTTAAATTGACGAGGGCTGCCGGTATGCGCACCCGGAAACTAGCTAGAGACATGTTGCTGTTCTGGAAACGAATAGATAAAGAGATGGTATATTTTAATTCCTTCCTGAAATTTATTGATTTTACAGTGCTGGATATTAAACACTGGAAGGAAGTGGGTATCAAGAAATCATCTTTTATATGTGATTGTGGTGATCTTTTGTGTATCATGATGGCTGCATACCTCCCGTGTGCATGCTACCTTCACTTTTGAAGACCAGTTTTTTGCATGATAGTTGATACTAGGTTTTACCTACTTGCATATGGCTGCATGTATTTGATTGATGCATGTTGTGTAATGGATAATAATCTTGTAATATCTTACCACTGAAATGATGTCACTGTATTTTACATGTAGTGGTAATGATTGATGAGGGTAGTATTGTACACTTCTTTCAAACCAAGTTATGTGATTTTGGGTCGAAGATACACAACATAGGTGTTTTTTTGTCCTTTTGAAATACAGAAAAGAAGATTTGGGATATTTTTAGATATCTGGTCTTGACACTTAATGCAAAATGAGACATGCAGATAGGCAATGTGGTCCGGGATTTATTTTTTGAATCTGTATATTGTCGTGCTAGTGTACATTTTTCAAATGTACATTAGCCATGGATATGCTATAAGTTTTTTAATTCATTCCTTGCAGACAGAAGTGAGGAAGAGGGAGGAAAAAGAAGCTGCTGAAGCTTTGAGACGTGAGCAGGAGCTTCGAGAGGCAAAGAGGCAGCAGCAAAGGCTTAATTTTCTTATACAACAAACTGAGCTGTACAGTCATTTTATGCAGAACAAGTCAAACTTACTATCTACAGAAACTTTACCCAAGGTAGATGAAGATGCAAATGACCAAGATACAATGATTGAAGACTCTTCAGATGCTAGGCCTGATGAGGAGGAAGATCCTGAAGAGGCTGAATTGAAGAAAGAAGCTTTGAAGGCTGCACAAGAAGCAGTTTTTAAGCAGAGAAGGTTGACTAGTGCTTTTGACACTGAATGCCTGAGGCTGCGCCAAGCTAGTGAAACAGATTCACTTCCACCAGATGTTGCTGGAGCGAGTAATATTGATTTACAAACCCCGTGAGTTCTCTCTCTCTCTCTCTCTCTCTCTCTCTATCTATCTATCTATCTATATATCTGTTGCCCCAGTTGTGACATGGTAAATGTACTTCTATACTATATAGACATTTAACTGTACATGCAAATTGTAGTTCATGTGGATAATATTGATAGATGTGTTAAATATTATTGTATTCATTTGAATTAAGTTTTTTAATTGTTGTGTTGCAGCTCTACCATGCCAGTTGCGTCCACGGTTCGGACACCTGAATTATTTAAAGGGGTTCTTAAAGAATATCAGCTCAAAGGTCTTCAGTGGCTAGTGAATTGTTACGAACAGGTTTGAGTAATCCTTAATAAATTGTCAATGATTTATTTCATTTGGTTCTTAATTTGAAGGATTTTGGTTATTTCAGGGTTTAAATGGTATTCTAGCAGATGAAATGGGACTTGGAAAGACAATTCAGGCCATGGCATTTTTGGCCCATTTAGCTGAGGTAGCTATTCATCCACCTGTTTTTGTACATTTTTGTGACTTTATTGTAACAGGATTGTTCTTATCAGGAAAAAAACATATGGGGACCTTTTCTGGTTGTTGCACCTGCTTCAGTATTGAATAATTGGAATGAGGAACTTGAGCGCTTCTGCCCTGAACTGAAAAGACTTCCATATTGGGGTGGACTTTCAGAGCGGACAGTACTTAGGAAAAGTATTAACCCAAAGGATCTATATCGTAGGTAATAATTTCTTTTTGAAATTTTTTAACTATATTTAAATTGTAAAACTGAAAAAAAAAAACTGGTGTAAAACTGCAATGTACATTGAAAATTTTGTATTCAATATATTTATGAGCTTTTTGTAATTTGTGCAATTTTGTGATTGATATGGAATAATGGTTTTTTCACTTTTAAGCAATTGTTAAACAAAACAAATAGTTTTTTAAAGAAAGTAAAAATAGGATGTCTATGGTGAAATCCCCATGATTTTAGCATAGAAGGATTTGGTCAATATGGATACACTACTCATCTGCGTGAATCATCTTGTTTTTTAACCTTTGGGATTGTGTGGTTTATCAAATAAATATTTTGTCCCTCATCTAGCTTAATAAGCTCCATTGTAATTTATCTGATTGGTCTTTAATTTTCATTCTTTTGTTTTGTATTGTAACTTTTTTTATCAGGGAAGCTAAATTTCACATTCTCATCACAAGCTACCAGCTATTAGTATCTGATGAGAAGTATTTTCGTCGCGTGAAATGGCAGTATATGGTTTTAGATGAAGCCCAGGCAATCAAAAGTTCAACAAGGTTTGCTGATATCTTGTTTCCGTAGTGCATTAGTGAAGACATTTAATTGATCATTATTCCATTTTTATAACTGAAAATCTGATTAATTATTTTATAAATTGCATTTTTTAGGATTATATTTTCTACCAATTTTTTATGTATTATATTGATTACGTGATCTTCAAGTTATATTAACTTCTGTTTTTATGATTTCACTTTTAAATTTCTTTTTATTTGATAGTATAAGATGGAAGACACTACTCAGTTTTAATTGTCGGAATCGCCTACTGCTTACTGGTACACCCATTCAGAATAACATGGCTGAGTTATGGGCTCTTCTTCACTTCATCATGCCAACTTTATTTGACAGCCATGAGCAGTTTAATGAGTGGTTTTCTAAAGGGTATATATTCCACCTTAAAGTCCTTGGATATGTTAGGTCTTTAACTATGATCTAACTGTCTTTTATAATCTACCCATGTCAGAATTGAGAACCATGCAGAACATGGAGGTACTTTGAATGAGCACCAACTTAATCGATTGGTATGTTGTTTTCTTGTTGATAGTCATGATGAGATAGTTAGGATGTTTTCCAGTATAATTTACATTATACTGGATTTTTTGTACAACTTGAAATTTTATGGGTATATAAATAGCCTATTTTTTTTGGAATGAAGGGTAATTGCTAGGTGTTTCACAATAGGCGAAGTTGTAGCTGCCACTCATTGAGTTCTTACTTTATTGTTGTTTGTTAAAATTTTTAGGAGTTGTTTTATGTTCACAATTTATTAGTAAGCATGAGTTGTGCTAAAACTAGGACATGATGATTAAAATTATTACAGGATTTGTTATGTGGTGACTCTTATTTTATTATTGCTTCAATGTCTAATAATCTTAACTGCCTTTTTTTTTTGCTTATTTTTTTATCATTTTAAACCATTATATTAGAGTTCTAAGTATTGCTTCTCCTAACAGCATTCGATTCTAAAGCCTTTCATGCTGCGGCGTGTTAAAAAGGATGTGGTTTCTGAGCTGACTAGAAAAACTGAGGTTACTGTGCATTGTAAGCTGAGTTCTCGGCAGCAGGCTTTCTACCAAGCAATTAAGAACAAGATATCCCTTTCTGAGTTGTTTGATAGTAATCGTGGGCAGCTCAATGAGAAGAGAATTCTGAATTTAATGAACATTGTTATTCAACTAAGGAAGGTAGACAATCCATAGTTTTTCTGGCATTCTTTTCTCTCTGTTCATAATTTTTAATGCAAGTTTTGTATTAATTCATTTTGAGATAAGGGTTGTTCTGTGAAGTTTTGTATTAATATTTATTACTCTGCAAATGTGATAGGTATGCAACCATCCAGAGTTGTTTGAAAGGAGTGAGGGAAGCACATACCTTTACTTTGGAGATATTCCAAATTCCCTTCCACCTCCTCCATTTGGGGAATTGGAGGATGTTTATTATTCTGGTGGTCACAATCCCATATCATATGAGGTATTTCTTCACCATGCCTTATTTACTATATCAAAACATTCAATTTTATTTGGTTTTGTATTGTTGCAAACTTATCCACATTGGCTCCTTATATATTAGGTCTCTCCATTCCTATTAGATCATGTGTTGAATGAAGGAAATCTTCACACTGTATGATATTTGGTTTTGTACTAGTTTAGAGAAAACTAATTTGATCTATGAACAATGTTATGGTAGATGCAAGTTCATTGAGGACTCAGGACCTAGTTGCAATGTTGCCACAGTTTAGTTTCTAATTCCTTTTATAATGCCAGTAATTGACGTTTTAGTGTGCTTTAATTTATAAATGTTAGTAACTTTTATGGTGATGTCCAATCGTATCATATGGTCTGAAAATGGTCCATCGTAAGTGATTGTTGTTATAAAGAGGGTTTCTTTTAATGGTATTAGACAGTAATACAGATACTGGTTTACTCAAGGTTGAGATTTGAGAAGAACGAATGAGGATATGGAAGGATATAATGATTTATCTTTTGTTAATGTAAGAACATATAGAAAGAAATAAAAAATGTAACCTGAGGGATGATAGAGGGTAAATTAATGCTCTAATGAAAAATAGTGGGTTCCAAGTTCCATGTGTACTGAGTTGCTGCCTTAATGGTAAAGTTTAATGCACATAGAACTTGTTTCCTGGATGCCATTTTTGGCATTTTTATTGTAAAAGGATAGTGTTTTCAATATCCCCTGTCAAGATGATATTGGTTTTTCTTTCGTTTAGGGTTTTCTCTTTTCCCTACTAATTAGTTGTTTCTACTGTCTAATGTCATCCGTGCCTCCTTTAATTTTTTTACTGTTTTTGTTTTTTTCCCCAATAATTTTTCAGATACCAAAACTTGTTTATCAAGACATTATACAAAGTTCAGAAACTGTTGGATCAGCTGTTGGTGGTGTCTCCAGAGAATCTTTTCAGAAACATTTTAATATTTTTAGACCAGAAAATGTTTATCGTTCTGTTTTCTCAGAAGACACTTACAGTACAAGTGGAGACCTAGGTTTTACCCATTTGATAGATTTGTCTCCACAAGAGGTGATGTTTCTGGCTACTGGTTCTTTTACGGAGCGACTATTATTTTCTATGACGAGATGGGAACGAAAATTCATTGATGAAGCTGTAGACTTTCTAATGGAGACCATAGATGATGATCCAGAATGTTGTTATCTTGAGAAAGAAAAAGTGAGAGCAGTTACACGAATGTTACTGGTGCCATCGAGATCTGAGACTCAGTTTCTGCAGAATAGATTGCAAACTGGACCCAGCTATGCTCCTTTTGAGGCTTTGGTTGTCTCACATGAAGATAGGGTGTTATCAAACGCCAGGCTTCTTCACTCTGCTTACACATATATCCCACAAAGTAGAGCTCCCCCAGTATGTTATGTTTTTCTATTATCTGCTTTCAGTTATGATTTTCCAAAATAAGTTGCTTTATTTTATTTTTATTTTTCTGTTTAAACAAAATGATAACTGATTAGTGACTATTTTCTTCTTTTCTTCTTCATAGATTGGTCTTCAATGCTCAAATAGAAACTTCAACTATAAAATGATTGAAGAATTACATGATCCCTGGGTGAAAAGGTTGTTTGTGGGATTTGCTCGAACATCTGATTATAATGGGCCTAGAAAGCCAGAGGCTCCTCATCATTTAATTCAAGAGATAGATTCTGTACTACCTGTTTCTCAGCCTGCTCTTAAGTTAACATACAGGATATTTGGGTCTTCTCCACCAATGCGCAATTTTGACCCTTCAAAATTGCTCACTGTAAGTGTTGCTTTTGGTTTTGTTCATTCTTTCTCTCTCTCATGGAATCCCCTTGTCTTCTCTCAACTTTCATGTTGAATAGATAATCTAATTTACATAATTTTCATGTAGGACTCTGGAAAGCTCCAAACACTTGATATATTATTAAAACGCTTAAGATCAGGAAATCATCGTGTTCTCTTGTTTGCTCAGATGACTAAAATGCTTAATATTTTGGAGGTACTTTCAACATTTCATAATCTTCAACTTCTTGATATTGTGTATATATATAAAAATCTAGGGTTGCATCATTCTGATTTGTCCAAATCAAAGTGTGAAACATGGGTGAATGAATGAACAAAGCTGGTTATTACGAGAGCCCTTTGGCATTAGTTTATTTGCCTTGAATGTAGTGATTACAACTTAAACGAAATCAACTTATGAGGAGACCTAGAAGTTGCATGTCTTGAGTGTATACACATGTCAGCTTTTTTTTTTTTTTTTTCCTAAAGGTATTAAATGAGTTTAGTTCAATTCAATTATGTTTTTAAAAAGTTAGGAACATGTGATTTCCGGGTGAAGTTCAAATTTTCAGTGATTTGGAAATAGAAACATTGAGGACAGGACAACATAATTTTTCTATTTCTTGTTCTTCAACTCTCATGAGTATTTCTATATATGCTGACTGGTAATTCAATCATTTTCAGGACTACATGAACTATAGAAAATATAAGTATTTTAGACTTGATGGATCATCTACTATCCAGGATCGTAGAGACATGGTCAGAGACTTTCAGCATAGGTAGTGCCAACTAATTTCTTTATAATCTTTTCATTCAGTACCATAGTTAGACTACTACTAATTACTTGCTTATTAATTTGTTACAGGAGTGATATTTTTGTGTTCTTACTTAGTACAAGAGCTGGTGGATTAGGTATCAACTTGACAGCTGCTGACACAGTCATATTTTATGAGAGTGATTGGAATCCTACATTGGATCTACAGGCAATGGACAGAGCTCATCGATTGGGTCAGACAAAAGATGTTAGTTCCACCTCTCATGCTACTTCTCCCTTCCTCCACTTGTTGGATGTCAATGTTGCATATTTTCTGTGAATATCCATAATTGGTCTCTCTCAATTTTCCTTAATTGCATATCCAGAATTGATGCTTGCCTTAATTATATGAGTCACTTTTAGAGTTTTATTAAAAGTGTTTGATATAGTCTTTAGAGTTAAGAGTGAATATGCAGCTCAAAGATGCTTGCCACTGGACATGAATTTAATCCAAGTTGGATTATAAATGTGAAGTTTTGCATCTAAAAGATATAATGATGAAATGTGGAAGAATATGAACACAAATGGTGTGAAAAGATGCAGATGAATTCTGGAAAATAAAAGCAAGAAAGTAAAGAAGAAAAATGGAAGAGAAACTAATGATGAGTAGAAGCCATGCCACTTGGAATCGGATCTAAGACTTGAGAAGAAGAGAACTTAAGCTCTCAAAAACTCAAAGAAAACTTACAAATTCTATTAATAATTCAAAGTGTGATTTGTCTGAAATATCCCTTGATTGTTGCCGTGAAAGTGGATGTCACCCATGTGACATGCTTCTCACATTTAACATGTGCTAAATGTGTTAAATGTGAGTTGCATGGGAAAGCCTTGGCCATGAATCTCATATGGGCTTCATGTGTGGCTCAAGTCCGTGAGACTCATGGAAGGACATGGTGAAAGCCTAAGTAAAATCCATAGACTAAAGTCCAAGCCAAAGTGTCCACACAAAAGATGAAATTTAAGAAAAATCTAGAGAAATACATAAAGAAACCTGGTGATGTCCAAGAGGGTTGGAATGTGCCATGCTTCCAGTAATCCTTCTGGAAGGCATGAGTACGGTAGTGACCCATTCATGCATTTACTTTCTCTGGATCATGCACTTTTTTCTTGCCCAGACATTAAAACTACTCCTATTAAGTTTGTAAGTACTTATTTAGTTTAAAACTAATTTCAGATACATTTTCAAACTTGCAGGTTACTGTTTACCGACTTATATGTAAAGAGACAGTTGAAGAGAAAATTCTTCTTAGAGCGAGTCAGAAAAGTACTGTACAGAACCTTGTCATGACTGGTGGATCTGTTGGTGGTGATATTTTAGCTCCCGAGGATGTTGTATCTTTGCTTTTAGATGATCCTCAGTTGGAGCAGAAATTAAAGGAAATTCCCACCCAGGTTGGTTGTGAATCTGGTTACCAAACTTCATTATTTTACTATGTATTGAATATTCCTCTGACCAACTAAATGAGAGACTAGGAAAAAAGTTCCTTAAACTTTAGAACCATTTTAAGAAATTTTCTGATTGTGACATTGATTATCCTTCCAGGTAAAGGATAAGCAAAAGAAAAAACAACCTATGAGAGGCATTCGAGTAAATGAAGATGGTGATGCATCACTGGAAGATCTAAATAGCTCTGCAGCTCAGGGTCCTTCAGATTACGATCCTGGCGTGGATCCAGAGGGTTCAAAGTCCAGTAATAAAAAGGTATCACGATAAAGCTTTTATTTATTTATTTGGAGAGGTTTTGACCACTAATTAGGTTTTTTTGTTGTTGTTGATGCTGGTTGACTATATGTCTAAACTTATTGTTACAAAAATTCTAGATACTCATTTCAATTGGTTGCATAATAAAGAAAATTCTTAATTTATCATAGAAGTTAGTAGTTTCTTATTGGTAATGGTCTGTTGCAAGGGGTTGAGCACACTTTTGCATGTTTTACATATATCTGTTTGTCTGAAAAGAAATCTGGAAACTCCTCTGTATAGGAGTTCTTTAGGTAGTTCCGTTGAATTAAGTTTATCTACACTTTTGTGTTGTTTTTGCAAGGAAATTTAGTTGTCAGAGAGGGAAATTTCCCTGTTTTTTGTTGGAGATGTTGATTAAGAGTCTCTTTATCCTCATGGGATTACAGTAAAGCAGTATTGATCTATCGTTGTTCTTCTTCTCTGTTTTACTGGAGTTATTGTTTGTGACATACATAGAAAATGGGCAAACTTGCGCATTCTTTGTTTTCTTTTCATGGTCTTTGTTGAGTCCCAACTTTTCTGTTTCGGAGGGATATATTTTCCTCTGCTGTGTGATACACTCCCTCTGTTCTTGCATATGAAATTTCTTTCTCCATGACAACAGAAGTCCTAATCAAAGAAGATTTCAGCAAGCACCCTTGCAAGAATCTAGACGTTTAAGAAGTAATTAAAAAGGTTGAAAGCTAAACTGATACATTTAACTAAATGTTCATTATAACCTAAACCCACAACACAAGTTTTTGAATAATTAATTAATTCTTTCCAAGCTCTTCTGTATTGTCTTTGTCATGCTTTTGCTGTGATTTGTCTGGTAAATTAAGATAGTGATTGACTCCTGGGCCCCGACTCTCTGACTTGTATATTTTTGCTCCCCTTTTCAAACCCTAACTTCGTACAGAATTCTAAACGTTCAATATTTTTGTTTTCATAACCTGTTCTAGTATGTGTACAATATGCCTTTTCAGATGTCTTAAGGGTATCCTCTTTGTTCTTTTAAATTGTACTGACTGAAACGTTTTGGATTCAACTTTTACAATTTTGGCTTAAGGTCTAATTTAAACCGGTCAAACCGGCTTACAATAAGAGTGTGAGAAAATTTTCTTAATGTGCTTGAGTAATATTTTCACCCAGCAGTTTATTTATAACTAGAATGGTTGCAAAGATAATAAATAATAACAGCTTCTACTATTTTCACGAGAACAATTAAAACGTCACAACTTCCTACTATGCTAAACATTAAATACTCCTATTTTCAACAACGAGGATTGCCCAAACTTTCAAATCTTTAATTGATGTGAGCCTAATCCACAACATTGAGAGGCTGCAATTAAGGCAGCTAGGGTGTGCTAGGAGTGACTGCAGTTAAAGTGGTTTTCCAACAACATCTCCGATGCTTTCAATAGAACTAAAGTTTCATATAGTTTTGATATAGCTCTATCTTTTCATTCACATCCTTTTTTCAAGTGATTCATTTGTATCCTTAGCAATAGTATGGAGCCAAGGATTGGAATAGGAAAGGATAAATGAATTTTTTGCAACATTCTAATTTGGATTGTGCAAAAAATATGCAACTCTTGTGACATACTCTATAACGAAGATATTTTGTTATTATCACAGGTTTATTTTTGGTAAACTGTAATCATTATCCATAGAAATGGTTGTGTTGTATGTTGATAAGAAATGGTCGATGCTCTTCACAATGCAGTGCTTTCATGTATAATGCGTCATTTTTAAATTCACATTAATGTATGTGTGTCTAGGCTGCGTATTTTATATTAGTTAGAATTTCCCATTTGTTGTATTTAGTATTTGGGTGTTGGAGACAGAAGAATCCTTAGAGCAGAACAAATGTTGCATTAAATTTGAATGAGTAATCTATTTATATGCAATGTTTTAATGTCACATACTAACTACCCTTAAAACTAGTTGACCCTTAACTCATCCTGCTACCTTGACAGCAAAATGATAGACAATTTATTTTCACTAAAACTAATTGACTATTAAGCGACCATGGTACCCATCAAGGTGGGTACATGCGACAGAACTTCTGTTCATCTCTTTCCAACACGATCTTTTAAATCTGTTGTACCTTTTGATAGTTTGATTGTTTATGTGAGTTGTGGGTGACTTAAATTTTTAGGTGTACTGATTTCATGGAATCCTAATATTTTTGTATTTTGAATGTTATGTTCAACTTGGTAACGTAATGTCTCTGCAGAGAAAAGGTGTATCGGATAAGTCAACTTCGAGGCCAAAGAATTCTCAAAAGATGGGTGAATTTAGTGGTGCACCTATGGACGGTGAATTGGATGATGTGGATCCAGTAGGTCAGAAACCCAAGAGACCGAAGAGGGTAAAGAAGAATGTGAACGAGAAGTTTGAAGATGCTTTTACTGCTACTACCATTGTCCCAGAGCAGAGCCAATTTCCACCTCCGCGTGATTTTAGTGGCGTAGGTCCTAAAGCAGAATGAGGCCAAGACAACTGAAGACATAGTGACTAATGACATTTTTGTGGAGACTGCTACATTGGCTCCCTTGTTGATCAACAGTTTCTAGTACCCAATTTCTTGGTTCTCCTCTAACTGCAAATAGTGGCGCCAAAGTTGAGTCGAGACAGAAGAAGCTGTATATCCTAGGTTCAGGTTGTATATATAATAGTCCTTAATGATAGTTTGTACAGATTGGGCCATCCTTACTTGAGTTGATTTTTTATGCGCCACGGCCAATATTTATTATAAATGATGATTAATATACGATGTTCTTACTTCCTACTCTTGTGAGTCTGCTGTATGATTAATATACAATGTTCTGGTGGGCTTTTGTGACTCATAAAATAATCATTAATAGTTCTGAACAAAGTCATAATAGTCATTACTTTTCTATTATGATTAAATGTAATACACTTTTCAAGTGAAGTGGACCTGGTATTGAACAAGCAAATGATTTCATTTTAATAACTTGTGCTAAGCTGTAATGTGTGGTGGTGAACCTTGAAACAAGATACAGAAAATCTTTCCTCACTATTATTAAAACTTAAAACTCGCCTGATGCTTAGTGTTGATATTCATATTATTTATAGAATTAGTTCCCAAACATGTGCGAAGCCAATTTGTGAATGTCCTTTTTCTTTTGTGTGTATGGTTTGTTTAATTTACAGGAAAACATGCATAGAAGAGAAGGAATCATGATAGTCAACAAAAACTTTCAAGCTACTGTTCTAGTCTCAATATAATTACAAAAACTGTCATAAAGATTTATTTGATGTTTCACTATTATGCTTGTTGCATATGTATGTACGTTGAAATTCAACAATGAGTTAAGAGTAGACGATGTGTAGAGATGAGCTTCATGCTAGTGTAACCCTCACAAAAACCAAAAAACATCATATCAGATTGATTGCGGTGAATTCTGTTATGAAGAACGTGTCTGAGATACATAAACTCAATTATTTACGTTCACTCAACAGTCTTAACTAGATGATTATTTCATTAAATTGCCTACACCAATATCAGGTGCCAGCTCTAGATGTAGACCTCTGTCCTGTCATCACCACACAAAACCTGTAGTTAGAGTTAAGAGTGACAGCTGTTCATTTCTTCTGTTAATTTTTTAACAAAAATCTGATAAAATGATTAATGATATATTGAAGTGATTTAGAAGATTTCTCATTTAATTGAGTTTAGTTCTTCAATAATTGAGGCATGTACCTGTTTTCCCTAAATTAAACAAGTTTTCTTAATAAATAAACTTATTTTGATTATAATTAAGGTGTCACAAGATTTCTTAACTTGTCTTGTCTTACTTGTTTAACTATTAATTAATTTCTATTCTTTTCAACAACAACAAAAAAACATCGTTAAATGCTATTTTTTTACTAAACTCTTTTGAAATCAATTCTATCTTTTACAAAATAAGGATATTAGTGGGACCATATACATAACATGTTATGAAGTCCTAATTTAATACAATTATTTATCAAGAGACACCTCATCTCAAACTAGCACAATAAAACATTCACACCAAGAGAAATAATGATGTGAACATTAATAACAAGTGAGTTGTGGCAAAATCAATCAATTGGATCACCTAAACTCAACTAACAGAGTACTTGAGGATTAATTAATTACATACAGAGAAGCTAAAAATGTTCCATCTAACAAGAACTTGATGAACATTAATTATTTCAAAAAAGACCAGCTCAAGGTAGGCAGAAACATAAGAAACGCATTAAATATGTGTCTGTCAACACAGAAAAGGACAAAAGTAAGACTCTATGTCATCATCTTTCAAGATTGGGAGGGAAACTTCACATGAAAATGTGAGAAAAGTCATAAACTAATATCAATCACCGGTGGGGAAGTTGGCCTCACCCAAACACTTTTAATGGCGATAGATTTATATGGGTGCCACTTTTCTCAATATCACTCCACATTAATATTACACACACCCCAATTCATTTTTCATCATCAACCCTTTATCAACCCAGTGAAAATTTTCAGTTTTTAATCACTCAATACACACGTTTTTGTATCAAAGTCATGTCAATGGATGATTTTACTAGGAAGCTTAATTAAATTTGTACAGATGCGAAATAGACAGGTGTTTAGAAACATCTTCAACCATGTAATTTATTAAATGCAATATTCTATACATTTTATAGTATTTATCATTTTAATTACTTCAAACGAAACTTTTTTTTTTTTTCAACTCAATAGCTTTAAAAAGTTACTTAAGTGGATTTCGCTGGTCCCACGAGAAAAAAACAATTTTACTATTGGTATAATAAACTAATTTAATCTAACATGTTCATTTCAAAATATTTAAGTAAAAAATTCAAACTTGAGAATAAATTAAAAGTAAGAAACTAAATGAGCAACAAAAAATGTATGTGGTTCTATTTTTTTTACAAAATTTATTTTTTATATATTGTTTGGTTTTAGTGTATAACTTTTCCCTCCAACAATGGGTATTTTAGGAGAAAAAAGGTGGATATGGTACATATTGTGGGGTCATGAGTTGGATGAGTTGAAGTAAATCAACCCCATCAGGGTAGGACCATGACCTTGTAGTTCCCAGCACGAAAGATTGGTCTTTTTATTGGTACTAGCCGCGTCTAATAGTTGGGTAGATCATCTGACAAGAGACGGAGAAAACAAAGTTTTATTTGTGTTTGGCTTTTCCCCCATCCATCGTACCTATTCTTTTGGTTCGCACGTGCTATCCTTCCAAACTAAAAGAAAAATTGAAGAGCACTTGATGTGAATGTGTGTATATGTATATCATGGTTCATGCATTGCATGCTTCAATTAATTTTAGAGTGGGATAGGCTTCGTTTTCTGGTCAGAAATTTTGTTCAGACCAAAATTAATGTCCAGCTGTGGTCAAGCAACACCCACCAAAAAGATTTGATTTCCCATTGCTGCATGTTTTGTAAAGTCAATCTTATTCTTATGGTGAAAAGAGAAATACTCATTGGTCGGTAAGGGGAAAGTCAGAAGCATAAGTTTGAGGGAGGTTATATAGGAGTTTCAGTATAGTTTATAGACACAGCAATTGAATTTCATAGTTCATCTCTTATTGTTCTTCCAAGACTTTGTTAGCCTTCAAGAGCATGGTGGGAAGCATAACGGGAGTGGTTCATAATGCATACTCAAATGGAAGTGTTGGAGCTCAGAATTGTAATGGGGTGGAGGAGAAGCTTGATGATTTGAGGATGCTTATTGGGAAGGCTGATGGTGACCCTTTGAGAATTGTGAGTGTTGGAGCTGGTGCTTGGGGCAGTGTTTTTGCAGCTTTGCTACAAGACAGTTATGGCCAATTTAGGGACAAGATACAGATCAGGATATGGAGAAGAGCAGGAAGGGCAGTGGATAGAGGCACTGCTGAACATCTCTTTGAGGTCATCAACTCAAGGGAAGATGTGTTGAGGAGGTTGATCAGGCGTTGTGCATATCTGAAATATGTTGAGGCAAGGCTTGGTGATAGGACCCTCTTTGCTGATGAGATTCTCAAAGATGGTTTTTGCTTGAACATGATTGATACCCCACTTTGTCCTTTGAAGGTGGTCACAAACTTGCAGGAAGCTGTTTGGGATGCTGATATTGTGGTCAATGGTTTGCCTTCTACAGAAACACGTGAGATCTTTGAAGAGATCAGTAAGTATTGGAAGGAGAGGATCACAGTGCCCATAATTATCTCTTTGTCAAAGGGTATAGAGGCCGCATTGGAGCCTGTACCACATATTATTACTCCCACAAAGATGATTAACCAAGCAAGTAAAAGCTTTCTTCAACTCTTTTTACATCTTATCTTCTTTCCATGCATTTTTTGTCTTCTTTCTATGGAGTAAAAAATAAGAATCGTTCCCATGCCTTTGCCAGGGTAGAATAACCAAAAAAAGTGTGATGACTACATTTTTGTCCCTTGTCCTTATTTAATTATATATCATAGATATAATCTATTGATGTTATAATTGATTATATTAAATAAGTTTTACATTTGAATATGTTGGGTAAAAAGTGGTTCTAAGATGCGTTATTTTGTTTGATTTATATAATATAACATTTTATAACAATATTAGAAAAAGGGTAAGAAGTTATTTGTAGCAATTACTTTTCTATTTAAATACTGAGATGAAGACCGTGTCCTTCATAGTGGTCTTATCTGTCACTAGAGGATACTTGTATTTCAAACAAAAAAAACACAGTTGAATAGTAACCCCAACAACTGTTTTCTATCAAGCAGATATAATATTGAAGAAGAATCTAATCCAAACATGCTCATTATCAGTGAGGGAGATATAAGGTTGGTTTGTGAAGGAGATATAAGGTTCGTTTGGTTGTTAAAATTGAAGGGAAGGAGGGATAGGTTGTTGGTTTAAATTTCCTACTAACAAAAACTATCATATTAACAATTAACATTTGTTGATAAAAAAATATGCTCATTATCGTTGAGAACTTTAGCAATTTATGGGAATGAACAATCTCACGGAATCTTGATGAGGAATGAAATAACTGCAATGTATAATTTTTCCTTTTAAGCCTAGAAGTTGCTCAGAATCTTCTATTTTTAGTAAATAAAGTTGATTTTGTACTGAAATTAGTTCTATAACTAGTATGGTTGGGAGTAATAGAAACACACAATTTGTATGCATCAAGATGAGTGAAAGCGACACCTTTATATTTGTCAGGATCTCATAATTGTCTTCTTTTTATTTACTTCTGATATAAAACATCTACCGGATATGTGTTTTATTGCATGCTTAATGATTAACTTCTATCTTTTAGTCAGTATTGCGATAGTTAAGCTTCCATGTTTATGAATAGAAATTTTAGCAATAATCTTGGAAATTCTTCTTTACTAAACCTTCCTATCCTGTCTTAACACATTCAATTTATTAAATCTATCTTGTTCATATTCATTGATCAATTGTGATAATTATCTTGCTGAATTACATCTATTTTAACCTGGAATTTGATGCTAAGCAGCTGATTTTCATGCTGAAGTTACTACTTCACATCCTTGTTTTCTAGCAATTACTCTTTTCTTCCTTCATCCGATACTGTATTATCATAGGTCATATAGCCTTCTTACTATGCAATAATATTTTTAGTTCTTCTCTCGTTCACTAATCTTTGCAATGCGAACCTGACAGCTAGAGTGCCAATGGAGAACATACTCTATCTTGGGGGTCCAAATATTGCCTCAGAAATCTACAACAAGGAATATGCCAATGCAAGAATATGTGGAGCAGAGAAATGGAGAAAACCTCTGGCAAAGTTTTTACGACAACCACACTTTATTGTCTGGGATAACAGTGACCTCGTCACGCATGAGGTCATGGGTGGTTTGAAAAATGTCTACGCAATTGGAGCTGGTAAGTTTCTAAATAATTGTTGTTATCACTTTCAATCTAATATCAAACTGGAAGTAGTCCATATATCATCATGTTTTGGTTTCTCTCCCTATTTCACACATACTAGAAAAGCATGCTTATGCATATTATCTCATGAAGATTCTACAATCTAAAGAAAATAGAAAAGGAAGCATCTGTGACAAATAATCATACAATTTGTCCATGCCCCATCTAGGGGTACAGATAAAGATTTCATGATTGATGTAAATTGAATTAAGGCCTTCATGAGTTTTCACATGCTATAGAGGCCAGCAGTAATTGGCACTAACTTGGAAAAGAAAAAGGGTTTCAACATACCTCTAATTTTATAATAACAATTCCCATGTCTTGCACTTGCTTTCTGATTTGCAATCTATATATCCTGCTTTCATTTTAATGTTGTCAGGAATGGTAGCTGCCCTTACCAATGAGAGTGCCACAAGCAAATCTGTGTACTTTGCACACTGCACATCAGAAATGATATTCATCACTCACTTGTTGGCTGAAGAACCTGAGAAACTTGCAGGGCCGTTACTGGCCGACACTTATGTGACTTTGTTGAAAGGACGTAACGCTTGGTATGGCCAGATGTTAGCTAAGGGGCAATTAAGACCAGACATGGGTGACAGCATTAGTGGCAAGGGAATGATTCAGGTATATTTTGTAATTTTAGTGTCCTAATTTCTTCCAAACTCATGTTATGGTCTTGAGGTGTTCCAGATGCTTCTTTAAAATGTGATAGTTCCATAACTATTTACATTTAAAAGTGTTATGCATCACAGATAATTTAGCAGCATCCTGTGGCAGGGGCTACTGGTTTTCATCATTGTACTTGTATTCAGTAGGAGTGTTTTAACTTGTAAGGAAAAAACACAACAATGATGGTATGTACCATCCTCACTGGAACTGTATATATATGCTTCATTTTGAAAGGTTTATGTGGTCATTTTTAGATGGGCTGATGAATATGATGTTACAATTTTTACTTGACATAAGCCACACTTTTCACTTCTCTTGTTCTCACAGATGCCACACCAAAGGTGGAACTGAAATCATTCACATAAGAAAGAGAAATCATGCTTGTGCATTTCTCCATAAAATCATTTTTTTCCTTCAATTAAATTCCAATAACTAAACAACAATGCTATCCCTTCCATTTATTTCTAGGGCGTGTCTGCGGTGGAGGCATTTTTTGAACTTCTGAGCCAATCTAGCCTGAATGTGTTGCATCCTGAAGAAAACAAGCCTGTTGCTCCTGTAGAGCTCTGTCCTATCTTGAAGACACTCTACAAAATTTTGATATCAAGGTATGTCCTGCAATAATTGACTCAAGCCTTGGTTGTCTGTTTTCTTACCCTTATGCTAGTTAACTTTGAAGACTTCCAACTCCATGTATTATGTTTGCAAATATCTATCATCTTGCCAATATACTAAATATGTTCCAATTGCTTCTGGTGCTTGCTGTATTTATCAGGGAACAGTCATCACAAGCTATTCTGAAAGCCTTGAGGGATGAAAATCTGAATGATCCTCGCGAACGAATTGAGATTGCACAAAGCCATGTTTTCTACAAGCCTTCACTTCTTGGACAATCCTGACTGTTTTCTCTTTGGCAAAAACCAATGTGGATGCAACCATGTGTGGGAAGCACTTGTGAAAGGGAATATTTGCATGAACATCAAATGTATTGTTTTGTGATAGATTTTGCTTTCAATGTTGTATGTATATATGTCAAAATATAAGCCACTAAACAACTGTACGGATGACTCCCAAAAACACTACTCTACCCTTGCCCAACAGGGGTCTATCTTAATGGAGCAAACTTAGCTGAGAATTCACTACTGCCTGATGTCTACAAAACATTGTGGCCAAAATGAGAGAAGCACTGTTTTTGGATTTTCTTTTTCATTAATGGAATGGAATGGAAAAAAATGTGGGAAAGGAATAAAACCAAATTATTTTGTTTGGAAGTTAAATTATAAAGGTCTTGAATGGAATGTTAATATGATTACTTATGAAGCTTATTTCCCCATTAGTTTGGAGAACTAAAATTGTATATTTGAGGATAACAACCCTTGAGTTCCTTTCCCTTCTCATCGATTTTCAAACTGACAAACAAGAGAATTATTCCCCTCCTCCATCTTATAGATTTTATTTTTTCATATACACAAAAATCAAATTTTTATTCATATATGAGCATCACACTACAAAGTTTATATATATCAAGAGTCATGATCTTAAATTCCTAATCTTTCCTAATTTTATTAAAAGACAGTAATTATCTAATTTAATTGGGTAAGAGATGACACTCCGTCATTGTATTTATATATTAGAGTATAAATTTATCCAAATAAGAGTAAATTCATGACTAACATAAGCAAAATAATAAGAGTTTTATAACCTGTTAATTAAACACTCCTCCTTAAAATTCCATCTTATTTCTTATATTATTAAACTTAAGCACATAAAAGTGTTTTAATTAAAATGTCAGCCTTTTGATATTGAGACTTGTAATGTGATTTGAACATCTTTATTTTTCTCTTTTTCCATTTTAGCATGAAACTTTTAACATTTTTATGCTTAATTATCTCCTATCATGAATTAAATCTTTTAACATCCTAACAATAAAAATGTTTTAATTCATGCTACATTTTTTAATGTTTTAACCTTGTTTTAATAATACACTAAAATAGTAGCTTTATATACTATAAACGATTTAATTCATTAAAAAAAAATGATTCACGTGGTTTGATTTGAAGCATCAACTACCATAATATACTTTATTTTAGATGAGAATTAAACAAATATATCTTACTTCTTAAAATCCCATGAAAGCACTCTACAAGTGAAAAAAACATATCTAAATTGTGTTCTTTGAATCATCACAGGACCAATCCAATAGCTATCAATATAACCTTCAAGCCTTTCATCTCCTTTCTAGTAAAGAACCAAAATCAATATTTTAATTTTTTTTTGTGTGCACCAAAGTGTATCAAACTTGTCACTGGATGAACCTTGAAAGCAAACTTCTATACTAAGTTACATTAGCCTCTCATTACCATTATTCTTGGAAAACTTTTCATTTATAGGAAGGAAAGTTGAAATACAATTAGGACTCTTTGATTTGAACCCTTTTAGTAAATCATGTGCATATTTCTCTCTAATAAAAGGCTTCATCATTAAGTTGATGAACTTTTATTTCTTAAAAATACCTCATTATTCCAAGATTTGTCATTTCAAAATTCTGCAACATATTATGTTTAAATTTCTCGTCAATATCATCTTTTTAACCATCAAATCATCAATATTAAGTGACAATAATTTTTATCACATTGCCACAATCTTTCACATAAAAAATGGAAGCATTTTTACTCTTTTTAAAATCATTTTACAAAAATTAAGTCAATTCTATTATACCAAACTCTTGGAGCTTGTTTTAGCCAAATTATTTATAAAGTTTATAAACTTTTTCTTCATGAAATACAACAATAAAACCACTAGAATACTTACCATAAATTTCTTCTTCCAAAACACCATTTTAAAATTAGTTTCACATCCAAGTGAAACATTACCATCTATATTAAAATGATAAAACAACAATCAATATAATTATTCCATGCTTAACAACTAACACAAATGTATCACCATTATTAATTATAGTCATATGAGAATATCCTTTCATAACAAGTTTAGATCTATGTTTATAAGTAAAACCATCGAGATTTAATTTTGTTCTATAAACTCATTTTTATACTAACCAATTCATGTTATTGGCCTTAAAGTGAGTTTTAAATACCATTTTTGTTAATCATAGTCAACTCCTCTTTCATTGAATTATTTCATTTTGTTTGCATTGAAGCTTCTTCAAAACAAGGTTCATTGACCACAAAGCTAGTTTTGTTTCACAAATTGTAGCAAAAAATTGGTTTTGAATAGTGATGAATAAGATTCAACAATCTAATTTTCATGCTCATCTTTAGCTTGTGTCTTTGGACTTGAGTATTTTCTCAATCCTTCTATGCATTCTCACCAAATTGAATATCCTTGTTGATAGTAATCTATTCTAATTTGGTTGTACACTTTATAACCCTTGATGCTTGTAGCATAGCCTAACAAAAACTCATTTTAGTTTTGTCATCATATTTGGATCTTTTAGCTGTTGCAACATGAACAAAATATATTGATCCAAAATTCTTCAAGTTTTTGGAAGTGGGATTTGCTCTTAACTAAGTTTTTTATTGGTATTTTCTTTTAAACAACTATTTTAGGTAGTTATTCAAAAGATAAATTGCTATAAAAATAGTTTTAGACTAAATGCTTTTTGGTAGCTCTTTTGTGCAAATAAACATTTTATCATCTTCCTAATTAGATTTTATTTTTCTCTTACAAGCTCCAGTTTGTTAAAGAGTGTAACTAATTGTCAATTGATGTACTCATCTTTCATAGAAATAGTTGAATTCAATGGTGGTATACTCCTTCCTATTATATACTCTCAATAATATAGTTTTACAATAATTTTTAGACTCCACCATAAATCTAAAATTTTTAAAAAATTAAAAATTTGAGTTTTACTTGTCAAAAGATACACTCATGTTATTATGGTAAAAACATCATTAAACAAAATGAAGAAAAGACTACCTATGACACTTTTGTTAAAGAAAAGACTTTTTATAGGTTGTTCTTTACCTACGACACTTTTGTTGAAGAAAAGACTTTTTATGCATCTTCATAAATTGACAAGCATTGCATAAATCATCAATATTTTTTATCATAGGTAATGTTTCTCACCATATCATGGGTCCACACCAATATTAGAATGACCTTATCTTTTATGTCATAATGCGAAAACATCAAGTTTGGTACACAAATGTTGATTAACTCACTTGATTGGCACATTTCAATCTTAATAACTTTAAAATCATTAGAATTCAAAATGGTCTACTAAATATTTTTAAAAGAGTGATTATCCTTTTTTTTAATTAGCTAAGCAACACTAAGCAAATTCTAATCCAAGTAACAAAATACCATGAATAAATTCAGAACTTTTTATAGTGTAAAAAAATTGTATCTTTTTCTTTAGCCTAAAAGTTTTTTCATTTTCAAGCTTAACTTTGGCTTGGACAGCTCTATCCAAAGATGTGAAGATATTTGAATCTTTTATTATGTGACTTGTACAACCACTATCAACATACCATATATCTTTTCAATCTTAATTGCATGTTTGAGTGGTCATAAATAATTAATATTTGGTTTGGGTTGCTCACCGATGAAGTTGACTTGATGTGCACTTTGTGGTTAAGTTTGGTTTTGCTTAAATATATAGTACCTTTTCTATATCCCCATTTTTTTCAATTACTACATTGAGTTTGAGGATTCTCCTTATACCAACAATCTTTTGACAAGTGATTGGATTTTCACATGTAATGTAAGGTGAAAATTACCCCCTATAGTTAATTCAATAAAACTCTCATTCATCTTATTTTTTCCCCTTCTGAACACCATATATTTTATACTTCAATCTCTTTTAATTTTCTAAATTGGTAGTTTTCGCTTATATAACTTGAAATATACCTTCATTACATCATTCATTCATCTACATAAAGAACTTTGCCTCTTGAGCTTGCAGTTTACTATCCATCTCAAAAATAGTTAATATCTTCAGATCGCATAACTTTTCAATAGCAACAACTTTGACTTCAATTTTTTCAAGTAAGCTAATCAATGTCTTTTCTCCAACCTTGCTTTCTTCTACAACCTCACCATATAGTCTCATTTGATTCACTAAATAAGACAACTTTGAAATCTTTTTTCTACATTTTTAGCATTTTAAAATCTTTTTTTAAGAGTTAAAAGCTTAACCTTATGATTGGATAGAGAATTTATAATTTTTAGGAAATTCAAACACACTTACTTTAAATTTCATTCATTTCAAATTATTTAATTTTTCAAATGATTTATTTGGATAAGACAATTTAAATTTTTTGAATTTTTTTATTGCTTGAATAAAGTATTTCAATTACTATTAAATACAAAAATTATTATCACTAGACATTAATATTATACCCTTACCTACAAGGGTTAGGTCGGGTCGAGGTGGGTCATGATGAACTAAATCCATGAACAAAGTTGGTAAGGTTGTGTCTAGTTGAAACAAGATAGATTGAGTCAGGATGAGTCAAGTCGTACTAGGATGAGACAGGTCGAATTGGATTATGTTGTGACAAATTGGGCCAGGTTGGAACAATTCGAGTTAGGAGGGATAAACAGGTTAGGTTAGATCGAAATGGGATATGACAAGCCAAATCAAGATGAGACAAAGTTGATTAGGTTAAGACAAGATGTGTTAGGTAATGATGGATCAAATCATGATTAGTTGGGTCGGATTGCGTTGGTCAAGCCTAGTATGGACAAATGGGTCGGGTTTGATAAGGAACGATTAGCTTAGGTCAAGTTAGACTAGGTTGAGTCGAGCCAAGACAAGATAACCTAGGCTAGGCTAAAATTGGGGTTAGATTAAGAGGAGTTGGGTAGTGTTGGGAATATTACTTTATTATTTTTTATTTAAATTAGGTATTAAGAGATTTTATTATCTTTTAAGAGAGAAGGTAAAAAGATATTAGGTTATTATTTTGATTTAGGCAGTTATGATTGAGATATTATTGATATTTGATATTTTGTAATATGTTTACTCTATATATACATAGAGTACATGAATAGAAATATACTCACATGATATATCGAAATATATATACATAAAATCCTAAAAATTCTCAATAGTGGTATCGAGCTTTAGTTCGATACAATGGAAGGAGAAAGAAATTTTTCACAAGTCGCTATTCCAGTTTTTTATGGTGAAAGTTATGACTTATGGACTGTGAGAATGCAATCCTATCTTGAAGGATTAGATATATGGGAAACTATAGAAGAAGATTATATTGTTGATCCACTACTTGAAAATCTCACCATAGCTGAAATGAAATTTCACAGAGAAAGAAAAACGAAGAAGACAAAAGCTAAATCATGTCTGTTTGTTGGTATTTCACAAATGATCCTCACCAGAATCATGATGCTAAAGTCACCAAAGAAATTTGCGATTATTTGAAAGATCAATATGAAGGGAATGAGAAAATTTGAGGTATAAAGTTCTAAACTTGATAAGGAAATTTGAGATACAAAAGATGCAAGAGTCTCAAACAATTTATGAATACTCAAACAAATTGTTAGGTATTGCTAATAAAATAAAATTTTTAGGCAAGGAATTTTCTAATTCCAGAATATTTGAGAAAATTCTGGTAACTGTGCCAGAGAGATATGAAACATATATTGCTTCATTGGAAAATACAAAGGATTTGTCTAATATTACTTTGGCAGAAGTGTTACATGCTTTACAAATGTAAGAGTAATGAAGATTGATGATAGGAGATCATGCTGCTAGTGAAGGTTTTTTACTATATCATGATGGAGATTCTCTCCAAGCCAAGAACAACAAAGGTACAAAATCATGAGTCTTTTCTATTTGTCCTTATTGAAAGAAAAATAATTACACACCCAACAAGTGTTGGTGGAGGCTTGATGTGAAATATCGAAAATATGGTCAATTGGGGCATATAGAAAATATATGCAAATCACAACCAGAAGAAGCCGTCAAGATTATAGAGGATGGAGTATATGGGGAACTTCTTCAAGTTATAGAAGATGGAGTAGAAGGAGAACTTCTCCTTGCATCAACATACTCTACAATCAACAAATCTAACAGGTCGACTTATAGACAATGGTTGTACAAACCACATGACTCATTATCGAGAATTTTTCAAAGAGCTCAACGAATCACATATTTCTAAAGTGAGAATCAGTAATGGAGAACAAATGGACATGAAAGGTATAGGAATAATTACAGTTAAAAGTCATTCGAGTATCAAATTAATTTTTGATGTTTTATATGTTCCTCATATTAATCATAATTTGTTAAGTGTTGTTCAATTATTGGAGAAAAGTTATAAGGTGTCTTTTGAATACAAACTTTGTGTGATTAAAGATATAAATAATTTGGAAATATTCAAAGTTCACATGAAAGGAAAAAGTTTCACTTTAGATTTGATGAAATAAGAGATGATTACAAACAAAGATATAAAAGAAAAGTCAAAGAAAAAGCATGAAGAAGATTTCTTGAAGGAACTTGATGTTAAGGAGGAAAATAAAGATGTAGATAAAAAAACCGTTTTCAATGTCCATCAAAGAGTCAACTGGTACTACCATGAAGAAGTTTAAAAGAAAAAAGGAGATGAATTTGATAAAGGAAGAAATACTTTGATGAAGAAAATGAAATTGAATGAAGATGTGATCTCATACAAGAAAGAAGATGACAAGAAGTACAAACAAAAAAGAGGAAAAATTATAAGAAAAATAAAAGAAAAAAATATCAAATTCAAATAAATAGATATTAAAGTAAGGAGAAATGTTGAGAATATTACTTTATTATCTTTTATTTAAATTAGGTATTAAGAGATTTTATTATCTTTTAAGAGAGAAGGTAAAAAGATATTAGGTTATTATTTTGATTTAGACAGTTATGATTGAGATATTATTGATATTTGATATTTTGTAATATTTTTACTCTATATACATAGAGTACATGAATAGAACTATACCCACATGATATATCAAAAATACATATACATAAAACCCTAAAAATTCTCAACAGGTAGATAGGTCAAATCTAGTAAAAAAAAGGTTTGAATGGGTCATAACAAATTAAGTTGGATTAGGCTAGATTAGGATGGACCAGCTTAGTCGGGGTAAGCAAACTAGACTAGCTTGATAGAGCTAGGTCATGTTTATCTTGGACCCAGATCCAAAATGGGTCAAGGTGGGACGAATTGGACTAAGTTACTTAGTCCATATTAGCCCAAGTCAAAACAAGTTGAGATGAATCAAATATATCACAATTAAGATTTGTTAGACAAATGACATCTAGAGGGAGGGATGAATAGATGCACAAATTAAAATAGATGTTAAATTAAAAATTTATTTGTGAGTCAATAATTTGTTTGAATACAGATAAAGCGGAAGCGATAATATAATCAGGAAAATAGAAAGAGATAAGGGAAAGAGAAGAGCACACAGTAATTTCTACTGGTTCGGATATAGTCAACCCTACATCCAGTTCCCTGTCAACTCTAATCACTAGAGTGACTCTCAATTCACTATCTTTCAAATTCAGTTCATAAATTACAATCAACTCAGCAGAGGAACCAGTAAAAAGTAAACTAATTAAAAAGACAATCAACTCCTTAGAAACTCACTAAGGATGAACATCTTCCTAGAATCCCACTAGGGATGAATACCTCCTCTGAATAAATCAAAGGATGAAAAACATCTCCTTAGAATCCCACTAAGGATGAACACCTCCCTAGAATCACACTAGGGATGAACACCTCCCTGAACAAATCAAAGGGATAAAAACACCTCCTAAACCCACAAAAGATGAAGGAGTAAGATAAGAACAGTCACACCTGGGTAATGGAGACAACAAATTGTAGAAGTCTGTAGAATGTCAATCTCCAAGAACAAGTCTGATTAATAATGAAAGCACAGAAAACAGTAGAAAAGAGAGTTTTCTTAGAAGGTGTAAAATATCTCTGTTGCCTTGCTCAAAAATTCTTTTCTCAAAACGGATTGAATGTAAATTGTATTTTCGAATTCTATAATTATGTGTTCTTGATTTTTCATCAAAACTTAATTAAATAGAAAAATAGCATCAGAAAATGGCCGTTGGACATTAATATTTTCATGAATAAAAATCAGGATATATTCAAAAACATTTATTCTTCAAAACAAATATATTTTTCAAATTTGAATTGTCATAATTGATTATGTTACCAATATAATCAATTATGACAGAGAAAATCATTTTTCCATTTCTGATGCATCATAATTGATTATGACAGTGAAAAATATCATGTTATGAATTTTATCACATTTGTGCTTTAGAGGCTTATGCATAATATTACTTCATCAACTTGTACTTCCATATCTAGTATTCTAAAACTCTATCTAGTCTTCAAGAATCATCTTGGGTTTGCTTGAATCATCATCTTTATCAAAAACATATCTTGGACATGTAGGGAAATGTTTCACATTGTCACCAACGTCTTAAATTCAACTTGTCCTTAATTCATCTTGAATGGTGTTGACTTGAATGTAGTTGATTTGAATCATCATCAAAATCATCTCTTAAGAATGTAGGAACATATTTCACATTGTCATCAATCTCCCCATCGTTGCTTTCAAGATTAAGGAAAATAAGATAAGAAACATAAATTAAAAAAATAAAAAATACAAGGAATTTCAAAATCTTATTTTTTTCCGTAAAATTTAAAATTTTTTATAATTTTAAATAATCAAATTATTATCATAAATTCTTAACAATTCAATTGCTTGCAAAAATTTTGTATCCAGACAACTTATTTTGTCATAAAATATTACATTCACTATTAATATGAATTACCTTCTAAAAATTTAACCTCCAAACACAATGAATTTACCTCATTACTTTCATATTTTTTATTCAATTTGTCAAATTTGTTAGACTACTTAAATATTCATAATAATAGTAAACACACCTTCAAAATTAAACATAAACATGAGAAAATCTTCTCTTTCTAAGTAGTTTCCTTTTTATATTACTTTATTTGAGGTGTAATACGATTAAGTCTATGTGATGAAGCATCTTTATTTTGATTTGCATACTTTCATAAGTCAAAGTAGTCAAAGTAGCATCTTTATAAACTAATTTTTACCATAAAATTGAAGAACAACAAAAACATTATTATTCGTTAAAGTCGTTCGATTTTTGAACGTTTAAACTCTCCTCTCAATTTTTTTATAACTCATCCTGTAAGAACACAATTTTAAATACTACTATTTAAACAAAAATAGTTTTAAACATATCAACATAAAACAAGAGCAAACATGAAAAGAGAAGAGTGGTGAAGAAAAACAAAATATTTTTTTTAATCAAATTGTATTTCATTCATGAATCATGTTTAAAGTAAAAAAATATATAATAAATGATAATCGATCATCATATTCATATATGTTAATAAAATATCTTTATCTCACTAAATTTAGTTAAAATTATGACTAAACATTATTATTAACACAAACTAACTAATTAAAATATGTAATTACAATTATAACAATAAAAAAAGAAAGTTATTCTAGTGCTCTCTACAAAAACTATATCCTTACTTCTTTTCTTTGGTATATAGGATAATGATTTCAATTTATTATAAATAAAAAATTAAATAATATTAAATATACACTTCATTTATATTTTAATAAGCTGACACTCATATTTCTTTTATTCTTCGAACAAACAATCATTTCCTAATTTTTTAATAAATAGTTATTACTTCCTTTATTTTATTCAAAAATAACATCTTCACTTAATTTAAATAAAAATATTGTAAAAACTAAAAATTAAAGTTTTAAAATAAAAATATGTTTAAAATAAATATTAAATAATTTAATAATGAGAAAATTTCACGATCTTTATTAAATTATTCATTTGCAAGGAAGATGAAGACTGAAAAGTGACCATTATATGAAAATGAGTGAAAAAAATATTTTATTATTTGATAATAATAAAATATGTCACTTTTCACTCTAATATATATATATATATATATATATATATATATATATATATTACTATTTTAATAACATATTATAAATATAAAAATATTATAAAAATCAAATAAATAATTTAATTTATTTTTATTTTTATTTGTTTAATATAATATTATTTTATTAATTTAAATTCAAATATTTAAAAAATATTTATAATTTTATAATAAAAAAATTTATATATCAAAGTATGTATTATTAAAAAAATATATATTAATTTTAAAAAACTACTTCATTAAAATATTTTTTTATTTATAAATCCTCTAAAAACTTTTATTGGAGATGGCTTAACTTAATAAAGAAAATAGTAAACATATTTTATTTTTATTTATATACAAGGAAAAAATATCTTATTTTTTAAATCACCCTCCGTACTTCTCTTTTAAAAATAAATATATGAACAATAGATTAATTAATGAATTTATGTTTTAAAATATATATTTTCTCAGTAATTAATTATCAATACATCTAGAAAAATAATTTACCCCAATAAAATTATTAAAGGAAAGTAAAAAATCAATTCAAAAATACCGAAAATTTAAAATTATATTTTCTTCTTATAGAATATTTTTAAATATTTATACAATTTATCATTGAGAAATTTCACAGCAAAAGAAGATTTCATACTTTTTTTTTCCCATATCTCATATTCATATAAAAAGATAATATTATCATTAATGTAAATAGGGTCTGAATTTGCTCTCTCGGAAACTTAAAAAAATCAATCCAAAAACTTTCCAAAATTGTATTGTCTTTCTGCACCTCCATATTCATTTACAAAGACCATCTTACCTTATTATAAATAGATTTTGGATTTATTCTTCCAAAATCTAAAATATTTTCGAAAAAAATATTTCAAAAGCTTTTAGAAGAGTAAATCATAATTCAAATTAAAAAAAATTCATTTTTTAATTTAATTTTCCAAAAACTTTTTTATTAAACTTTTCAAAATAGTAAAATAATATTCCAGACACCTTAAAAAAATTATATATTTTTTCTAATTCACTCCCTCTAAATTTTCTCAAAAATTTCAATCCATAATACTTAAAGAATCATTTAGTTTCTTTTCAAATTAATATAAATCACTTATTTCATAATACTTGTCTTCTTAAATAAATGAGATTCAGGAATGTGTCTTCAAATATCATCATTTCTGAGTCCATTGGTCGGGGCCAGTACTTCACTAATGAAAGAAAAAAAAAATTGAACGAATTAATATATTGAAATAGATCAGCCAATGCTCCTTTTAAAGTTGTGTTCAATGTACAGAAAAATCAAGCAAAAAAAATGGAAAGACAGTATAAACTGAATGCGACACAAACACATGAACAAATTTGATAATTTGTAACCCGCGCTTCATATTTAACTATCAATCTCAGCAGCTCGTCAGTGGTGCACAACGGTTGAGTTTTAAGACTCCTATAGGACTAACCAGTTGCAAGGAAGAAAATGCATACTTCCTTTCATTTACAAAGTACCCTAAGAATTCTATCTATAGGCTGTACAATAATATCCTGTCACAAAATCCATTTTGGATGTGCCTATGTATCATTCAAAACTACGTCAGGTTCCTATACCAAATTCAAGAGAAGCCCTGGCTCTAACCAACCCAAAAAAGTATTGCAGAACATAAATGGGTTACCACAAGTAAGTTCAGCAACTACTGAGTCGCTGAGCTAATTGTTCAACCAAATCTCCTTTTCGAAGCTTGTAGTACTTTCTTACATTGTGTTCCTTTGCCATGACCCTCAAATCAGTCAATGTCAATTTTCTCAAAGATTCGGTCTCATCATCATGGGAATCCACCAAGGAATGTGACTTGTTAGTATGAGTAGCTAACTGGCTTTCCTTGTCCATAGAAACCCCATCTGAATTTGCTACGTCCAAATTAACAGTTGAATTTTGTATGTCCCCGTTCATGGAAAACTTTGTGACTCTTCTTTTCTTTTGTAATTCAGAAAATTTACTGTCATAAAGAACAATAGCTCGACCTTCAGTTTCAAGCTTGTCAGGTTGCAGTTCCCCTCTAGTAATAATCTTCAGGTTCATTGGCTCATTTAAAATGGTAGAATCAGTAGAGGATTTGGATCTCCGCTGCCTCTTGGTTGATACGATTATAGATGTACTTGTACTTGGAATAACTTCCGGGCAACTGTCAACAAATGGTTCTCTGGAAGAAAATGCCGCTAGTTCCAGTTTTTGCTTTTCTGGAACTTCTAGCTTTGAAGGGAAATTCATGTTGGACTTTCTGAGGTTAGCTTTAAGTTGGGATTTGAGGTCGAGTGCATGTTCTTCACCTTCATCTTCATCCATCAGCTGTAGCCCAGCATACAGGGCACTCTTGGTATGCATCCCTAGCAGTGAAATCAATACAGAATTTTCAGCATTAATAAGGGTTGGTGTTTTCAATGTTGAGCACTAGTCCAGAATTATTACCATTACTATCTTTAAAGTAGCAAAATTCAGTATCAGTGATACATAATGTTTTAGGATAAACAACTTGTAAAGGGAAATTCAGAGAGTTCAAATCTTCATCTGGAGCAACCTTGGTTTCTTTCTTGCAGTCTCTTTGTGCAGCTTCTGGAGAAAAATCACACAGCTCCTTGTCTAAATTGGATTTTCCTCTTTTTTGTTGTTGTGAAGTATCTAATATGGAATTAGGACAAGGTCTCTTCCCATTGATGTCAATTGCAGGTGTAAAATCATCTGGGCTAACATTTTCTTTGACAAATTCATTTTCTTTCTGCACAATTTAAGAAAAATATGCACTAAAAACCTTGTCTAAATTTAATTGAAATGGTAACTGATACATCCAGGAAGTTTAAATTGATTAGAAGGGGAACAGCACTTCTTGCACCTTGGCTTCACTTGAAATATGGCCATTATCTTTGGCGGAAAACATATTCAACATTTGACCTGTATTTGTATTAATGAGTTGGCTTTTTCTGACTTCATTTCCAGTAACTTCATCATGAAATATTTCTGATAATTTCATATCATCAGAGTGATAGGATGCATGGATAACGCTCCCCAAATCAGGACTTCTCTCAAGTGTTTCTTCAGGCAAATCCTTAAAAGAAATAAAAAAATTTAGTCAGGATTTAAATCATATCGTACTGGCTGCGCCAAGTTTGACAGGGGCTTCAAAGCCTACACAGAATTCCTTGAAACATTAAAGCTTAAATGCATGCAGATATGAAATAATCCTTTCTACAATAGGTACTCCCCTTGGGCTTTGTTTCAAATTTAAAAATGGCTACCAAGGTTAGACCTTAAAACCAAAAACAAAATCAAAATAAAACAATACAGATTGTTATAGCAAGCTCGATGTAAAGTCAAAACCTGCCGGCCTGCCACTTAGGCTCTTTTATTGGGATTTACTCTGTTTACCTTAGGTTTCAATGTCAAACAAAGGTTCATACTGTCATGTGAATCCTTCTTAAACACTCATTTAAAGTTAAAGCTCTAAAGAAAAGCTTAAAAATAAAAAACAGTTTGACAATTACAGCTTAAAAGCTCTTTTAAAACTACAAGTATGTATTTGTCTCATTGGTTAAAAAAATGTGTGAAAGCTGATTATTTATCCCCGTTTTCTCTTACAAGATAATGTCCTCAACTTTTAAGAATTTTCCTCTAAATGTGTTTAATACAGCTCCTCCTTTTAAAGAGAATAAAACCTAGAAAGGAAAAACTGGGTCAAATACTACATTTAATGGGTAATTGATATTTGATGGTTCAGAGTTGACAAGCACAGCAAAGTGAACCTAAAAATAACTTCTTTTCAGTTACTTCCTCAAGTTCCATCTGAATCAATACTACCAATATTCTCTCCTCTATGGATAACCATCTACAAGGTCAAGGAATTTGGGGTGGAAGCTTTTGATGTTTGAAGTCTGCTTGTCATTAAACTCAACTGTCAGCATTGACCAAAAATCATCTCAGGTAATTGAACTTGAAAGTAACAATAATAACTAGTAGAAGATTTGAGCAAGCACAGCACTCATATCTACCTCTTTGTAGGCTTATTTGAAATTTGTAACTGCCAACAAGTAAATGCTATTAGTAGCGACAAATATCCAATGCCTAAATCATGGCTTTATGTGGACTATAGAGGCAAAGAATCACTGCATTCTTATGTTAAACTCATACAATTTAAAGCAATTGCAAATGAAGCAAGTAGACATGTCAAGCATTCAATCATCACACAAATAGATAAAATAAAAAGATTATTCTTAAATAAGTATAATATTACAGATTTTATAGCTAAAATTTTTTTAAACGAAACATTGTTGAAGCAACTATTTAAAAAAAAAAAAGTGTTTTTTTAATTATACTAAATGCAGGAATAGAAAATAATTGTTTTAGTTAATACAGTAACATCTTTCTCTACCTCAATCTTTTCAGGATTATCCGATCTCTTTTTCTGAAGCTCCAAAAGATGTTCCAATCTTCCAGAGCTTTCTGAGCTTCCATGGAGATCTTTTCCTTCCTCCTTAATGATTATATTAGAATCAATGGTGCTAGAATCTTTGTCTAGTGCATGTTCAGTAACATTCACAGTTGGACTCAAGATATTCCTATCTAGATACTGCTTCAAATTGAAACGATAGGGAAAGAAAGAACATATCAGTTACATTCAAAACTAAGTGTTAACAGTTAACTACTAACATCACATCACTACTACCAGAAGATACACAATCAAGAAGACAGGAGTAAATATATTTCTTAAATTGCAGGCAAGGGGTAGATTAATATGTATTGCTGTCATTATCCAGCAAATGCAAAACCAAGAAAATACATAGGTAAACACTTAAAATTAAAAAACTACAGTTGTACAATTTATAAGCTATTACAAAGACAGTAGTATAAATTATAATCAATAGTAACATAACAGTTACATCCTTCAGCGTAAATATTTTGAATAATAGAAATTAAGAAATATATGACATTGTCTCATGCTTCCAAAGTGTCAAATATGTTCAAGCTTTCTTCCACCTTCTCTTAGTGCTCCTAATAGAAGTTAAGAACTGAATTTGCTCACGAGGTCATGCAAGGTGCTACTTTAAAAGATCAGTCAGATTTTCTTCTACTTCAATAATTACTTCAAAGCTTCTGTCTTTGAAAGACTCTAAAGGACCAGTTAGATTTTTCTGCATCTTCCTGGCTCGGACCATTGTTTCAGGTTTTGACTTGTCTATTTGCTGTTATTATAGTTTTTCCTAGTTGTTAGGAACCTGGAACTTTCTCTAAGTGAATTCCTCTAGTTGTACTCGTGTGGGGTACTCCTGGTACCACTTTTCACTGTTTATAGAAGTATCTTGTCTTTTGCTGATTAAAAAAAAATCACAGGCTTATTCTTGTAAAGGACAGAATGCCAAAAACATCATTTACCTAGCTTATTGAATTATATTGTGAGGACAATTTGCTCTGACCCTGAATTCCTCAGATAAACTACCTATATTTTGATTCCACAAGTGCAGCACATATCTATTTGTAGTATCTTGTATATCTTATATGCTCAGTTTAAAAAGGGACTTGGGAATGTTTGGTTTCACAAAACATATTCCGTTTTCAATTTTAAATATAAAAATGCCATCTTATTTTCATTTTTTTTTTTAAGTTTATGTGAGAAACGGTAAAAACAATCTTTTGATTGTTTTCTTATTTTTGTAATGTTATATCTCCTACATTTCTCCTGATAATACTTTATGAAGAAAAAATTAAATAAAAAAATCCTAATGTCATTGGAAACTTTTAAAGCATTCAAGTAACAGGAATGTTTTTTGTAAAAATATTTGAATTGTCCCCTCCATTTCACTTTTACAAAAACATTTAACAGAAAATTATTTACAAATCAAATTACCCTTAACTTTCTCCATTTGCTACAAAAAAAAATTAAAAAAATAAACTATTCACAATAAAGTTGTTTACTGTCAAAAGAAACTCAAAACCATAGACCACACACCTTATTTTGCAGGGAAAATATCAAAGACAATAATCCCTAATGTGGTTGGCGATCACACAATTAGCATGAATACAATTAGCATGAATACGCAATTAGCATGTAAAACTTGTACGTATTTCAATTATCAGAATTCATAAATTAAATTTCAAACAGGTATACAAATTCCAAACCTGGGAAAGTATTTCATGAAGTGTCTCAGCAGGTTCACTATCTAAAAGTAGCTGCACTTCAGCATCATTAGCACAATCATTCTTTAAAGTGCTAAGTGCCACATCAAGCTGGTTGATTCTCTCAGTGAGAACACCACAGCATATATCAGGCCATTTTTCGTGCTCAGCACAGGCCAATTCCTTCTGAAGCAACAAGAGATCTCTTTCAAGTTCCTCTATCTCAGTATCCGCTTTGGTGATCAAAATTCTCAATACCTGAACACAGGATTCCATGTTCAAGGCGTCCTCCTCTATTACATCTACAAAATTAACAGAAAGCCAGAGTAAACACAACAGATGGAAGACAAAAAATACAGCGTGAGTAAGAAACGGTAATTACCAGGACCACACCCAAAGTAGAAGTCACATTCATGTTGTGGTGACCAGTAATTACTACCACTCGTAACTGAAACAAGTAAATAAACAAATCACATGTCAAAATCAAGTTGATTTGCTTGAATAAAATTGTCGTTCTAAATCATTTATAGTAGATAAGAAAACAAGATAAAAATAAATAAATAAATAGTGAGAGGGATCAAGTTACCGCCTAAGTAACTCTTGGTGAAGTCACCGCTTCAACAACTCTAAACTCTATATATTAAATTTTATTATTAACTCAACCCTTAAATTAAAAATTTAACTTGATCACACTTCGGTCGCAATTTCACCGGGAATCTCGTCCCCCCAAATTACAAAATATAGCAAATTTGTCATGACATAGAAAAAGCACCATAATTGGAACAATTTTTTGGCTATTGTTCCTTTAATCCGCCATGCTTTAGACATTTTTGTGTGGTTTTGCTTTAAACAGACACAATTAAGACAAATTACGTTTCTTAAAAAAAAACAAATTACATTATTTTTTTGGAAATTGGGTGCAAAATAAAAAATGGTTTGGAGACACAACTAACGAAATTGAGGACCAAAAGTGAAATTACACCTTAAAATTTTCATTGATTAGATCAAATCAACAAATTTCCATAGAATTCTAAATCTATTTGATACTTCATCAAATAAATTCAAGATAAACTATACAGTACTTTTTTAAAATAGAAGTAAATGTCAACTTTAAGATTACATTAGCACAAAGACCTGATTTTCTCTAAAATTTGGTATTCATAGAAAAAAATCATAGAAAAAAAGGAAAAAAAAAAAATCACCGGATAGACTAAAAAATCTAATACATACATAGAGTTATTGAAGGCATTCGTCACAAATATGAAGAAGCACTTTTCACAAGTCAATTCTAACGCAACTTTCAGAGAAATTGTCATAAAGGAACCCACAAAACAATTAATTAATTAATTACATCACAGATACCAGCAGTACAAATTAATCAGAAGCCAAATAGCAGAGAAACAGAAACCTTGGTCATACGGCGAACTCCACAGATCCCACGCCATGAACTGCAAGTCCCTATAACCTGAAACAAAAAATATTTTTACAAACGTGGCGTTGGGGGAAAAAAGAGAAACAGGATCCTCAGAAATACAATAGTAATAAATAAAAACACACAACATGCAAGCAAAGAAATTGAGAAAAGAATAAGAGCTTTAAGAAATGCAATAATCGAACGAACATGTCGCTGTTGTCGTTGCTAGTGTTGTTGGGTTGGAACGACGAAGGCATTACTGCGCATGGAAGGAGGTAAGGGGGTTCGAAGAAGAAAGACAGCGGGGAGGAATTTAAAAGGGGTGGAATTAGTGCTTACCAACCACACTAAGTGCATGGCATTAATTGATAATGAATGTAGAGAGAAGCAAGCATTAAGAATGATCGTCACATCACACACCACAACGCACTCTCTCTCCGCATCGACCGAGTCACGCTCATAAATGCAATGCAACTATGAAAAGGAAGGTGCCAAAAGGGGACAAAACCAGAGTAAATCGGTAGTGAGAAACGAGGAACCTCATTTTGACTTCACCTGGAAAACGAGTCCGCGAAATGCGACGAAAGTGAATGAACGCCTAGGGTTTCGCAATTTCCATAAATTCAGAGCCTCGCCATAGAGGAAGAAGAAGAAAATAGGAGTGTGTGATTCTCTGTGCGTGCGTCTTGTGTCCAGAGCAAAAAAGCTGCAAGTGAAAATGAAAGCGGTGAGAGAGGGTAATGTTGTAAGTTCGGAGACTGCGACGTGGGCCCGTTGCTCGGGTGGGGCCCTGTTTGACTGGGCCCATTGTGGGCCGTCGATATTTTCAGGTGCTATTTGTATCGGCGAATCGGTGCCAAAGCGGGGTCCACACGTCTATTTTTCTTTTTTCTACAAACTAAATCCATCCTATTCTATTTTCCTACTATAAATTATTATTTTTTAAATTTTAAACAAAAATATATTATGTTTTTAATATTAAATTACTTTTCATAAGATATAATATTAAAAACTATTTCAAGTTATTTGATAAAATTTATTATCATTACTTAACTTTTAAATATATATATATATATATATATATATATATATATATATATATATATATATATATATATATATATATATATATAAGAATAACTCCCTCTTCTTCTATGTCAATTATAGAATAAATGTTTATCTGTTTAAAATACAGGTAAAGATTTTTTTGATATATATATTCATTAACATCCTTACGTTTTTTCCTATTTTATTTTCTTCTTACGTCACGTTATTAATTATATTTTAATACATATCTTTTTCTTTTTCTTTTCCTGTTGTACATTTGTTGAGTATTCAATTTTTTATATATATTAACTCTTACTTTTATTTTTTTATTTTTATTTTAAAATATTCAGTATTTTTTCAATAATTTAATACGATTATTTATTAATATTTTCAGTATATTATACATTAATAATCAATAAAAGCTGAAAATAAGATTAGATTAGATATAATGATAAATGATAATTATTTTTTAAAATAAACATATTAAAAATATACGGTTAAATCAATGTCAAATGATAATTAACTTTTTTAATAAACATATTAACAAATACAGTTCCTTACAAAATATAATTACTCTTTTTTTAAGCAACCGTCTTATCATTCCTAAGTGAAATATACTGTTAGATATAATAACAAAATGATAATTAACATTTTAAATAAATATATTAACAAACATAATTCTTTACATAATACTTTTTTTTTATTAAACAAATTACACTAAATTAATAAAATGTATAGCCATTATTTTCTTCTTTAGTTTCACATATTTTATTTCTCCTTTGATCATTTGTGGACAATGAGTTGGAAGGTTGTTAGCATCGTTATCATGTTCTCCGATTTCCCCTCTCATTTTAAGTAGCAGACATGTCTGATGTTGCCAAATCACTTTAAACATAAGCACAGGACAAGGAACCCACAACCACTCTGGAATTTGTCACATGCTTTGGTGTTACACTGCAACACATGCATTTTGAATTCAAAACCCTATCTCAAATTTGGCAATTCCATCTGTCGCCCATTTTTCTATTTCTTCCCTTCCCAACAGTTTTCCAAACCCAAATCTTGTTTTGACTCTACTATTAAAGTTAGACACTTTCACTACGATTTCCCTTCATAAAGAAACATTCCATTGAATTTGAAGTGACCACTTGCATTATCGCTTTCAATCTTTTTAATTATGAAGGTTGTGTAAAGGGGTTAGGTCAAGTAAACAATTGCCAAGGTTCTTCACACTTAGGTTTACTCTAACTATAATACATTTCTTTTTTTAATTTTTGTTATTAAATAATAAACTTTATTAAGAAGTTTCATTCAAGTTTTTTTCTTTCCTTGGAATTATTTTCTGACAGCTAAAAACTTCTAATTTATTTTTCTTATTTATTCTTACTTTAAAAGACGTGTTCCAAAAACAGTAATCGAATGAAGGCCACAGAATGTGAATTATTTATTGGCTCTGAAAGTCAAGGCATAAGAAAACAAGAAATGAGTGTGTACTATCTTTTATACCTAGGAAAGCTAAAACAAACCATGATCCTTATCCTGTTTAAAATAAGAATTATTAATTACATCTTTTATTCCTAAAATTTGTCTTTACAGTGAATTTTGACCTTAATTATTTTTAATGTTGCAAATTATTAATTAAAAGTCAATTATGTTAGTTAATCGCACTTATCTCACAAATTAATATAAATTAGGAATGTTAAAATAGATAAAGTATATTTTATCTTAAAAATAACGAGACAGTAGTCATAACCCGGTAATTTATCTTGTCTTGTTCCACCTAGTCCATCAATCCATGAGATTAAGAGTGGGGTGGAATGAAGGGATCCTTTTGAAAAAATATTTATATATTAAAATTAAAATAAAAGAAATTATAATTAAAAATATTATAATTTTTTTATGATGTTATTAAAATATATAATACATAAATACACTATAATATTATAATTTAAATTCTAAAAAATAAAATTTAGATTATTAATTAAAATTAGTTATTTTAATATATAAATATAATAATTTTTTAATTTATCTATTAAAAATATTAATTAGTAAATAAAAACTTGAAAATTATTTATATAATTAAAAGTATATTAAAAAATTATATAAAAATATATTAACGAGTTGTCTCGTTAATTCGCCTTTTGACAAACTCGTGATTTATAATTCGTCCCGATTAAGATGAATCAACCTACTCTATTCTATTTTTAGTCAACTTAAAAAAAGACGGGGCAACATAAATGACCTGATTTAGCATCCTAATATAAATATAGAATATTAATGTAACGTTATTATCTTAAAAGTACAAAATGAACTTTTTACGTCACCCAATTCTCATTGGACTAAAAAATAATCGACTTAAAAAAATGTGATGATATTTTTGTAAATAAGGGATGCTACTTTTACGTCGAACCTACTAGAGGTCGACGTAAAAACTACTTTTTATGTCAGGTGACTCCCTAATCGACATAAAAAGTGGTTTTTACATCGGTCCCTATGAGGTCTGACGTAAAAGTCGTGTTTTAATCGCTTAAGGGCTTCTTCTTTTCTTATCGTGCGCATTGTAAAAGTCGTGTTGTAAAAGTCCCTATCAGGACACTTACATTATGTCTCATTTGTGGTGGTTGACGTTTTTCTCCGATTGAATTCAAGTTTTAGATGTTAGTGTTCTATGTATATGTTTTTGAATTTGTTATTGTTTTTTTTTTTATCTCAATCACGTTTTTGAAGTTTGTGATTATCTGTTTATGTGTTTAAGTAGATTTACGGTTTATACACTGCATTTTTATATTTTCATGTTTTAGTTGTTTGAAGAGAAGATATTACAGTATATAAGGTTTAAGGTTTTATGATGATGAAAAGAAAACAGAAAATGTTTGAAGAAGGATAACTTTTGACTCCGATGTCAGATTTTTTACGCACAACATAAGAAGAGGGGACAAATCCCCATTTACCCCAACAGGTTTTCTAAAATATGCTTCTAAGCACATGTAATAGACAAAAGTTTGTGCGGGTATAATTGATTCTTAAACGAAGGTAATTGTTTTTAATATTTGTTAAGTTTATTTACTTATATGTGTATTGCATGTTAACAAGAGTCAAATTAATGTTTAAGGTATTTCAAGATGTATTAATCTCTACTATCGAACATGATATTACACAAATTAAAGAACAATGAGTAAAGTTTTTTGTTCAACATTTCTAGTACTTACTTTGTAAGTTATTATTTGTATTGTATTATATAGTTTAACATTTAGGTAGCTTAGTTTTAGTATTAATTTAGACTTTGTATTTGTTTAGTTTTATAATATTTCACTACAAGAAAAAACACATTTAGCCACCGAAATTAGCGACCGATTTAATTTTGGTCGCAATTAGCGACCGATTTAGGGACCACTTTAATTCGGTCGCAATTAGCGATTCGATGACCACTTTAATTCGATCGCAATTAGCGACGATTCAATGACCACTTTAATTCGGTCGCAATTAGCAACCGATTTAGCGACCAAAATATGATTTGGTTTTCACTTTTTTATTTAGCGATCGAAATAGCGACCAATATTTTGCGTCGCAAAATTTCGATGGCTATTTCATACTAAAATAAAAAAATCATTTAGCGATCGATTTAGCGACCGAATTACAAATTAAAATAGTGACCGAATTAAAATCGGTTGTTAATGAGAAAATAGCTACTGAATTGAAATCGATCGCTAATGAATATTATTTTTTTATTATATTTAAATTTATTTTTTTATAAATATACTTTAATTGTTTTAGTATATTTTTTACAATTTATTTTTTAAAAGTAATTTATTTTTTAAAAATAATTTAATTTTTAAAATATATTTTAAAAATAAACTTTGGTCTCAATATTAACAAAATGAATTGTAATAAAACAAATTTATTAAAAATTTAAATTGTAATAAATTAAGACTAGAGTGATGTTAACTATTCAATACATTGTTTAAGAAAAGTTTAATAACAAATATTCTTGAATTTATTTTTCAATTGAAATTAAATTATATTTTAAAAATTTATATTAAAAAAATTAAACACATCAAATTATCACATTTTAAGTCCTCATTAACTTAATTAATTAAAAAAATACAATTTTAATCAATTATCATTACAATTTTATTTTATAATACTTTATTTTTAATCTAATTTTTAAATTTATTGCTTTATTATTATTAATTGCTTAATCATGGTTGTTGTCATATAATTGATATACCAAAAAAATTTTATATCAATATACATTAGATAATAAATATATTATTTAATTAAACTATTACTGACAGATTTGTATATTGTAACCCAACAAGTGGAAAAACACTTTCAACACCACTTTCATAACAAACTATTTACAAATTAAACAATTAACGAACCAATTATTCAAGCAATAAATTCATGAAAATTGTAGACTAAGATGAACACAAGAGTAAAGATACTTGGTCCGTATTTAGCAGTCAACATTCGCTCAAGCAAAAATAACATCGCTCGAGCGACGCCACCTGCACAAAATTGGCATTCTCGGGTTGTATTTCGCTTGAGCGACACTGGTCTCGCTCGAGCGATATCTCGATGCAAAAATGTGTCAATAAATAAATAAAATATTTGTCACTTTTAAGAGCTGGTTAATATTTTCACCGCTCTTAAAAATGAACATATAATAGCGGTTCAAGTGGAACCACTATCATATACAACCACATTTTTTTATTATAATCGATTAAATTTTCAAATAATCGATTATATTCGACAATTTTTTCAAATAATTAATTATAATCGATTAGTTTTCTAAATAATTGATTAGTTTTTCAAATAATAGATTATAATTGATTAATTTCTCAAATATATATTAAAAATTTATAAATAAAAATATAAATTATTTAAGAATATTAATTATTATAAACATAAAGTAGAACATGGGAGGAGATGATGATGATAATATAATGATGGAATTGACAAAAATGCAGAATTGAGAAGTTAAAAAAAGAAAAATTGAAGAAAATAGAGATTTAATTATACTTTTAATAAATTTAACATAATAATAGTTTTGATTTTTATTTTTAAATATTTATTTTAATTTTTTAAAACAGATAAACTATAATTTTAGTTTCTAAATACTAAATTTAAATAATTAAGTTTATTATTATTTAATCTTTTAATTTTAGTATTAAAAATTTAAATTATATTTTATTAAATTAAAATAATTACAATATATTTTTCTACTTTGAGAATGAAAAATATAATTAAACTAAAACTGAAAATATTATAATACATTTTTGAACTCTTTTTGATTAATTTTTTTTCCTAATTTTTTATAAAGTCAATTTTAATATTTAAAAGTATTTAACATTTTGCTTTCTGAAATGTTTTCTGTATTACCAAATTTAAAAACATAATATTCAAAAAATTAGTTAATATAAACTATATTTTAGATAGCGGTTCCACGTTAACCACTATCTAAGCTGTATTTTAGATAGCGGTTAAGGTTTAACCGCTATTAGATGTGCACTTGTAAGAGCGGTTCCAAGTGGAACCGCTATCATATACAACCATTATGATCGATTACATTTTCAAATAACCGATCATATTGGATAATTTTTTCAAATAATTAATTATAATCAATTAGTTTTCTAAATAATTGATTAGAATTGATTAGTTTTTCAAATAATAGATTATAATTGATTAATTTCTCAAATATATATTAAAAAATTATAAATAAAAATATAAATTATTTAAGAATATAAATTATTGTAAACATAAAGTAGAACATGGGAGAAGATGAGGATGATAATATAATGATGGAATTGACAAAAATATAATTTCAATATATTTTTCTACTTTGAGAATGAAAAATATAATTAAACTAAAACTGAAAATATTATAATACACTTTTGAACTCTTTTTGATTAATTTTTTTTTCCTAATTTTTTATAAAGTCAATTTTAATATTTAAAAGTATTTAACATTTTTCTTTCTGAAACGTTTTCGTATAACCAAATTTAAAAACATAATATTCAAAAAAATAGTTAATGTAAGTTTTGATGATGATCGATTAAATTTTCAAAATATTCAAAATAACATATAATACATTTCTATGTGATTTCTGTCAAATTATAGATTGGAAATAAACATTTTTAAAAACTCAAATTATAGATTGGAAATAAATCTATAAAATTTTAAAAATGATGTTATATTTTTAAAAACAAATATTAGAAAAAGGTTTAAAAACATGTATAAATTATATTTATATGTCGAAAATATTAAAGAGATCTACATTTAAAAAAATACTAAAAGTTATACTTTAAATTAATGAAAATATTTTAAAAAAGTTATATTTATTAAAGTATTGAAAAATATTTTGTAATATATAAGTTAAAAAAATTGTCATTAAATTTTTTAAAAATTATTAGTTTTGTAATTTATATACAATGAAAATAATATAATGGTATATTAGTATATAAATATATAAATATATATAATATATATAAATATATAAATATATGAATATATAAATATATCAATATATAAATATATGAATATATAATATATCAATATTTAAATATATATTAAAATATATAAATATATTTGTATCTATAGATTTTATAAATATATAAAGATATAAAATATATATATATATATATATATATATATATATATATATATATATATATATATATAAAGATGTAAAGATATAAAGATATAAATATATGTAAAGATATAAATATATAAATATATGTAAAGATATAAAGATATAAATATGTAAAGATATAAATATATATCTTTAATATTTTGTACATGTAAATATAATTTATATATATTTTTAAATCTTTTTCTAATATTTATTTTTAAAAATATAATATTATTTTTAAAATTTAATATTTAAATTTTTATCTTTTTTTCAAATATATAAAGATATAAATGTATAAGGATATAAATAAATATATCAATATATATATATATATATATATATATATATATCAAAATATAAATATATAAATATATTAATATATAAATATATCATTATATAAATATATATAAATATATATATATATATATATATATTAATATATATATATATATATCGATATATCAATATTATCCCCTCATATATTATTATACATTATTAGCGTAATTTTAGTTTAATTAAAAATTAGAATACAAATATATTATATTATATTAATATACCATTATGTTATAATATTTGTAATTTATTTTTATAATGTATAAATTACAAAACTAATAATTTGTATACTATACTATACTAATATATAATTTGTATACTATACTAATAGTATAATATTATTTGTATACAAAGCTTAATATCTTTATATATAAATATATAAATATGGAAAGATATAAATATATGTAAAAATATAAAGATATATAATATATATATATATATATATAAAGATATAAATATATCAATATATATAAATATATCAATATATCAATATATCAATGTATTAATATTTAAATATATATTAAAATATATAAATATATTTTTATTTATAGATTTTATATTTATATATTTATACTGATATACATTTATTTGTATATAAATATAATTTATTTGTAAGTTATTATTAAAAAATCCTAGTAGCTCAGTGGTTGGAGTTTCAACCTCCAACTCTAAGGTACGGGTTCAAATCCTGACAATGACAATAAACTTAATAATAAGTTAAACTTCTAAAAATATAAATAAAAACTTAAATGAGCAAAAATGTAATATAAAAAGAGGTAGGGAAATAAATAATAAATATAATTAAAAATGTAAATAAATAAAAATAATTAATTTTGTTATTGATTTAGCGACCGATTTAAATCGGTCGCTATATTTTTAATTTTGTCATCGATTTAGCGACCAATTTGATATATTAATTTCGGTCGCTATTTTGCGACCGAAATAAAATCGGTCGCTAACACATTAGCGACTGGGCTTTTTGCGACGACGCATTTCGGTCGCTAACTGATTAGCGACCGATTTTTTGCCATTAGCGACCAATTTTTTCGGTCGCTAAAATGTTTTTTTCTTGTAGTGTTTACCTTTTAAGTAGTTTCGTCTTTGTACTAATTTTTTAATTATTATCTATTGAAATCTGGACTTGTTGTAAGACAAAAAAAAATGAAATTTACATCAGACCAGAGACATACTCGACATAAGTTTATGTCGAACCTAGAATATACCCAATGTAAATTTACGTCGAACATGGGGTATAATCAATGTAAATTTACGTCGAATATGCCCTTGGTCCAACGTAAATTTACATCAATATTTATGTCCAACATAATTTTATGTATTCTATAATAGCATCAAACTTATTCGTGACGTAAATAAGTCAAAATAACATACGTAAAATTACTATAAAACGAAAATAAGTATGTTATCTTTTTGTGGGACTATGAACTTTATTTGATTAAGTTGGCACTTTTATATACTTTATTTCCCACTGCAATAACATTTAATGTAGTTAGATTAAAAATGCACCATAAAACTTATTTTTGTTTGTCATGAAAAAAGTAAGTATACATGTCATAAAGTTGGGTGTAATATATGAGATATTAAATACGTTAGTCTTAAATATGTTATAATAATATTACTATATTTATTTATTATATTTTAGATATTATTTAGCCTCCTCATGAGAATATATTATTTATTACATTATAGATATTACATAATTAGAATAATATGATATTACTGACAATTTAAATATGAGTTGAAGTCTCATATTGGGTAGAAATGAAAAAGTTAAGTAACTTATAATTGAAAAAGACATATAACATAATACCTTAAGATTTTTTTGTTGAAGGTGATGTCATATTCTCTTATATGGTTAACTCATAATCTATTTATGAAAATCTCTCTATTATTAGTCCCTTAAAAATAACTAACATAATAATTTTAAAGTTTGATATATTTATTTATATATATTATAATGGACCTAAGTGTATAGAAATTTTGATATATTATGTTTAAAATTATAGAGTAATATTGTTATACATATTGATATCTTGATCAAGTTAGAAACTAATATTAGTCTAAGTAAATTTCAAATAAAACATAATTAACGAGACTTTATATAGTTCATAATTTTTAATTGTTAATAAAACAGGCTAATTATTAAAAGAAAATATTAAAAAGTAAAATACACTAATTATGACTACACATATATGAGAAGGTTAACTAAAAAGTCACTAACTAAAAACTTAAAAAATTATCATAAAAACTTATAAATATATATCCAAATTATTAATCAAATTGGTTGAATGTTTTAGTATTAAAGCCTTAAAAATTTATCGAAGACGTTTTTTTCTAAAACAAAATTATTTATAATTAAATTATTAACCAGTAATTTGGTCAAATGATTAAAACATTTTGAACGAAATCACTTTCTTAACCTCCTTTTGTATTGTCTCACACACTACACCATTTTCACCTGTTATAACGTCTCTACACCATGCTTTGAATTTCAAGAATCATCATTATAAAAGTTTAAATATTAAATTTTCGTAGTGATGAGAATTTATATTTGTAAATTTGCATAAGTTACTTAATGGATTACATTTTTTTTTTGGACAGGTATTTAAGCTGGATAATTATTAAGTGTTAGTGGATATATTAAATTCTTTAAATAGGATGTTAAGTTGAAGTTTTTTAGTGAAAGGAAAATTTCCATTAAAAATTATCAACGTTAATGGATATTTTTTAGTAAAATGGTGAAAAAAAAGTAGTTTTACATAACTTTAAATTTTATTTAATTATTATTTAACTTTAAAATATATATTTTTTTAAAATGTGTTTAAAGATCAGAAAAAAGAATTAATATTTAGTGTATTTAATGTCAAAATATTAAACAAATATAGTGTCATTAGTATGTTAAATTATTTATTATATTATTATATTTAATATTTATTCTAGTTCTTTTTATGTATTGTCAGTAATATTCTAATGTAGGTTTAGGAAACTTACATTTTTGTTATAATTGTGTATTTTTTTTAATAATTTATTGATTTAAAACAGTAATTAATTTTAATAATTAAATTTTGAAATAATTTATTATTAGAGATTTATTTTGATATTTAAATATAGAATAAGTGAATCACTCATCAAATTAATTTATAATTTATATATATATATATATATATATATATATTAATAAATTAATATTACATTTATTTTTATTTAAAAAATTATTATTATTATATAAAATGAGTCAACCCATAAACATATGAGTTAGCTATGACTTAAACCTATGTATGTCATGGCTTAAATAGGTTGGATAAAAATAAATCCTCATTTAATTTAGGTTATAATTTTTTTTGTCAAATCTAACTTATTTATCGGGTCTTTTAGGTCGGTCCATCGGACTACACCCCTAATTAATTCAGAGTTAAACCAAGTTTAATAAAATCACATATTTTAATAATATAATATATATTAAACTTAAAATAATTTATTTGCAAGTCACTTAAAAAACATAATTATTACTAAAAAAAGTCTAAAAAGTAACAATCCAAGGAATAGATCTTCTAGTCATGTATAGATATTAAGAGTGTTTCAATCAAATTCAAAGGTATTAGCTTCTTCATTGTTTGAATTACCATGATCATCACCACTAGTTGAAACTCCAAATATTCAATATTTTTATCACCTATAAATAAGTAAGAAAGTTATATACAACTCTAAAAGTAAGAACATTTACAAACCAAACATGTTCAATGTAACAAAACAAATTCAAGTGAAAAACATCCACCTTCATTATTTTGTGATGGTTCAACAATTGAAAATCTATTGGAATAACACAAAGTATTTTCAAGTTTATTTATATCACAATCACCAAGCTCTTCTTCCTCGGGGACCCAAAATTCAACTTGATCAATACATTCAATGCCAATAGGATCACAAGATGACTTCTTGCTATACCTAAAAATAAAATCAAACATTACCATAAAGTAAAAACAAATTCATTATTTATTATACTTATAATTATACATATCCTTCACAAGTTATAAGTACATAAACTATATTATTTAGTCTTTGTTATTCTAGTATATTTCTTCTTTTGATATGAATTTGTTCAAAGACATTCCAATTTCTCTCACATGCAGATCAAGAAGTTTGACTCGAGAATATAAATTGTCAATTTTTGCAAAACAAGTACACAGTTCCTTAATGATGATCATCATTTATCTACGAAAAGTATATTTAATAAATTCTATAATCAATCATTTAATCATGAAACACAAGTATATATAAAATCTAAATCTATATAAAATAAATTTTATCTAACCAAGCCTAATTGACATTGATATATTAAGAGCACTTATTCGACCAAAACTTTGTCGACGATCCTCTTACGTATTCATTTTAGTAATGACTACTTGATTTAAATCTTTACAAAAAACTTGTTTCTCAAGTAAGATAATAATTGATTCCATGACTCTGTTATTTTTTACAAAAGTCTTGTCATATTTATTATGACCAAGAATTATGCAATCTTAACTAGCTCTAGTTGAGTAAAATGAGAAGACCTCGCACAGTTTTACCCTCATGTTTCCTTTTATGGAGTTTTAGTTGCTCTAGGATATTCACTAGCTTGATTTTGTGTGACTTTTATGGTAACTACTATTAATTGTGAGCAAGATTTTCAAAGTTTTGATTACTTTATCATTCCTCCTTGGTCAGTAGTGATTGGGTATTAACCCAATCATAGGCCTCGATCATGTTTCAAATCACTTAAAAAGGGATACTACAATATATAAATGTAGGATTTAACTAATAAACTATTGCATGCAGATTGATTTTTAAATGTTTATCCCAATGAACCTTAATAATATTTATGTAACATTGATAAGTATCATTTTTATGGTTAAACATCTCCTTGATGTCATTTTTCATCCTTTGCATACCTTCATATACATAGTCAAGAGAAGGTCTTTCATCCCCATCTACAATTATTAATAAACAAATGATAGGACCATAACCTTTACAATTTTAAAACATTCAATCTAAAACTTTTGATCTAAAGTAATACCATTGACCATTTTTTCCATTCTAGTTTTTTCCAACTTGTGTCTAATGAAATGTTTGTCAACAACTAAGACTTGTATATAAATACGTAATTGTAATGAATGTAGTTGTAAACCTAGTCACCCATGGAAAGATAATTTATTTCCATCCTTTTTTTTCCTTAACCAAGATTAAAATATAATATAATTTTATATAAATTGGTTATCTTTGAGGTTTCTTGCAAGATCAACAACATATAACAAGTTAGCAATGTATTTCAATAAGAGATTTAAGTAATGAACAACACAAGGTGACCAATAAATAATAGAATATTTTTCATGTATCAATTTTCCTACAACTACATAATTTGTTACATTATCAATCACACAATGTGAACAACATTTTGAATTTCTACAAAAATAAGTTGTACAATGTCACAACATTCTTTACAATATTTGATGCATCAATACATTTCACAAATGAAATACCTATAGCATTACTAACAATATATATAAAAAGTTGGTTAAAAATATACAAAGAAATAAATAATAAATAATTAGACTTTATTGGTTGGATTATGAACTAAAAAGTTAATTAACATTCTCTATCTTTGATCAATCCACCCATCCGCCATAATTGTGCATCCACTTATAGCCCAATGTTTATGACTTTTTACAATCAGCTGACACTCTCTCTTGTAATCTCCCAACAAATTAAGTATAAGTTCATGATAAGCGGGTTCAAAATATGGTAAATTTATTACATTAAATGGAATGTCAGCATGATAAATCTATCGAGCGAATGGAATGTTTGCTTTGTATATTGCTTCCTTACTTGCAAATACACTTTTTGAACTTTGCTGGGAGCCAGGTGTAGTCCTTGGAGCAAAGTAACTACTGACATAATGACTTTCCTTTTTCTTTTGTTTTGAGTAGTTTCAATATTATTCACATTCCCTTTGATTTTAGCTTCTTGTACTTCATTTTCAACAATGTTATCATTATATGCTTCATTCATCTAGATACTCCTTTTCTTATTTGTTTCTTTTAATAGTTGTTGAAATTGGAAACAAATTATACCCCATTGTGTATAAAAATTAAGGCAATGTAAACAAATGTACACATTAGTTTTTCCATCTTTTTTAATGTAAATGATCCCATGTAGAATTAGTTTTCCTACGAATCACAAATGAAGCTCTCTAGGATTTCTTCTCAAATTATATATTAACATTATTTTGACTCTTTTCCATTGGAATATTATTCACACTTGGTAATTCACAAACAATAATAATTCTAATTCAACATAAATAATATAAATGCAATGCTAGTTGAAAAAGTATTATATAATAATGATAATGGTCTTATAGTAGAACATATAAATGAAAAAGTAAACATAGACCTTACCAATACTTAATTATTTGCTCTTATCAACACTTAATTATTTGTTGCTCTGATATTACTTGGGTTATAAAGTACTACCGCAATATGAAACTTTGATTTTGTTTCTATTGAAAATGTTTACAATAAGAAATTTTCATTATCATGATTACAATTGAAACATTAACAATATAATTTATTTTATAATAGAAAAATACAAAAATTAAAAATACTAATGGTTGCATGAATTTTTTTACCATTCTTATATGGATTTGTAACAAGTACTAATCTAGGGTTTCCCATGTAAATTGTATCGAAGTGTTCAAAATGGCTGAATACCTCAAACAAAGGAGGTTATCTCATGTTTTTTCTATTTACCATAAGGGTCCATGCCTATAGCTTTATCTCCTACACATGGAATTTAGGAATAACATTCACGGCACTTACACTAGTTAACCCGGTCACTCACCAATTTTACTGCATGATAGAAGGTTTTAGTATCCAATTTTAGAAATCACTACAATTTTAGCAACCACAATTTAAAAAAGCCTCAATTTAAAAAAATCCTAATTTAAGAAAACCCCAAATTTAATTTCATGAAATATGCAATGTGACGATAATGAAAATCCCTCCAAAAATCTAATTCTTTTACTATGTTACACTTCTAAAATTTCTTTATCAAATTAATTTTCAAATTCTAGAGGTTGTGATTCTTACATGTTGTGTTTCCATGAATGATGGTCGTGACGATAATAGACGATAACGACAACAAGGGTAACATCGACAAGAGATAATCAAAGATAGTGAGTAGTGATGGCGAGAAGAAAGACGATAATAAACGAAGACAACCACTGACACAAACAATGTTTTTTTTTTCCTTCTTCTCTGTGAGTTCCTATTAAACAAAAGAAGAAAAAAAAATATAGGACAAAACAACATTGTTTACCCTTAAAAAAAAGACAGAACTAGGTAACCCTCTAACCCACCCAATTTCTTCAATTTATCTAGTTTTTAACTGATTCACTGTACATCAATTTTTAGGAGCTTCTGAATCAATTATCATATTGGTTTCTAGTCGAACCAATTGAGTCAGCTAGTCCGGTTTGATTTTGATAACGATTATTTTTTAGGACCTAATTTAAGTGACTTAAGAGTAAAAGTTGTTTAGTGACGGTAAAATTTGATTTTTTACCGGTTAAGTTTGTATGAGTTATAAATAGAAAAGTTTAACCATTCAAACTTTCTTAGAACAATTCACCATCTCTCTAACAACTTCTTTGCTTTAACTTTTCTTTAACTTTCTCAAATAGAATAAATTTCTCCCAGCCCAATTTTATAGAATTTATTCATGTTAAGGACTAAGGTTGTATGTGAGCCCATGGCCTTGCATGTAGTCTTTGTTGGATAAAGATGAATATTAACTATAGTTTGGAATTCAATTCATTAATTAATATTTTTTTGTAAGTAAAATATAACTTCCTGAAAATCTAGGAGTTTTGAGAATTTCTAGCTTGGAGACATTGTGATTAAGGTAAGAAAAGTTAGTTATTCTTCAGTTTCTATAGTATTTATGTTGTAAAATCTAGATTGTGAAAGTTAATTTGTCACATTGTTTGAATTATAAGAAATTGAATTATGTGATTGTATGTGTTTATTGTGTGTTGATTGTAATTGAATGAGTATGAGTGTAGTTAAGTAATGATGTATGTAGAATGTTAGTGTATGATAACTATATTTGGATAAGGTATAAAAAGATTATGTTTGGTTCCTAAAAACTAGTTTGTTATGTGTTATGCAAGTATGATATTTGCATATTTCACTTACATGACAACTTGTTGCTCAAGTGAAATATGCAACAAAGGAAAGAGTTTTTCTGGGAGTATTTTTACTCAAGTGAGGCAAGACAATTCTCGCTTAAATGAAAATGACTTCTAGAGGTGACAAATTTGTCTTAGTCTAATTTTTGTTCAAGCTAAAATATTTTGCTCTAGTGAAAAACTTCTAGTGGAGGGAAACTTATTTTTGTGTTGTAGTTTCACTTAAGCAACTTAATTTTCACTTAAGCAAAAATGGTTTAGAGAAGAATAAGGTTTTTCTATAGGAGTTAGTACAAGAAAAATGTATTTTTTCTTATGCAGAAAAGGATGATAACTTGCTCAATACATAGACTCTTACATAACAACCATAAAAGGACAACAATCACCACACATTATTGCACTTAACTAGAAAAACTGAAAATTCTACCAATGACTAGGGAACATTAAAAGACTAATTTTCTTAACAATCACTCCCTTAAACTGAAACATTGTAGATTTTTTGTTTAATTCATATTATAGACCCCGTCAAATTTTCTTAAATTACAAAACAAAGAAATCTTGAGAGTCTTTTGCGATTTGTTTTTCACTTCTACAATGTTATAGATCAATAATGTCATCATTATTGTGTTCCCTAAAAAAAAATAATACTTCACATTTATATACTTGCTTCTCGCATGTAACACTAGATTCTTGAAAATTTTAATAGTTGAACTATTATTGCAGAATATTGCGGTTGCACTAAATTGTTTGAAATTCATTTCTTCAAGATTTCTCCTTAGCTAAATAGCTTGACATACACATGTTGTAATAGCAACAAATTCAACTTCAATGTTTGACAAAGTAACAATAGGTTGTTTTTTAGATGATCGTGAAAAAACACTTGTTCTTAACATGAATATATAACTAGAAATACTTCTTCTATCATTTGGATCACATGCATAATCACTATTAGTAAATCCCAATAAATTAGATTTTTCACCCCTTTTATACAACAACCCAAAATCTTTAGTCCCATGCAAATAATGAATGATTCTCTTTGCAGTCAACAAATACATTTCTATAAGATTCTCCATATATCTATTGATCATATTTACAGAAAATATTATGTCTAGTTATGTTGTAGTTAAATACATCAATCAACCAATAATTTGCTTATAAAGTGTGTTGTCAACATTATTTTCTTCGAGATCATTACAAATATTTTGACCATGCTCTAATGGAGCGTTTGCTAGATTGCAATCATTCATTTAAAATTTATTCAAAACATCTTTCATATATTTCTTTTGATAGATAAAAATTTCATCAACTGATTGAATTACTTTTATACCTAATGCATTAGATCACTCATTTCAAGCTCATCCATCATGGATTTCTTAAAGTTATTAAACATGAAATTTTAATTTCCAATAAAAATAAGATCATCAACATAGAAACAAATCATAAGTAATTTACCCTTATCTCCAATCTTCACAAAAAGTGTATGCTCAAAAAGACATTTAGAAAATCTAACTTTAAAGAAATAAGATTCAATGCGACTACACCATATATGTGGCGCTTGTTTCAATCCGTAAAGGGCTTTATTAAATTTATACATTTTATGCTCACTTCCAACTTTCACATAATTTGGTAGTTGTTCAACAAAGATTTACTCCTTCAAGTGGTCATGTAAGAATGTTGATTTAATATCTAATTGGTAAATAGACAAAGCCTTTTTAGCAGTTAAGGCAACCAGGAATCTTATTATGTCATGTCTTGCAACTGGAGAAAAAAACTTTTGTATAATCAATCACATAGTGTTGCTTGTAACCCTTTGCTATCAATTATGCCTTGTACTTGTCAACTTCATCATTTTCTTTCAACTTTGTCTTAAACAAACATTTTACACCAATGGCATTGCACTCTTTAGGAAGTTACATAATTACATGTTTTATTTCTTTCAATGCCATTAATTTCATCATCCATCACCTTTCGCCATTTGTCTTCCTTGATAAAATTCTTATATATTGTAGGATCACAATTTGCAAATAAAGCAAAATGAACAATTGAATCGATAAATTAAATTACATGAAAATCATCCATCCAAGTTGATATTTTTCTTATGTGAGGAGGTAATTATTCTTCATTATCATGATTTGTGGAAGAAGTTTCAATGATTGTCGAAGTAGTTTTTTTCTAATATAGAAGAGACTGGCATGTGTTATTTCTCATCATTTTCATCTATCAAAACTTTGGTATACGTTGTTGCCTATTCCAATCCCACGTGTTTTCTTCATCAAAATTGTATCCTTACTAGTGACAATCTTTTCTGGATAAGGATTAAACAATTTATATGCTTTAGATCTTTCACTTACACAAAAAAATACACATTTTTCAAATTTGTCATCAAGTTTCTTTTTCTTCTTATTTGAAACATGGACAAAAGTAATGCATCCAAAAATTTTAAATTACTCAATGTCTGGTTTTCTCCTACTTCATACTTCTTCTGGTATCATATTTTTGAACAGTAAAAGTTAGACTTCTATTAATTTACTACTTCAAGCTAAAATTTCGTTAAAATTTTCCCTTGAGTTAATAACCTCGTCACCATATTCAAAATTTTCATGTTCTTCGTTTCAGATACACTGTTTTGTTGTGGCATATAGGTTGTTATGAGTTCTTTTTGTATTTCATGCTTTGCATAAAAAAAATCAATTTTTTTAATAATACTCACCATAGAATCAATGAGAAAGATTTTAATGTTTTTTCTAACCTTGTTTTCAACTTGACTTTTAAAAATCTTGAATGCAGATAATGTTTTAGATTTAACTTATAAAAACTTGACCTAAGTTTTCCTTGAAAAATAATTGGTGTAGGTAATGAAATAACTTTTACCTTCGTTAGAAGATGGATTTATTGGATCGCTAATATCTATGTGTGCTAACTCTATCTAACATATCATTTGCTCTCCATAACTTGTTATTAGGAAATTGAGAACAATGTTGTTTACTAACAACACAATCCTCACACACTTGAGAAGAATCTTGAATTTGAGGGAGTCCTATAATCATTCTCTTTTGATTGAGAAGTTTTAATACTCCAAAACTCAAATGGGCATAACAAAAATGTCATAATCATGATAAATCTTTGATTTTAGCTACCAATATATATTTCACAAGCACCTTGTTTAATATTAATGTTATAACCATTTTCTTATAATTGACTAGCACTCAACAAGTTACTTTTTGAATCAGGAATGTACATTACATTAGATTTTGTTTTCATAAAACCATTCTTAGTTTTAATTTTAATATCACCTTTACTCCTCACTTTTATAGAAGAGAAATCTCCAAAACTAACAATTGAGTGAAAAACCTTATTTAAATAAGAGAAAGATTTACACTCACTCATGTGATTATTGCATCCTATATCAACATACCAAATTTCTAAGTCCATTTTGTTTTCTTCTTGGACAACCATCAACAAAGTTTCTTCTTCTTTCACTTTTTCCATAAATGTGAGTTTGCCCCTTTTTCTTTATCATTAGATAGTAAAGTATAATATTCAGAAGCATAATGATCATATTTATGACAACTAAAATATTCTATTATAAAATTGATTATTATTACTTTTAAAATGTTTGTTTTCCTCTTTACATCCTTCATCTCCGTTCCTCTATCTCCTATTCCTCTTTCCCCATCTCCATCTCCCTTTCCTTTTCCTCTTCCTCGAACTCTACCCCTTCCTCATGAGTTATTGAATTGGATATTTGAGGAAACTTTCAAACCTTATTCATTTGTGGTTGAATTTTGGTTCATTTTATGCTCAGAAACCAACACCAAACTATACAATTCATCAAGAGAAAGGGTATCTATGTTTTTTTACTCCTTAATGGAGCAAACAATATACTCAATTGAGCAAACAAAATAGTTAAATTCACGTCTCATGGAATATAGAAATTTTCCTATAATAGTAACATCTTTACTTCTTTCTCCATGGCAACATTTTGTTTGCAATCTCCATAGTCCTCCAAAGAAGCTAGTAACAAATTATCCATCTTTTATCCGTAAAATTAAAATCTCTCCTCAAGGTTTGAAGATATGCACATTTTACATAGGCTTGACATTTTTTCTTTATTGAATCCCAAATTGAAATTATTGGGTAATTTTTTTGATTTATTTGGTATGTATATGACTTAAGATGTGAGAATATGTATTATGAATGTGAAATAAGGTGTTTTGAAAATTAATATGTACATTAAAAAATATTATGTTATCTTATCATTAGAATTACATAGATGAATGGATTAAGTGATCAAAGTTGAATGATGTTTCCAAGACTTAGATCCTAGTGTGATAAGATTTGGATCTAATAGGTCATAAAAATTTATCATGGTCATATGAAAGTATATATATATATATATATATATATATATATATATATATATATATATATATATATATATATACCATTAAGAGTACCTCATGTTGAATATTTGGGAAATCGTGGTATGATAGGTACAAAATCTATAAGTTTAAAGAGACATGATACATGTACGAGTGTGATGTGATTTAAAAATATTAAAATTATAAACTATATCGTTTTATAACATATTTAAATTTTATACACTAGTGTACTGTAAATATTTTTGTCATATTATTTTAAATTGTGTTAAGCATTTGTTTATATAGGAAGTAAGTTGGGAATCATGTATAATAATTTATTATTTTATTTTATAAAATATACCATATATATATATATATTTTATATATTTTTAATTTTAGTATTTTGTGCATGTAAAATATATATTTATGATATGTATATTTTGGGTTATTATATTGTTTAAGTTTTTTTTAAATATAAAAAAATATAACAATTTTTCCTAATTTTAAAATAGTTATAAGAATTTTCATATTTTTTCTACTAAAATAAATACATATAAATAAATAAAAATATGAAGTAAAAAAATACGACAGTAATTATATTACGAGAGAAATGCAATTAAGTAAAAATAAATATCTTACAAAATCTAATAATTTAATATAAAAAAAATACTAACAACATTACTTAAAGAACACTAAGGTATGAATATATTTCCAAACTCAATAATTCACAATTTGTTTTCCTAGTAAAGTCAACATTCATGTCTTGTTACGCATATAGAAGTTCCAAATAACTTGCATAAACATGTATACTTGAAATCCACACACAAACAAGGGAAGTGGCTGTTATAAAATTATAATTGAGAACACAAAAGCAACAAACCACATCACTTTGATCAAAATTAAAAACAATATATGATTGATGGAAGTAAGGGTAAGAATTGGGATAAGAATATTTGTTATAATAATGGACAAAGAAGATAAGGCTGATGTGAGGGTGACATAAAAGGTGATTATAATTTCTAATAATTAAATTTTATTTATTAATAAGTCTTTATGCTCAACAACTGTATATTTACTATACATATGTTCTCATTAAGTTGGTTAAATTTAATATTTATGTTATACTTAATAAATACAATATTTGGTAGAATTAATACAAACAAATTATTTTTTTTATAAAAATATAATAATCAACATTATACGAGAAAAATATCACTTTATATTTACATATTTTTATCAATTTTGTTCCTTTCATTAATTTATTTTTCTTCACTATTCGGTTAATTTTTGTAGCTTACCTGCATTATACCAAACATTTTAAAATCAAATAACAAGTTAAGAGCAACGAGAAAAATCGCAATTTTTTAAATTTTTAGAATTTACTATATTTAGTATTTTTTAAATAACATATTCTTTTATTTTATATTTTATACAATTGAATGTACAAATAATATGTATAGTTCTTTTTATCAATTTCTTTAAAATTGTACTATAGAATGTACTATTCATATTTGTGTTTAAAATATTTTTTATGCAATTATCTTTTTTAAGATAAAAATAAATAAATAAAAGTGGTTAAGTCAAGTTCATTTTTTTGAAAGGAAAGTTAACAAAAATTTAGCAAAAGAATTAGAAAGTGAAGTAAAATGTTATATTTTATTCATAAAAAAAAAGCATAAAAGTCAATATAAGAAGAGCAAACACTCACAGCTTTAAAAAAGAAATATGTAGATTTTAATATATAAAAAAAAATTAACTTTTGCATATTGAAAAATAATTATAAGATAATAATAAAAAATTGAATTTCTAAACTCATTTATTATTTATTGGAAGAAAAAATTCATAGTAATAATCCCTTAGCATGAGTGTCGGTGGAGACTCGTTTTTATAGTACGTCCAACCAAGACTTTGCGTTTCAAACACAAATCAAAGAAAGATGAGATCATACGACACGTGTCCACATTTTTGTCGTTTTGTTCCCAACGTGTCGCTTTGACACCGCTCCTCTAAGTCGCATCACAACTTATTTTGTTTCTTCATAAAATAATATTTTATTTATGGAAAAAACTTACGTGTATTAGCATAATTACGGTTTCTTTTACGTTTTTTTTTCTAGAGTTTAAATAAGTAGTTTCTATTTTATTAAATATATTGATATTTATCACAATAAAACTTTAAATATTAACGTAACGTGTTAAGTTTTTTTCTTTTTCTATTTTGCTTTTTTTATTAAATAAATATGTTGTTATTATTAGCTTACAAACATATAAACCAAAATTACCTAAAATTCAGGAACAAGTGACTCCTATTCTAACATTAAGGGGCGGGAATTGGGTGGTGCAAGGACCATGATATGATGATGTTGTAATTAAAATAAATTTTATCAAATTTAATTAAAATGTTGAAAAAGTTTAATATTTTACCAACCCATCAGATATTAGCATGATAATTTTATTAATTTAATAATAATTGTATTTCAGATTTTGCAAAATTACACAAATTCTGCTACAATTTTCTTTACATGGAAATTCAGTATAACATCGTTCATGATAGAAGTTTGGAGAGTAGTTCAGAAATTTGATTATTTTTAAAAGGAAATCTTTGATGAGTAAGGCAGTGATTGTGCATGAAATTAATTAACCCACATTTTGATTTATTATTATTATGAGAAAAGCAAGCGGAATTCACTACCAAATATGATGAAATGGTGGAAAAAGTTTTGTTGGAAGGTATAATTAGAGTGTAAAATGTGAGAAAAAATGACCGGTTAAGAGAGAGAGTGTTAATAGCCCTTTGAGGCATAACATTGTTGGGTGGTTCCTTGAAAATGTCAAACAAAAACCTTTCTATAAATGCCCTTTCCTCTCTAATTTGGTAGAACATCATTAGCAATATCGTCAACAAGATCCCATTCAATTATGTTCCACAAGCTTTCAACCAACGTTCATGGTCACCAATGCTGAATGGGATGGCAGAGAGCAATTAAAATTTGAGACCCATCGTTGTTGTTAGTCCACAAAACAAAACAAAAGCAGGGTGTGTCCCATTCACAACCAACATACCAACAAAAAGTTTCAATGAGCACACATGGTTCTTACAGCATGAGATCCAAAGCCTCCTTTGAAAATGAAGCGAAGGCCACAGTGAAAGAAAGTGGGGTAAGTCAATATATAAAGAAAAGCACAAAAAGATAGTAAATAGATAAGAAAGTTCATTTTATTATTATTATTTTTTTTTTATTATTATTATTGTTTTGAATATGAGAATGTAATGATAGAGGTTGTTGATATTGGGAAAAATTGGAAAACCAGGGAGGAGGGGGTGGAGGGAAGAGTGGGAAGACAATGTCCACCAACAGCAAGGAGAATCTGTTCATATGTTTTCTGGTGACACTTTGGTACTCTTCAAATATTGGTGTGATCCTTCTGAACAAGTACTTGCTTTCAAACTATGGGTTCAAGTTCCCCATCTTCCTCACAATGTGCCACATGTCAGCCTGTGCTGTTCTCAGCTATGTCTCCATTGTGTTCTTCAAGGTGGTGCCTCAGCAGATGATCAAATCAAGGTCTCAGTTCATGAAGATTGCAACTTTGAGCCTTGTCTTCTGTGCCTCTGTGGTGGGTGGCAACATCTCCCTCAGGTACCTCGCCGTGTCCTTCAACCAGGCGGTTGGGGCAACCACACCCTTTTTCACCGCTGTCTTTGCCTATTTGGCCACCCTTAAGAGAGAGGCTTGGGTTACCTATGCTGCCCTTGTTCCTGTTGTTGCTGGGGTTGTCATTGCTAGTGGGGTATGTTCGGTTCTCTTTAATCTCAGTCATTTCTATTGATTTGTTGTATGTGAATGTTGTGAATGATCATGAGTGTGTGTATGTGTGTCTCCTTTTGAGATTAGGATAGGGTCTTGACAGATTCGTATTTACGTGTCAAGGGTGTTTGTGTAACTATGGAGACATGTCAATTCTGCATCATGTTTCATGTGCCACTCCAGATCTGAACTGATGTTGGACAGATTAGGCTGTGGTTGAATGTTACCCGTGAATTCTACCGTGATTGGAAGTTAATGAGATCTCAAAATTCCAAGAACTGCAAATCAATGACAATTGGAGCCTTTTTTTTCATTTTTCTTTTCCTTTTCCTGTTTCTTCTTTCTAACATGAAATATGTGGTGAAATTTCAGTACACTGGGAAAATGGTACTTCTTGACACTATTCTCTGTGTCTTCTTCTTTCTTCTTCTTGGATCAGCACCGTTCTAGTTTATTAGCTTATATCAGATAGCCAAATGTTTATTAGCATTAAAGCTACTGACTAATAATTTTGTTTCATCTAATCAGATTATCTATATGATTACGATGGCATCTCTAAAGCTTGTCATGAATTGGGCTCTTTGTTGTTATCTGCTTATCAACTGTCATGGCATTCTGTGTATTGCACACCAACATTGTTTGTTAATTTGTTATGAATGGCTAGTAATAGTAGTTTCTTTGGACCTGCGAGGTGCATATTTTCCTTTCTGTTTTTCATCTTTATTCATTTTGCTTCTGTGGAGCTATAAGGTTTTTGTTGGTGATTACAGGGTGAACCAGGGTTTCACTTATTTGGATTCGTTATGTGCCTAAGTGCAACCGCTGCAAGAGCTTTCAAGTCTGTCCTTCAGGGCCTTTTACTTTCTTCAGAAGGGTAAAAATATTCTGCTCCATATCTAGTATTTTTATCTTTCTCTTTTTCATCTAATTTCAACAGCTATCCAGCTGAAAAATTATATCTAAGATTACTGAAATCTGCAAACAGAATGGTTCCTTCACCTTGCTTATTTGAAACCAGAATTTGTGCATTAATTTGGAGCTGGCGGTCTAAACTTACTTTTCTTGGAAAACAATCATTGAAGGATTTGTTAGGAAGTTGTTAACTTACTGTGTGTGGAAGATATGATGTCATACAATAATATATTTTTTTGAATAAAAAATCTGGCAGTGTAATTGGTGTTGTCACAGATAAACAGAAATCAATCAAGGTATTTGTAACTAATGATTGATAATTAGCGAAGGATGTGGAGTGATAAGTACCTAAATCATATTTGCTGAAAATATTCAGTTATGTGAGTTGTTGATTCAGGAACATGTTATAATATTGCTTTAATGGCCAGTATTTATCCTTCAGTTCCTTATAGTTATTGTTGGTTTGTAACTGTTCAATTAAATTGTGTAGCTGATATTGCTTGCTCAATTTTAACACTAGAAAGTAGCTATCCAGTCCCTTTAATCTCATTTCTGATATGTGAGAAAAAAAAGAACCTTTCAAATTCACTTTTTTCTGCAAACTACACTTGCTGGTACCAAAATGGATTTGGTAAAAGATGACACTCTTTTCCAACTTGTTTAATTAAGCATGTTTTGATACAAGATAAAAGAGCTGTTTGAGCTAATCTAATGGAAATATAGAGCTTTTTCTAGTAGAGAAGCTCTTACTATCTTTGTTTCCAACCAGACTCTCTCATTGTTACTTGATCCATGAAAAACAGGCTGGTAGAACATTGCTACGGGCCTGAGAAGCATGCTTTTCTTTTCTCTCTATTTTTGTTTCTTTTCATTATACAATTGAAAAAGAAAATGGATATAATACCTGATGTTTCATGCTTAAACGTAATGTTGGTGAGTTTCCTTTTAATGTTCATATTGAAATTTATTGGGCAAGCCCTTCTTAAACATGCTACAACTAAATAGTGGAGGTGGTTCTCTGGTTCTCTATTGAAACTTTTCAGAGGTTTATTTAACCAGTGGAAGTTCCTATTCTCTATGCATTATGTTATACAAATACTTATGATGTTGCATCCACTTCAACATAACAGGGAAAAGTTGAACTCCATGAATTTGCTCCTGTACATGTCTCCAATCGCAGTCCTAGTTTTGTTACCTGCAGCTCTTATCATGGAACCTAATGTGGTAGATGTCACACTGACGCTTGCAAAGGACCACAAGTCTATGTGGCTTCTTCTTTTGCTTAACTCTATCACAGCATATGCAGCAAACTTAACAAACTTCTTGGTGACTAAACATACCAGTGCTCTCACACTCCAGGTTTGCCTCTTTGCCACTACTACAAATTATGAAACATGGTTAGTTAAAAGCTAAAAGAAGAAGACCAAAGTTATTTAACCATTAAACCCATCAATGAAAAACTGAATAGGACCAAACTTGGTTTGTTATTTTATGAAATTCATATACTGAGTTTCCCTGTAAAATCATGGTAACCAGGTGTTAGGCAATGCAAAAGGCGCAGTGGCTGTTGTAATCTCAATACTGCTATTCAGAAACCCTGTGACTGTAGTTGGCATGGGGGGGTATACAATTACTGTGATGGGAGTAGCTGCATATGGGGAAACAAAAAGGAGGTTTAGATGAACAATCTCTAACATTCATCATTTGTCTTATTTGTGTATTTTATTGTAGTTTATTTATTTATGAACAAGATTCTTTGTAATGTGACTAGGAGTAGAGGAAGTGGTATTATACTGTTATACTGTTGTATCTACCACATCAATATTTATCTATCACTCGGACATTTTTTTATGGATGCATAGGAATGTGTCAGAACCAGTTTCTATTTCAAAACTTTATAAGAATTGGAACACATAATCCAAATTTTCAAATTCAAATTCAACATAATAAATATTTCTTGAATTTTCAACATAACCACTCACTAACATCCCTTAAACAACCTTATTATCAGTAAAAGCAATGATATATGTTCAAAATGGAAAGTAAATTAGAAAATATTTAGAAGGATAGACTCTTTATTCCGTTTATAAAAAAATTCATTATTTTCAAAAAAACCAGAATGTTACCTTCTCCAAGTTATTGTTACACGAAATAATGTAGGCGAAAAAAATTTGAAAGTAGGAATAATTACATTACCAAACATAAAAATAAGGAAAATGTAGAACAAGTACGAAGCTTCTTTAAAACAAAAAATCTCTAGGCATTCAAATTATGACAGAAAATCGTGATTGCAACAAAAGACAATCAATCAATTAAGTACTTTTAATGGAAGAAATAAAAATAAACTATTTAAAACTATCAATAAAGATCTCCAAAATATATAAAGTCGTACACTATTCGGATTTTAAATGATTATGATTATACTCTTCAACAGGATTTTTTATCTTAAGTCTTATATTAACAACATATATAAAAAATATATAACATATAAGCAAAATATACACTCCTTTATGTAAACAAAGATGGAATGATTATACTCTTCATTGTATTAATTTTATGTTAAAATCTTATATTAACAACATATATAAAAGATATATAGTATTTAAGTAAAATATACATAAAGGTTAAGTTTAAATTAATATTTATTTTTAATTATATATATATATATATATATAATAATAATAATAATAACATTTTGAGATATTAGGATATCAATATATTTAATCTTTTAAGTAGATATATAAACGATATAATAGAAATAAATATTTTATGATTCTTAGATAATTATTGAGATATAATTCTATAAAAGGTTTAAAATCTTTTCATGGCACACTTATTTATTATTTCTCATTATTTACTCATATATTTGTTGACTTAAGCATTAAAGAGTTTTTGCATATGACTCTTCCTTCCTAGTATAAATTAGAAACAACTAGAAAGCTACTATGTAAAACTCAAAAGCTACCTCAAAAAGCTTAATTAGTTCTCTAAATCTAAGCAAGAACATATGACACTTATATGGGATAAGGTAAAATTTCTCCCACACCACTATTACCTACAGGATAGACGAAGCAGTCAAGCTCTCTCCACAAATGGAACCAGTTGCCATTATCGACAACCTCAAGGCATACACTGTCAAAGTGCAATCGTAGACAAACTCAAAGATGCATGCCACCCTCACAACCCTCTAAGAAAAAGAAGTCATCCAAACACATTCTCATCAACAAAACAATGTGGTGCAAGTTGAGTTTGATCCACGAATAAAGGCAAAGGAAACATGACCTACCTTTGACAATGAGATATCGAATTTCAAAATCGAAGAAGATATAACTCAGGTCACACACACCAATCACACAATAAATAATGTCACCCACAAACAAATTAAATAAGTCTTGCATACAAATGTCGATCTATTTGTATGAATGACATGTCAAGAATTGACCCTAACATAATAACACATAAATAATCAATTTTAGTTGAGACTACACCTATAAGCCAACGAAAATGTAAGTTAGGTTAAAAGAGAATATGAGCTATAAACCAAGAAGCCGACAAGTTATTATAAGTCAATTTCATTCGAGAAGTAACATTGTTAAGTGGTAAAAATTGATATAATTATGCTTTGAATTGTTATGAAATCACTTCAATTCTAATCTATTTTTCTCCCAATGTAGGATGAATTCGAGAATAACTTGATACAAGAGCACGAAGCATAATTGTCAACATAATTGAAGTAAAAATTGAAAGGAGGAAGAATATTTTCAGCATGGAAGTCGCTCGAGTGAGATAGACTCTCGCTTGAGCGAAAATCAGTTAAAACTCTCTGAAAGTCATTCGCTTAAGCGAGCGTTTTCTTGCTTTAGTGAAAATCAGGAACATTCGCTTGAGCGAAAGTCTCGACCCAAATTTTTTCTATATAAAGAGAAGTTGTGTTTTGAGAAAGGAAGTTAGGTTTTGGGAGAGGAGGCGCGACTACTGTTAGGGTTTCGTCCAATCTTCATTAATTCTTCATTTCTTCATCAATTAGAGCATTATAATGGCCATCATGAGTGGTTAACTTCATTCTCTTGGGATTGAGTGCACTTCCTTTGAACTCTTTTGTATCTTGACAATATTTTGAGATATTAATCTATGTTTTCATATTGTTATTTTTATCCTTATGCTTCTGAATGTTTATTCTTGATGTTTGAGGTATGATTGGAAAATATATCTTAAACCCTAGATCATGATAAGAATATTTGTTACGCTAATTGTCAGGAATGAACCTAATGCTGGATAATCTCTTAAGTGTGTGAGGAATCAATATTTATTAGGTTTTCTTATGAATTTCATGTGTGAGGAATCAACATGGATGATTTGAGTAGCTGGCATCAACATTGTTAGGTTAATTGATGTTCTTAATTTGACCTAGTCATTGCAAAAGAGGGAAAATGAAGGAAACTAATCCTAAGTGTTTTTAATTGATATTTTCTAAACAATTTACTATTCTGTCATTTTATTTTCATTGCAACTCTTAATGAACAACATATTTTGCTTTAATCCACTTAGTAAGCATATAATTGAGAATTTCCATTGAAACCATTCCTCGTGGGATTGACTTTTATTTAATCGAAATACTATATTGTCATTGATAATTTTGGTACGCTTGTCAATAATGCAACAAACACATATTACATGGTTAGTTAATGTAGTGTTTGTTAAAAAAAACAAATGAAAAATGGAGGATGTGTACTAACTACATGGACTTCAATAAAACATGTTCAAAAGATTTATACTCGTTGTCAAGTATAGATCAACTTGTCGATAACACATCTGCTTTAAACATTCTCAAATTCTTATATGCTTACTCCAAGTACAACCAAATATGAATATAGTCAAATGAGGAAAAGACGACGAATTATTGTTATAAAACAATGTCTTTCGGATTAAAAAAATGTTGGTGTCACCTACTAATAACTAATGGATAGGATCTTTAATAACCTTATAAGAGATATCATGAAAGTTTATATAAGTGACATGATGATCAAGTCAAAACACCAAGCCGACCACCCCAATCGCCTACAACATGTGTTTGATGAAGTAAAGATATATAATATGTGTCTTAACTCGAAAAAATGTTTGTTCAACATGGATAAAGGGAAGTTTTTAGGGTTCATGATCACACAACATGACGTTGAGGCAAATCCACATAAGTGTAAGTTTATTCTTGACATGAAAAGTCCTTGAATGTATAGTGGTTAAATGGAAAATTTACCTCATTGACACATTTCTTACCTAAATTGGTCGAGAAAGCTAAAGTTGTTGAAAAACTCACGAACCTTTAAGTGGACGAAGGAGAAAATATGTTTCAACTCATAAAAAATGATATTATGTCTTTACCTACTTTAATAATCCCTCCACTAGGTTCTACTTTGTATCTTTACCTAGTAGTGACAAAATCAACTATTTGCTCGATTGTTGTACATTGTAGCGACAAATAACGAACTTCGACCTATTTCACTAGTCGAGTACTACAAGCACCGGAGCGTTATTCCCTCATAAAGAACTTGGTCTTAACGTTAGTCAATTCAACTTTTAGGTTACATCCATATTTCCAAAGTTTTGGTGTTATAGTAAAAACAAATTATTCAATTAAAGAAATGTTACAAAAACCCAAAATGCTCGGATGGATGATAGCATGGTCTATAAAACTCTCTTAGTTTGGTTTGCATTTTGAAAGTAGAGATTCGATGAAAGCCTTGTTCCTCACAGATTTCCTAATACCCCACTTGAAGAAAGACATTAATGGTGGACCTTAACTGTAGATGAATCATCTAATAAAAAAGGAAACGAAGTAAAGATATTGCTCAAAAGGCCCAATGATGTCATGTTAAAGCAAACCCTCTTATTTGAGTTTCCAACTCCCAAGAATCAGGATGGGTACGAAACCTTACTTATTTGAAACACCTTAAAGAAATAAGGGGGAAATATTTATGTTGCCAAAGTGATTTAAAGTTCGTCACCGAACAAGTACTAGGAGAATTCGGAACTAAGGAATTGATAAAGCAAAAACGTTATCACATAGCAAAGGAATTACTGAGCGAGTTTGAAAAGATAGAGATCACTCATGTGCTGAAGGAATAAAATGAACATGTGAATATATTGCCCAAGTTATCTAGTACTAAAAAGCATAAGCAACACCAAACACTCATACAAGAGACATTAACTTCTCCAAGCTAAGATCACAATCATGTTTTTTCAAGTTAATATAGTTAAGACAACGTGGATGATAGGTATGGCAATAAGCCAGGTGGGGCGGGTTTTGCTTCCCCGATCCCCGCCTCAACTTTTTTAACCGTCCTCATCCCCGTCCCCGATCCTCGGGTTAAAAATTAAGTCTTTATCCCCATCTCGCTAGGTTTCGAGTTTCTTCGCCCTCGTCCCGTCCCGCTCTCGAATTTATATTATTTTTTTAAAAATATTTATATTTATAATAAATTAATTTTTATACATTTATGCATTTTTTATATATAAATAAACATTTATAATTTTATAATTTGTAATTATTATTAATTAAATATATATTTTAATTTATTATATTTATATTAAAATAAATATTTAATAATTTTTTATTTATATATATAGAATATTTATAACATTATTATTATTATTATTATTATTATTATATTATGTTTAAATATTTGATTATATGTATAAGTTAATTCATTTTTAAGTTGTCATTTAAAACTATGAAAGATATAGTTTATAAGGAAATATTTAATCAGTTAATTCTTATTTAATTAGTTTGAAGTAATAAAAGTTTAAATTATCAATTCTTTTTAATCCTTTAAAATACAATTATTTCATTAAGATAAAATTTGATATATGACAAATAAAAATAATAAGATCCAAAAAATATGACATAATAAAACCTAATAAATATAAATTATAAATAAAATAATATTAGTTACTACAAAGATTTATGTAAAACATTTAGAAAAAGATAAAAAAAATAATTTTGTGTTCATCAAATTTGTTGAAAAGATTGAAAAAAAAACAAATTGATTAGAGAGATTAAGGAAATATGAAAAATTGAAAGGTAAAAGAAAGAAAATAATGTAATAAACAAATTGATATAAAAGATTAAAAAAGACAAAAGAATTAAAAAGTGGGTAGAAAAAAAGTAAAATTTGTGAAATATAAAAAAATGACCTTATATGTAATAGAAAAAGAAAATAAAATATTTTTTAAATATTAATATTTTAAAATTTAAATTTAAATATAAAACCTGGGCGGGATGGAGGCAGGGTTAAGGTGAAGATTGCATTACCCATCATCGCCCTCGTCCCCGACTTTTTAAAACGGGGAAACCCAAATCCACCCCCGCTTCCGGTCAACTTGGTTTTTCCGTGTCAACTCAGGACGAGAACGGATCGGTCTCCAAGGGTATGAGTTTAATTGTCATCTCTAGTGGATGACTCCAATTATACAATACCTTATTCACGATATACTTCCACAAGATAAAAAAGAATTACTAAAAACAAGAAGGATGTTTGTACAATACGTGATACATAATAATGAACTATTCCACAGAGGATACTCGACTCCATTCCTCAAGTTTCTTTATGAAGAACAAGCACAATACGTGGCTAAAATCTATAACAACATATGCAAGCTACATTCGAGAACACGAACAATAGTTGCACTTATGCTCCAAGTTGGATATTATTGGTCTACTATGAAGGCATGTGCTAAGGTGTTTGTTAAAAATTGTGAGGCATGCCAAACAACATGACCCACTCTTAATAAGATCCTTTGCGACTTAGAGCTACACAATATTACAATACCATGATCCTTTGCGACTTAGAGAATAGTCATACTCGATCCTTTTTCCATTGTTAAAGACAAGTCAAGTTCTTCATCTTCGCTATAGATTATTTCACCAAATAGATCGAAATTGAATCATTGGTAACAATTACATCTTAACAAATACAAGAATTAACATGAAAAAATAATAATATGACGACATAGACTTGTGTACCATAATAACTAACAATGGAAGATAATTTATCGATAATATATTTTTATGCAAACTCATATGACAAGTAAATGCGGAAATGAACGGATATACACACATACTTCTAATATCAATAACTTTTTATGCAAATTTGAATAACAAGTAAATGCAAAAGTGAGCCGATAGAAAAAGAACAAATAAAACTATTTTTGTAAAGGTTATCCCGCCACATCACACATTTAAACTATTTTATTGCTTCAAGAACATACATTATTTTGTTTTTTTAGAATAAATATTTATTTTCAAGTATTAATTTCAATTTATATAAATCTTGCTTAAAATTTTGTGCAAACAAGTATAATTTGTATCATTAAATACCCTCATAAAATAGTACACTTGTAATATATTTGACTTTCAAACTAATGGACCCAAACCACAAACAATATAGTCAAAGGACTAGGTCAATAATAACTATTTGAAATACTCGACAACTCTTTGATATATTAGGAGATCGAGGTACTAATCAACTCTACGAGATATTAGGAAATCAAGATACTTGATCTCCTCCAAAAATATATATATGACCGATAAAATAGAGATAATTATCTCATAATTCTCAAGTAGTTACTCATATACTACCCAATAAAAAATTTGGTATTTTTTTCATTCTATATTCATTCACTATTTCTCATTATTATCGTTAAGTCTTTGCAAGTGAGTCTATCTCTGTTGTGCCCAAAGTGTGTGCGTATCCTTCAAAGTCCTACATTAGGTAGTTTGAAGAAGGGAAGTTGTTGACTATTACTATAAATAAGGGATGATAGTTTGAGTCTGTTTACCACAACAACACTAGTCTTTGGGTGTATTGGGAACTTGTATAGTTGTGTGTCAAGAGAGGATTTGCAATTTTTTCGTACAAAAAATTATACGGAAGAGTTTGTAATGTTTTCGTACAAAAATTATATCAGAGGGTTTGCAATTAAATTACAAATTGAGAAATGAAAAGGTATTGAGTGTATTAGTGGATGTACCACACTAATTTCTGAATTTTTTTTGTTTTCGTATTGAGTGTGTCAATGGATGTACCACGTTAATTTTTTAGTTTTTTTCTCTATCTTTGTTTCTGCTGAAGATTTCTTTTTCCCTCTTAATACCAACCACCTCTTCCGATATAAATCAAAATCAGCTTCAAAACCGTTTGGAACATACTTTATTTTGTAAATGGTTTGATATAGATTTAGAAGCAAAAATTCTAAGGTAAGCACAAGAAAGTATAATATAAACATGTAACAAATATATTGTGCACTGAAAAATATGCTCTGGCAGCAATATAGTTCGAGGACTAGCTAGTTTCCGTTATATAAACGTCATTGGGTGCTGAGATCTTCGTAGGACAAACCAAACGTTCAAAACTCTGATTAATTGCAGCGGCGAATTATATGAGAGGTTCTCAATCGGTCAAAAAGCATTGCCCCTGTCATGCTGGTATTTTAGTGTTTTGATACAACCATAATATTATTTTTTTCATCTTTTACTTAAATTAAATATTAACTTTTTTTATTTTTTAAAAGAAAAAATAAAAATATTAAATTATTATTTTAATTTAAATAATTAAAATATTATTAATATTTAATATTTTATTCTATATATAAGCAAAATACATAAATAAAACATATATATATATATATATATATATATATCATATATCACAAATATACATACATAAAATAATTCAATACCAATATTTTCAAGTGAATTCTATGAATATTTATGAGAACTGAAAGTGGTATAAATTTGGAACTGTCCTCGAATAAAATGGCTCTTCAAACAGCTGGTTCTGACAAGCAGATATGCATCAGTTGTGTGCGCAGAGAGGACTGTTGTTGATCTTTGCCTTCAATCATTTCATTCCCAAAACCCATGAATGTTTTGTCTTGCCCAGAAATTCCGTACAGTTATCAAGTCTTAACAAAACTACACAAAATTACAATGCTGTAAAGAATGAAAGCATGAAAAACAGAGGAGAAATCAGCAAAGCAACCCGGGTAATGCCTTCATGGGTAAAAAAGTAACATGGTTAGGCATTCTTGTCAATGTTCATCCAGTTGTTGTAAGGTTAGTTTCCCAAAAATATCGAAAACAAAATAAAATAAATGTTCATGATCCAAAAACAAAAGGAAAAGGAAACCATATTTTTCTGATAAATACTTCATGCCAGGTCGGGACCAGATGGCAGTGCCTCATAACCATCATGGTGCTGCTTACTAATATCTCTTTCAACTGGGATGCACTTGAGGATAGCAGCTATAGGCATGCTAACTGCTCCGATTAACACACTTAGTAACCAGAATTGCCAGTTTAGAGGCACAGTGCCGGCAAAAATTCCAAGAAATTCAACTATCACCACTTGAAATGCCGCAGTGGAGAAAATTATCAACAAAAATATCCAGCTGTCGAACATGCCTCTGAATATGTTTATCTTTTCAATATCTCTGCTGTTTATCTCATTAAACACCTGAAAATAGAGAGAAAGGAAAAACAACAAGCTAAATAAATGCAAAACACCGTATCATACCATTTTTTTAACAGGTTTGAACTTTTGTTTTAGTATCAATTCCTGGAATTTCTCTTGTTTGGAATATATTAAGTATAATGATCAATGATACATGCAGAATGTACCTGGCAAAATACAAAGGAATTGAATATAAAAGTGTTGAGCACTTCTGTTGCATCCGAACCACTAATTCCGAGGAGCCTCTTCCCATCAAAATTTAGAATCGCAAGGATAATTAATTGGTATATACTTTGACCAATGATATTCCTCCACATAGGTTTGGTGATGAAGTTTGCTCCCCTTGCAACAGGGGGTCTTTTCAAAAGTCCATCATTAGGAGGTTCAGTAGCTAGGGCTAATGCACCAAGAGTGTCCATAATCAAGTTGACCCAAAGCAATTGAACAGTTGTGAGTGGAGCAGATCCTGAAAGACGGAAGACTATCACCGATGTTGCTTGAATAAAATTCAACAGAATAACAAATCCCATCAACCAACAAACCTGTGATGCATGCAGAAAAGAAGTTGATAACCAGAGCAACAACGTTAACTGTCAATTGAAACTGCACAAATTTTTGAATGTTTATGTATACTGAACGTCCCCATTTCACAACATCGACAATAGTCGTGAAGTTATCATCCATGATAATGACATCAGCACTTTCTTTGGCAACCTACAAATGTTATTAATTAAACAAGGACAAAAAGTGTTACTAGATATCATTGCAGCAAGAGTTATTAACATAAAAAGATACCTCAACGCATGGTATACAATTCTAGGAGAGTATAGATAAGACAGCAAAGGAGAAATTAAAGAATCGGTAAATAATTTATGTAACTAGAATAGAAGTTAACTACTAATGTCTAAAACATAATGCAAAGACTACACTGCCAGAATTATAGAAGTAAACAAGAGATGCAAACCTCAGTTCCTGCTATGCCCATTGCAAGTCCAATGTCTGCCTCACGCAGTGCTGGAGCATCATTGGTTCCATCACCAGTAACAGCAACAACCTCACCAAACATACTCCTCAAATTGTTTACTAACTTATGCTTGTCGAGTGGTAAGGATCGTGCCATCACCTGAAACCATATAAATTAAAAAGGAAAAGTCAGAATCTCAAGAAAGGATACAAATCACCAATCCATCCTATTCCCTTTCCCCTGTCCTCAAGAACTGAATCACAGAATATGCGAGGAAATAAGAACCTGGATTCTAGGTATGACATCCTTCGTTTCCTCAGAAGATAGGTCCCGAAACTTTGGACCTTCTATGGCTACACCACCCTCAGTAAGTATACCGCATTCTTTGGCTATTGCTTCTGCTGTATGTATGTTATCACCGGTTACCATGCGGACAGTTATTCCAGCAGCTATGCAAATTTGAACAGCTTCCTTAACCCCCGGGCGTACAGGATCCTTGATTCCTACCAATGCTATTAGAGTATAGCCACAACCAGGAATGTTGGCGTCCCCATGGGTTTCATTTATATCTTTGAAGGCCAAACAAAGAGTTCTCAAAGCTTCAGAGGCAAAATCATTTATAACACCAAAGACATTATTTGCCCGGTCTTCGGGAAGATCAACAACTTCTCCATTGCAATTAATAATTTTGTCACACATTTTTAATATTATTTCTGATGCACCTTTGCAGAATGCTCTGACCCCTCCACCAGGAAGACCCACAAGCACGGACATTTTCTTTCGCACTGAATTGAATGGCTCAACTTTCAGTATCTTATACTCTCTACGCTGGGCATAGGCATCAAAATCAGCACCCAAAAGGCAACCAAATTCCAACAGTGCTGATTCTGTTGGGGTCCCCAATATTGTTTCCTTTCCATCTTTATCCTTAACTACTTCAGCAGAAGTATTTTGAAATATAGCCTGCAAAAGGATGTTTTGAACTCCTTCAGGTGTAGATGTTTTCAGTTCGTCAGCACTCTCTTTACCTTTTATCTGCATGGATTTTTCGCATATCCATGTTTTAGTAACCACCATCCGGTTAGTGGTCAATGTCCCTGTCTTATCTGTGCAAATGCAACTAGCTGAACCCATAGTCTCACAAGCAGAAAGATGCCTTACAAGTGCCTTGTCATTCATTAATTTTTTCATTGCAAAAGCAAGACTCAGTGTCACAGCCAGTGGCAATCCTTCAGGAACAGCAACAACTAGTATGGTCACAGCAATAGCAAAGAAGTCCAGTAATTTCATTGCATCATCCGTAGACCAGCTGGAAAACTCACCATTAAGTGCTTTTTCAACCAGAAACCTTATTGTCAGCACCACAAATGTCAGAATAGCAAATATCAAACCAATTTTACCAATAACAGTAGCAACTCCATTTAATTTAACCTGCAACGGGGTCTCATCCTCTCCTCCCTCGTTAATAGTTTCCATCAATTTTCCCCATTCAGTCCTCATCCCAACAGTTGTAATTAACATCTTCCCCTGACCATCCTGCACTTTGGTTCCTGAGAGAAGAAACGGTTTTTCTTCATTAACATTTACTGGTTCGCTCTCACCTGACAAACTAGATTCATCAATAAGCAAAAAGTATCCTGATATAAAAATTCCATCAGCCGGAACTTGATCCCCAGTTGACAAATGAACAACATCACCAACTACTATATCATAAATTGAGATCTTCTGCCTTTTTCCATCCCTGGTCACCTGAATAAATATCTTTTTCTTCTCTTTGTCCAAATCCCTGAATTGTAGGGATTGCTTGTAATCACTGACAGCTGTAACAGTGACTACCAAGAATATACTGATTATAATACCCACACCATCATACGTTCCCTTCGGCCACCCTTCAGTGGCTATACCTACACCTATAGAAACTACAGCACAAACCATGAGCATGATCAAAGTTAAGTCCTGGAGTGCATCCCACACAAACATCAGGAACGATCTAGAAGGTTTTTCGGTATAACGATTGAATCCATAAATCTGTTGTCTTCTATTTATACTCTCTTCGCTGATACCTTCTTCCAAAGAAACTGACAGTTTCCTTGCGATTGCTTCAACTCCACCAATATCATTTAAGGTCCTGTTATCATGGCCACGAATAATAGAAGCAATATCCTCTGGTTGAATACCATAACCAGAATCTCTTACCTCACTCGATAGCTTGTTTTCAAATCGATTACCAGCTGCATCAGAAAACCAGATTAACTTAGAAAACATATAAACAGAAAGTGACTAGTTCTAAAGCAATTATAATAACTTCTACTATTGAAATTGGAACACCATACCATCAATAAACTGTAATGCTGCCTTTTGAACATAGAGAGCAATTCGAATTTTATCCTGACAGATTAAGCCAAAGATAGTATATTAAAATTGGAAACGGCTAATTGACAATGTACATAAGTAGCGATATCCTCGTATATCTCATCACATGAAATGGTATTTCCAAGAAACCTCAGTTAAAATATGAGAGCAAATATCTCAGTTTTTCTCACTTAGTCATGACTGTTTCCGGAGCGAGCTAGATAACCAGTAAAGGGATGGTTAATCATAATGCAGAGTTATCATTTTTGTCAGAAGGAACGGAGGGGAAATCCCTTTATTAATGTGTCAACATGTAAGTGAATAATAAAATGAACGACATTTGCATTTTTTTTGTTTTCATAATCATTCGCTAGTTTTGCCAGATAGACCTCGAGTTCACTCAAACATACCCTTATCAACAGACAATCACCCAGAAAATGTTGCTTCAACAGAACTGCAGTACAATAGAACTTAAATTCACTAAATCATGTGTTTTTGTTTAAGCAATCTCACACAGCTCATAGCCAAGGTTATCAACAGTTTCTACTACACATTTACACCCAGTTGTTGATTTGCAGGATATTCTCCTTTGCAGAAAAGTAAATTGCATGATTTTTATTAATATAAACGAGAGAGATAAAAACAAATATTAAAGGAAGTAGTGAAAGGAAATCTTAGTTTAAATAATATTCTTGAACCTTTGCTTTTTAATTCATAACTTCTGAACTTATTTAAATAAATGTTATCATTAAGCTTATCAAAATAATTTGTACCGCTAATTTTTTTAACCATGTATTGGTATGGAATAATCATCATTGAAAATAATTATTAATTTTAGAATTTTCTTAATATAATATATTCCTAATAGTTAAGACATAGAACTAATTATCATCTGTATAAACAGATGTTAATAATTGTATCACTAACTTTATGAATAAATTATTAGACAAAAATTGATTGATTAATTAAATTATTCATTGGCTATTAATCAATGAGAAGGATTAGTATTTAGGGTTAATCCTCGTTTGAGTAAATATTTACTTTAATTAACCTACATCCGCCATTGTTGACATCAATACAGCGCCAGAAATTTCGGCGACAATTTGCATCTACAAGTAAATTGAATTCAAAGGTTATATGTTGTTGCTTGCTGTGCCTTTGTTCAAATGGAACAGTCAAGTAGACGCGTCTAAAGCGCGTTTGAAGTCATTCTCAATTCAACAAAAAATGACAAGTCAAAAGCAGATGAGACACGTTATTAAACTATTTCACTTTTTTTTCTTGCGTTATTAAACTAAATATGTCATCATTCCTTTTTAACACTCCTGTCTCTCAATCAATAATCAAACATAAAAAAATCTATCATACAAATTAGAATAGATTAATGTATTATCGTAGGTTCGTGATTTTTATGAAGGTTCCAAACTCCAGTGTCATTTTCATAGATGGCGCAACAGAAAATACCAACTGCCTTCTTGTTTATGGCTGTCGATGTCTATCAAATTTTTGGAGTGGAAACTTTCGAGGAAGTTTCCGCTTTCCGTGGTTGCATAAATAAATTTAAATACTATATTAATTTGCTCACCATAAATAAATGCATAATTTGCTTTGTGACGAGGTCAATTAAATTATACACATACCATACCAAATACTTCTAATATACCATTTAAATACCTCAATTAGTCTAGCTAGGGCCCTACAAGAGCCCTTCGGTGCAAATCACGAACTAAATACTTCAAACAATTTATTATTATTCATTGCTAAAATATTTTTAACACTTATTTGAGGCAGGAATTAATAAAATCATTTTAAGAATTTAAGAACTAAATATAAGATTGGAAAATAAATATTGTAATTCAGAATAAAATACAATATATTTTTATCCTTAAATATAATTTTCATTCTCCGATAAACATTTGAGGTCATTCTCGAATTAAAGCGATTAAAAAAAAATTCAAATTTAAATTTTGCACATTGCAAAACCTTAGACACTAACTATATATATTAAAAAAAACAATTAAAAGTTAGAACAGAGGTATCATAAATAAGTCCAAACTTGCATGTTGTTGAAAGTCAAAACTAATAAATTATCAAAAATAAAATTTTGTTACATATAGTTCCTCACAAAAAAGTTCTACATACTTTTCCAATGTAGATGAGGTGACAATAGCTTTTTTTGAAATACAAGGCTTTCTTTTAAGTTTGCTTTGATGTTGTTCAAAATCTATGTCATTGTTTATTTCATAATAAGCCCGGAATCTTACATTATTAATAGTCTTAAAGGACCACAAGTTACACGCTATCCAGCTAGGCTAGATAAATGAGAAGAAAAACACAGTTTAAGAAAATGTACGCCCTTCACATGGAGTCTTTGGAAAAACTAGTTGATAAATTAATTGAGAGTTGTTAAACTTAACACTTTAAAAAATAGGAACTCAAAGTTTAAAATTTACATGTTGGTCTTCAAGTAGAAAGTATTTTATAAAGATGTATATGTTTTACATAAAAAAAAAAAAAAAAAACATCTTTGTTTTTTTTTTCCTAAATTTTATACTAATCAATATTTCCCTAAAATCAAATATTTTATTAAAAGTTCAAATAAAGTTTAGCAACTAAAATACATAGTATAATATGAAAAATATGCTAAATATAATTCAGAAAATGAAGAATGATTAAAATATTTTGTATTATTTCTTTAAATTGCAATAATCAATATTATGACAATGACAAAATTATTTTTTATTGTTTTTTTATTTATTTCAAACTAATATTTTTTTCATGAAATTACATCTTAAACTCTGGATATTTCATAATTCGTGATATTAACGATTTGAACGAATGTATGAAAAAAATCATCTGAATTAAAACATTATATGTTTTATTAAAATAAGAATTTGAAGAATGCACATAATAAAAACAATTCAATAAAATAGTCTAATATTAAAAGCAAACGACTATACTAGTTAAAAATGCACATAAATAAAAATGAACTGATATTTTATCGTAAAGAAAGAAAAAAATATATTAAAATAAAAAAATGGTAAAATAAACTAATTAACCTCTAAAAATTAAATATGTAGGGTCTGTTTGATTAAGTTCCTCCATAGCTCTTTATACAAGAGGAAAAATTTTAAATTAATGTTTTCATAAGCTAAATACACAAGTTAATATTAACTTGTGTATACATTAATTTATAAAAAAAGTTATTTCTAATCTTTATTTTTAATTTATGTATAAACTAAATTTAGTTTACAAAGAAGTTAATTTTTTTATTCCTCTAGAGGGACTTGTGAAGAAGTTAATCTGAATATATCCTTACTAGCTAAAAAAATGATAATTAGTTTATAATTAATATGATGAAAAGAATATATAGTTTATAACTGATAAAAAAAATATAGCTGTACAACTTATCAATAAAGACTTGGAGTAAAGGAAAAATACGAAGAAAAGATAAAATTGACTTTTTTATAAATTAAATTAGTTTTTTTTTATAAGTTAAAAATAAAAATATGAACAAATTATGTAAGAAAGTTTCAATAAATTAATTTATACATACATTAATTTTAACTTATAAAAAGTTGATTTTGTTTTTTTTTCTCCTGAAAAAAACTATGATAAAACTCATCCACACAACTCTTAAGAGCCTAGTAAAATATATTAATATCTTAAAACTTTTAATGAACAAACTTATAATCTAGAAAAATAAGGTATAAACAAAGTTAAATATCATCTCTAACACGGTCAAACTGCTATAGCATAAGGCAATCCAATACCAAAACAATAGAAATCGTAATTCTCATTCACTAAAGGTGAAACCTAAATAGTGAGAGAAAGAGGGTTAGTGTCACGTGGGATGGAGAAACTTGTGGAATTACTTTAGTAGTCATAGAAAGAAAACTATGAGGCTATGTATTCAAAACTGACAGCAGACAAGGGAGGGAGGTTTGTCATGCATGCATCAGAAAAGCACAAGGTCTTGAGAATCTACGGTCAAGACGTGTTGATGATCTATCTAATCTCTTCAATAGACCGGGCAAGATAAGTGAAAGTTTCAAATCACGCATGATACATAGGCATTGCCAGAGCTAAACCTGAAAGCAATATTATTTGCCGTCCATCCAATGTGAAGTATGAGCACAAACTTTTTTCTTATTGTTGTTTGGGTGGTCGGTCATATCATGACAAAAAGATAGCACAACGCATGGCCCCAATCCCTTCCTCCCATTCAGTTAAGCTTCGCGTCGTAAATTTCGATGAAAAGTTGTTTTATCACTTCCCACCAAAAAGTTGAAAATTAAACACACTTGTACTAAGTATTAGTACTAGTTAGTCTAAGAGGGTAATATTATTTAGGTGAATTTGTGCAAGGGCAGCTGTTGTAAAAGTATTGACATGTGTAAAATTTGTTTTTATTTTTCTATATACAATAATTTTACAATCTTATTTAATAAAATAATAATAATAATAATAATAATAATAATATATAAAAATAAAAACTTTTATTGTTATTATTACATTAAAATAAATTATTAGATAAAAGTCAATTAAAAAAAACATGAGTTTGAATACAAAAATAACTACAAGTAGTTGTATTAGTTGTTTTAGGTTAATAATAAATATTATAAATATAAATTATAATAGTGTAAAAGACTACTAATTATAATAAAAAAATAAAATACATTAAATAATTATTGTTAAAATTGACATTATTATGAGATAAAAAAATAAAAAATTATATTTTTTGAAAATAAAAAAAAATATTCTTTAAAAAAACTTCAAAATTTAGTGAATTTTGTATTTTTTTTAAATTTTATATTAGTTTAATTAAATTTCAATTTTTAGAAAAAAAGAAAAACGAATTTTCATATCAGTTTTGAATTGAATATGTTGAAGTGGCCGATCCGGATTTTGAGAAAAGAAGTGAATATATTATTTTTCAACAGGAAGTGTCATGCTCAATATTTTGACTATGTACATCCATGCTGACAAACACGTTCAACAGGACTTTTAATAGGACTGCGCAGTCCCGACCCCAAACTAATATTCTGTTAATTTCTTTTTAATGTCAGTTATTAAAAAATTTCTGAGATTCAGAAAAATACTATTTTTATTTTAAAAAATACTTTATTCTTATTTATTTTTAAAAAATATATAAAATAATTAAGAATTAGATGAAAATAAAATACACATGAAAAAATAATTAACATTGTGTTGAGCTTTAAAAACAGAACTAAAATACTTAAAAAAAAATTAACTGTTAAAAAGAAACAGGGAAAATATAACCTTTCATTTGTTTTTTAAGTTAAAACGAGAGAAAAATTGATTTATCAAAACAAAAATTATAAAATTTCTTTTATTAGAAATTAAAATAATTTCCTTCCTCGTATACTTTCATCTTTATTCATGTGAGAATAAATAAGAGAAGAGACTAACAAATTTTTAAATAAAAAATAAAAAATAAAATTCCTTTAATTATCTTAAATAAATATTATGTTTATCTTTTATTAATTTTTAATTTCTAAGGGCTTATATAAATGGTGCTTATCTAAATTCCCATTTTAAGGAAACCCCAAAAAAAACCTTGATTTAAAAAAAAAATTTAAAAACGAGATCGATTTTAAAAAATAAATTAAAAAATATTTAATAATTTTATTTTTTTTAAATATCTTAAACTAATTTTGGTATGTTAAAAAATAAAGGTTCCTTTAATGACAGTGGGGTAGACTTTGACTTTAGGAAATGGAACCACTAAACACGAAGTACAGACAGTAAACTGTTCTGAACAGGTACTACATATACTAAAGAGGGGTCACATCCCACTAAAAAAATAAAAGTAAACTTGTGAAATATAATCGGAAATTTTTAAAAACATATTTTCACATTTATATGTTTCAAACTTTAAAATAATATTAATTACTTTTTAAATTATCGTTCTCATTTTATTAATTTTTCGTTAATTTATAAATTTATAATGAAAGTAAAAATAAATATAAAAAATAATATGTAGTTATTTGTAAGTTTAAAAAGTTAAATGAAAAAATAAATTTATCCATTTTATTAAGATAAAAATCGTTATATTTCTCAATCTTTATATACAAAATCTTAAAAAACAAATAAAAATAAAATTTCACTCACAAAGTTAAACAATCTAAATAAAAGTTAACAAATAAAAATAATTAAAAAATTGCCTTGAAAATGTGTTCCTTCTGTGAAACTCAAACAACCATTTTGTATCATTTGTGTTGCCAAAGAAAGTCATTAAGCCAATAATAATAATAATAAACTAGTATAAAATAGAAAGAAATATTTAATATATGTTTACTTTTCTGTTAATCTCATTTTTACTAATTTTTCTTTATATATTTTATTTTACATTATTTATTATATATATTTTTAAAAATTTCTCATATTTTTTATCCCGAATACACCTTAAAACATTTTCTCTATACTTAAATATAAGCAGAATAATATTGGATATATTAATTTAAAATTTCATCCACCTTATATAAGTTAATATCACTACCGTTAACATTAAAATAAACTAAAAAACTGACCCTGCAAAACCCACCCTATATAATTCCTATGCATTAAGATGATTTATAAGAATTACTCATTAATAAAAATGTTATTGATTACAAATATAAATTACTTAAAATTGAAAAAAAAATTATATAATTAAATTTTCTTCAATGTTCACAAAACTTATATGAGATGCATAATATATATATATATATATATATATATATATATATATATATAATATTAATAAAATATTTTTTAATCTTTTGGTAACGATTGACATTTTATATTATTATAAAATGTCCTTTTTGGCAATAAAAGTTAGAGTTTCTTTTGGTTCAATTTTTTCACATTGTGTGTGACTCACGTTTCAAACCATTTAGTAAAATCAATCTCCATTTGCAGCTCATTTCACACGAAAACAATGGACACATAGTTTAATTTAATCAAATATCAATGTCAAGACGAAACAAAAAGTGAAATAAAGAAATGAAAAAAAAAAAAATCAATCTCATATCTTATCTCCATTTTATCCATGCCTACGATTCCACATGTAAATATCGTTTTAATATTCCTCCATCACTTTTTTTCAGTTCTCTCACCATCCACAACTCCGAGAGGATGTGTTTGCGAAGATTCTCGTTGAAGGAAAAAATTAACGAATAACAATAATAATTGAAGTCTTCTTAAATTCTCGTAATTAATTAACTTAGTAACTAAAGTTTTCTGAGATTAATTACTCTGTTTACAAAAACTGAGCTGCACAGAGTTAGAGGAAAAAAAAATCGAGAATAGAATAAGTTAAACTTTTAATATCTTCTTCGTACAGACAAATTGACCGTATTTTCCTCACTTTTCTGGCAACAGTTTTCGAAAAAAATAATCTGAAACGTGTTTTACTTTTGTTTTTATTTCCAAATCAATATTTAGAGAATCGTCAATGATAGATTCATGAGACCTTTTCTACTCAACTTTGCGCATTTATGTAAATAATTTTGAAGTTAGTATGATCGATCCTAAGGTGGTTAGTTACGGACATGGATAAGCATAGAAACAGAGAGATCAATCGATAATAAGGAAATAGAAGAAAAACCTTGATTCCCTGCCTAATCCGTTGAGCTTCAACGCGCTTGTCAAGATCGGCGACCATGCGGAAGCGGCGGCGGTGGTTTTTGACAAGAGTGACGGCGGATCTCCATCGGAGGAGAGCTTCGAGGGAGGGATTTTTGTGTTGGAGCTGGAACTCCTTGAGGAGAGCACTTTCCATTTGTTGGAACGAAAATGAGAAAAAAAATAAAAAATAAAAAAAAACTACAACAACGAGAGATGGCTACCAACACAAAGGACACACTGTACGGAGATATTGCTCAGCACAACTTCATCAATATATAGCAGCAGGCTTTGCATGTACCGGCTGCTATACTTAAAAATAAAACTATATCAATATAAAATATAAATAGATTTCTCATAATTTTGTCTTTCATTTTTGCAAATTGATCATTTAAAGTTCCAAAAAGAACATGTGATTTTAATTTTTGTATTTAAATTTACTATCTAATTATGTTTTTTTTTCATTTCTTTTATCAAGATTAATGAAATAATTTATTTTTAATATTTTTTACACTTAAATTTCATAATTAATAATTTTTTATCAGAATATTCGTTTTTCTAATCGTTTAAAATATCATAGATTTGAAAAATAATAAAAAATAAAGAAAAAATGTGATATATATGTATATATAATAAATAGAAATGAGAAAAAAATGATACATAAAAATAAAAATCGAAAATAAATTTTAAAAAAGATCACTACAAATATATTTTACTTTAAAAATAAAAAAAATAGAAAAATGAAATTATTATGGATTCATTTGGTAAAATTTTGCCCTAAATTGCTAATTAGTTTTTTTTTTTAGTTGATACTCCATATTGGTGAAAATGATTTCTTAACGAGAAAAGTTTGATAAATAATTATGGTGATAATTGCTCCAATTTATGGGTGGGTAGACTAATATTAAAAAATGAGAACCCAAATAAGGATTTTATTTTGAGGCAGCTTAGAACTTGATTGAAATAATCAAATCTACTTAAGGCGGCATAGATCTTTATTGAAGTAATCAAATCAACCTTTTGGGCAAGATCATTCTATTACGATGATTTTCACTTTTTCGTACTTTAACTTTTCAAACTATGATTTAGTTTGGTTGTCTTGGTAAATACTAGGTAAAAAATAGTTTGGTTAATTGGTCTGGTTTCCAAGTCAAATATATTATAAATCGGGTTTTGAATAAGAAAAAAACTGATTTAAAAATTAAAAATCAGTCAAGAAATTAGAAAAAAGAAAGAAAGAAAGAATTGACGATGAATATTATTCTTTTTAACATCGGTTCTTTCGTCATTAATATAAAAATTTAATTTATATTTTTTTAATGTTAATATTTTTTACTTGTAAATAAAAATCAAATAAAAAATAAACATTAAAAATGATAAATAATTATTAAACAATTTTGAACAATATATAATTTAGAATTTTTAATAATTCATAAATAAATATTTAAAGAATAATTATAATAAATAAGACAAAGAAAAATAAGATTGTAGAGGAAGGTGAGTTTACAAGCTAAACCCATACAGACAATGCAAAAGAAAAAAAGAAAAAGAAAAAAAAAGAAGCGAAAGTGTAATAAAAGATAAGGGGGTAATCGAGAACAAGACGCAGAGTAGAAAAAGGTCGACACTTTAACGAACAGTGATCATTAAAAAAAAATGAAACATTTTACGACACGTTCTATTTCAATAAAATATGTATTTACTATATTTTATTTTAGTTTTGATGATTTATTAGAAGATATTACCTCATTTTGGATTCCCGTGTATACATATTTTTCATTTCTTAATTTTCAGACACTATTATTCTTATTTTATATTAAAAAACAAATTAAATTACTTTTAGTTTGTTTTTTCAAGAACTGTTTTTATTTCATTATTAATTTTAAAAAATAAATGATAAAAATAAGAAATAACTCTTAGAATTACACTAAAAAGTATTTAAATTATTATTAAAAACATATAAATAAAAAATTATATTTAGAAAAATTATTGTTTAAACTTTGTATTTTAAATATAAATTAAGAGTATTTTTTTCATGTAATTAAAATTGTAATAAATAATAATGAAAAGTTTTATGGTTACCTCAATCAAAACAAGTAATAAATATATGATGTGATGTAGGTTAGTGGTTTCATTATTCCTATAAATAATTATTTAAAATTATGAAAAAAAAACTTCCACCAAATATTAAATCCAAATGAATGAATCATTAACCACACAAAATAGTCAATAAGAGAAATGGGTAAAATTGTCTGAGACTCACCAAGAAATTGTTCATGACCACAACTAAGCCACAATTTTCTTTCTTTATCTTCTAAAATCAACCTTTCACTCCATAAAGTTTTTGTTTTTATTTGATAATTTATTCAACAACTCCTCACTACCATCAAGAGTCATCTTTCCTACCAAAATCCACACAACCTTCATCATCTTCCTAGGAAACAACAAATCAGGAAAACCAACAATGGAATATGGTAATGGGAGTGCCAACATGTAATCAAAAGTTCCATATACAAAGTGTAGTTTGTTTCTTTATTTTTTTTTAATATATTTTTTCTCCATTAATTATGTATCATGTTTGTTTTCTCTCATATATTCATTACTTTTTAATATATAAATCATAATAATTATTTTTCTTGAAATTATGATACTTTTATTTAAAAAAAACTGTTACAAAGACAATCTCATTAGATATAATTATATATAGTTATGAATATGAAAAATACATTTGAAGTTTCTTGCATTCAAATTAATATCTTAAAAAAGAATGATTAATGATAAATAATTATGATCATTTCTCTCAAGATATTTTCTATAACTTGATGTTTTATTAATCATATGAAATCTTATTATGGACTTTAATATTTTAAGAAGGACAATTAAACTTTTCACTGACCATTTTAAAATAAATTATTTTTTATTAAACATTTTTTATTTTTATTTACTACTTAATATTTAAAATTGGCTATTTGTTATGAACTAACAATCTATCAATAGGTTTCTTTCCCAATGGGTAGTAGCACACACCCACTTTCAAAAATAAAATAAAATTCATATTTTTTGTTTTTTTAGTTTTATATTTTTTATTATGCACATATTAAATTATTATATTTTATTATGATCAAATAATTTTAAAATAATTATTTACGTTATCATAAATAAAATTATTTATTTTCATCATAATTTTAAATAATTAGTTAATATTTTTTAGTTTTAATATTATTTTTAAAATATTTGTTTTAACATATTTTTATTAAATTTTAATATAATAGTTCAATTAGGAGAATAAGTGAGAAAAGAAAGAAAAACAAGAGAAATAAGATAAAAAAAGAAAAATTTATAAAGAAAAAAAATTACATATAGATAATAAACAAGTCTTTATGAATAAATAAATTCATATAAGTTTTACATGAGTAATTTTTCTTTTAAAATATATTATTCTTGAGATTTATTCTAATTTCACTCAAATTCAATTGTCAAGTTTAGTTGAAGAATTGATATTTAAATTTTATTATAAATATTTGTCAAAAATAATATTTTTTATTTTTTAATAGAATAAATTTTGTAAGGACTCTTTTTTAATTAAGTTTTAGATGATAGAGTTTAAAATGATGAAAGTTGAATTTTTGTTTAGTTAAATTTAAAACTAAGTATTTCATTTTTTTTATTTATATAATTTCTTTTTAGTTCTCTATAACACTTTATCTTCTTTTTAAGATTTTGAACTCTTCTCTTGCTTATTTACTGTTAAAACACATAAATTAGAAGATGAAGAATAAAGTATTTCTATTTATCATATAGTTGATTTTAATAAACTTTTTTTCTCAACATGTATCTAAAGCTACGGTACACATATGTAATATTTATCTTTGAAATATTATATGAGAAACACATGCACATTATGTTTAGTCGGTTTAAAAAAGAAACTAAGTTAAATAGTATATTTTGTTTAACCTAATGTAATCTAAAACTAGTGTATCATTACATATTTAAATAAAATAAACTAAGTTGAGAAGTAAATTATAGTTTAAATTGAAAAGTATATTATCTTTCAATATAATGTATGATTTATGAGGTGATTTTCTTAGGAAGAGGAATTTTTGAATAACCAAAGACTGATCTAACAAATGCTCAGCTAGGTAGAAATAGAGTAGATAAGTGAAGATAGAATAAAATCTCTGACCATAAATATAACATAATATCAATATATGGAGTGTTACATGAATAACTTAAACATCACAGCAATAACCTACCTAAACTTTGAGTCAAAACCTATAAATTCCTCCCAAGTTGGTACATAGTAGAACTTAAATTTAAGATGAACAATTCATTCTAACAACCATGTATTATAAATGCAACAGCAATAGGTAGATTAATGAGTAAAAGTTGAAGATAGGAGTATTCACTCCTACATTTAAACTATTGTGCAAAATTTAATTTCAAACAATTGTACTATGTACATGTTTTAGTTTTAGACCTTTTTGGGTGCATGGAAAGGAAAAAGGAACACTACATGGCAGAGGCCCTGAAACGGTAAAACATTGTGAATATTTTAGACCTATTTATATTATTAAAAATCAATAGGTATTTTTCATTTAGATGTGATGAGCTCTAAGAAGAAAAAAAATTGATTAAGTTTATCTTGTGAGTAAAACACAAGTTATGCACTTAACTTTTATACAAGTTCTCTTATCTAACTTCAAAAAATTCAGGTGCATATCATTTCCAAAAGAAAGTAAGAAAAACAATTCTACATTGTAGTAAACAGTTTACTTATTTGAAAACCTAATCATTATCATCCGAACCGTCAAAATCATTGGCTAGAATATCAATAAAAAAATGATTTCCTCACACTTGGGAAGTTCCAAAATTGACATTATTCCCCGATAGATTGCCTCAAAGACCCTTCTGTTGCTACAAATGCTGCTTCACCTTTCTTCAACCAGTTCACATACTGCTCTTGCTCTCTTTTGTGTAGGTAGTGGAGAAGGAAGTTGGTCAGGCTTACCCCAATGCCCTTGGCTATCAGGTATTCCTTGAGTGCATGTTGCAACTCATTATCCAATGTGCTTCACATGGATATAGGCAAGACAATGAAATAAGTGTAAGTAAAAAGATCCATATAATTTATATATGGTTTACTAGAATTTGAAATCATGATACTATTAAAAACAGTTTAACCTTGGGTTTGGATGGAGACTTTATAAAGAATAATTCATTTTAATAGAGATTTTAAAATACTTCACCACAAAATAGGTTGTTTGGATAGAACATTTTGAAAGAAATTGAAATTTTAGGAATTAATGATAGTAATTTAATTAATTAAAATTAAAGAATTTCAAATTCCACCTAAAAAAAGTAAGTAGTTGAAATTTTTCATTATTTTTTTCTCTCAAATTTGAGATCATTGCTTTATATTTTTTTCTTTGGCTCAATCTCAATTGGGATATCTTCGTCCCGTCTTGACCATTCCAAATGGCTTGACTCATTTAAGCATGGCCTAATCAGTCTCACCCATCATATCCTAACTTGGCTCATTTCAACCTGACACAACTCATACAAATCTGAACCATCCGGATCCAACACGTTTTGTCTCGACTTAACCAATTTTGACTCATCTCAACTTAATCTGTCCAGTCTCGTCTTAACTCATTTTGTCTCATCTCAACTTGATTTATTCTATCTTGGTCTGATTCAACCAGACTTATTCTGAAGTGATTAACTTAACCCAACCCGACTCAATGTGTTCCGACCTGGCCCGACATGCATCATCCCAATATGACTAGACTCATCACAACCGGATTCTGAAGTGATTAACTTAACCCAACCCGACTCAATGTGTTCCGACCTGGCCCGACATGCATAATCCCAATATGACTAGACTCATCACAACCGGACTAACACAACTCAACTCGTTCCGATCTAGCCAGACTATCTAGACATAGCACAACCGTATCAACATGGTCTAACTCATCTAACCGTTCCAAATTAACCTAGTTGGCCTAACCTGGCGCAAATTTATCCAACCTTCCTAAATCAGTCCTAACTAAACCCAATCTTATCAGCCTGATCTATCCCACGTCAACTTGGTCTAACCCATGTGGGTGACTTTCAAGTACTGCAAGCTAAGCCTAATTGACTGATGTAGAGATGATAATTTTTGTATTTGATAATAATTGAAATATTCTATCTAAAAAACAAAATTAAAATTCAATAAATTTGAAATACCTTATCTAAACCATTAATTTTAAAAATTAAATAGTATTAAAGGAAAGTAATTCAAACTCGGTTTGAATTTCTTGGAAGTTATAAAATTTCCTATCCAAACATAAAGTTATGATTTGATGAAGTCACAAGAGCCAAAAGGAAATGCTTGTTTGCTAATCTAGCCCATTTAAGTTTCTAAAGAACTTAAAAAGATGTTTAATATTTTAACACAGTTTAAGTTCACGGGCTTAATTATATCAAAGTACAAGCCTAAGTAGTTCAGGAAATGGTAACCAAAAAACATACATTAAAGTTAAAATAACTTCAATATAACCTTATAAATTTTGGTAAAGAAAAAAAGTTTTATCCAATGCTACTTAGTAAAAAAAAAGTTGAAAAATGGCTTGGTTTTTTGCTTCAAATTTACCAGTAAGAACTAGAATCAAGATGAGCAACCCTGTGAAAATGTATTTCTAATATCTAATCCAACAGGACCATGGCTTGCAGCATGCCATCTAAAAATAAATGCCATATGAATAGGTATATCAACACTCAAGGTACATAAAGGATGTATGCTTAACAGACATTAGGTAGAGAAGTCTTGGATATAAAGCCAAGGTACCCAAGATAGGATAGTTAGGCTTAAGTGTATGTTTGGTAACTTATTGCAAATCTAACAGCCACGTGCTTTTACATCTTGGCATTGATTGGAATGTGTAAAATCTCTCTTTAACACTAATCAAACTGGTTTCCAAACACACTATAAGCCATAAGAGTAAAGTTATTATATGACAATAGCACTTGCAGCATAAAAAAACTACATAAATGGAACATAAGGATACAATATTAAAACAAAGGGGAGAGATAGAAATAATCTTGGGAGATTTGGAGTACATAAAATGCTCAAAGCCAAGCACGCCAAATGTGTAGGTCTAGGGTAAAGTTATAATCTATGAAGTAAAAAGCCACTTAAAGTTCCCAAAAGCTGTAATTGTTAGTTACTTTTAGTCCAATGTATGTGACTTAAGTGATAATATTAAAATATTTCAAGAATAAAGTTAGACAAAACTAGTTAAAGTTAGGAACTAAGATGAAGAGAATTATAGTCTCGGGATTTTTGACGTTTTGTTATATCTAAGAACAAAAATAAAAAATTTAGGTATTAATTTGTCATTTACTCTAATCTATAACATAAATCCTATCTTTATTCATTGAAGCAAATCACCCAGCACTGAATGTATCAAAAACAACATTCTAAACTCGATACAAAACAACTTCCACTCAAAAGGAAAACCAAAATTGTTCTACGTATATTAAAATTATAATGGAAAAGGTTAGTATTGGTTCACCTGAATAAGGGGCCTCTATAATTGGAAGGGCTGAGAAATGTAGGTGATCTGAGATAATAAGCATTATAAATTTCAAAATTAGAGCCCTTATCAGTTTCTTCATGAATTCCACAGTCAAACTGCAAAATGGAGCTCAATGTTGGTTTTTTCACACACACTTTCATAAAAGCATCTCTTGGAAAAACAGTGTATTTCTCGTAATTAGGAGGTCCCAGAATAGCAGAAACAGCTACTTCCTCACCCGAATCGACTTTTCTTCTTAAAACCACATCTTTGGAAGTGGGTGAGTCCGAGTCCACCACAAAGTCCCCTAAGGAACCAGTTTGAGCATTCTGCACCCATGGAAATGCACTAGTAACTCAAAAAGAAAAAAATACACAGAAAGTGGGAGACCACACCAAAACCCACTATTTGTTTACAAACTTATAATAAGGCAAATCAAACCTATCGCTAAAAAAAATTCAGGATTAATAAACCTAGGTATATTATTCCACTAACTAAAAATTCGGGAAATAGCACCATGATTAGAAAGTTTATCAATGGTTATCCTCCTGAAAACATGAGACATGTGGATAAGAGTGTACTATTAGTAAAACAATTAAGCCAACTACAGCTAATTTGCCATGGAATAAGAAAACTATTATGCCTAGCTTGAACAATCAGCAGAGAATCGCACTCAATCCAAAGTATATTCCACCCCTTAGCAATAGCAAATTCCATGGCAATAATCACTCTCATAGCTTCAGCATATTTTGAAGTGAAATGTGCATTTTATTAGGAAGGAACAAACGATGAAAGCACATGACATGGAAGGAAAAGAAGGAGTGAGAAAACCTGAAAGTGATTAGAAGAAAGCTCGAATTGAATCTCGGATTTGAAGCACTTGAGCAATTCGAGATCTTGAAGATGTTTTTGTGAGTTGTGGCATAGATAACGTATATGTGCGATACTCTGCTTCACCTCTCTAACCCTTCCCAATAACATCATCCTTGCTTAACCACCTCTGGTCTTCGGAGATGCTGTTGCCGTTCGTTTATGTTTCAAATGTTCTTTTATAAGCGCAGGTACAACAAAACCGTTCATTCCTAATTAATATAATATAATATATATTATGGAAAAAATGTAAATTAATTTTTATGAATTTAAAATTTTCTGAAGTAAAACAAAAGCTGTTCAAATAGAGAATCTTTTTTATTTTTTATTTATAGAGATACTTGACAAAAAAATGATAGATCTAACCAAATTTTAACACTCGTTCCACATCTTTATCGCGAACAAAAATAAAAAAATAAAAAGTGGTTTGTGTATCTGCACTCTATTTTAAATAACTAAAATATGGAATTTGAATTCACATATGAAACAATTCTCATGTTTGGAGTTGCCCAGGCGCTCGCTCACTCTTTCACCGGAAGCATTCTCTCGGCACTTTCTCACACGCTCTGTTCTCTTTCAGGTAGCGTTCTTCTTTCGCCAGTGATCTATACCAGGTTCATGTCTCGTCTATGTGATCTAGGTTTTGTTTTCGTTTGTCAATTTCATTTTTTTCTATGCTCAGTGTTTGTTTATTTTATCCTTTTGCGTGGGTGTTGCTGGTATGCATAATTATGTAGATTTTAATTTTAATTTTAATTTCAATTTCAATTTCAATTTATAATTTCATTTTACTACATCGCCATTATCCATCTCCAACTTGTTCATTCTTTTTAGATTAATTTGGTGGCTTTTTTAACTGTGTAACTGTAAATATTGAGAAAATACGCCGTATATAGGAAAAAGGGAGCGGGTAATTTCTCAAACTAGAATGCTTTGTCTCCGATGATATAATTTCTCAAGATAGATAAGTTCTATAAACTACTAATATTATGATACTAATAAGTAGTTTAATTCTGGCGCCTTCTTCACCGTGATATCACTTATAATTAGTCTATCTCTTAGTAAAAAACCAAAAATAAAGGTTCTGTTCTTCCTAGTTCTATCTGATAAGTTGTACCTATCCACAAATATCTGATATTAACATCAGAAAACAGTTTACATGCCTACACGATCCCTGTAGTTCAAGTAAGAACTCTTTGCAATAATTTTGGACACTAAAGGGTCACGTAACTGTGTAGCATTCTAATCTAACTGAATAATCCTTTTTCTGCAGCAGCTCATGACAAAGGAAACATAGCAAATTGGTTTCCTCTCCTTGGGTTAAAGAAAGAGATATCGCACTTAATTGCGTAAGAGCTTAATTTGAATATATATATATATATATATATATATATATATATATATATATATATATATATATATATATATATATTAAAAGTTAAGGTTAATTTGTGTTTGGTGTGTGGTCATGATTCTCTTCGTATATTTTTCCTGACTTTAAACACCGATATGATATAACAACTTTTATTTAAGTGAAGGAATGATGTATAACATTTTTGTGAGTTTAATAGAGGTATTCTTTTGGGGAATGGACAGTTATGCAAAGTCATTACTAATTATGGAAAAGGCTTGACTTAATAAACCACATGGCTTTTGAACCGTGATTGATACGAGAAAAATATTAATTTTCACACTGAGAGGAAGGGGGTTGAGGGGGGGTTTATTTATTGAATCTCACCTAGAAGAGTACAATGGCAGTGGCAGTTCCAGTTGCATTTCATACATGGTCTCTTTTAAGAAATGCAAATCATCCTAATTAGAAATAAAGCATTATTGTCAATAAAAAGAATAGTGTTATTGACCGTAGTTATAGGACAATAATGGATTTTTAACTTTATCTTTTTCATGTAACTCTAATGACACTGGTGAAAATTATATCTAAGATTGCTAAAATTTGCAATTAATATACTTTATCTTGCTTATTCGAAACCAGAAATTGTGCACTGATACAGAGCGATCTGTCTAAACTTACTTTTCTTGGAAAACCATCATTGAAGGATGTATCAGGAAGTTGTTAACTTACTCTGTGTGGGAGATATGATGTCATGACTCATAATTCATTTTTTTCGAATAAAATAGCTGGAAAGTGTAATCGGTGTTGTCATATATAAACATGCTTCAATCAAGGTATTTGCAACTAATGATTGATCAGTAGTGAAGGTTGTGGAGTGATAAGTACCTAAATCATATTTGTCGAAAATATTCAATTATGTGAATTGTTGATTCAGGAACATTTTAACATTGCTTTAATGACCAGTGGATATTCTTCATCTCCTTATGGGTGTTGTTGGTTTGTAACTGTTAAATTGAAAATTGTGTTGTTAATATTGGTTGCTCAAGTTTAACCCTAGGGTTAAGGTTTTGGGCTGAGACCCATATCCTCTTTTTTGTATTCCTTCTTTATAAATGCAATAGTAATAGTGTCTTTAGACACCATATTGAAACCCTAAACAGTTTTCTCAAGTGCTGCCAACAATCCTAGCGGCTGATCAATTGGTTGATATATTAAATTACAGCTTTTGATCTATGGAAGACAAGACATGGGGATGTTCATCAAGTGAAGATAGTGATGATGAGGTCTATTTGCAGAATGCAAGTGATGAAGAGGAGCTTGGCTTTTCATCTGGTTCCATGCCCAAGTTGCAGTTCAGGTCAAGCATCTTTACATTGTAAATCAGGACTTACCAGTAAATATATCTCTGTTTCCCCTGCTCAAGTATGATTTCAAAGAGAAGATTGTTCATTTTGTTTACTAGGAGCGTGAAATCCAAAAGCTGTTGGAATGAAGAAATGGGAATGGGAGAAGTCATTGAGAAAAATGGCAAATTGTGGATAACAACTGGAATAGTTCGTAGTGGCAAGATTTATTCTTCAATCGAGGAGACTGTGTAGGTGATATGCCATCTTTTTACATATACCCGCTCTCGTGACATTCAGATGTAGGGATTAATAAACTATGTAACTAGGCAATACACTTGTTTGCATAAAAAGATATATATTGAAATTTTGTAATCTGTTTTGAAAACTCGTGCTTATGTAAAGGCTGAAATGGCAGGTATCTTACGGAACTTGGAGCTTTAGACCTATTAGAAAATAGTGGTAGAAGGATATCTCTGACAGAAATGTATGAAAAGGTTGCTGGCGGGAAGAGTGGATGTTGTTGGGAGTTGTTTGAGGTTTACAGGCACCTCAAGTCTCTCGGTTACATAATTGTGCGGCATGGTGTTCTTTGGAGTTTGAAGAGTATTAAAAGTTCCCATAGACCTGCTGCTCTTGAAATCACAGAAAAAAGCAATGGACTAGCAGATATGGGTTCCAAATCTGAGCTTGCCATGGATAAGTTATTTTCTGATTTGCAGATTAATGAGTTGATGCCAGATTTTGATGTTTATCTTCCAAATAGCCGGTTTAGAAAGTCTTCCCCTGGTGATCCAAGTTTTCTACTATACTTATCTAGGTAATAACTATGTCTCTCATAGCATCAGTATGATTACTTTAGATTCTGAAATTTCATTGGTAAGTGATCTTTGTGTCAGAGGAATTCACACCGGCAGACACGCTGCTTCATTGCGTGGCAGTGTGTGTTCGGGTTGGGGGGTTGTAAGGTGTGACCATGTTATTTCTCAAAGTAAACACTAAAAATTGATAAAGGCATTTGGCTGTCTGTTCTCTTATAATGAAAATAGGAAAATGCAATTTCATACGTACAGATATCTGTTTTCTGTTAGATATACTTCAATACATCCATGAGAAGTTGATAGCCATTTGAGACTTGGATGAATAGTTCTAATTTTTGTGGGAACAAGTGTGAGCAAGTAGCCGTTGTAGGTATTTATCAATTATGGTTATTTATTTTTAAAAATTAACTTAAAAAATTGACATTGATTATTTACGTCTTACTAATTCTCAAATTTAGAAGAAATAATATTCTATTTTATTGTATCAATTATGAGGTCATTAGACCTATCAATACATGAGCCTGCTGGTTATTTTAAGAAATATGGACTGCCAATTCTAAGGAGACAAATCCCTATGATTATGGGATTGTTTCTAAATACATAAACCTAGTATTAATTGGTAAAATTAGACTGTAGTAAAGAATAGAATAGCCCGAGGAAAAAATACAAAACTTCCTATAATACACAATGACTAATATGGTTTTGACAATAATTAATAGCTATGCAAAATTGTCCTTAGTTCTAGTTTCTTTTCCGCCCTCTTTTTTATTATCTGTTATTGGAAAACTATTAATCATTTATAACATGTATCTTCTGATAGGGGTCATCCACCATGTAAAGTAGAGATTGAAGCTCTTGAGAAACAATGTGGTGGCATTCCTTTGAAAATCTGCCAGGTCACAGAGGGAAGGGTCAGTTTCTTTTCCTATGACAAGGTGGAACTTCCTGTTCTACCCTGAAAGTCTGGTACCAATCCTAAGTTTCCACTCTGAGCTGGGGGCAAAGAAAACTTAAGTGTGTAACAAGAGAATGGGTTATTGTAAACTTGTAGCTTATAGGATCTGGTGATGTGCGAGAAAGCTGCAGAATGGGCTCAGTGACACAACCAACCAGTACTTGGCTCTAGCCAAACTGATCATGATTCTGATGTGGGAGCATGTTATTGTTGACTATAGCAAGAATATGAAGGCATTGGCTTAGTAATTCATGCCCCAGTCTACACATAGATTAGTATTGTGTAGGATAGATGATGTATTATCACTAGAGGATTTGTGACTAGAGTATCAAATAGGATATTGTTTGTCATGCAATTTATTATTATAATCTTTATTTTAACTAACATAAAATCTTATCTGCTTTCTGTAGTGGTTTTAGAAGATTTGAAACCCATAGTCACTGATGTTGAGCTTTGGTTTGTCATGTAATTGGTAAACTATAGATGAATTCGATTTGCAAAGGTAGTTGATATTTGCAGTGTTGAGGGTGCTGTGCTTTCTGCCGTGTAGACAATTGTTACTCATCCATGAACACGTTGGAAACTTTGTCTGTTTATGCCCCAAATGTCTTTTTATATTCCTGTGATGGTGATATTTTAGGATAAAGATTCTTATTTTTTTCAAAGAAAAAAAGAAAACTGAATTTTCGTAAAGAATTTATATTGTTTACTTGGAAGGTAAGGTATTTCACCCATGTGAAAACTGGATAAGTCTTTATGAAAGCTTGTGAATTTATTGCTACACTTTTCATGATTCTGAATATATGGTTTCATTTGATGCACACATCAATATTTTGGCTTTACCTGAAAGTTGATTCCGATGTAATTTCGAAGTTCGAATAACTTTTCTGATTTTTTTTATATGATATTTTTGAATTAAAAGGTTTTATGTGGTATCAATACAATTTTAAAAATTATAGTTCTTGTATGTCGACGGCAACTAATTTGTGGATGTTTGTAATCATCTTCAAAAAGGTTGCATTATTGAAAGTTGTAGGAACATATTTCTAAAACCTCATTATAGAGAATGAATTAAACACTTGACTTAGTGTAGGATATGAGCACATAATTGCGAGTATTGATGTCATATAAAGATTTTGGATCCAAGGTTATTAACTCACGATTCTGGGTTATCCACCAGTTTACGTATCTTCACAAGGATATAAAGTGGCACAGTAAAACAAAAACAAAAAAGTATACCTCAAAGAAGGTTAAGTCAATGCGTAGAGTGAATATATTTAAGTGATAATGAGTCTATGATCTAATTAGCCAGTTAATAATATAAACTCAATCTGTATTGTAGTAAATATATTTTTTTATATCATAAAAATACTGAGGCACGTTTTCTTTTATTTTGAAAAGTATAATCTAAAATGTAATTTTTACATTTTAGATTTTAGATTTTATATTTCAATATAATTTCAAAGTATTGGTGATAATATTTATATACTCTATTAAATGTAACATTCAATCCATTGTCATAATAAAAATATTTGAACATCCATCTTATTCCGTAAAAAATATAAACTATTCATATATGAATTATTCATCCGTTATTGAAATAAATTGTTAATGGGTCAAAATAACTTAATAAATCATAACTCAGTTTATTCGAGGCTCAACATTTTTTGTTTATTCTTCAGAAGGTAGTTCTTTTTTCTGCACCTCTTGCTGAAAAAAAAGTCAGAGTAGCGAAATAGAAAATAATGAAATTTGATGATAAGACCTAAGATACATTACTCGAGTTTAGTATATATGAACTTATATATTTTTTTTTCATCTGAATATATTTCATTATGAAGGACAGTTTTGTATGTTGTATTGGTCACACCAAAACCTAGTAGCTGTGTTCACGTGAGCAATGTTAGTACGTGAAACAATTCATGTATTTCACGTGGTTTCTACTACAAAGTCAACTTCTTTATATGTATTTTTTAAATATATAATTAGGTAATATTCAACTTTTAATGAAGTCTTAATCTTAAACATAATATAAAGTATATATGAATATGAAACAATTTGGTGAATAACTAATATTGATTAAGTAAGTTTTTTATCACCCAATTTCATTTTTTAAGTAACCCAAGTCAAGTGTATAAGAAAGTTTATTAAAATAAACTAAAAACAATAACTTATAATAAATACACGACAACCCATTTTTCAAACTCTCACTTTCCACTTGTAAGGTGTGCTAATATTTTATACATGAAATTAAGCTGAGTGTGGGTATAAATATTGACACGAGAAAAGCAAAAGGTATGAAATATAAAGGTAACAATCTTATCTTTGCATTAACTTGATATGTTGTGAATGCTCTTATCCACTCTCCCACTATATTTATAAATAATAATTATGATTATGAGAGTACTATCGAGTGACGTGAGCAATGAAATCATCCAATTCCACCCGAGAAACTCCACCTTCATCCCTGGATTTGAAAATGAGATTTTTGAGGTTCATGGCCCTTTGTCTCATCTCATCACCCTCTTTGGTTGCCATCAGTTTCTTCACGGCATTCTCAACATCCGATGCTGTCACCAACTCAGCCCTGTGGTCCCAATCTTTCACCATCACCCCAACCTTGAGCACTTCAGTCACCAAAACTCTATTCCTTGGCTGGTCAGAGTGCATAGGCCATGCTGCTATTGGCACTCCCATGGAGATGCTCTCCATGCAAGAGTTCCATCCACAGTGACTCATGAACCCCCCAGTTGAAGTGTGGCTAAGGATCTCCAATTGGGGTGCCCACTCTCTCACCACCAACCCAATGTCTTTCACTCTCTCTTCAAACCCCTTTGGGAGAACAAGCTCAGAACTGGACCCTTTGAAAACATCTCCCTTGTCAGCATCCCTCACAACCCAAATGAACTTTTGCTTGCTCTTCTCCAACCCACTTGCAACCTCCTTGATTTGGTCCTGGGAGAAGCATGTTGTTGTCCCAAAGGACACATACATCACTGACCTTGCCTCTTGCCTGTCAAGCCACTCAATGGAAAAGTGCTGCCTTTTTTCACCCTTTTCAATGGACAAGGGGTTGAAGGGCCCCAAGGCCCAATGGGTCTTGCTACTCATGATCCTCTCTATCAGCTCCATGTAAGGCCCCTCAATCGCCCTTGTGGTGTTGTATATGGTCCCTTTGCTGAACTTGTGAAACACATACTGTGAGCTGATGAAATCAAGGAATTGGGTGGTGAAGCACCCTTCAAGGGAGGGGACTTCCGGCACGATTTGGGCCATCTTCTTAACCGGAGGCCTCCCCATTACGTCCCAAAAGTACAAGAACATGGTGAAGGCCGAGACGCTATGGAAAGTGTAGGTCTCGCAGTTGGAGACATGGATGGCATCTTGCACCACAGAAGCCATGAGGGAGTCGTAGATGACAACGACCCTTTTGGCCACAAGTGAGAGCGATTGCAGGAGTGCAAAAACAGGTCCACGGAGGCTCGTGGAGGCCTTAAAGGAGGGAAGAAGATGGGAGGGGAATTTTGTTGGGGCATTGGGGTTCGGGGGAGGTGAGAGAAAAGGAGGAACATTGAAGTCATGAAAGTGAATGTGGGAACTGGAGTTTGGATCCCAACCTTGAGCACGAACTATGGCTTGGCGGTTGTGGGTGGGAGAGCCAACGAAGTGGAGAGGGATGTTGTGAGCCAAGATGAGGCGAGAGAGGTGGAGGAGCTGGTTGAGGTGGCCCTGCGCAGGGAAAGGGACCACCACAACCACCACCTGGGTAGGTGGATGGAACATCCCATTGTTGTGGCTTTTGTAGTTGGACGCCATGCGAGAACTTTCAAAGCTAGAAGAAGCCATTCAAGAGGTGTCAAAGTAGGTAGCAAAACAAAAATTGTGTATAATGTGTGCTTCGTAGCTAGCTACATCTTATCTTCGGTATTTATAGAATCACCAAAATCAATGTTGTCCACCACTTTTTTCCTCCATAAAAATGTTCTTTTTCTACCAAATGGTTGTTTAAAATTCATAGGACTAAAAGAATAGAGAATGTGATAGATAGATAGGTAAGGATATTATTAAATTAAAGAATTATGTTGTTCATAATAATCCACTTGAAAATACATGAAAATGGATGAATCTTTAATGGAAAGTTGTGAGAGCAAGTGGAGAAGATCCAAAGGAGGCGACGCAAAAGGAACATGAAAATAGATAGACATGCAGGAGTTACTGTTTAACCAAATCTCTATTCTGGTTTTCCTCAGCATGAATATCTGAGTTTCAGATTCGTAATGAGTATCTAATTCCTTGTTCTTCAGTATTTATTTAAATTCAATTTCAAATCCTGAAATATTATCTTCTTCTTTTTTTCTTACACACACTAAAAATTACATATTTGTTGTAATTATTTTATATTTATTTAAATATATTTTTTAAATTAATATTTTAAGTTTTTTTAAATTAAGATGAAAGTAAATATATTTTAAATTATTTTAAATGTATACAATAGTAATAATTCATGAATGGAAGGACCAAAAAAATTGTAAATATAAATATTTTTTACTATTATTATCTATATTATTATATAAAAAATTTAATCACTTTTAATATCATTATTTATAAAATAATACTATCTTTAGGAAAAAATAATTCATGAATGGTAATAATTCATGAATAGAAGGACCAAAAGTATAATTATTTTTATTATATCACTTACTAGGAAAAAATAATATAAAATATAATTATTATATTATTGTATATTTAAACAAGAGAAGAAAAGGAAAATATAATATATAAAGAAGGAAAAATATGTGTATATTAAAAGTAAAAATATGAAAATAATGTAAAAATAAACAAAATAAAATTTAAAAAGGAGTTATTTTAAAAAATTCATAATATAAAAATATGAATAAATATTAAGGTAAAATATTATCACATAGTTATTTTTATTTTTTCATTTTTATTATGGTGCAGTGTGATAATAATGGGCAAAATAGATGATAACAGTGTTGTGTGGTGTATCTGACACATCTTAAATTGATGTGTGGCCATTGGTAGTTGAATACGTTTTGTTTTTATGTTTTTTTTCTGTAACGGTAGTTAGATGTACTTCTTACCGCTACACCTTCCATCAAAAAATTTCACATTCATCACATTTTTTTTCAATTTTTCTTCTGAAATATTCGTACTAAATTATTATTTATATCTACTGCTTTAAAAATTATAATTGTCAAAATATTTAAATAAGATATATTGACAGAATATTTAAAAATTACTTCAAAATATTTAACATACGCTTAATAATATAATAATAAAATATTTTATAGATTTCCGACAGTTATACTTCTAACTTTATATATATAAATAATTTTAGTATTTTTATTTATATTAATCTATTATTATTTTTAAAGATTGAAAAAATGGATTAATTCGTCCCATTTTAATTTATATGTATAAAATGTGATTGTCTTGTTATAATTATCAAAGACTACCCTTATAATCATAATAGGTTCTAGATATTGACCTATTTTATTAAAAAATAGGTTGGCAGATTCATCTGTTATAAATTTTTTTAAAATTAATTTATTTTTTTATTTTTTTATATTAAAATTTTAACTAAATTTAATAATAAAATTATCATTTCTTTATCAATAATTTAATTATATATTTCAAGTTAATAATATAAATTGACACGTTGGATTAATAAATTATAATTTAAAATAATCAAATTAAGATAAAATTTATACAATAATAAATAATAACAAAACAAAACTTCAATTTGTTCTTTTCTAGAGTAATTCTCATATTATTTAAGTCAGGAGAATATGAAAAATCAAAATAAACAAGGTGAGTAAAGAGGAGATGAAAGAGGAGAGTTTGTGCTTGAGAAAAGAAAATATTTCCACTAGTGAGGAAGAAGGTTAAATAAGTAATTTAGTTCCTTTATTTTTTTAAATGTTTCAATGTGGTCCCAAATTTTTTAATTTAAACATAAATATTGAAATTTATGTCAATGTTGGACTATTGTTGTGTATGTTTTTTACTCTGTTATATTAGATGTCTAGTTGAGTATCAGTTATTATTGGTTAAGTGATTGGTTATAGTTACGTGATAGATTTGTCACGTCATATTAAGATTGCAGGAAGAAAGGAATATGGTCGCAGATGTATTTAGAGTTTGAACAATTGAGAATTTGTGCAAATAGGTGAGGGAAAGTGAGAGGATCTGCAACGACAGGGGAGATGGGAGTTCCATTTATGACAACAGTGGGGGTTTATGGTTTCAATCGTCGTCGTGTGTGAGATTAACTGTGACGAAGGAGAAGGAAGTTAGTTCCATTTAGGGTTTGCGACAATGACATTGAGCGAGCGAGTTATTTCCAACGACGAGGGAAGAGGGATCTGCGACAATGGCAAAGTCGAGCACACGGGAGGAACTATCTGCAATCCATTGCGACGACGAAGGAACGACAATGACAAGAGAGGAGCGGTGATAAGCGATCATCATTGACGAGAAGACAAAGAAGGAGTCAAACGAAGAAAGTAAGTGTTATGGCGTAAACCCTAATTTATTTGCACAAACTCTCAATTGTTCATATCCTAAACATATTCGCGGCCCCTATTCCTTTCTTCTTGCAATTTTAATGTGTCGTGGCAAATTTTCCACGTAACTATAACAAATCACCTAACCACATCAAAATTGATACTCCAACTAGACATCTTATATAACAGAGTCAAAACATAAATAACTGTAGTACAAAGTTGACATCAATTTCAATATTCATGTCTAAATTAAAAATTTTAGGACCATATTGAAACATTTAAAAAAAATAAGGAACTAAATTACCTATTTAATCAAAAAAGAATAAAACTTTTTAAATTATTTTTACACAAATTTTTACATATTGTTTTGATAATTGATTATATTATAATAAAAAAAATTATCAATTAAATAGGTTATGGATTAACCCACTCACCCATAAATTAATCCAAGAAATTAGTGAATTTGATAAGACAAATCAAAATAGATTAATAGAATAAAAATATCAACTTATTCAACCTCAATTGTAACACATTTGCATACTGCGCATACTAACTCATTTTATTATCCTATTCATTTTCTAATTTATTTTTTTATACATTAACTTAAACATCGATGAATTTTTTACAAGTACCTCCTTCCCTTCACTCTCTATCTAGACTCAAAAAAATTCGATTGTCTTTCCTAATTTAGTAATAATTATATTCTAACATATTATTTTAATAATTTTTAAATGTGTTTTAATTTTATAAGCTCTAAATTTAAAAACTCTAGGTTTAAAGATGTTGATTCTAATTTCATATTGAAGGTAAAACCATACATTATAATTATTATTATTATTTTATTATTTATTTTTTTCAAGTCGGAATCAATTTTTTATAGTTATCTGGATACACGTTTTTATTCTTATTTTTATTTTTATTACTTTATTTTTTTTTAAAGTGAGGGTAAAACTTGAAATAATTGGTTGATAAAATAAAGTGTAAAAATGCAATTTGTGAAATTCTAAAGCCATAAACATTTGTCCCAGGAAACATGAGGAAGCACATGGCACGTAGTCACAACCAATAAAGGTGAAAAGATGTGTAAAAGGCATTCAAATTACTATTTTTAATTATTAATATTTATTTTGAATTTGTTATAATACAATCACATTAAATGTAACGACATTAAAAGATGCCTTTTATACATCTTTATGGGTTGTGACTACGTGCCATGTGCTTTCTCACGTATCTTGGGACAAATGTTTATGGCTTTAGAATTTCACAAATTATTTCAAGTTTTACACTCACTTTAGAAAAAATTAAATAAAGTAATAATGTGACCTGTTTCATTTAAGGAAAAAAAATACTAATAAAAGTATTATATTGTATATTTTTTTAATATACAAATTGGAATGTACCAAAAATAAAAACTAATGAGACACCTGATTCACGTGTAGTTTTTTTTTTTTTATCCATGAGGTTACCCTCTTTCTTCATATTTGAATCCGGTTTCTCGCAAAACCCAAAAGTCAATGGTTTCTTCAGGTATGACAATTTCATATTTTTTATACTAAACAACATCATATATATATATATATATATATATATATATATATATATATATATATATATATATATATAAACATTATATTTTAAAATCTTCTCACACATTTCCATTATTTATTAACAAAGTATTTAATACAAATACGTTTAATATTTTGGAAATTTAAAAATATTTTATGTATCTATTTAGTACAAAGATTTAAATTTTGGAATGAAAAATTAAAATTATATAAAAATTTAAGATTTCATTCATGGTAATTTAATAATATTTCTTAAAATAAAATGCATAACTTTTTATTAAGATTTAAGTATGAAACCCGCGTGGGCACATGCGAAACTATTTTTCCTAATTCCTACTATTTTTTTGTTTTTATTTATTTTTTAATCCGTGGTTCAATTAATATTGCCTTCTAAATCAACAAATTAAATTAACTTAATTGTAAATATCAATCATTCTCCTATTTATTAAAATATAAATAAAATATTATAATTATGTTATTATATATCTTTTATTAACTTTAAAAACAAAATTACCTAATGGGCTCTAATATATACAAAAATAAGAGATTTATGTTTTATTTTCATTAATTAATGATTAAGATGAATTCTGATTGGTTTTTGAAGATGCTAATATGGTTTGAACATGTTTTAGGTAAATTCCCTGATGGTCCGAATGATTACTACACTACTACAAAATATATTTTCTACGTCGTTATTTAACGCTCGGTTATAGCTGAGACGATGTAGAAAGTACTTTCCACGTCGGCTCCGAGATGAACCGACGTTGAAAGTTGAATATTAAACACATTCTACGTCGGTTCTTAGTCAACCGACGTAGAAAGTACTTTTTACGTCGGTTCCCATATGAACTGACGTTGAAAGTCTTTTTTTTTATTTTTTTTTAGTTATTGACACTTTCCACGTCGGTTCCCATATGAACCGACGTGGAAAGTCGTTTTTTTTTTTTCACCCAAAAATTCAATTAAATTTAAAAATTGTCATCTGTCAGGATTTGAACTCGGGATTTTAGAATTAGAAACTAATACTCTAACCACTAAACTATTATAATTTCCTGATAATAACTTACAAATAAATTATATTTATATACAAATAAATATATATCCATGTAAATATATATTTATTTGTATATATTTTCTGGAAAGTATTTTTATTTTTTTTCGACCAAAAATTCACTTAAGTTAATGAATTGTCATCGACAGCATTTGAACCCAGTATTTTAGGGTTGTAAGTTAATATCCCAACCACTAAACTACTACAATTTTTTGATAATAACTTACAAATAAATTATATTGGTATTTTTTGACCGAGGGTGAAAGTGTGATTGACTCTCGCTTGAGTGAAAATATGTTAAAGCTCACGGAAATTCACTCACTCAAGTCTCGCTTAGCGAAAATTGGTATTTTTCGCTTGAGAGAGAATAACGCGTTTCCCAAATTTATTTTATATTATTATATAAATAAAATTATAAAGATTATATTATGTCATTAAATTACAAACTCATATAAAGATACCTGCTCACAAATTTAGCATCAAATTTTGAAAATCTACTCGACACACACTTTCGAGTGTACCCTCACATTCAACATATAAATATATAACTATATAAATATATCAAAATATATAAATATATTTGTATTTATATATTTATATATTTACACGGATATATATTTATTTGTATATAAATATAATTTATTTGTAAGTTATTATCAAAAAATTCCAGTAGTTTAGTGGTTGGAGTATCGACCTCCAACTCTAAAGTACTTGAGTTCGAATATTGTCAATGACAATTCTCTTAAAAAATTAATAAACTTCTAAAAAATATAATATAAAGAGAGGGAAGACTTCTAAATAAATAAAGGGGGTAAAGGGGTTGTAAATAAATAAAAATTATTAATTTAAAAAATTATATTTTCAACGTCGGTTTATTAGAACCGACGTTGAAAGTTACGGACTTTTAACGTCGCCTGATACAACGTCGGTTGTTGAACCGACGTTGAAAGCCTTCCGAACCGACGTTGAAGGCTTTATTTGTAGTAGTGCTAGGATAATAACATATAATCTTATTTTAGTAAAACCAAGGTAGAAGTTACTTAGGATGAGTTATATGTCTTGGGATTTGCTTAGAAAATTATGCAAAATATCAAATTTTCATCATTTTTATTTAAGGTGTGGAGTTTTTTTGGTTGAATCACAAGTTTCTTTATTTTGGAAAGATGGAGTCAAATTTATTCTTATTTAAATAATATATTTTTAAAAATATTTCAATGGAATATGATTAGTTATGATGTGTTTGCATTCAAGTAAGATACTAAGTTTTTTTTACTTATGAATAGCAAAAACAGAACCATTTTAAAGAAAAAATTAAAAGATTGAAAGAATTTCTCAAAGAAAATATAGTTTGCTTAAGTGAGAATTCTTGATTAAAAACAATAACTTTTGGGTAATTTTGTTTTTATTTAATAAACATTATTTTTTTATTTGCATTTGAATGAATAATATGTGATTAAAAGTAATATATATATATATATATATATATATATATATATATATATATATATATATATATATATATATATATATATATATATATATTAGAAAGTATGAATGATATGTTGGGAGGTATTTCTATATTAGCATAGAATAGTGTGTGTAGACATTAAATTAGGAATTCTACAATAAATATCCTAACGCTTTATTGATTAATCAAATCATATAGAAAAAAAAATTAAATAATAAAAATTGAATGATATTTTTATAACTTTATCGGCATTATAAAAAAAATTAGGTTTGATAAATCATTTTTATAAGATTGTTCATACCAACTTAAGTACTATTGTATTAAGTGTTTAACAACATATAATGAGATAAATTCATATTTCTAAGTTTTAGTTTAATATTAAATTTGTAGAAAGTTTTCAGTTATAAGTGTTGATTTGATAATAGGTTTTATATGAATATATATATTTGAGATGAATGTGTGTAAAAAAAATGATATCATATAAAAAGTTTAAATTATCATAATTTAGATTGAATAACCAGCTTACGAATGTGTTCTTATATTATTGTCTATGATGTATTAATAAATATTAACAAAAAACACTAATTTAACAAAATATAATTTCAATTTCTTTTTTACAATTTTTATTTGTTTGAGACCAACTATTCAAACTGTGATGAATGAATTTAACAGTCTAATTATTATGCTGGTAATAACTTTCATATGAATTCTCTAATTTCTTAATATGTATACTACTCTCAAGAGTTGAAAGATGTGTACTAACATTTATGAGTTGCAGGACAGTTTTTATTGGTTAGAAAAAAGTTATAGATAAAGGTAAAAAATTATAGGTATGCCTCCCAAATTTGTGATTTATATATCTACCTTGTGTGGTCAATGGAATTTATCAAGACATAAGTTAAAGAGTAGTATTAATTATCATTTCTTTCCATAAACTAATAAAATAAAGAACATTAATTACTTTTATTTCACTCACAAATAAAAAAAATATATAAAGTAAGATATGTAATTTTTTATCTCTATAGAATTTTTTTATTTTATTTCTAATTGATTTTTTTTCCTTTTTATCTTATATTTATCATTTTTTTTACTATTTTCTTTATATGCTCTATTTGTAAGAAAATAATAATAATAACAGCATAGTCCTCCTCCAAGATAATCTTGAATTTTATATTATTTTTTCCTGATTTTTGTCCATTAGAAAGTGTCAATGATATTTTTTTGTTATTTTCAATATGAAACAAGTGAATAAAGTTCTTTTTTTTATGATATTTTTTGAAAATTATTATTATTAATTATTACTATTATTACATTGTTTTATTTAAATTCTCTTAGCTCTTATTTTAAAACATATGTAATAATGTTTAGGTGAAAAAAATGAGTAAGTGGATTAATAATAATAATTAAGAAAAAAATTTGAATAAAATAAATATTAATTAATATTCATATCTTGTACCTAATTAATAAGGGTAGGTTAGACAAATTATATATATAATTTATTATTTTATATCAAGTTTATTTTAATATGTCTAGTATAATGATTTATCAAACTCTTAAATATAGGTATATATTCTTCATGTAAGTTTGTTCACTTTTAAACTAAAAAGTTATTAAAATCAATGATAAAATTGTTTGATTTGGATTTCATTTTTAACAAAACCAAATCAATTACAATATATTTTGGATAGTTTTTTTTTACTCTCTTTTTTTATAATAAAATAGTTAAATATATTATAATAAAATATTTAATTAATAAGAAAACATATTATAAAAGTATCATTATAATATTTATAATTTCAATTTGTTTTTTTATATTTTCACGTTTAATTTAAAAAATAACAATATATGTCTTAAACACACAAAAAACTAATTATCTCATTAATAAGAAATATCATTTTATGTTTTAATTTTAGAAGTATATATTATAATGTTGGTTAAGGAATAGTTGTAGAATTTCCTTATACAGAAACCTAAAAAAATCGAATTCGATTGATTTTTAGGTTTTTTTTATTAATTTTTAATTTTATTTTTGGATTAGTACAATTTTAAATAAAAAAGTAATTAAATACAAATAATTAGAGGAAAGTGTAGAACCAAAAAAAAAAATCTTAATTTCTTGAAGATTAAGTATATTGAAAAAAAACTATATTTTTCTTCTATGTATTTCATACCAAAAATAATAGTTTGAAGTTAACCTAAATTCTCACTCTTATTTTCATAAAAACCCGACAAACTTTGAAGTTAACTTAAATTTGCCCTTTTTCTTCCAACAAAAACTATAGCCTACCCTTTATCTTCCATTAATATAGCATTTGAATTTTTGGAAAAAAAAATCACATTAAAAAAAAAAATAATAATAATAGTAACAACAACAGTAAAAACAAATGTTTAGTTGTTGGGTTTATATTTGGTGGAATTTGACATACGTAGATTTTGTTTTTATTGAAAAGGTTGTTGAGAATAAGTTTGAAAGGAGAACTTATTTGTCAACTTTTTTCTCCTGATTGTAACTCCTAACAACTGTTCAGATCTAACACTATGCCTCAATTAATGCTTTCTAATAACATTTTTGTTCATTAACTCGTATATATTACTGTCTAAAAGAGTTTTTTAAATATAAATTAAATAATATTATAAATCTTTATATTAACAAAAATTAAAACCAAAAAAAATTACTGAAAATGAATTAAAACAAATTAAATGAAAATTTTAAAATCATAATTAAGAAACTATATGTATAAAATCATAATAGTATAAAATAATATTATTTTTTATTAAATCAAATATATTTATTTTTATTATGTTATTAATGAAGAGGAGAAGGATAATATGAAAAAATAGTTATTATTATATTATGTATTTGAATAAGATGAAAAAAAGGAAAAAAAGTGTGATACAAACGTCTAATAATACGTAAAAAAAAATATAATACTATGAAAAGAATAAAAAAATAAATTTAAAACTAATAATATTAAAATATAAATACACATAAAATATGATATTATGTTCCATTATTTTGAAAATTAAACCGGAACCACTAGTTTAATAAGTCTAACCGAACATTAGTTAAGAAATTAATTCATTATTTTCAAATAACTGAATTTGAGTACAAAATTGGTAAAATCAATTAATGTTAAAGATTGATAAGTTGTTATATTTTTCTATAATAAATATAATTAAATTAATTAATAATTTTAAAATTTTGCAAAGATATAGTTGAAATGGTATTTAGTGATTGAAAAGAAAATAGAGTTTATACATGAATTTGTGACGATGGATAAAGTACAGAAAGTTATTTTGAATTTGTTTGTTGAAATAAATAGAAAAAGAAAGGATAAGAAGAACTTGAAACGTTGGATACACTTTTTGAAGGACAAAGTTTTGAAGATACTTTTGATTTGGTCCAGAAATCATGTGTGTAAAGGGATTGAAATGAGCAAGTTTTTATCCATCATTCACAAGTACACTATGCTGGTCCACTTTACCATTCCTCTTTTAATTCATTATTATAATACATTTAAATAATTATCATTTTTTTTTTACTTTTTATTTTCAAATAAAACATACAAAGAGAGACACCAATCGTTTTACTTTCTTCAAGTCTACTATTTTATGTTTGGGATGCATTAATTTGGTCTACACAATTATATACAAATATTAACTTCTCCATCAATTTATCAATATTTTTTTAATAATTATTTTTTCATTATGAAATTTAGAGATGTTTAAAATCGAATTAATCAAAAATAAAATTGAAAATCAATCAAAACCGTTTTTTTTGGATTAAAAATATTTAAAATTGATTCGATTCGTTTCTCAGAATTAACCTAAATAAAATAAAATTATAATTATAATACGTATTGTTGAAATTAAAGTATAAAATGAACTTTTTTGGAAAAAAAAATCAATTACTTTTTTATAATTTAGTATATTTATTATTATTATTTTAAAATTGAATATGGAAGTTTGTAAAAATAAATTGAAATTATGAATATCATATTTTTATAGTATATATTTTTTTATTAAATAATTATTTTATGATAATATATTTAACCAATTTATATTTAAAAAACCACTTAAACTAAATTGTAAATATTGATTTACTTTAGTTTTCTTAAAATAAAAATTAAATAAAATCTAATCACGTTTAATTTTTTGTTTGATTGGAGTGACTTTATTAAACAGTAAAATCTGATATTAAAAAAATATTTTTGTAAATAAAAATAAGTGGATAAAAATATCAGAACACGATTCTCAAATTCATCAGATTTATTATATAATAAAAATATTATCTTTATCAAATAATAATGCATATTTAATCTATTTGATTACTGTATTATAATCAACATTAAAGAAACATAATCTATTATCTAAAATATTATGATAAAATTAATATAAATAGGATTACTCTAACATTTACGAATCATTCAATATTTACTTGGATACTTTCTTTTATTATTATTATAATAATAATAATAATTTAAATATTAGAATGTCTTTACATTTTATATATGTTTTTTTTAAATTGAGCTGAGAATACCTACCAACGTAGATAACTTATTTTTAAACTTATTTATTATTATATTTTTTTAAAACACACAAATAAATATTTAAGGATAAATTTTACAATAGGTATTTAATGAATTTTATAAATGGAGTATTTATTATATATATATATATATATATATATATATATATATATATATATATATATGAGTATTTAATATGCGATAAGCATGTGATCTTTGATATAAGTCACATGTGTCCTTTAAAACGGGAAGATTCAAAGTGGAAAAGTGCTGCTTTTCGTTTGCTGTGTTGCAGGTGTCTCCACATGGCTATCTCCATCACCATCACCTCCTCCATTTTTTTTTTCTTTAACTTTTAATGTTCCCGTTCAAATCTTTTTAAGCTTAAAATTAAATCTAACATCATTTTTTCTTTTCAATTTTTACGACTAGTATAAAAGTAATCTAATTTTTTAATTTCAACTTCATGTGATTCTATATATATACTAATAATCTTCATTAACTTATTCTTAATTATACTACTCTCAATAGGTTTAAAATTATGATTATCCTTTACTTGGTAATAGAGAACATGAAGATTTATTCAATGGTTGAATCGAAAAGAAGATGTCAAACACTACACATGCACACATGAATGTTTATCTCATCTTTAACGAAAAGATAATGGAAGAATGAAAAGTGTATCAACCAGCAACAAAAGAAATAGGCTTTATCAAAGAATTTTAATGAAATTATGATAATATTAATTAAATAGAAAACCTAAATTGATTAAAACCCAAAAATTATTTATATTATTTAAAAATCTTAATTGTATCATATTGTATATATATATATATATATAACTTATTGAATACACCTTTTAGCATTTATACTAAGAAGATAAAATGTGTGTTTGTATAGATTATAAGATTCTGAGCAGCCACAAAACTGATTTTGTTTTGTATCCACATGTGTGATTGAATGGACAAGTTCCTACTTGAGTGGAAGATGGAAAAGATTAATATTCCAAATTACAAGGTAGAGTTGGAATATTAGATGTGGCTAATGGTAGTAATTGATGAGTGGATTCAACAAAATAAAGATTCCTCCCATTCAATGTCCAGAATTAGAACATCATTATCAATTTGTACTCTTTGGTTTTCATGTATTGAGTTAAAGAACAAACATGCATGCATGTTCTTTTGTTTTTTACAACCTCATGCAATTCGATCCTTCAACCTCGTTTTAGAATAAAAATATACAAAAGGGAATTTCTATTAATATTATAATATTATAAATATGATTATCATTCTTATTTTATTACTTACATTTTTACAATTGAATTAGATACTTTTCCAACTTTTTCTTTAACTGATGTAAAGATATTATCATACCTAACTTTAACCATGTAGAGATATAAATTTTTTATTCAGAAATAATCCTTCTCGATAGAAGAGAATATATTAAAAAAAATTGTTTAATAAAAAATTCATCTCAAAATAGGAGATGTGATAAAAATATTGATATTATTAATATAGTATATAATTTAGTATAAAAAATTAATCATTTTTAATTAATAAAGTTTAGATTAATCATTTTTATAGGTGAAAAGTATATAATAAATTAATCATTTTTAATCAATAAAGTTGGTAAGGGATTGAGATTAATAATTAATCTTTATAAAAAAATTATCTATAATATCTTTATATAGACAAAATTTTATTTATGATTTGTAATTTTACACATTTTTTTCTATTTTTAATTAATATATGATTCACACTTTTCAAATTTTTATTATTTTTATTTATTTATATCTATTTAGATTTAAATTTAATTTTTTATTTTTAATACCAAAATATATTCATTATATATATATATATATATATATATATATATATATATATATATATTACTATTACTAATTAATTTTAATTTAATTTTAATTTAATTTTTTAATATATTTTATAAATAAAAAACTCTTATCATTAAAATATATGATTTTAATTAATCAATTATATTTTATTGATTTTAATTGCTAAATTATATGAATATATAACTAATCAGTTATATGAATATAAATAATCGATTATATTAAAAAAATTAACATTATTATATTAACAAAATAATACTATTATATTTATTATATATGAATTAATATTGAAACATAAAAATATTTTTTTACATTTTTTATTTATAATAAAATTAAAAATATATTTAAATAAAATTTTAATTTACTTAAATATTTTAATATTATAATATAAATTATTAAAAAAATAATTTTTTAATTATGTAATTTTAGTGTATAATTTGATTTTTTATTATGATATATTTTATTTTTCTAATTAATAAAATTGTAGATGGTTTATAATTAATTATGTAAATAATTTAAAATTTATTTTTAAATAATTTTCCAAATAATATTTTTTTAAGTTTAAAAATACTTATAAATATTTATAATCATAAAAATTAAAATTAAAATATTTTTATAAAATATCACAAATTATTTTTATAATTTAAATATAAATTAATTTAAATATATTTAAAATTTTATAATATAAATTAATTATTTTATGTTAAATTATATCATAATTCTAGTTTATACTTCGAATTATACTTATAATTAATGATAGAAATATTTTTATCAATTATTTTTTTATTCAATTGCGTCTTTTTATTCATTTCTCATATTTTTTATCATTTTTTTATTCAAACAATCTTATTTTTTAAAATTTCTTTTTTATTTTATTTCGGTGAATAGTAATAATTTTTTTTTATTTCATCATAGTCAATATAATAATAATAATAATAATAATAAATTTGTTCATTAGTAATAACCATCTTAAAATTTTAAGAATAATTGTCTTTCATGCTAATAGTGATATATTATTGATTAGGACTAAATATATTTTTTTCGTCTTATTATAAATTATCGAACTTTCCTGTTGGTTTGATAAATGTTTATGAACTTTTTCATTTTAATAATTTTTTATTTTAATTTTTGTCCCTAAAATACTGTCTAAATCATTTTATTTTCATGTCTAAAACAGTATACCATTGAATAAAGCAGAAAAAAAACTAAAGATTACGAACTAAAAAGGTTTTAGTAGGGAAAATGCAGATTAGTTAGACTCTAAAAGTAAATATCAGTCCCAAGCTACAAAATATAGAGTATAGCATGTACAAAATAAACTTATCATCATAAACGTTGATCTAATTTTGTATATGAGCGGTGCCTCTCCCCTACAATTCTCATATCTAAATGTTCAGTTAACTACAAGGAAAATGCCAAATAGAAGAAAAAAATAACAATAAAACAGTTCAGTACTCAAGGACAGAACGTTCCAATGACATCTAAGTTGTTAAATGTGGTCGTCATTTTTTTTGCCTTAAGGGCTGCATAGATTCTTCAAATCCTCTTCCTTTGCATACCAGTTTGGTATTATTTTGGAAACATAGGGAAAAAGATCCTTGAACGAGTTCCTAATGGTTCCTTCTGCAACTCCCGTAGCGACTGATATATCTGCACCATCACAGTGGGTCAGATACCAACATGTAATAATGGCTCAGCAGCTGATTCTTACGGTAACTAAGACATTCATACATATGAATACTGTTTTAGAAACTTATTTGCAATCAAATTTAATTCCAAATTCATCACATGAGAAATCGAGGAAACAATTAAACCAATCGATATGTTATTATTTCATTGGTTTCATGTTTCACCCTGGGAAGTGGCACTGACCTTTGAGAGGTTTTTTATCATCAGAAAGCTGAGTTATGATGTATATAACTGCTGCAGCAATTGATATGGGGCTCCTCCTGGCAGATTAAAGATGCTATTAGTATCTATCATAAGAAGATAAATCACAAAATCACGAAGAAAAGAAATGCGTTTGTGAAAAATTAAGGTGCAATTAAATAGGCTGAGAGGAAATCTATAAACACCAAAATGGATTCAAGCAGAGGTGAGAGGACAACGCAAATTATTTATGTCCTGCAAAAGTCACTATTGGGAATTTAATGACTCACGCAATTATGTGTAACACGATAAAGCATGCCTCTGTATGTCTAACAGAAGTTCATGACCCCACAACTCAACCTTGCATGGTTAAAGGAGAAAGAGTTCAAATTCAAAGCTATTGTATACAACTTTATACTTTTGCCACCTGAAATTCCTCTCAGTAGCGACACTGATCAACAATAACCGTAGACATGTATAATACCTTATATCAAATTCTTCTGATTTCTGAACAGCTTCCTGAGCAGCTTTAACAGCTTGATTATTCATACCGAGATTAGAACAAAAACGTCTCTGGTGATTGAGGAGAAAATGATTTTAGTGTAATAAAAATAAGATTAATTACTCAGCTAATGATTAACTTAGCAAGCAGTGCTACACAAGTACCCCTCATCAATTAAAAAAACTCACCATAAAGTCCCCAGCATGTATTGTTCCCATCTCTACAGATTGGCCTTTCTCCAAACCCAGTTGTTTCACTATGTATTCTTTCGCTCGGCCAATTTCCTTCTTTGCGGCTCCATTGGCAACAGAGCAAATTTCTATTTGAAATCCATAGGTTCAGGTGAGGTAATTTACATATGGAAAGATAGATCAGGAAGCATCTAAATGTCAAAAGAATCATAAGCTGTGTACCCTTTACAGTGCGAGGTTTGTCTTCTTGTCGACAAGCAATGTAGAGGCAAGCAGCTAATAATGCATCCTGATTTCTTCCTCTACTAGACTTCTGGTCTTCAACTCGTTTATATATCTCGTTAGCCCGATCCTTCAAATCAATTGCAAACACAACATAAGGGGAGAACAAATACTAATTTTCCATGAAATTCAATTTTGAACTCAAAAGATAAACTAGAATAACTGCTTCAAGGAGCAATTGACATAATGTAAAGTATATAAACATTGCCCATACAAGCTCAACGTAAATGTTTGGCATTAAGAAACATTGTTCGACCCTCTAACAAAGTTAGAATGCAATAATCACACATAATTACTTGTTTGTCTCACCATCTTGTAGCACTGTTAACTCACGGACAAATTTTACAACATTCGTATACATTTTCAGAAGAAACTTTTATCTCTGTGTGGATAACTATGGAGTAACCTAGTTTTTTATGGTAATTCATTTGCTATTCCAGATAATGGTCTGGTTAGATATTTAATTTCAGATATTGAAGAGTTGTCCAGCATTTTAATCTTTTGTCGAAATAAGGAATTTAAAATTCAATTACAATAGGAAGAACCATGGAATTTGTCATTCTAATGGAACACGTCTACAATGCAGGTGGGCCCTTGCAAGACTGGAATCTTCCCAGAGATGCAGGGTTACAGTCCCGTTCCCATGAAATGGAAATGCCAGTGCATTGCCACAAACGATTTTCAATAATCAGTGACCTCGTGCAACCGGAAAATCATTGAAGCATTCTATTACCCAATGGGTATGAGACTACCAACAATGTTGTTAAATGGTGGCGCCATGGCCGCCATTGCAGATGGCGACCATAGGCAATTTGTGAAGGAAGGCCCGCTAAGGCACCACCATAGGCTGCAATCATGTGCGTGTTTATATGGAAGAATTTTGACTTTCCGCCATTGATAACACTGACTAATGAAAAGATGAACGAGAAAAACGAGTATGTTTGCCACGACACTCTGATAGATACAACACACATGCATTGATCGCCGCTAGAATGTAGATGCCGCCAGAACCCACTGGGGGTACACAGATACACCAATGGAGTGATATCCGACATGGCATCGATGACCGACCAACCTTGCCTGTACAAGGTCTTTGGAATGGTGGGTGAAACACCTCCAATATCCTCACCCCCTTCAACACCGCCATGGCATTTCTCAGGGTCAGAAGCATGGCGGTGCCACACCACCACAAACATCATTGCTAATTTTGGGGATTCAAACATGGTAAGCATTTGGTCTCCAATCCATCACCAAGAAATTCACACAATTTCATCCACCACGTCCTTGCAAAGAAGCCTGAATGGCAGCAACAGGACACCATAGTGGTTGGCACTCTAGACCAACATTACCATGGACCGCCATATGAGGGCTAGGTAGCCGGCGGCAAAATCGCCACTGAGGTTTCCCCCCCCCCCAGTCTAAAATCACAGGGCAAATCAAGAAATCCAAAAAAGTTGTTTCACTATTTAGCAAAATTTGGTTTTGACTACTTTCAATCGAGTTACTTTACGTTTCAAATTCCAACTTTCTAAAACACTTCATCAAGGTCTAGAAAAGAACACGGTTCATAACTATGTCATATAATATAACGACAAAACAAATATCGCAAGAAGATAACAAGCAGTACCTTGATAGTTGCAACGAGTCCCAACCTGAAATTCCACCGCTAGCCACGTCAGCCAATACGACAAAAATAAACCTCTCTCATTTAATTTAAACGAATAAATAAATAAACAAATGCGGAGTGTGTGACCTATCGGACATGGTGGCGATGGTTTTGAAGGCGACGATGAGTCCACGGTCGGGGTTGGAGCCGCGGTTCTGCCAGCGGCCAAGGGAGGATGACAGGAACTCGCCGGAGGCGCCGTTCGGCCTGGCGATGACAGTGGAGAGGCCGCCGTCGGTAAGAAGCGGGTTGGTAGGCCCGCCGACACGCACGGGGTCGTTGTCGCCGGACTCGTTGGCAAAGGTTCGCCACTCGGAGGTTTCGTCGATGGAGTGAGACTCCAAGACGAGACCGCACTCGGAGCACACCGTGTCCCCCGCCGAGTGGTCGAACACCACCTCCGTCTGCCTCTTGCAGTCGCTGCAGAACGCGTCAGACATGTCTCAGTCTCTCTAGGGTTTTCAGTTTCAGAAGATGAAGAAGAAGAAGAAGAAAAACTCAGTGGTCCAGAAAATTTTGTGATTATTTGTTGTTAGAAATTTAAACTACATTAGCAGAAGAGGGTACAGAGAAATTTTTTATTATCCTATCATGAAACGGAAAGAAAGAGAGAAAGCATCGAATGCGTTGAACGGGGTGTTCAAATGCTGTTCTGTTCTCTTGTTCAGTATTTATGTCATGTTGGAGAAGAGTGCGCAGGTGTTCAAATCAAAATACCATTTTTAAAATAGTATTAGGAAAGTCATGTGGTTTTCGTGCTCAGACCGATCCTTACTAACGTTTCGGGTTTCGTTTTCTTTTTTTTGCTTCCTTACGACGTCGTATGCCTGCTTTTAAATTATTTTATTAAGTGAGATAGATTTGTGTAATAACTTAATAGTGGTGATAAACTTCCATAAGCTTCATTTAATAGTAAAATTAATTGACGAGGGGCATTAAATGTTTTTTTTTAATATTATTTATTATTTTGAATATTTTTATAACCATCTTTAAAGACATTTACTAACATAATTACATAAGGTGCATTCAATATTTATATTAAAATATTTCATCCGTTAACTTTTTGGTTTATTTTTAAAATTGTTTTACAATAATAAAATACAATAATTTATTGATTTTAATAAAATAATTGTATAACATTTTAATTATTGTTCTTTTTATTCTAAATTAAAAATATATATATATATATAAAAATTATTTGAAAATAGAAAGAGAGGTAAGAGTATAATTAACAAACAGAATACTTAATGAGATATTAATTTTATCAATAATAAATAAATAAATATAAAAATTCTTCAAAAATTCGAAGGTTAAAAAGAAATTAAGAAAATATATATTATCATTAATTTATTCCATATGTTATTTTATCAATCTTTAAATGGGCATTTATTATAAATTATAGAACATGCTGTATTAAATATTTTTCTTAAAATATTTATTAATATGAATTTAATAATTTATATATGACTTTTACTAAAACGTATATCATTTCATATCCTTTTATAATAATATTTAAAGAATAGTTATTATAAAATAAGATCTCAGTATATAAATATAAGAAAGAATTAAATATAATCGATAATAAGATTATTTGTATTTAAGCTTTTAGTCTGAAAAAAAAAGTGTACAATTAAAAGTGAGAAATATAAAAAATGAGTAGAAAGTAACCATTTTTCTTATTTAATAATAAAAATATAATATTTTTATTATAATATACATGTTTATTTTTTTCCTAGAATAAAAATTAAGAAAAATATTATTTTACAAAATTATTTTTACTTAAATGATTATTCATTTTTATGTTTATAACTTTTATATATATATATATATATATATATATATATATATTAACAAAATATAATGTGATTATAAAATTTAATTTTATATATTTTTATTAATTTAATTTCAAATAATTAAAAAAATATATAATAAAACATTTTATAATTATATATCAAGTAGACATGTCGGTCATGTGATCGTAAAGGCGAATCTTGTGGACCAATTATTCAAAACCTTTTTTTACAAATATTTTGTAAATGGATATGGTAAAATTTTATAATCAAATCTTTTAGATTTTTATTTCACACTTATTTTGAAATTTTGAAATAAAAGAAATATTAAAAGTACTATAATTTGTCTTATCTTCTTTCTTTCATATAATACATGTCTTCATATATACACATTGATGTTGTTTTTTTTTTAAAGATAAACCACAAAATTTTTGCACATGCTGAATTTTATCCATCAACGTACCATTATTTATCTTATATAATAATATAATTTTTGTATGATTTTGATAATGTTGTTTATATCATAAATTGTCATAAAATTACAATATTACCACTTATAAAGAAATAATTTATTTGTTAAAAATTATTATAAGGGTATGACAAATAATCTACATTACTATAATTCATTAAATATGATTTTTTTAAAGCACAGTAAGAAAGATGGATAGTAATATGAAATATTTTCCTATATTTTGAAGAAGATGATTTTGATGAAAATTTAAGTTAACACTATTCAAAGCTCATGCAAGCCTAGAAACTAGATAAAGTCTTAGAACACTAGATATATAGGTGTAAGTTGATGAAATAATATTATACATAAACATCCTAAACATAAGTGTGAAACAATTTTCGTATTATGACATTTTTCACTGTCATATATAATCGATTATGACAGCAAATGAAGCAACTGTTTTTTAAAAACTCATTGTCATAAGCGATTATGTAAGTACCATAATTGATTATGATATATCAGAAATGAAAATTGATTTTGGCTTTGTTATAATCGATTATGATACTTCAATTTTGAAAAATATATCCATTCTTGAAGAGTTATAATTGTTGGAAACATCCTGATTTCTACGAAATAATTAATGACCAACTACCATTTTTTATTTTCTATTTTAACATATTCAATGTTATTTTCCTATATAAATAAATTTTGATAAAAAATCAAAATACCGAACTTATACAAAACTTGAATACATAATTTGAATACACAATTTACAGGAAATCAATTTTGAGAAAATTCTTCTGTTCTTTCATTTTTAATCGCCCTTGTTCTTGGAGCTATCATTCTACATATATCTACAATTTGTTGTCTCCATTACCAGGTATGACTGTTCTTGTTGAAATTCTTGTTATTTATGGTTTCCTTTATGGGAACTGTTCATCCTCTTTTATTTGTTCAGAAGAGGTGTTCATCTCAAGTGTGATTCTTGAGAGGTGAGTTTCATCTTCTTTGATTTATTTAAAGGAGGTGTTCATCCTCTTTGATTTATTTAGAAGAGGTGTTCATCTCAAATGTGATTTTTGAGAGGTGTGTTTCATCCTCTTTGATTTGTTCAGAGGAGGTGTTCATCTCAAGTGTGATTCTTGAGAGGTGTGTTTCATCCTTTGATTTATTCAGAGAAGATTTTCATCCTTTGGTTTGTTCAGATGAGGTGTTAATCTCAAGTGTGATTATTGAGAGGTGTGTTTTGTAACATCCAAGTATTTCCCAAAAATATTTCATTAATATAATAAAATATTTTGTCATTAACTTTAATAAAATGGTATTATGAGTTATTCTAAGACTTGATAATTTTTAAAGACATTAATAAATAATATATATATATATATTATGAAATTTGTAATAAAGTGAAATAGATAAATTTAGAATTGAGTTTAAAATGAAGTAATAATAATAATAAGAGTAATATCATTAAGCAAAATTAGTAATATAATTTCCCATTGATGAAATGATTTAACTGGTAAGTGCAAAAGTAAGTGAGAGTAATTTTGGAAAGGAAGTCAAATTTAAAGAAGAGAAAGACCAATTTTCTTTCTCACTTACTGAAGCCATTTTGGGAGCACGGAGGAAGAAGAGAAGCTTGATTTTGCTTGCCCACACCATCTTGGTTCATCCTTTTTGCAATTAAGAGTAAAATTCATGAAATTAAAACATTGAATTTTAACATTATCTCCTAAAAGCTTCTTAATCTCAAGTATATCATTAGTTTGATGTTTATAGAAGACAAACCCTTTCTTAAACTAAAGATTTTCATTTTCTTAGTTAAAAACTTAATTTAAAGTAAGGAAAGTTTTATTGTAATCCAACCCTAGTCTAAACCATCATTTAGAATAATTTACCTAATTTTCATTACCCTAATTCTTTAGCGTGTGATGAAGTTTTAAAAGTGAGCAGCCTCCGATAAATTTTCTTTCCCTCTCGGAACTCATTTCTTTCCACACTCACACCTGAACTCCGCACCCATATTTTTGTTCATCTCCCATCTTACCCAAAATCTACTAATCCTATCACTCACACGCTGGACCCCGCACATCACTCACTCTCATCCCCGTAGCGGCACCCGCCGCTTCCCCTCATACTCACCATTCACTCATTCCCTTTCTCCACCTTCGTCCTCTCTCCTTCACTCACAGACATCTTCTTCAGCAAACCCGCACACCCCGTCTTGGCAGCCACCTCCATTGGGATACCCACTACCTTCTCCCTTGCCAGCCTCTGCCGCCACCCACTCTACACACTCCCACTCACGGGCACGGCACCATCTCACTACCTTCATTCCAACCTTAACCCAAATTTCCCATCCCCCACTCTCAATCCGCCCCTCTTATCACGGCGGACCCCCGATTTCGCCGTGCCAACACCTCCGTTGTGCCCCAAGCCACCGCGAGCCGGCCCTACCCTCTGCGGTCTCATCCTTACCCGAACCCTGACCACCGCACGGCCCTAGATCCGCGCGGCGCACCACCATAGCTATCATCCGCTTCACCTTCGACTCACCTCCTAGCCCCTCCGCGACTCCAATCTCCGCGGCCTCCATCTTGGCTTTTCATCTGGTTCCATGCCCAAGTTGCAGTTCAGGTCAAGCATCTTTACATTGTAAATCAGTACTTACTAGTAAAGATATCTCTGTTTCCCCTGCTCAAGAATGATTTCAAAGTGAAGATTTTTCATTTTGTTTACTAGGAACGTGAAATCCAAAAGCTGTTGGAATGAAGAAATGGGAATGGGAGAAGTCATTGAGAAAAATGGCAAATTGTGGATATCAACTGGAATAGTTCGTAGTGACAAGATTTATTCTTCAATTGAGGAGACTCTATAGGTGATATGCCATCTTTTTATATATACCCGCTCTCGTGATATTCAGAAGTAGGGATTAATAAACTATGTAACTAAGCAATACACTTGTTTGCATAAATAAATAAATATATATATATATATATATATATATATATATATATATATATATATATATATATATATATATATATATATATATATATATATATTGAAATTTTGTAATCTGTTTTGAAAACTCGTGCTTATGTAAAGGCTGAAATGGCAGGTATCTTATGGAACTTGGAGCTTTAGACCTATTAGAAAATAGTGGTAGAAGCATATCTCTGACAGAAATGTATGAAAAGGTTGCTGGCGGGAAGAGTGGATGTTGTTGGGAGTTGTTTGAGGTTTACAGGCACCTCAAGTCTCTCGGTTACATAATTGTGCGGCATGGTGTTCTTTGGAGTTTGAAGAGTATTAAAAGTTCCCATAGACCTGCTGCTCTTGAAATCACAGAAGAAAGCAATGGACTAGCAGATATGGGTTCCAAATCTGAGCTTGGTATCGATAAGTTATTTTCTGATTTGCAGATTAATGAGTTGATGCCAGATTTTGATGTTTATCTTCCAAATAGCCGGTTTAGAAAGTCTTCCCCTGGTGATCCAAGTTTTCTACTATACTTATCTAGGTAATAACTACGTCTCTCATTGCATCAGTATGATTACTTTAGATTCTGAAATTTCATTGGTAAGTGATCTTTATATCAGAGGAATTCACACTGGCAGACACGCTGCTTCATTGCGTGGCAGTGTGTGTTCGGGTTGGGGGGTTGTAAGGTGTGACCATGTTATTTCTCACAGTAAACACTAAAAATTGATAAAGGCATTGTGGCTGTCTGTTCTCTTATAATGAAAATAGGAAAATGCAATTTCATACGTACATATATCTGTTTTCTGCTAGATATACTTCAATACATCCATGAGAAGTTGATAGCCATTTGAGACTTGGATGAATAGTTCTTATTTTTGTGGGAACAAGTGTGAGCAAGTAGCCGTTGTGGGTATTTATCAATTATGGTTATTTATTTTTAAAAATTAACTTAAAATATTGACATTGATTATTTACCTCTTACTGATTCTCAAATTTAGAAGAAATAATATTCTACTTTATTGTATCAATTATGAGGTCATTAGACCTATCAATACATGAGCCTGCCGGTTATTTTAAGAAATATGGACTGCCAATTCTAAGGAGACAAATCCCTATGATTATGGGATTGTTTCTAAACACATAAACCTAGTATTAATTAGTAAAATTAGACTGTAATAAAGAATAGAATAGCGCAAGGAAAAAATACAAAACTGAATGACTAATATGGTTTTGACACAAATTAATAGCTATGCAAAATTGTCCTTAGTTCTAGTTTCTTTTCCGCCCTCTTTTTTATTATCTGTTATTGGAAATCTATTACTCATTTATAACATGTATCTTCTGTTAGGGGTCATCCACCATCTAAAGTAGAGATTGAATCTCTTGAGAAACAATGTGGTGGCATTCCTTTGAAAATCTGCCAGGTCACAGAGGGAAGGGTCAGTTTCTTTTCCTATGACAAGGTGGAACTTCCTGTTCTACCCTGAAAGTCTGGTACCAATCCTACGTTTCCACTCTGAGCTGGGGGCAAAGAAAACTTAAGAGAGAATGGGTTATTGTAAACTTGTAGCTTATAGGATTCGGTGATGTGCGAGAAAGATGCAGAATGGGCTCAGTGACACACAACCAGTACTTGGCTCTAGCCAAACTGATCATGATATTGATGTGGGAGCATGTTATTGTTGACCATAGCAAGAATACGAAGGCATTGGCTTAGTAATTCATGCCCCAGTTTACACATAGATTAGTATTGTGTAGGATAGATGTATTATCACTAGAGGATTTGTGACTAGAGTATCAAATAGGAAATTGTTTGTCATTCAATTTATTATTATAATTTTCATTTTAACTAACATAAAATCTTGTCTGCTTTCTGTAGTGGTTTTAGAAGATTTGAAACCCATAGTCACTGATGTTGTGCTTTGGTTTGTCATGTAATTGGTAAACTATAGATGAATTTGATATGTACGATGTAATTCCGAAGTTCGAATAACTTTTTCTGATTTTTTTTTTATATGATATTTTTGAATTAAAAGGTTTTATGTGGTATCAATACAATTTTAAAAATTAAGTTCTTGTATGTCGACGATAACTAATTTGTGGATGCTTGTAATCATCTTCAAAAAGGTTACATTATTGGAAGTTGTAGGAACATATTTCTAAAACCTCATTATAGAGAATGCATTAAACAATTGACTTAGTGTAGGATACGAGCACATAATTGTGAGTATCGATGTCATATAAAGATTTTGGATCCAAGGTTATTAACTCACGATTCTGGGTTATCCACCAGTTTACGTATCTCCACAAGGATATAAAGTGGCACAGTAAAACAAAAACAAAAAGTATACCTCAAAGAAGGTTAAGTCAATGCGTAGAGTGAATATATTTAAGTGATAATGAGTATATGATCTAATTAGCCAGTTAATAATATAAACTCAATCTGTATTGTAGTAAATATATTTTTTTATATCATAAAAATACTGAGGCACGTTTTCTTTTATTTTGAAAAGTATAATCTAAAATGTAATTTTTACATTTTAGATTTTATATTTCAATATAATTTCAAAGTATTGGTGATAATATTTATATACTCTATTAAATGTAACATTCAATCCATTGTCATAATAAAAATATTTGAACATCCATCTTATTCCGTAAAAAATATAAACTATTCATATATGAATTATTCATCCGTTATTGAAATAAATTTTTAATGGGTCAAAATAACTTAATAAATCATAACCCGGTCAATTTGAGGCTCAACATTTTTTATTTATTCTTAAAAGGTAGTTTTTTTTTCTGTTGAAAAAAAAAAAAAAGAAGCCAGAATAGGCAAATAGAAAATAATAAGAAAAGACCTAACATAACTTATTTGAATTTTATAACTTATATTAGTATTTATGATTTTTGTTTTCATTATTTTTAAAGTTTTATAACTTTTATTAATATTTATGATTTGACCCCTCAAACTTAATGATTATTAAATATAGATAATTATATATTTATAAATTTGACCTCCACCCTTATTATTTTATATTTATATATTATTTATTAATTATATATTATTTGACTCTCTCAAGATAAATGGTACTACTCAAACTAATATATTAATTATGTTAGATCAATTTTTTGGGATTTAAATCATCAATTGACTTCACACTTATGTTATTTTAGGACTCTTGAATACTCAATTGAAATATCAATTGTAATTAGTGTATTGACAATATGAATTAATTGTTATATTTTTTTTCTAATAAGTATATTTGATAATTGATTGACTAAAATTTGTAAAAGAATTATCTTTCCAATATCTATCTATTTCACATTTTTTTCAAGGATCAATATGAGATAATGATAATTTATTTTACTAATATCTTTTTTCAGTTATTTATTCTTCGCTTAATATTGGAAAAACTTATTCATCAAATTCACAATTAAAAATCGAATCATATATGAACCTTTAGTCAATAATTCTAAATACTTTATTATTAATAAAATTTATATCCAATATATATTTTCAATTTTATCTGAGAACAATGGAAATTCACTTTAGGGTGTAATTAGAATATGTATAACACACTTAACAAATCCTTAAATGAAAAAAAATTGGTTGTTAATCCAAAATAAATTGTAAAAGAGGGGTGTTATGAGATAACTTTTTGCTTAATACAAATTTGTACTACAATATGTATAATTGCATAGCTTTAATTAGTGATTAGATATTTCAATGTCATGACTAATGATTTCACACTTAACTTTAAACATTTTATATAATTTTACAAGTTTATTTTATTTTTGAACGTAAGCTCAAAAATATTGAATGTCAATTTGAACTAATACCCAATATTATTATAAAATGTAATTTCATCATCATTATCTAGATTTTTTCTAATTTAAAAATAAACTCTATTCAAATTAATTGAGTTAACAACTTCATAAATATGTGATTATGAATGCATAAAATAAATATTGATTATCAAATTGATGCACCAATTAAAATCATAAATATATAAATGGTCCACAAATATCCCTCTATATCAATTTAAAAATATAATGAATTTATTTATTAATTTTAACATCTGATCATAATATTATCATCAATTTTCTTTATAAATATGTATTACCAAAGAATCTTTAGATTTTAAATGTAGTGTTTAAATAAATGTGTAGTTAATTTTTCATCATAATAAACTTATATTCATTTTAATTCATAAATTTATAGCTTACAATAACATATATTTTGTACCAGTACATGTGTAATACAAATAAAAAAAAATCAAGTAACTTAAATATAATTTTTCATTATATTATTTCAATATGTATTAATGGATTTAAAAACATATTTTCATTATATATAAAAGAAATATATACAAGTGAGACATAGTCTTTTCAACAACTTAAAAAAAATTAAATTGAATTCATACAAATTATAAAAATATATTTTTTATATTAATTTGGTGCCTAATTTAAATAAATCATAATATTTTTGATTAATTATGTTGAATATAGAGAAAATAGGGTTTGGAATTAATTTCCCTTGTGTATAAATCACACATAGGGTGATCTATTTATAGTAGAGAGATACAACTAAAAGAGTAACTGAAAGTAACGAGAATAAACAGAAGATATTGTTTGATATTGTGGTTACCAATATCTAACAATATCTTAACAATATTAAATAATATCTAAACAATATTTAACACTCCCCTCAAGTCTGGAGCATACAAATCGTATGTGCCAAGCTTGTTACAAATATAATCAATTCTAGGACCCAGTAAAGATTTAGTAAAAATATCTCGCTAACTGATCACTTGAGTTAACAAACCCAGTCTTGATATCTCCAGACATAATCTTTTCTCGAATAAAATGACAGATCAATCTCAATGTGTTTGGTCCTCTCATGAAAGACAGGATTATAACTAATATGAAGAAGCGACTGATTGTCACACACAAGTGTCATTTGAGTGACATCTCCAAATTGTAACTCTCTAAGCAATTGCTTGAGCCAAACAAGTTCACAGGAAGCCGAGGCCATAGCTCTATATTCCGCTTCGCACTAGATCTTGCCACAACACTTTGTTTCTTACTTTTCCATGAGATCAAGTTACCACCAATGGTGACACAATATCCGAGATGTAGATCTTCTATCCGAAGGAGATCCCGCCCAATCGGCATTCGAGTAGCAAACAACTCTTGTATGGTTATTAGAACCATATAACAATCCTTTTCCAGGAGATCCTTTAATATACTTCAAGATACGAATGACTGCATTCCAATGATCTTCACATGGTCAATTAAGAAATTGACTTACCACACTGATTGCAAAGAAAATGTTAGGACGAGTAATCGTAAGATAATTCAATTTTCCAACCAATCTTCTATACTTGCTCAGGATCAGATATAGGCTCCCCCGATTTGGTAGAAGTTTAGTATTGGGATTCATGGGTGTATCAACAGACTTTGAACTCATCAACCCAGTTTCCTCCAAAATATCTATGGCATACTTCCTCTGAGATATAACAATACCATCATTGGACTGTGCCACCTCAATACCCAAAAAATATCTAAGTTTGTCAAGATCTTTGGTCTGAAAATGGTGACAGAGATGTTGTTTCAACTGAGAGATGTCATGGTTGTCACTACCTGTAAGAACAATGTCATCAACATATACTATCAAGTAAACACATCCAGCACTCGAGTGTCGATAAAAGACAGAATGATCTGATTCACACCGAGTCATACCAAATTGTTGAACAACCTTGCTAAACTTTCCAAACCAAGCCCTAGGAGACTGTTTTAGGCCATATAGGGATTTGCGAAGACGACATACCATCCCAGAAGACTCCCACGAGCAACAAACCCAGGAGGTTGCTCCATATATATATCTTCTTGCAAATCACCATTGAGGAAAGCATTTTTAACATCCGAGTTGATAAAGAGGTCATTGTTGAAGAAGCGACCATGGCGATAAATAAACGAACGAAGCCATCTTTGCCACAGGGGAAAAGGTATCTCCATAATCCAACCCAAAAATTTGAGTATAACCTTTGGCCACAAGACGAGCTTTAAGGCGATCAATAGTACCATCAGGTCCAACTTTGATAGCAAACACCCACCTGCAACCAACAACAAATTTTCCAAACGGTAACGGGACCAATTCCCAAGTTCCACTATTATGAAGAGCACTTAGTTCATCTAACATGGCCTGTCGCCAACCAGGATGGGCTAAAGCTTCACTAGACGATTTTGGAATGGTCACAAAAGAAATAGAGGAAAGACATGTATAAAAAGGTAATGACGATCGATGATAACTCAAAGCAATATAATGGGGAGAGGGATTACGTGTAGAACGAATACCTTTTCGAGAGGGCAATGGGAAGGTCGGACTCATGTGTCGGATTCGGAGGAGACAGAGTAGTTGGCACTTGAGTAGAGTCACATGGTGGTGGTTGTGATTGATTTCGAGAACTATAAATCTGAAGAGGCAGTGGAGAAGAAGCTGACTGCGGAGCAGGAACTAATGGTGAAGAAGACACAGTTAGAGGGTCACAAACAACAGGAACATTAAATGTATTAGGAGTGTTGACAAGATTGGATGGAGACAAAGGTGAAGTTTGACTTTTAAAATAAAGAGACAACTCATCAAAGGTGACATTTTTTGACACAAAATAACGGTTAAGAGAAGGAGAAAAACATTTGTATCCTTTTTGTGATCTTGTAAACCCTAAGAAAACACATTTATGTGATCTAGGAAAAAGTTTGTCCAGAACTGAAATTATGAACAAAACATGTAGACCCGAAAACTTTTAGAGGTAAATGATGAAGTGGTTCATGAGGGAATAAAATGGAATGAGGTATTTTATTATCTAAAACCGAAGAAGGCATGCGATTAATGAGATAACATGCAGTAAGAAGAACATCACCCCAAAAATGTTGAGGAACATCTCCATGAATTAAAAGTGTGTGAGTTGTTTCAATAAGATGTCTATTTTTACGTTCAGACTACACCATTTTGTTGAGGTGTATAAGCACAAGAAGTTTGATGCAAAATACCGTGAGAAGCCATGAATTGTTTAAAAGAATGAGAAAGATATTCACGGCCATTATCACTACGCAAAACTCTAATAGAAACACCGAACTGAGTTTGAATTTCATTAAAAAAAGTTTGAAAGATATGAAATAATTCAGAACGATTTTTCATCAAAAATAACCAAGTGCATCTGGAATAATCATCAATGAAAGTAACAAAGTATTGAAAACCTAAAGTAGACTTAACGCGGCTAGGTCCCCAAATGTCAGAGTGAACCACGGCAAAAGGGGACGAAGCACCACATGTGAAACTACGAGGAAAGGAAGTACGACTATGCTTGCCTAATTGACATGACTCACACGCCAAACTAGATAAGTTGGACAAGGCGGGGACAAGTTTACGTAACTTGGCAAGACTTGGATGACCTAACCGAGCATGAAGAAGAGAGGAGACTCCATAACCGTACTAACATGTGTAGAGGGACGGAGATAATAAAGACCATGAGACTCACATCCTGTGCCAATCACCTGTTTCGAACTCCGGTCCTGTAAACATACAGAATTGTTGGTAAAAGTAACAACACAATCAAGAGAATGAGTTAGACGACTGATGGACAACAGGTTAAAAGGAGACCCAGGAACATAAAGAACATTATCAATGGTTAAAGAAGGAAAAAGTTTAACCGTTTCAACACCATGAGATGATACTCTAGAGTCATCAGCCAGTGTAACAGAAGGTAAATGATTAGGAGAGGATAAAGAGGAGAACAAAGATTTGTTACCAGTAATATGATCAGTGGCTCCTGAATCAAAAACCCAAGGACCAGGAGAAAATGATTGGGTCGGACCAAGCAAAATATGTATTTGTATGTGTGACGGATATAGTGGAACTAGAAGACTGTTGATCCTTATACCATTCGAGAAATTTGTTGAACATAGCAGACATGTCGGATGCAACAGAAGAAGGAAGATCCCCTGCAGATAAAGGTGGGGAAAGATTTGTCTGAACAACTACAGCAGACTGAGGAGGACGACCATGTAATGTATAACACTTATTAATCTTGTGACCTAGCTTGCCACAATGTTCACACTTAGGACGCCATTTTTCCTGTTTGCGAGGGCGAGCCCGGTCATCACGATGGGATGTCAACACAAAAGAATCGTTAACAAAATTGGAAATAGTGGAAGAAGTCATGAAGAGCGGGAGAACAAACCCTAAAACAATCCAAAGTAATCCAATTAACCCACGAAGCATAAATCCAAAATGAGAATACTAAAAATAAGTTCACCAAGACTAAACGGTGCAGGAGACAATGGGACGACCAACTCCGATAGTGGTGATCTCAATGGCACGGTGGTCACCTGACCGAGACAAGCAAAATCATATGTCACCGGTAAAAAAAAATGAAACTCTGGCAAATTCTCCGACAGCGGCGGACCTGGTGACTGCTCCAGCGGCAGCGGTGACAGTAACGTGAACTAGTACACTAGGTAAGTTCCCAGGAAAGAGAGGTGGGTCACTAATGGACACACTTAAATACCAAGTCTTTCCTTGCCAGAACTTTCCTAAACATGCACTTTCACACTACCAAATAAAATTCAATGACAAAGATAATTCTTTTCTGATGTGGAGGATCAGTTTACCAGCAGCGGTGGGGCGACTCTAGCAGCGGTGGGGCGGCTCCAACAGTGAACAAAAGGCGGAAAAAAAAAATTCAAGATAACCTTAAGCTCTAGATACCATGTTGAATATAGAGAAAATAGGGTTTGGAATTAATTTCCCTTGTGTATAAATCACACATAGGGCGGTCTATTTATAGTAGAGAGATACAACTAAAAGAGTAGCGAAAGTAACAGAATAAACAGAAGATATTGTTTGATATTGTGGTTACCAATATCTAACAATATCTTAACAATATCAAATAATATCTAAACAATATCTAACAAATTACAAACTTAATATATGCCATGTAATAATATATTTAAAATTTAATAATTTTTTTAAGAATTATATATTAATTATTATAATATTAGTAAGATATATTTTTTATGATCGAAGTTTTAATCATTGTAATAAAATACATTAGTACAATACATAATAAATCTTATTTTTATGATATATTTAAAATATATCATCTTTTTATAATATTTTTATTCTAATAAGATGTTTGAGTACAATACATAATCAATCTTAATATACAAACACATATTTATTGGATATTAAATAATATGAATTAAAATATTAATAATAATAATTTAAAATATAAAATATATTCCAATAATAATAAATAATTTATAAAATAAATATTTTTTATCATCCAATTAAATATTAAAAGATACCTTAAGAAGGATTATTATTTTTATAAATCATCATAAATATAACTCACGTAAATAATAAAAAATTGAGATAAAAATAAAATAATATATTATAAAAACTATTTTATTTAGAAAAGTTGCACTGACAAATACTAAAACTAAGAGGCAATCAAATAAATATAATTTAAATACATTAATAATATAATTAATGTAAAATAGACAAAAAAATCAATTGAAAATTAATTAATATATTTAATCATCATATTTAAATTTGATTATTTATTATATCATGAATAAATTTAAAATATATTGAATTTAAATAATTTTAAATAAATAATTGAACAATATATAAGATTATTTTAAGCATAACTATATGAAATATTATTCTTTAATGAAAATAAATATTCTTTTAATATTCTTATTGAGGTGATCAAAGTTTTCATTTGAGCAAAATATTAATACATCATAAATTTTAATACAATTAATAATTATATGAATATAATAAAAATTATGGTACACATGAACAAAATTCATATAATTATAATTATAATTACCGTTTTAATAACTATTTTTTTCCTTTTAATAAATAAAAGACCCAATAATCTTTATCATCATGATAATAATATATATTCATTTTGTTTTTTTTTTACATTATTTTATAACGAATGATGATGTATTCTAAAAAAATTACTTAATCACTATGTCTATACGATAATAATTAACACAAATATACAATGATAATAATGACAATAATTATTAATTTATTATTTTATTTATCAAATTTTATTATATAAAACTAAAATATTAAATTATAATAACTATATAATATGTGAAAAAAATTATAAAATAGAAATATAATTATTTAATTCAATATTTTATAATCTTCCAATCGATAATATGTTGTGAAATAAAAAATTACAAATATTAAAATCTTATAAATAATAAAGATTAATATAAAATTTAATAAAATAATAAATACTGATTAACAATAAAAATAATTGTTTTATGATAATAAAGATACTATGAAATAAAAATTTTAAAAATTAACTAAAGAAACCAAAACAAAATAATTAAATAAGATGTGTATATTAGTATTTCCCTTCAATTTTTTGTTTTGTTAGGGACAACATTGTCATTACCGAGAGTGTAGGGGACACTTATAGTCTATGGATTTGCTGGTAAAGTTTGCAATTGGACTGAGTGACTCAATAATAGTGATCATTTGGTAATGGTGGCTGCATTTTTCAGCTTTTCATTTTGCCCCACTTCTCCCTTTTCTTTCATCTCTCAACCATAACATAACTTTAGTTTACCACATTTCCCAGAGATCTGAAATCTCTAATCAGAATTTCACAGGGTAATGCAATGTCTCACTCACCAAATTCTCTACTGTCTTTGGACTCTGTTTATTTCTAATGCTTCCACTTCTTCTCCTATTGCTGTTTTCCAATGCCAGGTTCATTCAACCGGTAGTGGATCTTCGCTTTTTGGTTTTCGGTGTTCTTGTGTGTGTGTGTTTTTTCATTTTTACGAGTTCCTTAGAAAGCCTAATAATCTTATTGATGATAATCTTATAGCTCAGGGATTTGGTGAATTTTAATATCATGCATTGGAAGATCACTTTAGGGATTTCTCTCTCTCTCTCTCTCTCTCTCTTTTCTTTAATTGGCATTCTCTTACACATTTTTGGTAAATTGCAGTTTACCAGCCACAAATATAATCCTGTGCAAGTGGGAATGAAGAATTGGGTTTGGAGTTAGGACAAGTGGTGTGGTGGCCTATGCAATGAGTGCACACATGTGAAGTGAAGTTCAGTCAAAAACAGCTGTTTCTAGATTGGGGTTTTGTGTTGTGTGTGTCATTGCATTCCTCATCCTTTTCCTCTTTTTTCACGCCTTAATCTCTCTTTCTCTCTCTCTGAAATTTGGAGCAACAATCATCAATCTATGGAGTCTGGACTGGGTAATTGGCCATCCTATGACCCTCACAACTTCAGTCAGCTTCGACCTTCCGATCCTTCAAGTTCTTCTGTAAGTTGTTGTCTAAAAAATTGATAATCCTGGTAATAACTCATTCAATTATGCAAATGTATGCTTTGTCGCATGTTGAGAATCTGATTGTGTGTGATTCTGAGTTTTTGGTGTATTATTATCTAATCTATGTACATTTATCTGGGTAGGAAGTTTAGGGAAGAGAGAGTTGCCTTGTTTTTTATTCTCAACCCACTTCTCCCTCAAGGACAAAAGTCGGTGTTAACCATCAAGATAAGACTTTCTTCTAGTTGGCACACTTGCATATTTGAATCCCATCTTTTAATTTTGAGATTGTTAAATTTTTAAGTTGGCACATGGTACAGAAATTATAGTGTAGTAAAAACATGTATTTGCAATCATTACATTTTTAGTTTATCTCTTTTTATCACAAGGAATAAAGTATCTCTCGACATTCTGATTGTTATTACGAATTGGATAATCATAATTCATGATAGGCGTATGGCTTTGTGCAATTTTTTGTTCACCTGAAGTTGAAGTCTTCACCATTGATGTTTTATGCAGCATTGACTTTGGCAACATATCCATAGTCTCAATAACTTCACCTTTTGTCTTTTTGTTACCCCTCTATATCTCTTTGCTATTCTGCAAAGTATCCATGAATTTGAAAGTTTGAAACTTTTCAAGCATGGGATGATTTTCTTTTTCCTCTAGTTTCTTGTTATTTTCCACACTAAAACATAACGCTGTAAAATTTGATTTTCTTGTTCAATATTGTAGCAACAATAAATTCTTCTTTTAAAATAACTGTTTTACTTTTTTCCCAATTAGCTAAAAAGGCTAGTGTTATGCGTAATTTTTCCTTTATATTATAAAAAGTATCTCTCCAGTTTTCAGGAGCCTGACACAAATTTAGTTGTTTTCCAATACCTTTTGCTAAATGTAGTTGTTCTTGTCCTTTCACGAGATTATTAGGGGTTTCTAATCCACAAAATTACAAGCTAATTAATATTATTCATGAAATTTGTCTGTTAAAAATGAAGGAGATACATACATAATTCTTGTTCCATGTTTACCGATAGGTAAGATGCTGCTCTATTCAATTACATTTGAGAGTGGTGGAGCCATGGTGGCCTTATAATGCCATTGCCACCCCAAATTTTGTATTTTTTTAAAATTATATATATATATATATATATAATATTTAAAATTATATTAATTTAAAAATAAATAAATTGACCCTCTGCCTTCTTATTTCTCCCTCCGCCTCTGCATTTGAGGTGAAGGAAGCTCAAATATGAGTATGACAGATGTGATATTGAAGATAAACATACTGAATGGGATACTGTTATTCCTTTCCTTTTCTATAACCAAGTCATGGACAAAACCAAGCAGTTTTAGGGTCAACCTCTTTGTGTATGAACAAAATTGTTGAAGAACTAATTCTGCAAATGATAACTCTGTAAAAGGAATGTTGGCTACCTCTGGGTGTAGATGTATACAGATCGTCTATATATTATTCTCTCTCACAAATGTAGTCATGCAGCCTGGAATTTGTTAGCTTGGTGTGCATGCCCCTCCTTTTTCTCTACTTTGTGGATCAGCTGCCACGTGCCTATGGCCAGATGTTATTTCATTTGTCCCTTTTCCCCATTAAGAACAACCTTATCCTCAATGTTGAGTTCGGGGTAGGCTAGCTCTAGAGTAGTTTGATCCTCCCAAGTCGTTTGTGATTCATCAAAAGTCCTTCCCACTGAATCAAGTGCTGCTGAACTTGCTTGTTACCCCCACATATCATTTGAGACTGAAGGATGAATGCAGGTTGCATAACCGGATATAGCTCATTTGTTGTGAAAGGCCAAGGAATATATTTTGATTATGATCACCATGAAGAATGGAAGACTGGATGGATCTTGGATATAGGGGGTAATAGTAATTTATAAGCAATCTGGCCTATTTTTTCTAATTTGTCTTTGTCTGAGCCTATTGTCTTATAAAAACATGCAACTTCACCACTATTTTCATGAAAGACTCAGCCACCAATTTGATAGTATAATCAGATTTCAAGGTTTTAAAGTGAGCATACTTCAACTACCTATCTATCACCACCATTATTACTGTAAAGCCATGTGAGGATGGGGAGACCAATTGTAAAATCTATAACCAAATCTTCCCATATTTGGTCGAGAATAGGTAGTGGCTCAAGCAAACCTAAAGGTAGAGTAGTAGTAGTCTTGAGAGCAAGGAGGAGACTCACAATGAAGAGTGAATAACTCGTGAATAGCATGAGTGTGATGCATTCTTCTAAGATGATGAAACCGCGTAGGACTCGGAACTTTGGCTTTTTCACCATGAAGAGTAATAAACTGATTTCCCAAAAAAAAAAAATTCAAAGTGAGATTGCTATAGTCAGAGATATGAGGTCCAGACATGGCTAACTATACAGCACCAAACTCCAAATCTGCACCTGAAATTGGGTGGAGATATACGGGAAGTTTCAACACATAACCTTGTATGGTAACCTCCAAGTTCACTCATCATTCCTTAAGCAATTTAGCAACTAACAAATTTCCATTTCCCTCCAACACCTGGACATTAGGAATAGGCAATTTGAGACAATGAGCAAGTCTTAGTTGAAGGAAGCTATTAGGACTTCCATTGTCCAATGAAGACTTGAACTAGCATATCTTTGACGTACCGGTGAAATCTCTTTGTACCCAATCAATTTTGAGGATCCTTTCAAAGCATTCTAAGACAAGTGGTGTTCCTGCAACAGCTGGATTTCCTAATTTTCCACATTATCTGGAGGATCAAGTAAGAGTTCCACACTATCATCCTCTTCTAGCTGTAACAAAAGTTAAGTTTGTTGGGGCAGTTATGACTTGGTGAAAACTTATCATGACAAGTCAAGCTTAGTCTTTTCCCCTTCTTAATTGCATTTTGGCTGTTGACATCTTCTTGACATTGGAGATCCTCTGGTTTGAATTTGGGGAACTCATGTTGCAGCTAGGCTAAGGCAGTGCTAAGCTAGTGGATTTTAGGGTTTGAGATAAGGGTAGGCTTGTGTTTATGGCTTTTATTTTGGGAATGTAGCTAGGGGAATACTGATTTGGTTTAGGGAGATATTTTTCTTTATAAAATTTTGCTAAGGATATTGATCAGGGGAGTAGGAGCTTGTGCAATCACATCTCAATAGATATTTGGTTTCAATCCACCAATGAAACAGTCCAAGAGAGCCTTGAACTCACACCCTGCACTCAATGCCATAAACTGCGAATAATCATGGACTGATCCAATTTGTGTCAACAACAAATTAGAGAGTGGACATTCACATGGAGAGGGTCCAGATTTAAGTTTGAGAGCTGGAGTAAAATCTATTCATGACTGAATTGGATTAGATTTAGAGGTGTCAATGTGGGTTGTAACCTATGAACCAACCCGGCTCACAACGGGTTCGAGTTGGGTTGGGTTCAATTTTTTTCATTTCTACCGATAATGGATTAAAAATGAACCCAACTCACTTAATCCACGGGTTAAAGGGGTTCGAGCCGGGTTATGGTAGGTTGATTCGCAACCTACCATTCATTTTAAATTTTAAAAATAATTATAATAATTTAGTAATCTTAATTGATGTTTTTTTTTCCTCTTCACCTCTATTTCATATTGTCATTATAAGTCAAACATTCACTTAAACTTATTATCAATTATTCGCCGCACCACTGTGTTCATTGCTGCACTTGGGTCATTTGCCATCCTTCTACCCCACTATTACGTCACCGTCACGTATTCGTTGTATTTGTCGCACCAATGCGTTTCAATTGCGTTATAATATTTGTCGCATTTCAATCCCGTGTTTTAGTCACGTCATAACATTTGTCATGCCAACGTCACAACATTTCAGTCTTGTATTTCAATCACGTCACAACGTTTGCTATGCCACTGCATTCGCCACACCACTCATTCATCACACCACCATGCTACTGTGTTTTAGTTGTACTATAGCGTTTGTCACATTTCAGTTGCATTAAGCGTTTGCGATGTCACCATGTCATTGCGTTTCAGTCGTATTTATTAGAAAAAAAAAACAAAAACAAAAAAATGTGAATTAGTGAGTCAACCCACCTAACCCACCAATCCGTAGTGGGCTGAGCTGAATTGTGAAATTTCTGACTTGCCATAAAGTGAGCCGGGTTGAACTCATCTATTTTTAATTCAGCCCGTGGTGAGCCAACCCGTGTGAGTCAGGTTGACTCACTTTGACACCCCTAATTAGATTAGCTTGAGACATCCTTTAGAACCAAGGAACAATTCCTTATCTAAACCATTAGCAACTATTGTCAATCTCTATTCATCCAGGCTGTGGTAGTAATTGAGAAATTGTTCACCCTTAAAGATTCATTAAAGCACATTTGTATTATCTATCAAAAGGTGGAAAATTGTGTTTGACATTTCACAGTTGATGCTGAACCATGTTGCTAGCATTCTATTGTCTGTTAGTTTTGTGCTTAATCAATTCGTTGATGGTAACTTCAATTGTTTCAATTGGTTCTAAATAATCCGTATTTCTAGCTTCAAGATCCTTTTGACATCAACTGAGAGTTCCTTTATGTGTATATTCTCAACCATGAAGCAATGAATACACCAATTTGTAATGTGTATAAAAGTATAAGAATAAAATTGTTGAAGAACCAATTATGTGATTGATAACTGTAAAGTATTATGGTATGGACCATATAATGGAATGTTGGCTACTTCTGGGTGTAGATGCAGCGTTATGGAAGCAACAAAGAACAGAAAATTTCAGAGACCAGGAATTAAATTTCAGCCACCCTTCTTTTCCCCACTAACCTTTCTATGTATTGTTCTCTCTCTCACACGCTGTCATGCAGCCTGACATTCGATATCTTGGTGCACACACCCCTCCTTTTTCCCTGCTCTTGTGGATGAGCTGCCAAGAACCTATGTTATGTCATTTGTCCCTTTTGCCCTCCTATAATTTTCATTCATTACAGAATACTTGGATTGAAGTTTGCAAACTTGAGTTTGAATGAACTTTATGTTACAAACTGTATGAACTTGATGTGACAAACCAAGTTTCTGAAACGATTTTCCCCTTTCTTCCATTTCAAACTAAGTTTCATTGCAAAGTTAGGCAAAACTTTGTTTACAATGTACCAACTGAAAATCAAGCAAGAGATTTATGCACCTCGCCACTCTTAATTTTCTAAACTGAACTATGGGTCACCTAATCATATATTTTCATTTGCTATCTGAAGATGAAATTTCTATTTTCATGCAGAAAATGACACCGGCCACTTACCATCCTACTCACAGCAGGACCCTTCCACCACCTGATCAAGGTAGTTAGGAGAACTTTTTCTACTTCTGAAGTAAAGCTTTGCTCTGTATTTATTTGATTGATAATCTATTTGAAAAATGTAGTTTCCTTTAATCATGTTTTTTGGAGGAGGATCCTTACTAGATGCATTAAACCTATTACTTCAATCTTATTTTTCTCTGTTTGCTACACACAAAAAGTTTTGCTTATATAAAAAAGTTAACAAACATGAAAAACATTCGTTGCAAGTTTTTTCTTTTTTTGACAGATGTACATCCCTCATTTTCTGTCACTTCACTGGTGTTTTATAACTGAGGGTTTGCTAACTGGTAAAATTTGTTCTGGCAGTGATAAGTACTGAAGCCAAAAATATCCTCCTGAGACATATCTATCAGCATGCTGAGGAGAAGGTTTGTATCTCTTTAAAGTTAAATCCAATATACAGTTAGGTCAGCACATGCTTGTGCACATACCTACTACCCTCGTACTCATCACCCCACAGGTATCTAATAGATGTCAACGATCTTTTGTCTTTTTCAGTTGAAACCAAAAAGAGCAGCATCTGATAACCTTTTACCGGAGCATGGATGCAAGCAACCTAGGGTTTCCAGCTGACACATGGCATTGACCATCTGTTACATGTGATTGTGAGCTAGCTACTTTCCCATAGATATATACCCTTTTTTTTCAGAGGAGTTTGGTGCTTGTTTGGAATTTTGAACTATTTTGCCAGGCTGTAGACTGGAGAGTTTTGTAAATATAAAGCCTGTTAATGCCCAACAAAATTTACAGTGAATGAAATAATGATGCTTTAGTTGTCTATTTTGTTGTGCCATCTTTATTGTGCTACGCAGCTAACAACTATTGTCCACATTAGTTAGGGAGATATTCGTGCTTTAATTCGGGATTTTCAAAATGCATCTCCGTCTTTTGGACTCGGGTATGCTTGTGCCATAATTTTCACTGTCTAAATTATTAGATAAATAAGGAATTATTCGCATTCCTAACCTTAAAAGCTTCATCATATTCCATTCATCATATATAAAAATGAATGTCTTCTCTATAATACAAATAAATGGTTATGAATAAGGTTTGATGACCTTGAAGCTGATATTAAGAAAAGAGAAGAGAACTGATACACACCTCATTTATTCTGTATCATTTATTTATACTTTAATATTCAGTTTGCAAGCTGGTTAATGTGACATTGAGTGCACTTTTTATATTCAGAAAAACAGGACTAGTCATCTATAAGTAATATTATCTAGAGATACACATAAGCCATAAGCATCAGGTGAGCAATGGAACTACTCAACTTCTGAATAAAGAAACTCAGCTACCTTTCTAATCAAAGTGCTTATCTTACCCTCATCATATATGTTTGGAAAAACGATTTAACTAAATTCTTATTTAATAAGTTTTTATTACGTTAGGACCTGTCAAGTTTGATCAGAGAATTTATTGGAAAAAAAATTAAAATAGTGTTCTTGTAAAAATTGAATATCTTTGGCCCCAGTTCTTTATGGAAAATATTATCCTATCTCTTTGAGTCTATTTAATAAGGATGAAGCAATATGCTCAAAGTAATAAATGAATGAAAATAATAATGATTGAAAAGTATCTTATGATTTCACCTCACACTAGTCTCGCTCAACCGTAATAAAAATAACAATTTGTGACGATTTTAATAAACTTAGAACCCAATTAAAAAATTTGTCAGAGATTAAAGATTCAATTACATTTTTTTAATTTATGAATCTCTACTTTTTAAAATAATCTAGAAGTCTACTAATTCGTTAAACCTAAATTAAATTTTGGAACGTATTACAAATACATTTTTGGACATAAATTTCTATAAATACTTCTCAAAAATGAACTTTTGGGACCTTACAAAATTCTCAAAAGTACCTTTCCAAAAATTAGTTCCTAAGAAGAACATTTTTATTAAAAACACAAAAACGTGGAGGAGTACGAAAACAAAAGAAAGTCTATGAGAATATATGACCAAGTTCTGTCTTCAACAAGCAAGAGGTGTCTATGGAAGAAGGTCTATGAATACTGTGTGCATAAACTGATAAAAATATTGATAACACTTCTTTATAAAATCAAGTCACTCTTATTCCTTAGTTCATGTTGTTAATTAATGTTTTCTCTTTCTTTAAATAAAATACTACCATTACATTTGGATGTTTTTATTGCAATAAATTAATAAAAACTAAAAATTTATATAAATTTTTAAAGTGAAGTAACCAAAATTAACTTTAAAAAAATTACATAAATTTAAAGCATTGAACTCTTTAATTTATATCTATTGATAATGTAGAAAATAAGGTTGGTGTTTAAAGTTTGAAGGTGAAATGGTTTGAAGTCAAAAAGGGTATGCAAAAAGAGACGCCACCACCATCGTCTCTGGTTTTGAAGATTTAATATTATAATTTGATATAAAATTATTTTATTAATTAATATAGTGAAATAAAAACCTTGAAGTCGGAATACTATATAAAAAAAGAAGACTTATTCGTTACTTCTTATAGTTTAATATTTCAGAATCCTTAAATTTCATATTTTTAAGGAAGAAAATAGTGAGATTATGATTTGAGAATTTTTATTTTATTTTATTTTATTGGTGAAATATATGCCTAGTTATATTGTATTTGACTTTAGGTTTTTTTTTTCCTCTTTAGTAAAACATAATTATGTTACATATATAATTGATACAAATTATATAACTAACCTAATTAAGTTTGCAAATTATTAGTAATTAAATAACATATTTTTTGAATCAATAAAACAAAAACGAAAATTATGGTGTTATTGTCACGCATTTTTCGTAAATCAAGACATCGATGGTCGATACCCCCAATTAACGCCAACTTTACCTGGCTTTTGAGCTTTGATTTCAATAATTTATGGATTTTTTCATCTGATATGCAGTATTTTTTTTAATCAAAAATAAATATAAATATTTCTTCTCATAAAAGTTTAAACTTTATGTGATACATTCGTATTATCATGTAAGTATAATATTTACAGTTAATTATGTAAGATTAAGTTAAGTATTTTATTATTTTCAAGATAATATTAGAATTGATTCTAAAGATAATAAGATATTAACCGTTGGTATCCTAAATCATTTGTTGTCAAATTAATAGTAGATCACTCAATATTTATACAAGAGTATAATAAAAAAATCATCTTGGAAAAAATAATCTTTTTATTTAAAAGATTGTGTTAAGAAACTTAACGTAAACTAAAAATATAATAAGATTATATTATATATATAAGAATAATTTTTTACCGAATTTATTTCCATTTTAATTAATTAAAGGTTGTAAAGTTTTCTTATTTATTATATATTATAATCATATACAGGTATGAAATTTTAACACCAGGTACTTTTCCTTTTCCTTTAAAGTACTTGTACTTTTCTTCTTCAAAAAATATTGAATAATTTTTAAGATACATTCAATACTTATGTGTCTCTTTTTCGTTCTATCAAACTACTAATGATGTGATCTTTTATTCATCGCTTTGTTGTAATTAGTTAATTTTATTGGTAATCATCTTTATCAATTCTGCAATTTGATTGAGAAAGGTTTGGTATTCTGTTTAGAATGTGTCAAGAAGAAGAGAAAAAATTTAAATAAAAAAGAAAAGTAATCATAAAAATGATTCCTCGTTCTATTATGAGTTCCTTCCATCCACAGATAACTCAATTATATTATGAGTTTCTTGAATCCATTAATGGCGTAACGAATTGTTTTTAACACAAATGAGTGTTTACCCTTCGTTCATGCGGTTGCTTTCGCAATTTTTTTTTTAATTTTAAAATACTTAAAATTGACTTTAATTACTCTTCAACTAAGTTTCTAAGTTTCCCATCTATTAATATAAAATAATAACGAATTAGAATTATAAATAGAAAATATTGTCACCGAATAGTAATATATAAATTATTATTAATTATCTATTGACTAAAAAATATTTTAACCATAAATAATAAAACTAAAAATTAATTAAATTTGATTTAAATATTAATTGGGTGACTATATTTTTTTTTTTTTTTACTTATAACCCTTTTGTTTTTTCAAATATGTTTGAATTCTCCATGGAAGCAAACCCATGTTTATCTTAAGATGGGAAGAATAATCATGATTAGATTGACAATTATAAAAAATAATTAACATATAAAAAAAAATTAGCATTCATCGTAATTTGACTAACTTTTTGACTAAACAAAGGGATACAAATAAGGTGGTTGGTTTGATGCTCACGCGCTCAAAGGCTTGTTAAATAAGGTTGTTCCGCGCGAGAATTGCGAAACGCAAAAGAATAATACGTTTCGGAAGAAAAGAATCTGGAAAAGAAGTTTCGAATAATACTTAAAAATTATTAATACAATATTAAAACTTCGTTCTTTTTTTTCTTATTCGATGTGTGTCACTTGAGGTATAATATAAAATATTTAGAAAACGTTTAAATATTATTTTGATTTTGTAAAAAAATTGTGTGATTAGTATACAATTTAAAATTCTAACCTAAGCTACAACTTAAAAATGAGTAATCTTGTGAATATTGTCGTCATGTTTTAGTTCATATTATATCATCATATTATAAAACAAGATATCATTTAAGTGGCATCCTCTATTTCTATATGGAATGATACAAAAATGAGATTTTTATTTTCTTTTTCTAGTTTTCTTTGGGTAATATCTATCTTTGAATTTTAGTTTATGAAAATTATTTTTTGGTTCAAAAGAGTTGGAATTCGATTTGGATTGAAACAACATGTGAGTTCCACGAAGATTAAGGAACATATGAGATAATGCTACAAATTTTTTTTACCAAATTTCATATTTTCCCATATAGAGAAGTTTTATAGTTTATTTGGTGGGAGAGATACACGTAGCTTTCCACATTTTAGATTTTTCACTGAGTTTTGGTTAGATTTTTTTATTCATTTATGTTATGGGAATGGTGGAGATGATTGTTACATGTTATAATGTTAACCAAATTAATAATTTTGAGATTAAATAATATATTATATTGAAATGAATGAGAAAATATGAAAAAAGAAAAGAATATAAAACTTTTTTAATTTTATTTGAAGGGCCTAAAATTATAAATATATAAATAAATTAAAAAATAGGAAATAATAACCCTCGTAGCTAAAGAATTTTCACCAAATTAAATCATAGTTTTTACAGTGATGCTTTAACATTTTTCAATAATAAAAAAATATGTGATGTGATTAAAATATATTCGTGTGTGTGTATATATATATATATATATATATATATATATATATATATATATATATATATATATATATATATATATATATATATATTATATTAATTGTAGTTGAGAAGCTGATAGCTAGGGAGGGGCGTGTTCCTGAGTGAGACGCGGGTGACGAAGTTGACTGTTGCCTGCTAGAATTGCTCCGAACACAGCCAGCCACTCACTTCCCTCGCCAAATCAAACTTCTCGTCTCTACTCGTTTTGACAGCCATTTCGATCTTACAAACCTTCCTTTTCACGCCACTTCTTCTTTTCTTCTCTTTCTTTTTATTCCTTCCTTTATCTTCCTAACACTTATTTACACATACCATCAAACCCCAAGCCATCTTCTTCCTCTTCTCTCTCAACAAACAAACAAACAAATACCATTTGCCTGTAACACAGTTTTCCTTTCCACATCTTCTCTCTTGTTCTGTTCTCTTGTGTTGTGCTGCACCCTTTTCTACTCTTTAAGCCTTTCTCTGCCTTTGAACCTCTTCACACTGTTCAAACTCACAAATACTGTAGCTTTGCTTTGCCAACAACATCATGGTCCACTATCACCGCTCCCATCAACCCAGAAAGACTAACGCCGACTCCAACAAAGATGAGGACTCACACACCATCATCACCCTGGATTGCTCAACGTCTTCTTACTACAACAAGAAAACCAGGCCCAAGCTCTTGTCTTTCCTCCTCCTCATCACCTTCCTCTCTTGCTGCTATGTTTTCGCACCCCTTTTCCTTCCCACCTCCTTCACTTTCTCCCTCTTGTGTAAGTGTAAGCCACCATCTAACTTATTCTCTCTCTCTCTCTTTTTTTTTTCTTTGTCTGTGTTGCTCTGTGTTGATCTTCTTTTCTTCTTTTCAGACTCTCCCGCCACTGAAAACGATGTGAACCCAGATGGGGTTGATGTAAATGATTCTACTTGCTCTTCTGTTTCTACTGGTGAGTAATATTGCTGTTCCCTTTCCTTCTAGCGAGTTATTCTTCTTTTTGTTTGCTTGTGTTGTTTGTTTTTTTACGTGGATTACCAAATATAATCATTGAAAATGGTTAGCCCCTTGGATTTTCCTTGGTTTAGTTTATGGATTACAATATTAGTAAATGGAGTTTGTGTGTTTTACTGAAAAAGTTCCTGTGGTTGATTGGTTTTGATCATTGGCTTTTTTTTCAGTAGTAAATTTTAGAAATTTATGCTTATTTTGTTGTTTTCATGTTATTTTCTTCTTGTAATGTTTTGTGCTCTTTTGGGAACGCAGGAACTATATGCTGTGATAGAAGTGGTTTTCGTTCTGATATCTGTGTGATGAAAGGTGATATAAGAACACACTCTGCTTCCTCTTCGATCTTCCTCTACAATCCAAGGAGCACCGATGATGTTTCTGTTGAAGAGGAACTCCAACACGAAAAGATCAAGCCGTATACTCGAAAATGGGAGACAAGCGTGATGGACACTATTGATGAATTAAACCTCGTCTCAAAGAGAGTGAATGATGTTGGTGGTTGTGATGTCCAACATGATGTTCCAGCAGTGTTCTTCTCTAATGGGGGCTACACTGGCAATGTTTATCATGAATTTAATGACGGAATCATACCCTTATACATTACGTCACAGCATTTCAAGAAGAAGGTTGTGTTTGTGATTCTTGAATATCACAATTGGTGGATCATGAAGTATGGGGACATTCTTTCTCGACTATCGGATTTTCCACCAATTGATTTTAAAGGAGACAATAGAACTCATTGCTTCCCAGAATCCATAGTTGGTCTCAGAATCCATGATGAGCTAACTGTGGATTCTGCATTGATGAGGGGTAACAAGAGCATCGTTGATTTTAGAAACGTTTTGGATCAAGCATATTGGCCTAGGATTAGGGGGCTAATTCAGAAGGAGGAAAGGAAAGCACAAGAGCAATCAAGAGAACAAGCCTCTTCTTCTTCTTCTTCTTCTTCATCATCATCATCGGAAACCTCTCAACAACAGTTTATTAAGCAACAAGTGCTAGAAAATCCAATGAAGAAACCGAAGTTGGTCATTCTCTCTAGAAGTGGGTCAAGAGCCATAACTAATGAGAATTTGCTGGTGAAGATGGCAAAGGAAATTGGGTTTATGGTGAAAGTTCTGAAACCAGACAGAACAACAGAATTGGCAAAGATTTATAGGGCCCTTAATGCAAGTGATGTCATGATTGGTGTTCATGGAGCAGCTATGACTCATTTTCTGTTCTTGAGACCTGGCTCTGTGTTTATTCAAGTGGTTCCTCTTGGAACCACATGGGCAGCAGAAACTTATTATGGGGAACCTGCAAGGAAGCTTGGCTTGAAATACATTGGCTATCAAATTCATCCTAGAGAGAGCACTTTGTATGAGAAATATGATAAAAACGATCCTATTCTAAGAGACCCTACAAGCATTAACAAAAAGGGGTGGGAATACACAAAGAAGATCTATCTTGACAGCCAAAATGTCATATTAGACCTCGGAAGATTCAGAAAAAGGTTACATCGAGCTTATGAGTACACACTCTCCAAATCAAAATTGAATCTTCAACACCGACCAATGTGATTGTCAATGGTTTCATTTGGTTTTCCATATTCATTCTTTAATGTAAAAAAAAATAAAATTTTCTTAAAGTCTTGGTCATCTTATGCATATCAAGGCAACCTGCAAAGTTCTTACTGCAATCTGTTGTTTATGTATAAAAAGCATATAGAAATGTATACTAGGTTGTGTAAGTAAAAATTATAACTTTTGATTCCCCATTTTTAAACATTGCTCTCAAACCCAATCATCCATCCAATGGTGGTTTCAAAAGCTCTAGGCCATCTGGGTTCCAAATAAATTTTCATCATATATAATTAAGTGCTATTAAGGGTTTACCGTAAATTATATAATCCATATTGAAAATGTTTTCAAGCATAGAAGGATTTTCTTCTGCAGAAATTTAAGTCTTCTTCATTCATAAGATGCTTCATTTTACAGTATCTGTTGATGAAGGTGTTTTCTTGGGTAGGCCTATTATGCATATTCTTTTTTTGTATTCAGAAGTGTTAGTTGGTGATGACCAAAAATACAGAAGATCTAGAGTGAGTGATTTGTTTTTGCCAAATCATCTCCATTTTCTAAAATTATTCCTTTAGAAAAAGGGCAAATGGGAATCCGAGAAAGCTCATAAACAGTGCAAAAAGTTGCCACCTTTTGATATGGAGTTAAAATCTGACCCTGCCGTGTACGGATGGAGCCTAAAATTGTGACCATAGACATAGTGATTTTGAAAATTCTAATCATCCTACACGTTCATGCAATGCTTCAAGGGTTAAAGAAGTGTGCATCATAGCTCTATGTTGTGCCAGTAACAGGCAACTAGGTTCTTGGAACAGTTGTGTATGGTGGCAACGTTATCCTCGAGTGTTGTGTACTTGCGTTTGTGCATGTGATGATTCTTCTGTTGCAGCCATTATTGGATCGCAGTATGGCAACTCCATTGCAGCATGTGACATGTTAAGCAGATTCAGTGGGGACCACTAACGGTAATAAACTACGAAGGGGAGGCACACAACATGTATTGTTTTTTTTTGCTCCACTAATACGTTACCATGTCATATCCACATATCCTTATCTCTTGTTATAAAAAAAATACACCATTTATTCAAACAAAACAACTATTATGTGGAATTAGATGTTTAACTGTGTCGTTTAGTCAGGTGCTTTGGAACAAATTAGTATTATATATTGAGGCAAAGATGAGGATTTTGATCACAATTGTAAAAAAATAATCATTAGCTCAATAAAGGAATCAATTTCATTACTTTTTTATTGTTTTTCAATATCTATTGGTTCAATTTATAAGATTTTTATATGAATTTAGACAAAACATTGGGGTTTTTTCAAAAGACATATTTATTATTAACTCTAAAATGTTATATTTAAATAGAATCTGGTTTAATTCTTGATTTTCAATCCAAATAAAAATCATATGGTTTAAGAAAAATAGATTTAAAAAATCTAAAAAAAATAATTTTAATAATTTTTCAATTTTTTGAATAAAAATTGGTCACGTATACTCACACTTGTTGCGATTTGGATTTTTCCAACCATCTAAACATAACCTATTCATAAAGGGATGAAGTTAATAACTAATTTCATGCAATAATTATAAAAAAACATTAAGAAGAAAAATTAAAGACTATTTCAAAGATATTTCAATTAAGCAACAAACAACCACTTCCTTTCAATTGTTCTTCCTCTTTCAAAAACCATCTACTTATAATCAAATCAACCTGGATATTGAAACTATTAAGTAAACTCTAACTCACCAACACTTGAGTCTCACTATCTTGATAAAAAAATTAGTCCCTATAAAATGAATAATTTTAACAAGTCAGTGACATGTAATTTTTTTTTAATTGTGGAATTATTGACTCAAAATGTGGGAATAGTTTTAGAAATCCTCTATCATAAGCCCTAGACACTTTTTATATGTTTTATTTTTGAAATTTCTACCATTTGTTAATCATTTGTAATAAATTGAGATTTTTTTTAAATGACGTGATAGGCATCACAATGGAACATGACATCCAAACAATGGAGGTGAAACCACGTTTAAACGAAATTGCAGAAACTATGAGAAAACTATGGAGGGGTATTTGGATTTTTCACCTGAGTTAAGGAGGTAGATGAGAAAACTATGAAAATGCAAAAAATAAACAACTCCTCTGAATTAATTAGCTAACCTATCAACCCATTGATTCTCTTTTAAAAATATGAGAAAGTCTAATAATCATATTAGCACAACTATTTAAGCAATGTTTCCAACTTCCTTTAAGGTACTAAGGTATAACATTAATATTAGAAAAAGTTTGTGTCATTAAAATTGAATCAAATTCCAAGCAAAAATGTTGTCAACCTTTTTTATATGCTTGCTCAATATCAAGTATAACAACCATCCCCACTGCAAAGTGCCCATTTTTGCAATGAAAGCACCTAAAAATTCACCTATTCCACCTGAATGTTAATTATCGATTCAAGAACACTGCATGGAGGAGTCTATTTTGTAACAAATTGAACTTGTTAGATTTATTTTTCATATTAAAATATCTCTGTTGTCCCTTATATTTAGTTTTCTCTTCTCTCAACTTCGTGCATTGTTTATATTTTGTTATGAAAGCTTAAGTTCAAAATATTTACTATTCACAACAATTTTGTGAACGATTTGAGGTTGCTTTGAATCTTGTAGAATTTATTTTCTAATGAATAAAATTTGTTGAATCTTAATAACTAATTAGGTATTGAAGAAGTTATTTGAGTAAACTTAAATAAGAATCTTAATAAAACACTTACATATCTCTTTCCCTGTCTTTTCTATGACATCCTTGGCCATGTAGTAACAACCATTGGAAAAATCATGTTGTCAAAGGTCCATTTTTGAATGTTTTATCTTCACGAGGGAAAATGACTCAACTTTATCCTATCATGTGGGCAGCTGGAATTGGGCTCCAAACTACGTACAAAAGTTCCCCACCACACAATGGTGTTTCAAAACTATTACCACTTACGTATAGAGTAAAGTATAGGCCACCACCACCTGTTGATAGATCAAAGGTGAAGCCTGAAGCATGGAGCTTCAAAAATTTTAATTAGATATTTGTAGTGTCTTGATTTTTTAATTACAAAATGCCCCTTTTGGAAAAGACAAATACTGTGGCCAATTTTTACACTGTTAACTTAATCCAAAAACCAAAACTGTCCCACCAAGTGGAGCTTGTCCTAAACTAAGTCAGCACAAGTCGAAGCACCACTGGCACTTATCTACAGCCACCGTTTTGAAGTCTTGGTGTCTGATTGAGGAGGAGTTCTAGCACTTGTCTCCTTGTCATCTTCAGACATCACAAAACTATTGTCTTAGTATATTGAATTAACAGCACCATGGATATATATCTGGCAGTTCTACAGGTTTAACTTACATGCAACTACTGGCTTTCCTCCAAGTGAAGATCTACGTGAGTTGTTTGGCAGTGGTGCTTGAATTCCTGTTAGAGATTGCCTCCTCTTTGTCTTCTCAACAACTGAAATTGGTGATTTTGGATGATTTGTGTGGCCAGTGCCCTTGATGGGTGATTTTACATGATTTCTATAGCCAGTGCCCCTGATGGGTGACTTGACCCCAACCATAGCTTGTTGGCTCCTGCATATTGTCACAGTTGACGAAGATTGAGTATAACTGTGCATCACCATCAAAACGAAGCTTACAACCCTATGATTAAGGTCAGTTACTTTCAAACGCATCTTCATAAACACTTTCAAAAAATAAAATGAGAAAAAACAGGAAATATGCTTCTTCCATAAGTTAAAACTTAAAATCAACTAAACACTTGACTTCTTATAGAAAACTTCTCATCATTCTATCCTAAAACTGAGGTATATAAGTTGATTTTAGTTTATAGTTCTATGTTCAATTCATCTTAGTTTTTTCCCCAGTAAGTAGTTAAAGAGCAGTTGATTCAAACAGGGCTACAAGTTAACAGTTAGAACACACCTCTTATCCGAGCCATTGATCAGTTTCCCAATTGTTCTCAAGGATCTTCTTATCTGGGACCCTTTGCCATTTGTGCTACCCATCACCTTAGCGCCATGAGCATCATTTCCATCCTGAACTGGTGGTTCAGGTGTTTGAGGAAGTTTAATAGGATGAACTTGCATCCCATCATTTACTTTTATCAATCTCTTTTGATAGGAAATGCTTGTAGGACTTCGAGGGGTTTTGGCGTGCAACTCTGACCTAGAATTGCCACTGCTGAACTGGCCATTTAGTTTTGACAAAGCCTCTGCATCTTGCATTGGGCGATATTTTTGCATAGATACTGGCTCATACTGTAGACCATCTTTCTTGATAGTTTTTGGACCTTCCAAACTTAATCTTCTGGAACGAGGTAACAAAGGTGGTGATTTGGCCCCACTTTTATCCTCACGATTCACAGATTTATTATCAGTCTTTACAGCACTGCAGTTCTCAATGCTAAGTCTTCGAGAGCGTACTGGAGTTTTCTCGGATGGGGTGTATGGCTCTTTAATTCTTTGGAACATTACTCTTTGAGCTTCCTTGTTTGCCAATGCAATCTTAAGGTTCTCAACCTAATATTCATATAAAATAGAGGAAAACTCAATCACTTTAACTTCATTTGAGTTTAGAACACACTGACTCTCAACACTTAAATCTTGAGAGCATGAATGGAAGTAACAAAATGTCTTGCCCTAAGTAGACATTCTAACCTGTTCTTTAAGTTGCATAACCTCGCTGCTTTCTTTGTTCAAACGAGCGGCCCCCAGTTCCACAGTGGAAACCCTCTGAGCAAACTTTAAAGTACTCACTGTTTCACCAAACGAATCTGCTTCCGGACTTACATGAGCAAACATCAAAGTTTTTGCATGTCCACCTAACGCAAAAATTCGCAAGAGAAAGCACATTACAAAAAACATTTAGTCATGTCATGTGGTAAAAAAAATAAAGTTCCCTAAAGCTTTTATTTGACATTATCATAGCCTACAATTGGAATTCTACAAGAGAGAAAGAGGTAGAATTGGAAGAGAGAATGAAAATGATAGAATATTAGCATGCACCTAAGGAGTCTTGCAAAAGAAGAGTGAGTTTGCTGTTCCTGTAAGGGATGTGAGAATTCTTTTGAGCCAGGGCTGTGATCACATCTCCCAAACAGGAAAGAGATTTGTTAATAAATTGTGCTTCCTTTAGTCTTTCCCCTGTAACTTCAGATTTGTCTACTCGTTCACTTCCAGCAAGGTCTACCAAGTGCAAGCAACTGCGAATAGAGCTCCCAGATGTATCTTTGCCATGAACATGCACAGTAAGTACACTGAGACATGTTGATCAGCCTTATCAGTGCCTAAAATAAACACGGATATTGTTATAGAAGAAAAACATATATTCACCTGTGGGAACGACTACTCCTGTTGTTCATTGCAGTCAAACTGACAGCACGATTAACCTCACCAAGTCTCATAAGGGTCATAACATCAGTTGTAGACTTCACTGGGCGCAATCTGGCATCTGGAAGGCTCAATCCATCATCATTGCAGCTACGGATTTCTAATTTGAGGTTTAGTTAAGGAGACAAATTACTTGAAAATATTAAGATCAGCAGATAAATAGAGCCTTCTCTTGCATATTTCTTCAAAATTTATGGAATAATGAATATAAAAAGGATATTTGTTGTCGGCTTTGTCCTCTGCAAGTAGATCTCTAACTTGTTCATTGTAAATCTCAACCATTTGAACATAAATTTCATAGTTTATGATGTCATTCCTTTCATTAGACATTTGAAACAGATCATTAAGAGCCAGATAATTAATTCCCAGATCCTTAGATGTTCCACCTGATGGACCACTCTGCAGCAAGAGAGAAATATTAGATTGAACATCCTGGCTTTTAGACTGCAAATATAATAAACAGTTATTGCTGATTCTTGCATTGGCCAATGACCAGGATAGTAGTGCAATATTAGTATATTTCCTATAAGAAAAACAATTTTCATCTAGATATTTCTTCTTTTAGAATCAATTTAAACAACACATCCATAATGCAACCAAAGCAGGGTGATATTCAGTATCTTACCATGGTGTGAGTCTTCCCAGATCCAGTTTGACCATAAGCAAAAATACAAACATTGTATCCATCCATCACAGATCTAATCAATGGTTGAGTATCCTTATAAACCTCATCTGGGTACAAAACAGTAAATTTCAACAAAGAGATGAAAAGAAAGAGATACAGGTACACACAGGTTCAAAATCAGTACTATTGGTTTGTGGAATTCTACCTTGGCCAGCTGTTGGACCAAACACCCTATTAAACTGGAAAAGTTTCCTTCCATCTTTCAGTGTTTTTGATGGATCTAAAATGAACAGAGAACCATCTTCCCCAAAGAAATCAACAATATTCCTTGATTCAGCCCGGAATGATGGTCTGATTCTGCAGTAAACACGAATATTACCTGCGTTCAAAATTAACTTATGGTCAAGAATACACAAAAAGAAAGTGACCTTATATTTAAACATAATCAAAACTAGAAGTATTTCAACCTTTCAAATCTTGTACCATATTGTATAGCTTCCTATTCTCTTCTACTACTCTGTGATATTCAACAGCTTTAGATGACATCTCCTGTATTTGACTTCCTGAATTCAGGAAGCAACATAACACCAGACTATTAAGAGAGTTTTCAGTGGCAAATGTCATTTTGTATAGACAGGTACAGAATAGAAATTCACCTCATAAAACACTGATATTTCTTTAACCTGATCATCATATTATAAATTTTTATTTTCTAGAGCCATCCCAGTAACAGAGAGATGAAGTTTAAAATCATTGGGATATGCATTGGTGGATGCTTGTCTCATTAACTTAAGCAACATGGCCTCCCCCTTTAATAGAGAGGAGATATGGCCCTTTAACGTAAGTAAAGAAAATAACTAAATCTTATTTTGCCAAAATGATGTTAAAAATAACTGGCGAAATTAATGGTTATTCATACCAATATCATTAAAAAATCCTTGAAACTGTGACTTCATCTCTTCAAACTCTTTCTTAATTTTCAACTTCAAAGCCTTGAGATCCTGAAAAAAAAAATTTACACGCCTCAACAAGTGCAGTATTGCAATCTGTTATATATCCTACCAAAGAATATATTCTTTTGTGTAACAGAATTATCTCAATACTACCAAAGTATTGTCTATAGCATATCTATTGCGCTGCATGTGATGTTTTATCTTCTTGTTTATTCTAGGAAGTAAATTAAGATTGAACTTTAGGTTCTACTTTGGAACAGAATATCAGAAGTAACCAGATTTATATGACCTGGCATAAAAAGGACAATTCTTCTCTTCATATTACCTTGAGGGAGGGAACAAGTTTATTCAATCAAGTATATCTATTGTACTGCATGTGATGTTTATCCTCCCTCTTGTTTATTCCAGAAAGTAAAGAAAAATAAATTAAATTGAACATAACCAACAGAGATGCAGTAGAATGCAATTGAAGCTTCGGTGAGACAAAACTGACCATACAAGGGTAGTGAGACACATATTACTTCTTGCGATAACATTCTCAGTTGTTTTAGCTGTTTGTTAAACTTTAATTTAGCCCTCCTACACTGAGCATAGTTCTAATTTCTAATTCAAATAACTTCATTGCATTGGTCAAAGTGAAAACTAATCACTCAAATACATACCAGAAGTTCTTTTTTCTGCATGTTTAAAAGATGCTCCTGGTTGCACTTGCACTTTCCGCGGCATGCTTGGCAGCGCTATATGAAATGCAAATTGGGTAAATGAGAATTAAAATTCGAGATGAATTATATCAACTTCATATCAATATTAATGATCTAAATGTGAAATTCATTTCTACTGAGTTTCTCTATGTTTTAACCATCATTAGTAACTATTCTAGTATGAAATATAGTGCAGAAAAAGAAAAGGTACCTTGGAATTGTCAGGAGCAGATAAAGCATCTGATTGTGTAGTTGCGGAATGAAGTGATAATGCCTCTACTTTTACAAAATTCTTTAGAAGCAATAGCAATTATGTTAGGTGTCAAGAGTCATAGCCAAAGCTGAGGCAAAGAAAATTATTGATAATAAACAATGAAACCATGTCCTTTTCAGAATCTTGCAAAGTTTCATAATAATCCAATGCTGGGATAGAAAGATAAATAGCATTATTCAGTTGTCCTTTCACATGACTTTAGGTTGGCTATAATAATGGCAGCTACAGATGGTAAGTTCTATGAGTCGGGATAAATTCATTCTGACCACAATATTGGCTCTTTGGCCAACGAAACTAAGTATGATTGTTTGCAACTATATTTATCTTAATCCCACATAATTTGCAGCAAGAATTATGGACACAATATGAATCATCAATAATCAGCATAGATTTGATCTACTCAAACTAACCTCATGGAATCTTGTAGGTAGCTGTTCCCCATTACAACATGTCATTATCTGATTAAATACCTTTATTGGATCCTGCAGTAAGTAAAAAGAAATTAGGTGGGAGAAAAAACACATAATGACTAATCAATATATTTCTTATTTCAGCATGTTAATTTAGAGAAAAATGCCAATAAGCACACCAACAAAGAAATTCAAAATATAAAATGTAATATACTTTTCAATTTTTTTATTCCTTAACTAGTGTTATTAAGACATTCGTTAACTGAATCCTACTTTTAATTAGACTAATTTGTTCATATGATTACTACTTACCGCTACCAGGTGTTCTTTACGGAGAGAAGCAATGATGTTTCCATCAATATTTTCTTTGGCATCAAACATACGGTCAACCAGTTGCTTGGCAAGTAATTCCACAATTTCTGCTGTGCATCCAATAAGTTAGTAGCAAGAAAATTACAATTATCCAAATGCACATAAGAATACAAAGACAGTTTATCAAAGTCTATATGAATAACCTAATTGATCACAAGCAATCAAAACAAAAAAATATAGTTTCTTTTGGTCATCAAGTAGAATAACATTTTCTTTTGTTTCTAAGAGCAAGAGACGAATGGTAACATTTTCAACTAAGGATTTACGTACTGTTACAATATGAACAATTGATTGTTCGGTGAAAATTTAGAAAGAGCATATTAAGAGTCGTCGCCATGCCTAACTGATTGTCCTCTTAAGTGATGGTAACTGGCAAACTCTATTTTGCTCTCAGATACAAATCAGATCATACACATATATTAACAAGATTAGGGATTAAACCTTCTCGTTTCGGAAAATTACTCTCGGCTGGAGGCATTTTTTCAATTGTGGCAGATAAATCCAAGTTCCTACAAGCATCAGAGGGGACTGAAGATGCAGCTCTTGAATGCATTCTCATAGGTAAAGGAGATTTTGTGTATTTGTTGTATCCATTCTGATTGTTCATCTGCTTCAACTCTTGAAATGATTTAAGTGCCAAAATGCAATCAACCACTTTGGCCGCCGATCCTATTTCTAGTGTTTCCTGAAAATAAATAACCAACATACTTGTTCATACACACTCATCCATATAATCAAACGCTTGAGAACTATGCAAATTTACTGATAAAAACACTATTCTTTCTCTTTCTAGATTACACCAATTGCACCAAGCGACACATATCAAAGCAAGCACTGCTGGTGAATTATTTGGATGTGCAAGTTGAAAACACGAAATCAATATACAACATACCCTTTCAAGATCAGAAGCTTCAAATGCCGGAAGCTTTAATTCTTCCATTGCAACCAGAAAGTTGCGTAAATTTACAAAATACTGGTAAGCGGGCAATGGCTGAGAATCCCAAGTAAGCGATTGTGAAGGCATTTGATTATCCACAACCACGACCTTAAAGAAAAATCATCAAAAAGTGGTATAAGCATCTGTGGGGAGAAGAAAAAGAGAGAATAAAAATGAAAAACTCAAACTACGCAATTTGAACCTGCCACCAATTGATCAGTCAATTTAATATATAATAAGTCTTTTTGTTTTCAATATACATTAAGAAAACATAAATCATATAAGGATTATAATGTAGTACTTTAGGCACTGCTCCTGGATGAATCTTGTTAATGGCATTGCAAAGAATCAGACCATTTCTCAAGCAAGAAAGGAGTTCTCTCTCTGTAGGCTGGTTTGATATACCAAGAGGACCCACTTGGCTTTCTAGCCACTGGGTTGCCATATAGCGTCTGCAAGCTGCACAATTTATTGTAACATTCTATCAGACAAACCAATAGCACAGTAAAAAAAGAAATTTTTTCTTCGTCAATAATCATCATCATCATCAAGCAAACATCTTGGAACTCAAAAACAAGCACAAAGTGAAGCCTTGGCTAATGAAAACGCAAACGGACCCGCTTCTTCAGCTTTTCTTGAAGCCATATTGAAATCACGAGTCTCATTTCTCGTACCATACTCCATGGTTGATAAAAAAGAAACCAAAAACCCGGTTCCTGCAAGGTTTTGAGAAATGAGAGTAAAACCAAAATGATTACACAAAACAAAGCACAACCCAAGATGGCCCTTTTGTTTGTTCCTGAAACCAAAACACATACATACCCAAGTTGAAGAGAACCCCAAAAAAATGACCTTATTTTCTGTAGGTCTTTTGCAAAGGACTCAAAAAGAAAGAAACCCAGAAAAGTGAGAAGAGTAGAGGAGTGGTTGTTTTCTGGAGTTAGAATGTGGTTTTTGCTTTGGTTCGGGATAGCTTTGAGCTCCGAACCTCAGCTACGGAATCATAACGTTACATTTGATTTTGAATTCAAATTGGTACACGCTTTTGGGTCCACTTAGCGATTACAGTCCGTCCGTTTTGCATACTGAGTCCACACATCTAACGGTGCATATTTTTCTCATTAGAATTTCTCGGAATCAAGGCAAAATTTGTGCATGTATATATATATACACATAAACGGAAATAAATTCTTACATATACATGTTTTCGGATTATATTGGTTAAATAAATAAATTATTTTCTAAATTCTTTCGATATTATAAAGTTTCTTATTATTAATTATATAATAATGGTAATAATTTACTCTCTTTTTTTGACATAGGTAATTATTTACTCTTATACCATATATCTTAGACATGTACCATTTTTTTTTACCATTTGGAGAGTAAAACTTTTATTTTCTTCGCTCTGTTACATAAACATTTTTACTAAATTCAAAGCAACAACAAAAAATGTGTTTCTCAACTGTTTCAAATTAATCATATTTTATTTATTCATTTATTTATATATAATTAAAAAAATTATTAATTATCTATTGATTTTAATTTTATAAAATAACTATTTGCTTTGTGTAATCAACAAACTAAAATATTAATATATTCTTAGCAAAATATTGGGTCAAACTTGTTCAGTTAATTTATATGATTACTTGTAGGATCAATTTTGAAACATTTGTTCTACCAATCCAAAATCAAGTTTATTGTTTACTAAATTATTTTTGCTATAATGAATTAAATTGACAACTCATACCATCAAAATTAATATTAAAATATTCAAATTATCATGTAAATAGTAATACTAATTCTTATGTGGGGATACCATGAGATTCACATGAAAAATGTGAAATCAAAATAGTTTATTATTTTTGTATTTATTTTCTAATTTTTATTTATTTTATATAAAAAATAAAAACACCTAGAAACGTACCATAGTTAAGAAGTATTTTAAAATGTTTTAGATTCAACTTCCAATGAAATAATATATTTAAATTTAGACTATTTAGAAAATATAATAATGCCTACAACCATACTTAAAGTTTATTTGTACTGGAAATACTTATTAAATTAAAATAATGTGTTTATCATTAAAACAAATATTATTTTTGAGTTAAAATTGCGTGTTTAAATGAGAGAAATTGATCAGTCAACAGTAAGATTTATAAATTAAAGTTAAAGATTTATATTATTAATATTAAGATTTGATTAACTTATGCTTAAATAAAGTGCTTAAATATTTTTAATATTGAGGTGTTTGAAAGAATTTTCAAATAAGTTTACTTTTTATCAAAGTAGTTGAGGAAATACTTAATTGTTTGAAACCAGTTCTGATTAAAAAATGTACAATATTTTTATTCTTAAACAATTTTTGTTTGGGAATTTCATTTAAGATTTTTAAGTTATTTTATTTATTTATGAAAAATATTAACTAAGTAATTCTTATTTTAAAATTAAACATTGTTATGTATTATCTATGATTCAACTAGTTTATTTTTAACGATTTTTTTTGTTTTTAAAATAAAAAATAATTAAATTTTAACTAACTTGTATTAATAAATATTATTATGCATAGTAAGTTTAAATAAAAAATATAAAATAGTGAGTAGTTTATAATTCCTTAAAGTTTATTTTATTTTAATAAAATTGGTTGTGAATTATCTAATGATAATGTGACATAATGAGATTGTGTTTTGCATTTTTTTTCAAGTGAAAAACAATTTATGTGAGTAATTCTCATTGGAATTATACTACTGATGAATTAAATATACACAAATTTCGATTTTAGTTTTTTTGTCTTCTTTTATTTTAGAGAATATTTTTCTTTTTAAGGAGTGAAAATTAAAAAAAATTAATATACATATAGTAAACTAAACGCTTTTTAAATAAAGAAGGTATTTTTTCAATTATAATCTAATTGAAGAAATTTTTTTATAGGATCACTTATTCAAATTTTAAAACTTCAAGAAAAAAATATTGCTTAAAAATAAAAAAAAATAATTATACTATATATATATATAATATTTAAAGATAATAAAATGTCTTTTTAATTAAAAATACGTATTAGTTTTAAAAAGGGAAAATTTGAACATCGAGCATAAATATTTTTTTCCACAACAAATTTTAGGTTTATTTAGATGTATTGATTCCTTATAAATAAATCAATTGAATTGTTTGGTAATAATATTTTGTTTAGAGTATGAGAAGCTATTGTCTCATAATTATAAAGTTGTTTTATGATATGAATCACAAGGGGTGATTTAGGATCTTTAAGGTTAGAACCTTGTAGAAAATTTAGTAATTTAGTGATAAGGTGGAAGGAAAGAATCACTCTTTCCAAGGAAGACAACACACAAAGGATGTGAAAGTCCTTTGATACAACAAAATATTCTTGAATCACTCAAGAACTTAGGAGAATCACTCTCACTAAGATAAAAGAGATAAACTCTAATATTTCTAAAAATAAACTCAACTTGTTATTTCGATAAAAATGGTTCAGACTTATAAAGAAGCTTTGCCATCGGAGTTACAAATATTCATTAAAGGAAAATAAATGCTAATAATGATTTATTAACTTAGGAATTGAAAACTACTTAATGATTGATTGTAACTGAAATTGTAGCTTCCAAAAGTCAATTAGTTATGCACCCTCTTGGTCTCCTAAAGACTGATAACTAAATTTTCAATTGGACCCTTATTACAACTTGCAATAAAACTAAACTAAAATCCATTAATTGATTAATCCAAAATACAATTTGGTCAACCAACAATACTTATTCAAGAGTTTCTTTTGTTTCCCTTGCTCTAGCCCTTATTATAGGTCATGTTCACATCATTCTCTTCCTCTTGAAAAGGATTTGTCCTCAAATCGGATTCGTCATCTACATTAAAAAGAGATAAGTCTGACAAATTAAATGTAGAACAAACATTATACTCACTTTTTATGGTTAAATAGCTCTGTTTCACTTCAAGTGTTTCGCTCTTCTTCTTTTTTTCTCTATTTTCTTGAAGAAAATTTTCTCTCATTCTCTTTTTATCCTCCTCTGCCATCAATTTGATGTTCAAACCTTTAAACCGGGACTCTAATACCAACTTATATGAATTATAAGGGGTAATTTAGGATCTTTAAGGTTAAAACATTGTAAGTAATTTAGGAATTAGAAAGAAGGTGGAAGGAAAGAATCACTCTTTCCAAGGAAGACAACAACAAAAGATGTGAAAGTCCTTTGATACAGCCAAATATTCTTGAATCACTCAAGAACTTAGGAGAATCACTCTCACTAAGATAAAAGATATAAACTCTAATATTTCTAAAAATAAACTCAACTTGTTATTTCTGATAAAAATGGTTCAGCTTATAAAAAAGCTTTGCCATCAGAGTTACAAATATTCATTAAAGGAAAATAAATGCTAATAATGATTTATTAACTTAGGAATTGAAAACTACTTAATGATTGATTGTAACTGAAATTGTAGCATCCAAAAGTCAATCAGTTATGCACTTTCTTGGTCTCCTAAAGACTGATAACTAAATTTTCAATTGGACACTTATTACAACTTGCAATAAAACTAAACTAAAATCCATTAATTGATTAATCCAAAATACAATTTGGTCAACCAACAATACTTGTTGAAGAGCTTTTTTGTTTCCCTTGCTCTAGTCCTTATTATAGGTCATGTTCACATCAGCATAAATACATATTAGTTTTAAAAAGGGAAAATTTGAACATCAGCATAAATATTTTTTTCCACAACAAATTTTAGGTTTATTTAGATGTATTGATTCCTTATAAATAAATCAATTGAATTGTTTGGTAATAATATTTTGTTTAGAGTATGAGAAGCTATTGTCTCATAATTATAAAGTTGTTTAATTAAGCTATTGTTTCGATATTATAAAGTTTCTTATTATATTATAATAATGGTAAGAATTTACCCTCTTTTTTGACATAGGTAATGATTTACTCTTATCATATATCTTGGAGATGTACCATTGTTTTTTGTTACCGGGAGTGAAACTTTTATTTTCTTCACTCTGTTAAATAAACATTTTTAATAAATTCAAAACAACAACAAAAAATGTGTTTCTCAACTATTTCAAATTAATCTTACTTTATTTATTAATTTATTTATATATAATTAAAAAAGTTGTTAATTATCTATTGATTTTAATTTTATAAAATAACTATTTGCTTTGTGTGATCAACAAACTAAAATATTAATATTCTTAGAAAAATATCGGGTCAAACTTGTTCAGTTAATTTATATGATTACTTGTAGGAGCAATTTTGAAACATTTGTTCTACCAATCCAAAATCAAGTTTATTATTTAGTAAATTATTCTAAAATAAGATCTTAATATAGAAATATAAGAAAGAAATAAATATAATTGATAATAAGATTATTTTTATTTAAGCTTTTAGTTTGAAAAAAAAAGTGTAGAGTTAAAAGTGAGAAATGTAAAAAAAAAAATAGTAGAAAGTAATAATTTTTCTTGTTTAATAATAAAAAAATATAATATTTTATTATAATGGACATGTTTATTTTTTTCTATAATGAAAAATGAAAGAAAAATGTTATTTTATAAAATTATACTTATTATTTATTTTTTATGTTTATAATTTTAATATATATATATATATATATATATATATTATTCTAAAAATAAAATAAATAATTGTATATATTTTTATTAATTTAATTTCAAATAATTAAAAAAATATAAAAAAATATTTTATAATTATATATCAAAGTATATATTGTTAAATATATATATATATAATTTAAATATATTATTTAAAAATTTATTTTATTAATAAAATACTACTAAAAAAGTTATGCAATTTTTCTTGTAAATTATTTTTTATATTTATAAGAATTTTATTTCTTATATTTTTATAAAAAATTTACTAAAATATTTTTATAAAATATGAGAATTTCTAGTAATAATAAATTAACTAATAATTATATGGATAATTTAGTAATTAAATAAATATTTAATTTTGATTTAATTATTTATTATTTTTAAAATGGACCATTTCCTTTATTTTCATATCACTTTTCCTTAAGCCAATAAAAATATTTTCTACTTTATTTTATCGCTATTTTTTTCCATTTCTTTCCCTTTTTTTCATTTTCTTTTCTTTAACCCTAAATTTGTAATTCAAAAAATAAGTTATAAAAATTTAATTAATATAAATTATAATAAAGATTAATAAAAAATAATAAAGTTAATGAATAATTAATAATGATTTCTCATTAGATGTTTAAAGATTATATTATACATAATAATATACATGAATCAGAGTCACCTAATATTAACCTTGATCCATAACATGAATCATAATCACATAATACTAATATTGATCCATGAGAATTTGTTCTTTAATCTCTTTGTCTGTCAGTGTTTGTTTGCACTTCATAGTTCCCTTTCTTTTAGAAATGTTGATATTATAGTTCCCTTTCTTTCAGAAATGTTGATATTCATACTGTCAACTATAAGTGCTTAAGATTATTGTAAAAGCTGATAAAGACACGAACAAACTTTATTCCCGAGGTATGTATAATTATTGCCCTTAAGGACTTATCCGCGATGTATTGCGCAAGTATCCAAGATACAACAGAAACTTATCAGAATTTTCGATGATCTCAGAAACTAGCAAGAAACTCTTAAAAGAGTAAATAAACTCAGGATAATAGTAAAACAGGAAGAAATAAAAGAATATGAGAGAGGTGTGTCGGGAAGAGTGTGAAATGGTTTCTATTTAGACGTAGATTGACCCCAAAACTTTAATTACCTATTTTTTCTCTAACATTATAAGTTTTGTAATACCCCTTATTTTACATCAAAATTTTTGTAAACAAATCTTTTAGATTTTTATATCACAATTATTTTGAAATATAAGAATAAAAGAACTATCATTTGTTCTATTTTATTTTATTTTTATATTTCTTTCCTCTAATACAAGTCTTCACAGACTCATGTTGATGTTATTTTTCTCAAAGATAGACTACAAAATTTTTGTAGACGCTGGATTTTATATATCAACATACCATTATTTATCTTATATAATACTAAAATTTTTGTATGATTTTGATAATGTTGTTTATATAATAAATTGTCATAAAACTACAATATTAAATAAATAACTTATTTTTTTATCAATTATTAGAAGGGTATGACAAATAATATGCATTTCCATAATTCATTAAATCTGATTTTGAAATATTTAAATAACATAAATTTATTCCTCAAAATATTGAAATATATAATTTACTCTAATCCAGTCTCTTCTCACACAAGAAAAACTACATATTTCTAATAAATTTACAAAAATATTACGTTAACAAGATATATTAATATTCCTATAACATTATGGTATGACATTTCAAGACCACAGATATTTTTTCATTTTTCTCTCCAGATTTATAAAGACTTTATTTAAGGATGTTGCAAACATTATAGTGTATAATAGATAAGATTTATCTATATAAAACCTTTAAAGTATCCTTGTTATGTCAATATTAACTTAATTACTTAGATTCAAGACCATATACCAATAAAAGTACTATACAAATTTTTTTATTTAAATTTAAATTATAATACAAATAAATTTTTATCTTAAAAGATCTTTCATCTTAAATTCTTTCGAGTTAATTTTTGTTAATTGTTTTAGAAGTTTTAATAATACTCATATTATCTACATAACCAATAACTATGACAATTGTTTTTATCATTTCATATAAATACCAAGACAAAATGTGCTGATTTTTATCCCCCATCTTTTAAAACAAAATAATCAAACAATTTATGTTATATTTTAATACTTAGTTTCTTTTAATTCATAATGGACTTATTTAACTTAATTGAATAATCCTTTTTAGAATTTGTATTATTCAACAAATTAAATCTTTTAAAGGTTTCATATAAACATCATTTTAAGATAGTGATACAAATAGGATGTAACAATATCTATTTTTAGATATAAAGATGTGTAATTAGACTAATTAAATATATAAAAATTTTCCATCAATTATAGGTAATTTAAATTTAAATATTATATGGTGAGAAGTTCTTTAATAATCAATTTTCTATATCTCTTAATCTCATCACTTTTATTTCACTTTGCACATTATCTTTTATAACCAATTGGTTTAACACTTTGATTGTATATTTTCATTTCATTTATACTTTTTTTATCCTTAACATTATTTATAATATTTATTACATGCAAAATATTTCATCAATATTGATTTCAATATCATCTCATAGTATTTCATTCACCACATTATCAATTGAAATGAAATTTTTAAATTTTGTGATAATTTTAGGTACTAGAGTTTTTCTCAAACTCAGGGGTAGACCTCCAAAGTTTTGTTACATTAATATTTGATATTTTTGTTTCCCATTATTATTAAAGTTTTGTAACTTTCATTAACATTTATGATTTTGGTATTTCAAACTTAGTAATTATTAAATATACATAATTATATATTTACAAATTTGACTTCTCACCTTTCATATTTTTTTATATTTATTTATTATTTATTAAAAAAAATTATTTGGTTCCCTCAAAATGAATCGTCAAAATCTATTACTACTCAAACTAATATATTAATTATATTAGATCAATTTTTTGGGATTTCAATCATCACTTATATTACCTTTTAACTTCTTTTCTTTATTCAAGGACTTGTATTGTCTTTTAGCTTCTTTTCTTTATTCAATTGTTCTTACTTTTGGAATTTATGAGTCATCGCACTTATGTTATTTTGAGACTCTTGAATAGTTAAGTGAAACATCAAGTCTAATTAGTGTATTAACAATATGACTTAATTATTATATATTTTTTTAAAAAGTATATTTGATAATTGATTGATTAAAGTTTGTAAAAGAATTATCTTTCTGATATTTATCTAATTCACATTCTTTTGTAAAGATAAATATGGAATAATGATAATTCATTCTTACTAATATCTTTTTTCAATTATTTATTTTTCTCTTAATGTTGGAAAAAATTATTCATCAAATTGACAATTAAAAATTGAGTCATATATATGAACCTTTAGTCAATAATTCAAAATACTTTTTATTAATATATCCAATATATATTTTTTATTTTATTTGAGAACAATTGAAATGCATTTTAGGTGTAATTAGAATATATATATATATATATATATATATATATATATATATATATATATATATATATATATATATATATACACACTTAACAAATTCTTAAATGAAAAAAGATTGGTTGTTGACCCAAAATAAATTGTAAAAGGGGAGTATTATGAGATAACTTCTTACTTGATGCAAATCCATATTACAAACATGTATAATTGCATAACTTTAATTAGTGGTTAAATATTTCAATCTCATTACTAATGATTTAACACTTAACTTAAAATATTTTATATGATTTTACAAGTTAATTTTAATTTTGAATGTAAGTTCAAAGAGATTATGTCAATTTGGATTGATACACAATATTTAATATGAGATGTAATTTCACTATCATTAACTAGAATTTTTTTAAAATTTAGAAATAAACTCTATTCAAATTAATTAAATTAACAATTTCACAAATATATAATTATGAATGGATAAAATAAATATCGATTATCTAATTGATGTACCAATTAAAATCATAAATATATAAATGGTCCACAAATATCCCTCTATATCAATTTAAAAATATATTGAATTTATTTCTTAATTTTAACATTTGATCATGATATTATCATCAATTTTCTTTATAAATATGTACTACCAAAGAATCTTTAGATTTTAAATGGAGTGTTTAAATAAATTTATAGTTAATTTTTCATCATAATAAACTTAATATTCGTTTTATTCATACAATAACATATATTTTGTACTAATACATATGTAATACAAATCATAAAAATCACGTAACTTAAATATAATTTGTCATTATATTATTTCAATATGTATTAATTGATTTAAAAACATATTTTCATTATATATAAAAGAAATATATACAAGTGAGACATAGTCTTTTCAATAACTTTAAAAAAATTTAATTGAATTCATAAAAATTAGAAAAATATATATTTTTTAAAATTAATTTGGTGCCTAATTTAAATTAATCATAATATTTGTGATTAATTACAAACTTAATATATGTCATGTACCATGAAATAATATATTTAAAATTTAATAATTTTTTTAAGAATTATATATTAATTATTATAATATTAGTAAGATATATTTTTTATGATCGAAGTTTTAATCATTGTAATAAAATACATTTAGAAACATTGAATATATATATATATATATATATATATATATATATATATATTTTTTTTTTAAAATATATCATCTTTTTATGATATTTTTATTCTAATAAGAAATTTTAGTACAATACATAATAAATCTTAATATACAAACACATATTTATCTGATATAAAATAATATGAATTAAAATATTAATAATAATAATTTTTAAATATAAAATATATTCCAATAATAATAAATAATTTATAAAATAAATATTTTTTATCATCCAATTAAATATTAAAAGATACCTTAATAAGAATTATTATTTTATAAATCATGATAAATATAACTCACGTAAATAATAAAAAATTGAGATAAAAATAAAATAATATATTATAAAAAATATTTTATTAAAAAACAAGTTACACTGATAAATACTAAAAATAAGAGACAATAAAATAAATATAATTTAAATACATTAATAATATAATTAATGTAAAATAGACAAAAAAATAAATTGAAAATTAATTAATATATTTAATTATCATATTTAAATTTGATTATTTATTATATCATGAATAAATTTAAAGTATATTGAATTGAAATAATTTTAAATAAATGATTGAATAATATATAAGATTATTTTAAGCATAACTATATGAAATACTATCGTTTAATGAAAATAAATATTTTTTAATATTCTTATTGAGACGATCAAATTTTTCATTTGACCAAAATATTAATATACCATAAATTTTAATACAATTAATAATTATATGAATACAATAAAAATTATGGTACACATGAACAGAATTCATATATATATATATAATTAAAATTATAATTACCTTTTTAATAAATAATTTTTTTCCTTTTAATAAATAAAAGAATGAATAATCTTTATCATGATGATAATAATATATATTCATTTTTTTATTCTTTTTCTTTTTACATTATTTTATAACAAATGACGATGTATTCTAAAAAAATTACTTTATCATTATGGGTATGAGAATAATAATTAACACAAATACAACTATATTCAACGTGACGAATTTAATAATGACAATAATTATTAAATTATTACATACATTTATTATTTTATTTATCAAATTTAAATGCAATAAAATTTGATATATTCATAATTATTATATAAAACTAAAATATTAAATTATAATAACTCTAAAATATGTTAAAACAAATATAAAAATAGAAACATAATTATTTAATTCAATGTTTTATAATCTTCCAATCGATAATATGTTGTGAAATAAAAAATTACAAATTTCAAAATCTTATAAATAATAAAGATTAATATAAAATTTAATAAAATCAATAAATCAGGTGGATGCTTTGTTGCCTCAAAACATCATTATTATAGGTAATGTTCTTCATCTTTAGTTGTAACTTCGTAGTTGTGGTAGGTTCGATACTTATTAATTACCATAAAAAATTACGTATCTATGTGGTTTAGTGCAGCATTACAGTGAGATTTGATGTTATTGAATTTCAATTTTCAACCCACTATCTACTAAATACTAATATATTAAAATGATTTTTTTTAAAGAATATATTGACACATTAAAATTGAATTTCAAATTTAATTTGTTTTAATAGTGGCTGTAAAAAATAAAAGAGAGAGAAAGAAAAAACAATTTTCAAGTCATAAACACTAGATTAAATGATTTGATGTTTATTTTCTTTCTTCTTGACTAAAACTTTGCAAGAAAATTAGTCTTTTATTATTATTTTTATATACTTTTTCTTAAAATTAGGCTTATAGATGGAGTTAGATTCAAGGATTTTGGTTATACAATTTCTACTAATGCAATTCAAGTAATTAAAATTAATCATTTGAGACTAACTTTAAATGTTATTTAGCATGTAATTTCGAATAAATATTTAAGTCTTATAAGAGCATTAAAATTGTTAATTGACGTAATTAATTTTTTTAAAAGTAGTTAATTCATATCTAAAAATAAATAAATTACTTTTATAATTTTTCACAAATAATCACTTATATTAGAATTATAAATTTTAATTTACGTACATAAATAATTTATACACCCTAACCTAAACCTCGTTATATCCATTAAAGTTTAATCCACAACCTCAAAACTCATTATATACAGTGAAATATTATTTAAAATATTTTTTAATAACTATTAACATATATTAAATTAATAAAATTATATTTAAGATATTTAAAAAATATTAAAATTTATAAAATAAATAAATTTGCTCATTTATTAAAATCGAAATATTACATTTCAATTAGATAAATGATTTTCTTATTTCAAGAATTAAAGTCTTATTTGTTTTATTCTCATCATTCATTCCATTCTTTATATCTTAATGAATAAGATGAATTATTATTATTATTATTATTATTATTATTATTATTATTATTATTATTATTATTATTATTAATAACTGAAAAAATGAACTGTATTTATTTTACTCTCATCATTTATTTTATTTTTTATAAGATGAATTATTATTATTATTGACTGAAAAATAAATTGTAGTTTATTTTTTAAAATAAGTAACATACACTAAAAATATTTTTTTCCAAATTAACCTTCAATTACTTGCTTAATTAATAATTTAAAATTTGGAGAAATTGAATTTTTACAAAATATATATTCAGAATTTAATATGCAAGCTTGATGTCAGAGAAAACAAAAAGTATATTTTATATAATTTTTTGAGTATAACTTTTATTTATTTAATTTTAAAAACTCTAGTATACTTCTTTTTATGTCTGTTTCCTTCTTTCTTGTATGCCATTTTCAAAAATCCCCTCTTTCACTTCACATTGTAACATTACTTTCAACAACCCTAGTTACAGATACTCCTCCACTATTTATTTTTGTCCTTTCTTGCATTCGTAGAAGGAAAATGATACTTTGACAACCCAAATCCATACAACTCCTGTATACAACTCTCTTTTAATATTATAATAATAGTTTTAATTTATTTTTATTTTTATTAAATCATTCAATAATTTATTATATTAATAAAAATGAGTTGTTTGAAGGATGGTATAATTTATGGTTGTCAATCCTTCTTAGAAAACACAAAGTTGTGTTAAAACTTATAATTAAAAACAAACCTAGAACTCTCCAAAGCCTCAACATAGAATGTGATATCTCATCTTGTATAACAAAACTTGGGTATTACGTCGGTGCATTCATTATGTGATTTATTTTGCTCAACTACATAAACGCTAAACATCACACTATTAGGTGTAATATGAACTTCAATTTCACCACATGATCGATTGTTTTTAATTGGACCTGAGTTTCTTATCATAATTGTTTCCTAGTAAAACAATATTATTTTATTATGATATCAATTAGTTACTTAAAATTAGAGAAAATGCTAAATTGTTTACCATTGGATAAAAGTTATTTATATAAATAATTTTATTTAATTTTAAATAATTTAAGTGAGATATGTAAAAAATAATAATATTTTTTATAATTTTTTAAGTAATTTTTTTAAATACTCTTAATATTAAAGCTATATAGTACATAGTATTTTACCTATTATTATATTATATCCTCACTAGTACATAATGAACTTTTTACATCACCCAAATAATTTCGAATTAGAAAATAACTGATTTAAAACAATGCGGTGACAATTTATAAATAATGGACTCGACTTTTACATCGGACCTAGAAGGGACCGACATAAAAGTCGTTTTTACATTGGATGTATAGTGGTCTAATGTAAAAAGCGAGTTTTATGTCGATCCCTTCGAGGTCTGACGTAAAAGTTGCGTTGCGCGGTGACAATTTTGTAAATAGTGGGTGTGAATTTTACGTTGGACCTAGAACGGACTGACGTAAAACTTGCTTTTTACGTTAGTCCTTTCTAGGTCCGACGTAAAACTCACGTTTTATTCTTTCTAGCGCCACTTCTTCATCTTACATAACAAGGATTTTTGAGGACCACGACGACAGCAACGATGACCAACTCCTCTCAAGTGAGTGACAAAAATACTTTCATTATGTCCCATTTGTGGTGGTGAATATTTCTCTTCGATTAAATTTGAGTTTTACAATATTTTTTTGTATATTTGAGGTTAGTGTTTTATGTGTTTCATCTCCTCTTTTATGTTGAAATTGAATGCTTTAACTGGATTGTTATTGATATTGAACTATTGTAGTTAGTGTTCTATACGTTTCAATCCTACTTTTTTTGTTGTTGTTGTAATTTGTATATTGGGAGTTTAAGTTGTTGTTGTTGTTTTGTGTATTAGGGTTTTATGATGAAAAGAAAACGAAAAATGTTCGAAGCAAGATGATTTTTGACTCGGATGTCGAATTTAGACGCATAACATATCAAAACGAAGAGAAAAAAGAGAAGAAGAGAAGACAAATTTCAAAGGGGATTTGTCCTAACAGTTTTCCCAAAATATGCTCCTAAGCACATGTAATACACAAAAGTTTATGCGGGTATAACCAGAGGTAATTGCTTTCAACATTTGTTAAGTTTATTTACCTTTGTCTCTATTGCATGTTAACTGGAGTCAAATTAATGTTTCAGGTATTTCAAGATTTATCCATCTCCACTATCAGAACATGATATTACACATATTAGAGAACAAAGAATAAGATTTTTTGTTCAATACTTCTATTTTATTTTGTATTGTATGTTATTGTTTGTTTTGTATTGTATGCTTGTATTGTTTGTATCTTTTGTATTATATGATATCTAGACTAGCTGCAAAAAAAAAAAAAAAACATTTATGTCGGACTAGAGGCATACCCAACGTAAATTTACGTTGGTTACCTTCAGGGTCCGACATAAATTTTCGTCGGTTACCCCCAGGGTCCGACATAAATTTATGTCAATTACCCCCAGGATCCGACGTAAATTTATGTTGGTTGCCTCTAGGGTCCAACATAAATTTACATCAGTTGCCCCCAAAGTCCGACATATATTTATGTCTGTTATCCCTAGGGTCTGACGTAAATTTACGTCGGTTACCTCAGATTCGACGTAAATTTATATTTCTCATATTAATGTCAAACTTGATTCTGACATAAAAAATCCAAAATAATAGACGTAAAAACCCAATTTTATACTAGTGTCTTATTCCTAATATTTATCACAATTATTATTGGTATTTATTTTTTATAAAAGTCACCATTCATGTCTTTGTTATGTTTGCAAGAAAAACACGTAACAAACATAATATAAGAGGAAATGAGTTAGTATTCCGACCAAGACGTCACACAATATGATTAACTAAACATTCTCACATGCTTAATGAGTGAGTACCGAATCTCACAGCACAAACATATTTTTAATCTTTATTGAAAAATTTAAATATTGATGTCAACCATCATTTTATAACGACATTATTTTTTGATGGAGATTCGAAACGCACATCTTTCACCTTTCCATCAGAAAAACAATAGTAACATTAAAAGATGTTATTGCTCAATTTGGTCTTCCAACTGATTAAGAGTATGTTACTGGTCCTAACATTGGTGATTTAGTCTCTTTTTGTGAACCTTTATTATAGTAAATTCTATCGAAAGGAGTGACAAAAGGAAATTTAATTAAATTTTCTTGGTTAAATGCAACATTCTAACAACTTTTCCATGACACAGACGACAATGTTATTGCTCAATATGTTAATGCGCATATTTTATGCGTTATACGAAGTTTATTGATGTTAGATACATCAGCTTTTAGAGTTCACTTGATGTATACTTTACTTTTAGAATACCTAACTGTTGTGTCTTGATAAGAGTATTTCGGTCGTAATGGCTAAATTAATGCAATATAGCTAACCTGTATCGAATCTCACAAGGACACAATTATAGGAACGTACTCATTACCATATATAATTATCTCTAAAACAGTAAATAAAGTATGAATGAAAGAGTGAAAGAGAAATAAATTGATGCATAATTTAAATAACTAAAATTTATAAAATTAAATAAAGTGCTTTTAATTAAAATTACAAGAATCAAGAATTACTTTAAAATAAAATAGTGCAAGTAATTAAATTTGAAAAGAAAAAAGTGTTGCGTAGTAATAAATAGTAAATTAATGAAAATAGAATTTAAATAAAACAATGAAAATAATTGATTTCCTGATTTAAATACAATGTCACTTATCCTAAGTTACGAAATTAAATTGTTTTAACCCTTATTCCAACCCGAAATTAACTAACTAAGTAAAGATTAACCCAAATTATCCTTATATAATTAAGCATTGCATACATCACATAATCTCATCTCTAACACAGAATTACGCAAACTGTGATATTGGTTTCAATTTATTAAGCATAAACAGATTATAATTCAACATTGAGATTAGGAGATTAAGAGTTAAAAGAACAAACGAAATAGAAGAACAAAACCTTAAATATCTACTGCATTCTCTTCAGAAAATCAATATAAAGATTTAGCTATCCATGGAAAATCGAAAATGCAAAAGAAGAGATATAATTAAAATAAAAACAAGAATTTAAAATAATGACAGAAGAGTAAACAAACTTGAATACAAAATGTAGAAGACGAAACTGACGTTCCTAGGATGCAGCTGCTTCTTTGTGGCTCCTTCCTCTTTAACCCTACGTGATCAATATATAACCCTAGTCTGCCTCCAAATTTTTTCCCAACTGGCCCATAAAACATATAAAAAACGATTAAGATAAAAACCTTAATCCTAATGGACAACTGACATGATATCTGACCCAATCTTCCAAATCCAAAATTGCTTTAAACTGTCCTGAAAATAATAATGAGCAAAAATTAGATCAAATAGATTCAAATTAATTAAAATCTGAATTATTGACCCAATCAAATCAATTAATAAAAATTCACTAATAACAGACAGTTAAGCCCAAAATACTAATTAAAATAAGTACAGAAAGATAAAAAAAATATGAGAATATAATGACTCATCATGTCTCACTATATTTAGGGATCTGCTGTGCTTGCTTGTTTTTATTGAACTTTAGACCATAAAGTTGACCCTAACTAAGAAAATATTGGAGGTTGTATGATACTTCTTCAATATTGGGCATGCGACCATATTACATGTCTTTGTCCACCTATTCTAAATTTAACTTATAAAAATGTATAGGATTTAGTTTTTTCCTAGAAAAAGGTATAATGTTTCATTTGTATTTGATCTTAGCATTTTTTATCGTAAAATAACAAAATTATTTTTTATCTTAGGTGGTCTCGACTTGATGAAAGGTTAAATACCCTTACATATGTCATACATGTAGTATGATACATGTTGGATAAGCTAGAACCAAAGGAGGTATTACAACAATAAAATTAGTATTCTTGCATACATATTTTTATTTTAGATAATATATTTTTACTTCAATTTTAAGTTTATATGAAATTTTTATCATAAAAGTGTCATACAACAATTAATAAATGCTAAAGTTTCTCCTATTTCGCGTTTATAGTACCCCTTATTTGTTTCACAACTATTGAATTTTATTAGGTCGATTAAGTCGTGAGATAGTTTGATCTATGTTAAAATATTCCTCATGATCCAATAATTCTAGATGAACTTCAAAGAATAGATATGAGGAGTAAAAGAGACCCATTTTGGCCACAATATCATTAATAATGGATTGTGTTATGGAATAACTAACATAATCAACTAATTAGAGGTCAAATATACCTTATATACAATAATATTTTTAATGTACTATATGACATATTTTCATTAAACAAATACAAAATATAAATGATGAAATAAGTATAATATATTATTTTTTTCATTTTGTTATATTTTTCCCAAAGTTATTATTTTAATATATTTTTTCATTATTATGATATACTAGAGGACAAACAACAACAAACGTCTCAACCACCTTATTTACATGTTAGTCCATCTACTTACAATATATCTAATTTCAATCAAGTAACCTGATCCATTTGGTTATTTGCAAGCTGATTTGTCAACTTATCAACTTGATTCATCTATTTTTCAGCTAATTCCATTTTATGGTTAGGTTGATAATCTTTAAAATTTATTTGTGGAAAGTAATTTTGGAGTTCATGTCACTTATGTGATGCCTTCTACATAAATATTTTTGCAACCTCTTTTATGATTTCACTTTCAACATACCATGCAAGTAGATCTATTATTATCGTCCAGTAATGTCTATACCTTTGAATCCAACTCAAAAAGAGAAATATGATGATACTAATATAAAAACATAATAAAGACATATCCTTAATAAAATGAAAAACTTAAACAAAATAAGAGAGAATCACGATGTGAAATAAATTTTCAGTACTAAATTTTAAAACTTATATCTGTAGTTCGTTATTTTAAAATATATCATATTTTTATTAATATAATATATATCATTTTATTAATTAATCTTATGTATTTTTAATTTTTTACTTATAAATTTAATAATTAAAAAAATATAATGACTTTTAGAGTTTTATTTAATAGCACAATTTTGAGTTAAAAAAAATAAGATACAAAGAGTCATGCTATTGAACTCCACTTTCATATTAAAAAAAAATTATAATAAAATTGTTTTATATAGTATGACTTTCTTTAAAAAAAAATTTAAAAACCAAAATAATGTGAAGTAGTACGATTTTATTTTATAACAAAATTTATTACCTAAGACTTATCTATTATTTATAATTTTTAAGAAAATTTATACAACCATAATTTTCACACCAAATTACACCAGATTAATAAATAAACCCGTGTTGAAGTATCTTAGTGTTCAACCAATAGTTTCGCGGATTTATTTATTTTTTCTTTAAATGCTGATACATAAATAAATAGCCATTATAAAGTTTCTTATAACTGAACCTATTTCCTAATAACATTTGTTTGAAATCATGATCTATCCGTAAAATAATAATTAACTTAGATTCAACAGGTGAATTAAAAAAATAATTAAATTAACATAGCATATATTTGTTACCTCTTGGTGACCACACTAATAAAATATATTAGACGACTCTCTTTTACTTCATTTTTACTATTTTTTTAAAACACACTTGTAATTACTTATAAATATAAGATATAAGGGCAGTTCGGTTCAATTTAACGTAAGTTTGTATAAAGTAAACAATTTAAAAAATAATTACTCTTTAAACGGGTCGTAATCAGTTATTTATTCTCCTTTTCCGGGTCGGGTTTGGGTTTAGGCAAAGCGAAATCCCGTTGGGCCATTCCTGGGCCTATTGTAAGAAGGTTCAACACCTGAAAATCTCGGGGCAGCCACTGCAACAGTGAAGGTCATCGAGAGAGGAGAGAAGAGAAGAATGTCAGGGTTAAAGGAATTGCTGAAGAAAGGGTTAGGAGACATGGCCTTCAACGCCGGCGGAGGAGCCATCACCTGGTTCCCCGGCCACATGGCCGCCGCCACACGCGCTATCCGCCACCGCCTCAAACTCTCGGACCTCGTCATCGAAGTCCGAGATGCTCGCATTCCCCTCTCCTCCGCCAACGCAGATCTCCAGCCACACCTCTCCGCAAAACGACGCGTTGTCGCACTGAATAAGAAAGACCTTGCCAATCCTAACATCATGCATGTAAAATCATTACCACCACCATCATCAACAATGTATTGTCATTGTCGTTTACCTGTTCGGTTATTCACTGTAATTGTTGTTACTGCAGAAGTGGAGGCATTATTTCGAAACGTGCAAGCAAGATTGCATTCCGATAAACGCGCACAGCAAGAGTTCCGTGACGAAGCTTTTGGAACTGGTGGAGTTCAAGTTGAAGGAAGTCATATGCAGGGAACCGACTCTGCTTGTGATGGTGGTCGGTGTTCCCAACGTTGGCAAGTCTGCTTTGATTAACTCCATTCATCAGATTGCACAGTCTCGCTTTCCTGGTAATAGTTTCGCGAATTCGCGAAACCGTTGATTTGAATGAATTGGACAATGTTTTTTTTTTTTGTGTGTGTGTATAATAGAAGCGTTGTTGTTTGATAGTGCAGGAGAAGATGAAGCGTGCTGCTGTTGGTCCGCTACCTGGTGTTACTCAAGACATTGCAGGATTTAAGGTCCGGTTAACAAACATTAATATGAACATAAAGTTAAGACAATGTTCAAGTCATAATCGTGAAGAGATACAACATCATATCCTGTTTAGATAAATTTATTTGATAAACACAACTTAAGGAAAATAAGAAGGTAAAATACAACGAACTTCTCTTGTAAGCTAAAATCAACTTATGTAATTAACTTTTACATTGGCTCTCTTATCTAACTTTAGAAACCTGAGATAAATAAGTAGATTGTGCCTTCATTTTAACCTTTTTTATTCGTTGCGAATAAATACTTATGGAAAAGTTTATGTAATGTGGATCTCAAGGTTGTTGTTTTGATATAGACTGCACAGGTTCAGCCACTTCAAATGAAATAAAACATAGCAGATATTTTTTTCCCGAGTGACTAAGTCCTTGTATTCTCAAAACTCTGTATTTCCCAAGTTATTGCTTTAGGTTTAAAATTTAAATTGCTGAAAATGATATAAACGTTTACTGGTGTTCTTGTCCGTAGTTTCAAATTTTGTTGCCTAGGCTGTGCAAAAATTGTTTTATGTGTAGCAGAACTGCAATTCTTTTGATTCTATTGTTGTTCGTGGGAAGCAAAGCACAGTTTTATGCCAGAAACAATTCTGCCTCCATTCTGTTTCATGTGCCCCTTGAGAAAGGATGATTATTTCAAAAATAGATTGAAACAGATAGACGTTGAATCACATGAATAAAATTTAGATTCATGTGTCTGTCTAATAACAATTTTTCACACACTTTTAATCATGGATTCTTGTTGTATTGGTTTGTTTTTGAGTACATATCCATAAATTGGAGTGACCTACCAGTTTTTTGCTCATCCATAGCAACCTATATTCCAAGTATTATCTAATTGTGTACTTTTGGCATCTATATCAGTATGGTAAACATTCCTAATTGTTGCAAGTGGCAAAATGGCTCCTGTAACACAAGCGAACAGGGAACATGGAAGAAAATAGCATGAAAGACAAGCAATATGCTGTTGTCTTGGCTGAAGCTTTGGAATAGTCAGCAAAAACGGACTGGGGAAATTATTGTTTTAACTTTCGTTTAATAAAATGTGGTATTTGTCCTGTTTTTTATGTCATCAAAATAGTAAGAGTCTCAAGACTAGATACACTAATGATTTCGATCAGTTTCAAAACTCAATTAATTATTTTCTCTAACACACTCATGAAGTCTAATGAAGCTGCCATTTTAGTACAGAATTCTTTAAAATCCTAGTGTCAATAAATTCAAGGAATTATAACAATATATATGATTATTGTTTTTTTTTCAGGAAAATAAATTTGTACGAGTGAGGCATACCGTTTAAAATATTAAAAGGCACCTACAGCCCAATATCATACCTATAACGTTTACCCTTATGTACTACATATTTGGCTGTGCATTGTAAACACATAATGTTTACCCTTTCTGGAAAATATTGGAAACCTACTAACTGTATCAAAAATAGTTTTTATTTTTGTTTTGTCAAGATAATTTCAGAGATTATTTTTCTAGTCCATCCGTAATTTCTGAAAGTTTTTTCTGTGGGCTTGAATATTTATTATTTGGCGTATAAATGAAAAGAGTATTTGCAAATGAGAAGGAAGGAGGAAAAACTGCATATTCTATACTTCGTCAGCATTTTTGTTTTATTATCAGTATATCAATTGAATCTATTTTGAGTTTGTGGTTCCCATAATTAAACTATGACTCTGACCGGATGTTTCAGATAGCACATAAACCAAGCATATACGTCCTAGATTCCCCAGGGGTTCTGGTTCCAAGCATCTCGGACATAGAGACAGGGTTAAAACTGGCCCTGGCAGGTACTATATCTTTTAAAATTGATCTAGAATATTTCTTTGCTATTAATAAAATTTGACTCATTATTATCAGTGCATGGCTTTGTTAGCCAAAAGTAAGTACTGAAATTACATTTGTTTAATCTCTATACGTTTGATTACTGTGGATCTATTCGAAGCTTCTTCTGAGAACTGTGATTTATGAACTGGAATACGAATAAAAGCTTTAATTTGATTTTTCTTCCTCTTTGTTTCCCATTGGTTTAAAAGATAATTTGCAAATTGTACAAGGCTGAAATGAATTACCTTGTAGAGTTTTGCAAGAAAGGTTATGTTGTGAAATTTCAGTTTTTATTTCTATACATATTAGATGAATAAAACTTCTTACTGATGTCTTGGTTAGCCAATTTTTTTGAAGTAACATAAAGAACATTTCCAAATTTTTACACAGTAGTCTTCTTTTATATAGTTCAGTGTTTGTGTTGTCTCTCGGTAGTTGTTGCAGTTCTTAGAATTAGAAAGCTGTTAGTATTCAATAAAGGCAATTAATTTAGTTGAGAAGGGGCTCTGTCAAGGATGGGTATACTTCTCCTGATTCACTATAGGTGGCAAGAAGGATTCTTACTAGTCCTGTGATTAGGTCCCACATTAACACATAAGCTAACCTTGCAAAGTTTTACTTTGGATTTGATGTTAAAATCCATTAATTTGATTGTATTACTGTGCTGATTTATTCCCATTTCTGTGGAATTGATTTTGAACTTGTGATTGATGTTTTCATGTCGAGACTTTTGGTAGGATATAAAAGCTATTTGTTGATTGCTGAATCCTTCTAGTTGTAGTCCCATTTTTTGTATTCATTCTGTTTAAACTAATTGCGTATCAAACAAGCAAAATCCTTGTTTTTAATTTTCTATTTTCTTTGGTCCTACATCTTACACTATCATTTGTTATTTCCCCAGACCAATTTTGGCAACTGAATATCTCATTTTTTCATATGTTCCATTTTGAGTACGGGGCATTTAACTTGCCTCTAAATGGGACTAGGTAGGGCATCTGCAGCTGTTGGGTTTCTGAATATGATATCCTTTGTAGCACATGTGCTGGTATATTATGTCATGCAAACTTGGTTGATGTATCGACAGGGTCTGTCAAAGATTCAGTAGTGGGTGAAGAGCGTATTGCTCAATATTTATTGGCAGTGTTGGACACCCGGGGGACTCCACTTCACTGGAAGCACCTAAATAACAGGAGAATTGATGGGATTGAATACGAACCTGAGGAGAATCATGAATATAGTCTGAAAAATCTTAAGCCAAAGAGAAGAAATCTGCCAAATAGATCTGATTTGGTCTATGTTGAGGTAACAATTAGCATTTTTCTGTAGTTTTTCTCCCATGTGTAATGGAATATGATGCTTTTTGTAACTACCAATGCTTAAAATTTTCACTCCTTGGTTGATGAAGTCCCAATTATATTACACTTCCCAATTGTTTTAAACGCATTATATTATAAATATTCTTGCATTGGATGTTTTGACATTTAGTGTTGGTGTTAAATCCTAAGTCATTTCATCATGTTTTCGTTGTTGAATGTTGTTAAGTTATTATTACTCTCTGGGTTTAATTTAATAGCGCAAAGACAAAATGTTGTACAATATCGTGATCCATAGAATGCCATCTATCTGACAAACTGTTAGAATCTTATACAAGAGTAACCAAAAACCATGGTTACTACACATGGCTGCAGTTTTGTTAAAACTAAGACGACACACATGACTTTGTCTGCAAGTACACATAATTTGCTTAGTTTTTGGAAGGACTCACTGTCTCCTATCTTCAGTTCTACTTTGTCTTGCTCTGAAGTTACCAATGAAGGATTTTTTGAACTACGTTTCTGGCATTTGATGTTGCAGTTTGTGATGATGGAAAGTACCCACGTTTCTCATTTCTTTTTGTTTCTCTTGGCACTGATTTATTCCTATTCTACTGTAGGATCTTCTAATGGGAGTTCAACATGCACTCTATTCAACTCTAACAGAATTCGATGGGAATGTAGAAGATGAAAGTGACTTGGAGAGCCTTATTGACCTGCAATTTAGTGCACTTCAAAAGGCAATGAAGATACCTCACAAAGCTTCAGAAGCACGGTTAATGGTATCCAAGAAGTTACTTACTCTATTCAGAACTGGTAAGCTTGGTCCTTTCATTCTTGATGATGTCCCGGATGTCAAGCCTGTATCCTAATGTCGATTGAATCTTCCTCTCCGCCCCTCTTTTTCTTGTGTATTAGATTTCCTACCTTTACTACTTTTCCCATTTGTGCTATATGTATTATCTTTCATTCTAAATTTTGCTGTAACTTGTAAATATGGATGGATTTAATTTAGAAGGAGATTGAACTTTACTTCCTGTGGATGCGGGTGATTTGCCAGCATTGCAGTTCTAGAGTCTTTTTGACCCCCCAAAAAAGTAGCACGAGTCTAACCAAAGCATTTTTGGCCCCTAATACTTTCGGAGTTGAAAACATGTAAAATTTGAAGGAGCCTAGGGTGCAATTCTTAAATACTCGACAAGGCTCGGTGGGTTGTTATCTCCAGTAAATTTTATTTGTTATATAATTGAGAGAATTGTATTTGTTATGTTAGGAGGTTGCATTAATTCTCAGATGAGCTTAATTACAATGATTTAGTTTCTGTACTTCAAATTTGTTTAATTATTTTTTAAATTAAAAATATGTAAACTTAATCATTTTATCAATTTTATAATATAAATAAAACAATATTATTAAATATATAAAAATTAAAATTATATTTATTTTTTTATCAATTTTGTTAAACTAAAAAATTATTATTAAAAAATAAATTTAAATAAAAAATTGTTGAAATGATATATTTTCAAAGGTTAAAAGATTAATTATTCATTTATAAAAAAATAAGAACCAATATCAATTTTTTTTTAGAAAAATAAAGGATGGGAAATATATTTTATGCTTATTAAATATCATTTACATGGAATAATACTTTTATTTGGATACATGCCCCTCTTTTTGAAATTATATTATTAAATTAAAGCAAGAGTTCCTGAAAAATTAATAAAATTAGTGTAAATGACAGTGTAGAAATAAAAAATGTTGTTGAGCTTAATTTTGTGGACACAATCTGTTTCCAAATATATATAGTAAAACAATGTAGTTCAATATCTAATTTTTTTAAGAAATATTATTTATACATAACCATAAATTAGTCGGTTCACTTAAGACTGAATATAATCTAGGCCTAAAACATATATCATAATTAGTTGACTCGGTTCATCCGAAGTTAACTTATGTTTTGAAAATTGAGTCAGATACGTCACTGAATCTGTCCCGTATCTAGTTCATTGAATCATTAAGTTCACTTACACTTGCTCCACAAACTAGAACAATTAGTTAAAATATGGTTCATTCCGGGTTAGTAAAAAAATAGTTTTCATTTTTTAATACAAAGCAGTCTTGCTCTTCTTTAAATGTTAATATTAATCATTTTTTCATTTAAATGTATTATTATTAAATAATATTATTCTGCACTTCTAAAAGTTAGACCTAAATGTATCATTTAAATTTTAAAAATATATAATTTTAGTTTTTGGTATTAAATTATATTACATTCTCTAATTATTTTTTTATTATTATATTAATACCGGTTGAATCAACCTTCAAAACTTTAAATTAGTGTTTTGATTAGTTCAATGATTAGTAAAATATTTAGATTAACGGAATACCGTTATCCTCCCATCGTTCCTAATGGAAATATAGGTGTAGAAAGTATTTCATTAAAAAGAGAGAGGTGAACAAAGTAAGAAGATGGATGATAGAAATATTGACTAACAAATTTATAATTTTCTTATTTATTTGAGTATTTGTCTCTTTCTGGAATCTATTACGTCATACGTTTCCTTTTAAATTAACAAGAAACGGGAAACAAGTAATCTTATTTTTTTTATTTTAATTTATTAAAATTAATCTTTTACAACAAAACCTATTTTTTTTTCACGTTTAAATAACAAATAAAAGAATAATTTTCACCATATAAAATGTTTTCATTGTAGTTTATTTGATATTTATTCATTCAAATAAAAAAAAGGATTACTTGTTCCTTTGGAACTTACATTTTTATTGATAGCCTTCTATTTTTCTGCATTTAATTCATAATTGAAATAGTGGTATTCCAGCTTGGTGTGGTTTTAAATAAATTCGTGTAGTGCGAATTATGCAGCATTAATGATAAGGTGAAGGGCATAGATGAAAATTATAGGGAATTAAGCATCATAGTGGTGTGTTTTTTCTACCATCTAACTTTTTACATAAAAAATATTAATATTATTTTTTCACATAAAAATTCTAATAGTATTGTTTTACTCTAATATTTTTAACTATTTTCTTAATATGTATATGTTTTCTGGTTTTTAATCCACAATACAATTTTTTTCTTTTTTGTATTTAAAAATAAAGATGTTTTGAAGAGTTAAAAGTGTCTACTGACAACTGCTAAACGTTGATATTTGTTAGAAAATACAAAACCAAAAATAAAACATTTTTATTAATTTGATCTTTTAGTTTTTAAAAATTAAAAACAAAAATGATGTTAACTATTAAATAAGTTAATTATTTTTAAAAATAGTAAACAAATAAATTTTTATTCTCTTTATTGTAATTAAACAAAATAACTTTTTAAATAAGTTATGTCTTATTAGGAACATATTAAGGAAGAGACTTGTGCAATGATAAAAATGTACTGATTGTTTCATCTTAACTTTTTATTGAACTCATAACTGAAAGTAGAAATTTTGTATTGGAAAAGGTTTTGACTCAAAAATCAAAGATAGAATTCATTTCAAGTTTTAATGAAACATTTAATTATTGTCTTATTACATTTGAATTTAAGGCCACAAAATATATTTCACAATACATATTTAATATAGTTAATATAGTTAATTTATACATTTAGTATAGTTAATTTAACCATAAAATATAATTAATATAATAAATAATATTTTAAATTATGATAAATAAACTTTTTTAAGTATGTAATTCAATTATCCAATACATTTATTATAATTATTTTATAATTTAGGTAATTAAAAATGTGTTTTTGATTTTAGTAAATTATGATAAGTAATTTATAATATCTTTTAAATAATCATTGGTTTTTAATAAAATATTATATAAAAGGATAGTTACACATAATTTTATATTACATAGTAAATCGTAATTATTTATCATTTTATATATAAAGAAGGATTATTAACATATATAATTAACAATCTTTTTATATATTTTTTGAACTATCAAGGATAAAAACATTAATAATTATTATTTTCATATATTTAAATTTGAATACATTATAATCAATAATTTAAAAATATAAAATATTAGCTTATGACATGTTAAAAATAAATTATATTAATCATTAAAAATTATGATTACTGTTATATATAATACACAATCAATATATTAAAGTAAATTATAAGTGCCTATGCAAATTATATTTTGTTCAAAATACAATATTGAAAGTAACTTCTTGAATAGAATGTAAAAATAGTATAAAAACAATAAGAAAATGATAACATAATAAAATTAAAATTAAATAATGTGTAATTATTTTTATACAATATAATAAATAAATTATTCAAATAGTTCCTGTATTTAAAAATAATTCAATTGTCTTAATTTAAAATGTTTTTTTATTATGTTAAATCTTAACTAATTAACATTTTTTATTTTTGCGTTAAAAACAACCATAACTAAAGGAAAATACTAATAAAGATTATTGAAATATATCATAACTTTAAAAACTAAAATTTAGTAGTATCTTTTGTAGAACTTAAATGTTATTCTATCAGAATTTATGTATTGTTGGTTTATGTAGTGCATTCTCATAAATCTTAAACCCTACGTTTTGTTCAACTATTCCTTCATCACGTGAAGTTTCAATGCAGGAGTTGGTCTCCTTGAGATGCTGATCCAGTAACCTGCCATACCCAAGTTTTGAAAAAATCAAACGTAAAAATAATCAAACAGACATTATTTATCCATAATAAGAAAAGTTCACTGAAAATATAAGTTTATGATAACATATTAGTTACATGGATTTATAGTATGTAATAGAAAACTTGTATGTTTAATTTATCTTCATTGGAGACATAAGACCCTCTTGGCATGATAATGGAGCATGAGCTTCTCTCCTGGAGAAAGTAGATGGCTTCTTCTTGAAGAAACATTTTTGAGCAGAGCGTAGAGTTTTCTTGGCATAAAACCACAGCTTAGGTGAATTAGATCTTGTGACATAGCGAAGCACCAGGTAAAGAACCAATCTGTGAGCTACTAATAAGACAGCCAATGCTGTTAAGTCCCACCATTTGCTATGATCCAATGGAACCCCAAGTATCGATTCCAGGACTTGTTCTCCACTAACTCTGGGGTTTCCTGGCACCAAAGGATCAAATTCCAACCCCAGCATGTCATTCTTGTACTGTCCCTGTAGTTGGAAACAACATGAGAAAGGTTTTGTAGAAATCAAATTTGGTTTTGATTTAATTCTCAAAACACCTAACAATGTACTGTACCTGCACTGCCCAATGAGCAAAACTGAGGTAGGACATGGGATAGCGCCAGAAGATCTTTGGAATGTCAGGTAATCGTCTTGAAATTTGGGAGGGCATCATCATGAGGATCTGAAACCACAACCAAATAAATTGGTGATGAAGTTCTAAAAACGTTACCATTTCAGGAGATGAGAAGAATGGTTTGCTTACAATTACACCAGTTCCTGTTCCTAAGCCCATCAGCACATTGGGGACCACTGAGGATACAATCATGATGCAGCACTCAACAATAGATAGGGAGAAGAATAAGTCGACACATAAAAATGCATAATTAATTAATCCCGGATGAAATTGCACCATGAAGTAAATGATTGTTCCAGAGGAGAGTGATATTAGAACAAGGAAAGGGAATGATGATATCATGTTTGATACTACAAATGCAGCCTCTCCATAATGCCCTTTGGATCTTTCACCATAGAACACCTGATAGGAAGCAGCAGAATGTACTGTATGAATCTTGTATCTTTGAGTAAAAAAGAAAGATTTATATATTTTACCTTCAATTCTTCAATGAAAAATGGTAATCCTCCACATGACAAACAGACCATGAACCCATAGATAAATGATGTACACTTTCCTCTAACCATAATTGAGTCTTTCCCCGTGCCAATATTAAAAAAGAGGGTGCCAACAGTGATTGCTACCAGCATGTAGAATATTATCCTTAGCCAGTAGTAACCAATGTCCCTTCTCATGTTCAGGAAAGTTCGCACAGTCAATGTGCACAATTGCTTCCACCATGTGGTGCTGCTACCTCCTATATTTGTCTTAATTTCTTTCTCTTCCTACACATTTGCATCTCAGAGATCAATAAGATATAGAGCAATTGTTTAAGAAAACAAGACAAAAAAACGGGGGAAATATAATATTTCTTAATGAATACAGGATAATCAATTTAGAATTTGTATAAAAAGAAAGTTTTACTGATAAATAGTTAACAAACTGTTACATTAGATTTCAGTTGTTGGATTTTTCTTCTATTGACAGGTAGCACTGAGCTTTTATAACTCTGAATGAGTATCTCTCTTATCTCTGCTTTTTTCATTCCCAGTGCTGAATTTGATGAAGATGGCTGTCATTCAGGAAATTGAAATTCACATGTAGAAGTATTGTCAATTGAAATAAACAGTTAAAATATGAAGGCTCCAAAATTCATACCAAACCTACCTGGGTTGTTACTAGAGCTGAAGCAATCAAGTCAAAGTCCAGATTGATGCATAGAAGGAAATGATCTGGAGGATTTCTTCTAGTAGGACAGGATAACCCTGCATCAGCAAAAAACTATTCCGAACCTCATTTAGTGACTAAAAATGTTCAACTGAATTGTACCCTTTTTAGTGTGGTTGGCCAAATTGTTTACCTTTAGAGCCTTCTTCGATTTTCCAAAATAAACAGTTTCCCCACCTGAGAGCAAAAGCAAATCATCAAATAGATAAAAAATGTCACCACTGGGTTGGTGAATGGAGCAGACAACTATTTTCCCATTCTGAGCAATGTTGCATAGAGCTTGAATCACAAAGAAAGCTGAGGCACTATCAAGTCCAGTAGTAGGTTCATCAAGAAGTAAGATATGGGGTTGTGTCAAAATCTCAAGGCCAATGCTAAGTCTCTTCTTTTCACCGGTACTAATACCCTTACAATGCCAATTCCCAATCCTTGTATCTGCACAATCTTCCAGACCCATTTCCATTATGGTTTCTTCCACCACTTGGTTTATTTCTTCTTTGGTCATTTTGGAAGGAAGCCTCATGTTTGCAGAGAATGCGATGGTCTCTTTGACAGTCAAAGTTCCCAAGAAAAGGTCCTCTTGAGCCACATAAGACTGAAAAGTTATGAAATATAGATATTCACTCATGTCATATGCGTATTTTAAAAAGGACAAAGTGAAAAGGTAAAGTTTTGCATGATCTGACTATCTTACCACTTCTCTGGAATTCAAGCTTTTTTTCTTCCCATTGATTAGAATGTTCCCTGTCATTACAAGGTTTGGAGCAAGTTTTCCTGTAGAAAAAATGTGAACACTTATTTGTCTGTCACCAATAACACTATTTAGACAGCATATTTTCCTTGAATGGATCAAGCCTCCACTGTTTAGACATTATACTCATCCTTTAGGGTAACTGTTTAGTTGGTTATAAAGTTTCTCATTGCCAGGTTGTTAGGGTATTTTACAATTACATACAATAAAACTTACATTGTCTGTGTTGTTAGGGTATGTTTTTAGTCAGTATCTTATTCTGGTTTAGTTTTCTATTTCTAATTTTCAATTTTTTACTGTCATCAAGTGTTGGTAATCATTGTGTTTCTTCTTTTCCATAGAATACAAATAAAGAGTGTGTCTACTCATTTCTGTTTGGTTATAAAAAAAATGAAAACTAATAATTAACCTCTATTTTGTTTGTAAACATTTATTTTAAAAGTGATTTAAAAAACAAGTGGGTCTTAATCTTTCTATTTTAGAGATTCTATATTTACTTAAGAAAGAGACATATAACTAATCAATACGTGAGTGTAATTATATTTTTAATGTCCCAAGCAGAACAATGATTATGTCGTTTTTTTTTGGACAAAATTAATCAAATATTAACCTTTTTGAATGTCTCAATTTTATATATATATATATTTCATTTATGTTTCAAAGTAAATACATATTACTAATAGATGTGTACATTAATTAAAAAAGAAATAAAAGTGCAATAAAAAAATTTAAAAATAAGAAACACATGAAATTAAATATATATATTCTGAAAAAAAAAACCATTATTAAAAGAAACAAAAGGAATATCTACCTTCTACCATGCATGCAATCTACTTGTGTGAATGATCAAACTTGTAATTTACATTATTTAACTAAAAAAATTCTCAAAATCTACTATTGGATTAGAAATTCATTTTATATATTAGTTTAAGATTATTCAATATCTTATATAAATAAAACTAATATAATATATAATTTTAAAATATGTTTAAAAAGATGACAGTATCTATTTTTCATAAATTTTCACCTACAGTTGATGTAATATTATATTATATATTTACATTTTGAAGAACATAATATCACTTATTAAAATGTAAATAAATAAATAAATGCAAGCTGTTTTAAGTGAAAAAACATGTTATTAATGCTAACTATTCACCTGATATATTTTTAACATATACTAAAGGAAAACTCACTGCATCATAATATCAATAGTTATGAGTTATAAGAGAAAAGTTATGAAGTTTTGAGAAGTAAAATTTATGAACTGAAAATTGCAAAAAATGAGTAAAGAGAGACCAGTGAAAGAGTCAAGGAAGGTGGTTTTGCCGCAGCCAGAAGGACCCATGACAGCCAAAACCCTAGCAGGTTTAGCAAAACCAGTGATTCCATTAAGCACCACCTTCTTCTTCTTCTTCTGCACCTCAACTGTAAGATCTTCCCACACCATAGCCATACTTGCAGACAAGTAATGTATGTATCTGTGTACTTGGGAGGTTTGAGTTCAAGTTTTATGCTCTTTTTCTTCACTCGTACACTCTTTTATAGACCCTATTAAAGTTCATCCACCTTGCTGCATTTACAATGTACTTTTCAATACAACAAACTTGAAAGCGAAAATCTGAGAATTCACGTTAGGTTTTAATGGAGAAAACAAACCAACGTACTTGACATGTAGTTTTACGTCGTATACGTGTTGATATATACCTACGTGCTACGCGCTACTCTAATATTACGTTATACGTGTTGATATTTACCTACGTGTTAACGTTATTACATGTATACATGTTGATATATGTTTTTTTTTTTTCCTTTCCTTTGTCTCATAATATTAATGTTTTAGATATTCAAAATCTTTAGTAATGTTTCTTTCTATATAGTCCTTTAAAATAAGGTTTTCTAAATTGATTTCTTTACAAATTTATGTCAAAAAATTAATGTAAATAAATAAGTTAATTTAATAAAATAAAATAAAATAAATGGCTAAGGATCATATTTTATGATATGTATTATAATTTTTTTTGAAAATTAGAGAAAATAAATTAAAATTGAGAGAAAAAAAAATTTTAAGTTGGAAGATATAATTAAATAAGTATATTTTAACTCAGATACATATTAATTAAGGATTATTTTCTCCTCAGTTTATATTAATCTTAAAAAAAAACTTTTTGAATAATATATGTTTTAATTCACAAGTGTGTAAGTGTGTGCGCCTATATAAAATAGTGATTTTTAACCTGTTTCTGATTATAATATGTATGGAGAGATAATTCAATAACAACAATAATTTTAAATTTTATATATATTACACCATTAATTAACAGTAATAAATACATATACTAATTTAGTTTTACTAAGTGTTACAAGTTTTAAATTAAATTTAAAATAGACACAATTTGTGTTAGTGTATGCTAAGTTAAATTAATATAAAAAGAACTCGAGAATCATATTATTTTGGTTTATGTGATGAGAATTATATATTTGAAAAATACTAATAGTTAAAAATATATTTATTAGTATTTAAAAAAAATTAGAAAGTATATCAGATAAAAATTTTGCAGTCACATCTAAAGCAACAAGAGAGAAAAGCGGCACCGAAAACGTTAATGGAACAAGTAAAAAATGTCGGTTACATTACATAGATATACATGAATTTGTATGCAAGTGTTAGTATGTTTTTATTTCTAATATTGTTTTTCTTAAAAAATAATAATTAATAGTTGCGATGTATGTTATTGATAAATTTTATGTTTGTATTTCTTTAAAATATATTTAATATCATTTTTACAATTATGTTTTTATTTTCCATATATATGAATAAAAATTTGGATATTTCAAGAAATACAGGAACAAAAACTAATATTTAAAAAGTTGAATAAAAATTTAATATAAGTTTTTTACTTAAAATTATTAACATTTGGCTGAACAAATATTTAACAGCATTTCATTATATAAATTGTGTCTAACTCATTGAATACTAGAAGGAAATGGTGATGTAAGGAAAGCGTGTTTTGCTAATTAAGAAAGAGAAGAAAATAAAATGAAGGCGTGATTTCTGAGTCTTGTTTTTGACTTTTTATATATATATATATATATATATATATATATATATATATTAATTTTATTTTATATTTATTTGAAATATTTAGGTTTTTAAAATAAAATATTTTATTTTAAGGAAAATATTATTTTTTATTTAAATAACAGTGAATATATTTGATTTTATGATTAAAACTTGTATGGTCAAATTTGAATATCTCTATATAGTCTAATTTTAATAAGATATTTAATATTAGATTAGATTAATGTATTTATTAAAAATTAAAAATATATAATTCAAATTTATAAAACTAAGAGGGCTAAAATTATATATCATTTTACTTTTATTCCAAATTAGAATTTTACTTTATTTCTTCTTAAATTTGTATTGTCATGATATGAAATAGTATATCTAAGGAAATTTGTATATATTTTTACGTAAATATGATACAAAAAATTATATATAATTTTTAAAAATTATTATAAATTATTTTCATTATCTTAAGCCGTTGATCAAATAATTCATATTTAAAATTAAGTTTGATGATTGACCATTTATTTTGCATTACATAGAATAAAATCTTTTGACACATGTGTGATCATCATCACATGTAAACTAATCAAAGACGTTAAAACTTTTTCATATGATTTATGCATATAGGTTACCTCACCATTATTTGTATAAAACAATGACATGCTTTCTAACTTTTTCTTCCTAAATTTACAATATAAATGGACTATAATATATAAAAAAAATTAATGGAAGAAAATTTATCTTCAATTGATACACAACAATAGTTGTAGTCTCATTGTCTAATTAATTTTTAATGGTAAATTACTACATATTATATTAAAAAATATATAATATAGTTAAATATATCTTACATTCTTCTTAGACAATATGGTCAAATAGTAATAGGCAAGACTTTCTTCATACTTTAATATAAGAAATTTCATATCCATGAAAGATACCAATCTTTTCATTTTGGAATAATAATAATGGAACAAGTCTCTTAAAAATGTTACAAGGTGAGAAGAGTAGTTCACGTCAAGAAAATTATATGTTAATGTTTACTTTTTCCCTTGTAAAAGAAGCATAATGTTTGTAAATCATCCCAAATATCTTCCTTCTCCTTTTTACACTACATTGCCTAGTAGTTGGGTTCTTTTATTTTTTAGAGAATATATTATTGTTATTTTCCTCAAAGATTTAAAGAGAGTATTGTAATTTCTTTTAAAATTCTATTATTGTCTATTGTTGGTTTTGTTTCTCTTTTCTTATTTTTTTATTTTAGTTGAGTTCTTAATTATGCAGTTACTTTAATGTCTAACAGTGATATCAAAGTTGATGGTTCATTCAGTGACTGACTCAGTTGAGTATGAGTAGGTGAAAAGTTCTTGTATCAAATGGTTCAGTTGAGTATGAGTAAGTGCAAGATCCTTGTATCGAAAGTCTTCCTGACAAGAGTTTCAGGCAAACGAGTTCCATTGAGTTGAATGACGGCACAAGTAAGGTCACTACTGAGTACTTACGGTTAAGAAATATTTTCGTTCGAGGGAGAGGTGTATCAATGTGAAAGAGAATCACACTTGAGGGATATATTATTGAGAATTCAAGTGAGTTAAAGTCTCACATTGGGTAGAAATAAGAAAGTTTAGTAATTTATAAGTGAGAAAGATCCATAACCTAATGCCTTAAAGTTTTAGGTTAAAGGTGGTGTCATATTCTTTTATATGGTTGACTTATGTCCCATTTGTAGAATCTCTCTATTATTAGTCCCCTTTTGAGAATCTCTCTAACAGTACTGATATTAGAACAAGGTTGGTTTCTTGTTTATGATATTATTCCGGTGACAAGGAAATACTTTTTATCTATTAGTGACTCACTTCTCATTCCTGTAGGTAATATTATTCTTAATGAAAAATACATAAGTTGGTTAAAGCCAGCAAAATATGAGATTGAGAAGTAATGAGAATAGTTTCTCATTGTGAAAATTAAAGATGAAGACAATTTTGAGAAAAAACAATTGTGTAGAAGTAATTGGAGAAAGACTTGTGGGAATCACAGATCGAAGATGGTAAGAAATACACAACAATACTATAACAAATTTGCAAAGAAGGGTACAACGAAGAAGATTTTGGAGTCCCTCGTCAAATTGTATTAGGAGGAAATACATATTGGACTTGGTTTATTGTGATGTGTTGGAATCATCGGTATTATCCCTAGGAGGGGTCAAATATTTTATGTCAGTGATAATAATGATTACTCTAGGAGATTATGAGTGTATCACATCAAAAGGAAGTTTGTGTTTTTAAAGTTCAGGAAAGACAAATTATTATACTATACTAACAATGTGAAGGAGTATTTCCTGTGGATCCCACTATCCACAAGGTTATTGTTAGCGAGGATACAAATATTATTTTTCTCAAGATGAACTTGGAGAAATGATTGATGTGCTTCAACCAGAAGACTTAAAGATGAAAGAGACTTGGTTTGCAGGTTGTCCAAATATCTGTACGGTTTAAATCGAGTGTCCAAGTGTTAATATAAAAAATTTGATTGTTCATGATTAACCTTGATTACTATAGACTAAGTTCAGACTATTGTACCTATTACAATATATTTGATGAGAACAATTTTATCATTTGGTTATTGTATGTGGATGACATGTTAGTGATAGACCCCAAAGTTCGAATCCAAATTTTAAAGACACAGTTGACAATGAAGTTTGATATGAAGAACTAGGGATCAACAAACAAGATTTTAAGGATGCAAATTCATCGAGACAGAAAAGATAGGAATGTTTGACTTTATCGAAAGAATTACTCACTGAAGGTTTTATAGTGCTTCAACATGCGAGGGTGTAAGCTAGTTTCTGCCCCATTTTCTATCAAGTTATCCTCAAGTATGAGTCTTAGCAATAAAACAAGGAGGATGAAAATGTTTCGAACATTATATGCATTGATCAAACATTGCACAAACAGTGAGACTGATTACTAGATTAATAGAAAATTATGGTGGAGATCCAAGTTATAAGATGTTGTAGCTCTGTCTATTACAGAAGCTGAGTTCATGACAACCATCCAAGAATGAAAGGAAACTATTTGGATTAAGAGGATAATAGTGGAACTTGGGCAAACAACAAAAAATTGTTGTGTATTGTGATAGTTATACATTGCAAGGAATCTTGTCTTGTATTCTAAGACAAAACAAAAAGAACCTAGCAGATGTTATGATAATCGATTAGCAGATGTTATGACAGTCGGTTTCATAAAGACAATTCTACTGAATGTCTATTGCAAAAATAATAACATAAAAGATAATAATAATGCATTGTGAATATTTGATTAATTTAATCAAACTCTTCAAATGGGAGAATGTAATAAGAGAAGTCTCATATAAGGGAAATTATATGTTAATGCTTACTTTTTCCCTTATAAAAGGAATACATTGTTTACCTTGTAAATCACTCTAAATTTCTTCTGTCTATTAGTACATTGCATAATAGTTTAGTTTTCTTATTTCTTAGAGAGAATATTGTTATTTTTTCCTAAGATTTAAAGAGGATATTGTAATTTTTTCCGATAGTAAAATTTTATTATTACCTATTATTGTTTTTATTTCTCTTTTCTCATATTACTCTAGTTTCTAAAAAAAAAAATCATACAAAATCTTGTTCTTCTACTATGATATATGTAACTACTTGTTTTTTTATATCAATTTCAACCATGTCTAAATGAAATATTGAACTACTCTTTAGTCTTTTCTTAAATATTAAAAAATGGTTTAATAATATTATTATTCACAATTTTTTTTTTACATGTATATCATGTAGATAATCTCTCCAACCAGCATCCTCGAATATGAGTGATCAATCAATATCAATTTTTTTACCTTCGTATGTTTCTTTTTGTGAATTGCTTTTATGTTTTTTCAAACATAACTTATATGTATCATATATTTATCATTCACTTAAGTCACTAAAATTACTTTATTTTTTTAATTTACGAAAAAGATGTTTACAACTAAGAAATCACTTATTCATTATATTTCTTTTATGTAATAGTTGACGATGACATATACAACTAAGAAATATCTTTGTAATTTTTTTTTGTCTTGACCTAAGATATATCAAGTTATATTTCATACTCAAACACAAAGATAAGTAAGTTACAAATTACTGACATATAAGCAATGAACTATATTTATTATTCAAGTTTTCATACAAATTCATTCCATTTACATAAAGTACAAACCTAATATTTCTTGCAAAAGAATCTATTGAATGTCTCATATGTCAGGTTTTTTAAAATAATAGACTTTTATCAGTCCACTCGTATTTTAATATTGTGACAATCATGTAAAATTAGTATATCTTATATATAAAGGTCTATCTACATCATTACACAAAATTATCATATACATATACACACTCTGAAAAATATTAGGTTTTAACATCACGAATAATTTCTTCTAATATATGTATCTTCTAATATATGTATATTTAGCACGTCAACTAATTCAACATCTCTTATCCTCTTTATGTAAATATTTAGAAAAACATCACAAATTAAATATGATCACGTATAAGTTTTATCCGTAGTTTCATTCATTCAAAAGATAATAAAATATTTTATTATATCAATCACAGTTTATTTTACGAATTTGAGAAATTTTCTACAACATTCTCATATTCGAGAAAATATTTATAAGGATAATTTTTCTTGTTTTGGTCGAATTAATAACTAAAAGATTAATGACTTATTATGACAATTGAATTAAAAAAATTAATATAATAAGTTATCTATTATATCGGTTTTTACTTAAATGGACATAATAATTAATAGAACAAGTGTTGCATAATTATAAAAATGTTATTGTGAATTACAATTATCTTATTCACAATATCGAACCATAATTACTTCACTGATTATGACGAGTTATAATTCTAATATGTAATTTATCATTAAATGTGTTTTTTTATTAGTCTGTACAACAATATTTTTTTCCTATCATCTACACTAATCATTGTCGTATGCATTGATATTTATTGAAAAAAAAAAAGTGTGACCACACGAGAGGAGGAGGAAGAACTATGCATGGGAGAGAAATACATGACATTACGAGACACAAGAAATAGAGTTTGTACAGGGATTAGATGAACATTATTTGTGATTTCGGATATTTTCTGCAACCTGATAGTAATAATATAAATATATGGTTTGAATTTGTGACTGGACCCTTTCTTTTACAAAAATAAGACAAATTAAACTTATATTACCAGCACACCAAAAACACCTTATTTTAGACCTTACTTTAAACCTTATTTTAAAGGTGCACAAAGGAATTGCCCCCTTTTGCAACTTATATGTATAACCAATGCTACGCTATTTGTACTGAAAGCTATATCAATGGCCTGCATAATTAATTTATGTACATAATAGTAGTACTGCACTACCAACAGTGTTATTCATTAAGGAGAAAAGTCATAGAAACGAAACTAATATAACAAAATTTTCAACATCATTAATTGTTCAATAAAAAAAATCTCCAGTACAAATGAAATTAAGGTTATTCCGTCTATGAACGAAAGTGTCTTAGTCTTATTTCGTTATGATAATATTGTTAAGATTAATTTCCACCTCCGAGATATTGTTCGTTTTGAAGTTTTCGTCTGTATTTTGTCCTTAAAAGACGTTTTAATGGATTAAGAGAGAAATGTAGATATAAATTACTTTTAACCTCAACTTTTAAATGATATGAGACTCATGAATATACCGGAACATAAACCCTCAGTCGATGACTAAGGGGTACGAGTGGAGCGAGACTCTACGGTAAGCGCCAATATTCCATTTAGGAACGAAAATGTCCCGGTCTTATGTTCACTATAATAACATAATTAAGGTTAATTCTTATATTCGAGATATTGTCTACTTTGAAAATTTTGTTTGTCATGATTTTGTCCTTAAAAGATGTTACAGTATGTTCCGTATTAAACTATATTTGATAACAAGATATTTTTTGACAAAGTCTTTATTAGTTTGCAATCATATTTAGACATAATATAAATAGTATATATGTATCAATTAGCTCAATCATAGACATATCAAATTTGGTTTATTTAGTTGCTATAAATAGTATAATAGCTGATAGACACAATCATAGGAGATATTGCAGGAGCCAATCAGTGTATATAAGTCATAGTTTCCAAATGAATAAATCATTTGATCCATTTTTTACATTTCGGTATGCTCATGAGTCTCACATCGCTTAGGAGTTGAGACTATGAATAATTTATATACACCCTCCTCTCTTAACCCACCAAGACGTATTTTAAGAACAAAATCGTAACTGACTAGAACTTTAAAACGGATAATACCTCGGACATAAGAATTGATCCTAATGATATTATCATAACATACATAGGATCGGTACACTCTTTTTTTCTACAAAACGGACAACACTTGTATATGAAAATATTATACATGAAAATTAACTCTGATAATGTTATCGCGAATATGAGATTTATAATAATTGATTCCACTAAAATTGTAATTGTTTTTTCTTCTTTTATTGTTGAATGCATCACATATCGATTGGGAGACTTATATTTCGATAGGTTCATAAATCTCGTATCACTTAAGAGTTGAGTTGAAACATATCCAATTGTACATAAAAATTAATCCTAACACTGTTATCGCGGACACGAGATTTGTAATAATTGATTCCACTAAAATTGTAATTATTTTTTCTTCTTTTGTTATTGAATGGATCACACCTCCACCATTTAGACATTACAGCCATCCTTAGCCAACGTTTCGTTTATTTGTTATGTAATGGTTATTTTTTAAATTAGATTGTGAAAATATACATATTTTTTAATGTTTTTATAGTTTTGACCATTAATTAGATCCTTAATTAAATTTTTTTATTTCAGTTTACAGTTTAATTAGGAAATATATAATGAATTTATTATATTAATATATTGAATTATGAATTGACTATATATAACTATTTAACAATTTATCATTTTCCTATTATTTGAGTATAAGTTAGTGATAACTGTGTTTCTTCTTTTGAAATTAAATTCGAAAAGATGCATATATATAATATGTTCTTATTTTAATATAAGAAATATTTTCTGAAGGCAACCAATAAAAAGTGTTTTCACTAATTTTTTTAGTTAGAAAATTAAAAACTAATAATTAACCTCTATTTCATGTTTAAATGCTAAATTTTAAAAAATGATTTAAAAAGCAAGTGGACTTAATCTTTCTATTTTTACTTAGAGAGATTCTGTATTTACCTTAGTAAGAGACTCAGTTTAACTAATGTTTTTAATGTCCCCAACAGATATAATAAGGATTATGTCGGTTATTTAAGAGAATAATACTAAAAAATTGATCAAATATTAATTTTTTTACTACCTCACATTATTTATGTCGGTAAATACAAATTACTTAAAAATGCATAAATTAATTAAAACATAATAGAAAAAGTATATAATCTTGAATTTTAAAATTAAGAAACAAAATAAAAGTAAAAATGTTTCAAAAAAAAAAGAAAAAGAAACAAAAGAAATATCTACTTACATTCAATCTACTAGGTGCAATAATCAAACTTGTAATTTAATTACATTAATTATTACATTATTTAATAATTTTTCAATTAACCAAATTATTCTATTAAGAATTCATTTTATATATTAATTCAAAATTATTTAATATCTTATATAAATTAAATCAATGTACTATACATAAATTTAAAATATACTTAAAAATATGAATAATTAATCATAAAAAATTACTCATTTTCCATAAATTTTATTTGACTTAATAAATAGGTTAAGATTACAGTATTTTTGTAATTATTGAATAATATAATTTACAGTGTGTCATTTGAATACACACACACAGATATATATATATATATATATATATATATATATATATATATATATATATTAATCTTTTAAAAATATGATTTAAAAAAAATTATAGTGTACACTTATAAGATAAATATCATGGTATAGAGGAATATACGTTGAAGGATCCAAAATTTAAAAATATTGTCCTAGAATATAAATAAACTATTTATTACGTGTATTTGTGATAAAAATTAATAAAAATTTGAGAAATTAAGAAAAAAAAAACTTTAAATAAAGCTACGCAAGAAAAGTATTTCATAAGAAATTAAGAATTTTTTATAAAAAAAATATTATTTTATTAATAAATTCAATTTTTGTAAAATTTGACATACAATAAATAACATAAAAAAAAATGTATATGTAAAGAATGAGGAATATTAACCAAATTATTACAGGTCTTTATGTGACCGAAAAAGATTATCTAGTCTCACAGTCCAAATGTTATTATAATGTATATTAACCAAATTGTAAATAGTAATAAAGAATAAATTTTAAAATGATGAGAAATAAGTAAAGAATGAGGAAATCTATTTGTAAAACACTATTTAATAATTAAATTAATAATAATATAAAAAATTATATATTAAATGAGATAATTAAAATATATGCAGAAAATAGTATTATCCTATTCATAAATAAGCCAATTTAGATAATAAATAATATTATTTTTAAGATTTAATTATATTAGTTAATTAGATATATAATGATTTTTTATTTATTATTGAGTATTTAAGTTTATTTTGATTTTTAAGTAGTAATATGAAATAATTATTAATTTAATAAAATTAAATTTTATGAGCTTTATAATTTTATGTTACATAACTAATTCACAAATCGAAATAGGTACCGTAGTTGTGATTTAATTTGAGTTAGGTTCAAATTTAAAAGAATAAATATAATTTTTATTTATAGAATTTTAGATATTTTTGAATGGGATTTGAGATATTTATTAATTTGTTAACATAATCTTATGATTTATCCATATTGTTGAATAATTTTCGGCACCTATAAATTTTTCTTCTAACTTTTATAGATGGTGGTCTCGTTAGTGTATGATATACTCTTGGAAAATACCTTCCAACATTCAACACAAACAAGCTAAGAAATAATTTAAAAGTGACATTTTTTTTCAACAGAATTCCCTAATATAATTTTTTAAAGTAATAACAGTTGAGTAATTAATTTGTACCCAAGTGCTCGTAAATGATTATCCTTTCTATTTGGTATTGGTGACGCTGCAAAAATATGATTGTATTTGGATAGTGGGTTCCGTTTCTTTATATCCATCAAAACATATTATAGATTGACAAAGTGGAGGAGATATTTCAAGTTAATATTTTTTTTTGCATATCTGAGCTCCAATTAGATGTAACATAACTTAATCATGACAATATTTCCGTCACTAAGTTCCTTACCAAGCTTAAAGTCATATGAGACAAACTTGATAACTTCGTACCCGATACCACATGGGTATGTTCAAAAAATGTTTTTGCACCATTCCTCTCAATAATATATGAAACTTTGAAATTTATCATGTAATTTTTTTTAAATATAATGCATTAAATTGTACTATTCAATAATTTAAATATATTTATAATAAAATATATATTTATTAAAAATATATATTATTATTAAAAACAAATTAAATATTTAAAAAAAAATTATTATTATGGTTTAATTTATAAAGATAAAAGAAGAAGAAAATATTAATATATACATATTATTAAATTGTTATATATAAAAATATATTTATTAAACAAAAAATATTACTAAATAAATAATAATAATATATTATTATTAATTAAAATATATATATATATATATATATTATGAAATTAATAATAATAATTTTTATTATTAAATATTATTATTAACAGAATGACAAACTTCCTAAACGAAACCTTCAAAATAAAAAATCTAGGTAACTTAACATGCTTTTTAGGATTAGAAGAAGCAAAGAATAATATAGACATTCATCTAAGTCAACAAAAATACATCTTAAATATTCTTATAGCCCGATATGATAGGTTGTGTTCTTGCTCCTACTTGTTGGAAAATTAAATTAATAATAATAATAATAATAATCCTGATTTTGATTCTAACAATCAAACATAAACGTAATCACATACTTGATAAACATGCTTGTAAACCGAATGCGAAAGCTCGAATTAGCCATAATGATAATGTCTTTGTAGAAGCACTATATTGATCTTATGATCTTCCACCTGAAAAACACCTGTATTTCTCTCTTGATGGGGATAGAAAGAAAGGAACAGGAATGAAACTTACGTTCTGTCTACATGCTCCCAAAAGGGGACCATGACCCCTTAAAATAACCAGAATTAGGTTAATTACTTAAGTTTTAGTATTTCTAATTTGGCCCCTCATCAAATTAGAAATTGCTCTATGGTATCTACACAATTTTATTTTCATGACATATGCTTTTAACCAAACTTTTTTAATTTAGTCAGATCACTTTATTATTTGGCTTAATAAATAATGGCCCTAACATTTAAATTATGTATCATATATATACATGACCCAAAATTTGCCAACAATCTCCCACCTGTGGAAACATTCACCATTTACCTAAGATTTTCTGTGTTGGGAACTCCACAAACACCACCCCCAATTCCAAACCCATAAAATTAAATAAAAACAAAAGATTCAAAAAAGAATAGAGAACCCAATACAAGAAAGATTGAAATTTGAAACATTATTTCTTTCTCAGTAAAACTTGAAACTTAAACTGAAACAAAAGGGAAAAACGAAAAAGAAGAAGAATCCATAGCTTCCTCCACGGTTCCATCAGCAAGTAGAATCAGATTGGGGATGTTACCCCCAAATTTAAATTTGAGGGTTCACAAAAATTATAGATTATTCTCCACTTAGTGTTCATAAAATTGGGTAATTTGAATTGTTTAAAACAAAATTAATCATAATTTTCATAATTAGGGTTTTATAAATTAAACAAACATGAATCAAATATGCTGCTCTAATACCAATTGTTGGAAAACTAATAATAATAATAATAATCCTGATTTTGATTCTAACGATCAAACATAAACGTAATCTCATACTGATAAATATGCTGTAAACTAAATGCGAAAGCGTACCTGAATTAGCCATAATGATGATGTCTTTGTAGAGCACTATATTGATCTTATGGTCTTTCACCTGAAGAGCACATGTATTTCCCTCTTGATTTTCTCTCTTGATGGGGATAAAAAGAAAAGAACAGAAATGAAACTTACGTTCTGTCTACGTGCTCCCAAAAGGGGACCATGACCCCTTAAAATAACCAGAATTAGGTTAATTACTTAAGTTTTAATATTTCTAATTTGGCCCCTCATCAAATTAGAAATTATTTTATGGTCTCTACACAATTTTATTTTCATGATATATGTCTTTAGCCAAACTTTTTTAATTTAGTCTTTATTATTTGGCTTAATAAATAATGACCCTAACACATTTAAATTATGTATCATATATATACATGATCCAAAATTTGCCAACACTACTACCACACCTATGAATCACTTTACCAAGTTTTTCTCCACTGACATGCCTTGCATGATCTCTCCTCCTCCAGAAGATTCATTGGGGGATTCATTTACCTCACTATAATACCAGACATGATATAACTCAAGTTATGCATCATCTAAGTCAATATGTCTTTACTCCCACAAATGTCTATCACCAAGGTGCTTTCAGGATCTTCATTACCTCAAGCAAACTCTTAGAAAAGGGATATTCCTTATCGTCAATAATAATTCTCAACCCAAGGCTTACATTGATTTAGATTGGGGAAATTATTGACACTAGAAAGTCTATTACAGGACACATAACATATCAAAGAAACGACCCATTATTTCAAAGAGTTCTACAAAGGCTGAATATCGTACATTCACTTCTACAACTTATAAATTACAATGATTTAGTTACCTCCTTGATGATTTAATGATTAATTATATTTGACTAGCATCGCTATATTGTGATAACCAATCTGCTATACAAATTGCTTCTAATCAAGTATTACATGAAAGAACAAAATACATAAGAAAAAAATTGTCATATTTAGAGAAAAAGTTAATCACATATTAGTTAAACTCCTCCCTATTTTCACCAATACGCAGGTCACAAATATCTTGACAAAGACTCTTTTTCCCTCATCAATGTTCAATCACCTTTAATCTAAATTCAAAATAATTGACATCTATTCTTAAATTAAGTGAGTTCTTAAAACTTCTAATCACTCACTTTATATGTATCCGCACCCAACCTACAATAGAGGATGGAAGATTGAGTGTGTGCGTGGTTTCGATTAAGCGATTTGAAGGAAAATGTGATGATAAATTTGTATAATAGAGATGAGAAGTTTCTTCACTCAAGTGAGGAGAAAAAAAAACATAAAAATAACTCATATGACATTAAAATACAATTTTTATCCTATATTTTTAACTGTCCGATTCTTATATTATGTATGTCGTGTAATGAACCGAAAACTAGAAAATGGATTCTATAATAACACATAATTGATTTGAAATCTTTTTTTTAATCTATCAAATCAATCTATTACTCACAAATTTTTATAAACTTTTCTTTTATTTCTCTTCATTTCTCACACTCTTACTCTTGATCAAAACAATTATACTTTTATCTTTATTTTTCTTCAAAATCCAATTATTTTCACTTTTCAAAATCCATCTTGGGCAAACTTGTTTTTCTCTCTTTTGTTTTATGTACAAAACTCTATAAATAATTGTATGAGTTCCTCATCAAATATATATACATTTTACGCTTTTATTCCTGCTTCTCTTCCTCTTACGTTATACTTCATCTTGCTCTGTTTTTCTCGCCCTGCATTGTGTGCATGCGCGTGTTTCCTTCACCTTTTCCTTCCTGAATTGTACCATGTCGTGATAAAGGGGGCAACATTTTATTATTATTAAAAGAATCTCTGCAACTGTTATTCTGGTACTACTGGATTAAATACTTGTCAAATTTTAAAGACAAGGGTTTGAATCGTGCATGATGTGTAATCAATAATCATGTGAGTTATTGGAATGCTCAGATTTAACAGTACATGTATGTGACCACTTTTGAACTTCCAATTTATTTCCTTTTATTACGGTTGGTTGCCAAGCAAGCTTCACGAAATTCTCACTCATTTTATGGGTCAAGTGTTGAAACATAAAATGAATGAAAATAAAATAAAAGAGTGAAACAAGTAACTAAAATGAAATTAAAAGTATTTAATTGCAAAAAATAAAAAAATAAAGAAAGATAAATATATATGTAAAAATAAATAAAAATAACCCAGTAACTTCTCTTTTTCATATACAACATCAGATTTGTATATCTTCTCTTTGGTATTTCTTTCAACTAAACTCAATGAATTAGTGAAAGAAAAAAATAGCAAGACTTATTATATTACTTCTTATATGTTTATATTTACTATTATTTTTTTATCATATTATATATATATATATATATATATATATATATATATATATAATCTAATAAAGCTTAAATCTTAGACCCTAAACTCTAAATCATCCATTACAGATATATTAAAATTAAATTGATAAAAAAATCAATCAAAACCAATTATTTTTCAAGCTTTTCAAAATTTTTTTCTCTACTTAATAATTTAGTTAATATTTAAATTAAAAATTAAGAATCAAAGAACCAAATTATTTATTATATTCAAAAATAATATTATATTTTTATATTTAATTAATAACTTTCAAACATATTGTATTTATGTTTTTGAAAACATGATAGCAATTTCATATTATAAAATCATATAGTTTGTATATTTATAAATAAGTAATAAATTTTAAATTATAAATAAAAAATTTAACTACAATTATATATAAAAAAATCCATATATATTAATTTAACAACTTTTTTTATAGTTAACATATTTTTTATAAAAATATTTCATAAATTTTTTACAAAAAGTTCTTAATAATATAAATATTAAAAGTGAAAAAGAGTCTTTTATATTTTAATTATATAGTATAAATAGATAAGATGCTCCTACACACTCTCTAACGCCCAAAAATAAATATCTCAAAAACGTGAAACTTAAAATTTAAAAATGAATCAATATCTAATAAAGATATAGACCAATAAATCTTATAAAAATATGTTTATATCATATTAAAAATATATATAATTAACTCAATTATACAAAATCATTTTATATAAAGATATTTATAAATATAAAGTTCGATTTATAACAAATTATAAAATAAGTTATTTAAATTTTATCTTAAACTACAACTAAATTAGATAAACTACTTAAACTTTTTTTTATTTAATCGAAATAGATTAAAAAAATAAATCCCACCAAATTATAAATAATAATAATAATAATAATTATTATTATTATTTCTGTTTTTATTTAATTGACAAAATTTTGAAAACTTTTTACTTTTATTTAAATGTTATTTTCAATAACATTATTATTTATACCTTTCAACTAATTTTTATTAGTTTTTATATATACATATATAATGATAATAAATAAAATAATAAAATGAAAAATCTTGTGAACATTATATTAAAATTAATTATTTTTTGTATTCTTCTTTTATTCTTATCTGTGAGCAGTGAATGAATCTGAAACAACGTGCATGGCTGGGAAGGTCAATTGCTCAACCAACTCTATAAATGCAGCATGCGTATTTAAATTGTTCATCATTTATTGCATTATCTTTCTACCTCGAATTCTACAGTGTTCTTTCTATTTATTTATTTTTTATTCTTTTTAATCTCATATTTCAGTTCCAATTTGAGTTATTTAATGAAAGACATAAAGAGTACAAATATTTCTTTTCTCTATTTTTTATATTCTTAAATTTTCATCTTGTGATACATTGAATTATCAACTCAAGGATATTTTTGTGCATGCAAGTGGTTAATATGATGAATAAAATAAATTGTGTTCATAAAACAAGGATATCTTCATTATTCGGGGTGTGTAGTTATTGCTGCACCGTTGCGTTGAGTCTATTCAATCCAAAAACTTCTGAAAAGTCAATTTGTATAAATTATTGAAAATTACAAGACTCAATTTTATTATTGGATCATCAATTAATGGTACATGTGCCATACTAATTAACTTCCCCACGTTATTAAATTAACAAATCTGACATGAAACTCACCTAAGCTATATAAACATATCATTCCATAATTATAAAAAATGTTTAGCTTTAATATAATTTAAATATTTTATTTATTTTTCACATAATATTAATTACTTTCAGTTAAAAAAAAGTTAATTTTATGTTACGTGATAGATAGGGATGTCATATTAATAATTAATAACAATAATAAAATTTACATATTAATAAATAATAACAATATATATATATATATATATATATATATATATATATATATATATATAACGTTGAAATTTATATTTTTTATATTGAAAGATTCAAATACCTATATGTTTTTTTATTTGATAAAACTTTACATTATTCGTGCTTTAATAATTTTTACACCTTTAATTCAAGTCATAAGGATAAAAATAATGTTTAGGAAAAGAGAAGAGGAGAGAAAAAATTGTGTTTGAGTAAGGAAAATATTTTATGTGAGAGTGAAACTTTCTTAATTCTCTTTTTAAAATTTTTAACTTTATATATTATCTTTATAATTAAGTTTATTACAATAAAAATTTATTTATTTATTAATTAGGCGGGTCACGGGTTAAGTCGCCCCATCTCGCGGGTTAACCTGACGAAACGGGCATGCTAAAGCGGGTTGGTGGGTTAAAAATATCAACCTATCCTATTATATTATAGCGGGACTGGCGAGCTGACTCGTCGAACCTTGACCCGTTTTATCATCTTAATTTTATATATATATATATATATATATATATATATATATATTGATGTGTGTAATTTTAATTAATAAAAATTTAATATCATAGAAAATAACGAATAATAGTATAAGTGTACTAAATTGATTTGGTGTAAATTTTCATTTGATATAACATAAAATTAATGACTTATTCATAATTAAAAATTTGATATTTTTTTAAATTAAAAATTTTTGAATTCAGAAAAAGATAAAAACAGAGTCCATATAGGTAAAATCCAAAGTTGTAGTCAATAACTGCTATGACCAAATCTTCAACAAACAAGCGCATTCACACATTGCCATAATGAAATATGCAGTGTACAGAACCTAACAAAAGTAGTACTAATAAAATATCTGCATGAATCTATATATATGGAGGAAGAAAATACATGTCTCTCTCAAAATGGAGCTGCATGCTAATGCAGGTATTGAAGTGGAGAAGGAGAGGAGAGTGTGTCTGGTTTGGGAAGATTTGACAGTGGTGACATCAAATGGTAGCAGTGGTTCAGAAAAGGAACTGTTGAAAGGGATAACTGGTTATGCAGAACCCAACCGGATCATGGCACTCATTGGTCCTTCAGGATCTGGGAAATCAACTTTACTTGCTGCACTTGCTGGTGCCTGATTCTCTCCCTCTCTTCACTCTTCACTCTTACACTTACAATGGCATTGTAGGAGTATCAGTTGTTGGTGTAAACTAAAATTTCTGATATGGTTTCTGGTGTTTTCAGAAACCAAAATCAAAGATTCAAAGACAGAATTTACTCCATTATACATGACTCTGCTGCATTGTGCTATATTCATTCATCAATCATTGTGTTGTGTAGTGACCAAATTTATTGTATTGGGGTTGAAACAGGGATACTTCCCACCAATGTTAGGATGACCGGAAATGTACTGCTCAACGGGACTACCAGAAGAAAGACAGGCTGCAGAGATGTTGTAAGTTTACCAACTGAACCAGAACAACCCCTTATTTGTGTTTCTATGAAAAATTGGTAAAAAATTTGAAATATTTTATAATAAAATTTATTATTTAGATATAAAATTTTAAAAGAAATTAAAATTTTCAAAAATTGATTATTTAAAATTTTAAATTCTTCCTAAAATAATAATAAAAATTTTGACTCTCTATCGTACCTATGTCTTATTTTTTCATACTTTCTTATTGGTTTGATCTATGTTGTCGGCATGATTTCGATTAAAACATCTTTAATTCTAAAGATAGTGAAATGAACATGACTCATGGAGACAGCATCAATTCAATATCATTTTTCAATTAATGTTATCAAGGTTTCTTCATGAAAAAGTGAATAATAATTATTTTTGAAAAAAATTCATGAAGATTTTTCTTTCAAAGTTATATGAATGTTTTTTTAAATTATTTGGTTTGATTTTATATTAAAAAAAATATTCGAACCGAACATAAATTTAAATACAATTCAATTTTATTACTTTAATCAAACATATAATTTAAATTGTGTTCGATTTGATTCTTTTAATAGAAATCAAATCAAACCAATATTCTACGTGTAATTTGATTTGAGAGATTTCTATAGTTTTTGTTTTATAAAATTATTAAATCTAGTATAATAAAATAATTGTTACAGAAAAAATATATTATAAAATCGTATTCGTAATTAAAGGTAATGTTTATTGTTTTGATTTATTTGTTTATATTTTTATATTCAATTTAAATAATAATAATAATAATAATACACGTACTAAATTATAAAAACATAATTTATTTACGATAAATATTATGTTATATTTTAATTTTAACTTTATATATTATAATTTCATATTAAGTTGACTGATTATTAATCCGGAAATTAATTTTATAAATAATATATTTTTAAAAAAATTATTTAAATAAAATTTTTACCAATTTATTTATATATTATAATTTCATATTAATTTGATTGATTATTAATCCGGAAATTAATTTTATAAATAATATTTTTTTTAAAATTATTTAAATAAAATTTTTACCAATTTATTTATTTAAATAGATTTGTTTATCGTTTATATGTAATTTTTCATCTTCCATCTCATACTTTTTTTTTCTCTTTCCTAATTTACTCATTGTTTTTTCTTTTCATACATTATATAAAAGTTTAATAAAAGGATGTTAAGACAAATACATTGAAATTAAAAAATATCAATTAATTATTTAAAATATGATAATAATAAATATTTTATTTATTATAACGATAAATTTTATTTTGGATGATATAATAATTAATTAAAAAAATATTATGAGTTAAATGTATTTTTTACTTAGTAATATAATATAGTCATAACTAAGTTGAGGTATGATAATTAGTTAGATCAGATAATTTAAAAAAAATATTTATTAACAAAATTAGTTTACAATAAATATTTATTTTTTCTTAATAATTATAACATAACAATAATATTTATATTATCTTAAATTTATTATATAATATTTTTTTAAAATATAATATATTAAATTATAGTATTTTTCGTTCATTTTAAATATTTTTATTTTTCAAAAATACAAAAAACTTACTTTATCAAATTTTAATTTATTATTTTTAATTGAAGAATAAGATGGGATGAGAAAAAAATAAAAGGGGAAAAGAAAAAGAAATAAAAAGAAGAAGAAGAAAACAAATAGTAAAAGAAGATAGAAAAAAAAAAAGAATAAGAAGAAGGAAATGAAGAGAAGAATATAAGAAATTTTTTTCTCCTTATTGAATTTCGTGTATAAACACTAAAACAGTATAATTGAATAAATAAACTTGAAAATATTCTATTTAAGTAAGTTTTTTTAAATATATTATTTATGAGATTGATTTAGGACAAAGTAAAAAATATAACAAGAAGTAAATGAATAGAGAGAAAAATAAAAGAATAAATGAGGAAAGAAAAAAAATCTATATTAGAGTAAAATAATTTATCTCTCATTATTGAATTTTAAATATAAATAATAAATAAGTCTAAATGGATAAATAAACTTACAAAAATTTTAATAATTTTTTTAATTGATAATTTTTTAAAATAATTAATTGATATTTTTTTAGTTTCGATATCGATTTTAAAAAATTTACTTTTAACACATTTTTATTAAATTTTATTATAATAATTTTAAGTAGCAGAGTAAGTGGGAGAGAAGAGAAAAAAGAAAAAAAGAAAAGAAAAAGGGACATGATTATTATATTATATAAACATGATTATTTTCCAAATAACGTGAACTAAGGTTATTTTAAATTGAAGTTATTGTATTAACGTCAACCTTAGAAGTTTTTTTATTGACAAATATGTTTTATTAATATTAGTCAGAATTTTTCAATCAAGGTAGTTATGATTCATTGTTGTGATTCTTTTTCTTCTATATAGTAGATCAATGCCTTTTCAACTTATATCGACTAGATTATATTCTTTTTATGTACGTTGAAGTTATGTTTTGTCCTTGTTAGATTTTTTTAAATGTAAATCTTGACTATGATTATTTGGCTAATTTTAGTCAAAGGAAATTTTTTAACTAATATCGATCAAAAAGTCGTCCATAAAAACCCTTATCATAAAAAAGTGACGGTAGTTGAAATAATTATGACCTACGTAAGTTGAAAATCATCCAATTGATATTAATAAAAAAATATGTTTCATCAATTGCAATAAACAAAACTTCTCATAGATTGTGTCAGGACTGAGTAAATTTCTGATGTTCTTGCAGTCTTATGTTACTCAAGAAGATTATTTCTTGGGAACTCTAACAGTGAGGGAAACCCTCACATATGCAGCTCGTTTGAGACTTCCTGCTGATATGACCAGAAATGAGATTGACAAGGTGGTGAGCAATGTATTGGCTGAAATGGGTCTGGAAGATACTGCAGAAAGCAGACTTGGGAATTGGCATTTGAGAGGCATAAGTAGCGGAGAGAAAAGAAGGCTTAGCATAGGCATTGAGATCTTAACTCAACCTCATGTAATGTTTCTGGATGAACCCACCAGTGGCTTGGATAGTGCAGCCTCTTTCTATGTTATTTCTTCTCTGTCAAACATAGCTCATGATGGAAGAATAGTTATATGCTCCATTCACCAGCCAAGCAGTGAAGTCTTCAACCTTTTTGATGATCTGGTCCTCCTTGCAGGAGGTGAAGCTGTATACTTTGGGGAAGCAACTATGGCTTTAAAGGTGAGAAGGTTCTTTGAATTTTACCACTAGAGAAAAAAAAGATATAGCTTTTCTATGAAGCTGCTAAATTCTCTTCCTGTTGTTCAGTGCTTTGCTGATGCAGGGTTCCCTTGTCCAATCCGAAAGAATCCACCTGATCATTTCCTTCGTTGTGTTACCCCAGAGTTCGATAATGTTACAGCCTTAATACAGTCCAAAATTGTTAATGTTTGTATCACAACTCAAACAGTAGTTTGTTTATTTTCACTATTTTCAGCATGGTTTTGTGGCTTATATAATGCTGGTGAATTTTGTGTTCAGGAGGCCTCATCGTCATCGTGGAATTCTCAAATGAATATGACAACAGAGGAGATTAAATCGGAACTCATAATGAACTACAAGAACTCCATACATTCAGCAAATGCAAGGAGAAAAATTGGAGATATGATAAAATGTGTAAGTCAATTTGTATAAGGCCACATATCAAACCATCTCTGTTTTCACATTTCTGCTGCTTCTGTCCCCTTTGTTACTTTTAGGCACATACAAATATTGGCCATTATTACCTTTTTCTTTTACTTTGTTTTTTTCCATCAGTTCAATTTGACTCGAGTAACTATACTTATTGAAGTCTCGTGTGTTGCTCAGTTGCAGGAAGAACCTTTAGTAGGGAAGATATATGATACTTGCTGGCTGAAGCAGCTATGGACATTGACAAATAGATCATTCCTAAATATGACCAGAGACATTGGTTACTATTGGCTAAGAATTGTATTCTATATCATTATGTCAGTGAGTGCTGGTTGTCTTCTTTTCAACATAGGAACAAGTAATGAAGCACTCATATCTAGAGGAAAATGTGATGGATTCATCTTTGGGTTAATGATCTTTCTGTGTTTAGGGGGCGTACCCTTTTACCATGAGGAATTAATGGTACTCAAAGCATTTAAGTTATCATATATCTCTATTTTAATTTGGTTGTGTAGGACTAAGTTAAATAAATAAAAATTATGGATCACTTCTTTCATGACCCTTAAAAACCAGGTCTTCAAAAGTGAGAGGTTTGGAAAGCACTATGGAGAGGCCATCTTTGTACTGTCACATTTCCTCTCATCATTGCCGTTTGTTCTTGCAATTTCCCTCTCTTCAGGAACAATACTTTACCATATGGTGAACTTTCATCCAGGCTTCTCTCACTACTGCTATTTTTGCATGAATATATTTTGCTTCATTTCTGTCACAGAAGGCTGCACGTTATTCGTTGCAGCACTTGCACCTGACCTATTGGTAGCAATTGGAACTGCCACTGGTGTAATTGTGAGCAAAGCCAAACATCCTCCTCTTTATTTCATGAATTTGAAGTGTTATTCTCGTTACTGAATTTAAGTTGTGCATACAGGTATTCATGATGGTGCCATCTAATGTATTTAGAAGTCTAGCAGACCTTCCAAAATTCTTTTGGCGCTATCCAATGTCCTATCTCAGCTACATTACATGGTCAATACAGGTACAAATGTCTTTACAACTGGCATTTCCACATAGTAACTATTTTTGCTGAATTCATAGGAACTCATTAGAAAGATAGAGCATATTGATACTCGTGAAGTAATATTGAATTCATTGAAAAAGATAAAAGAAATATGAACTATGATATCATATTTCTAGGACAATTCTCCAACTAAGTCCTAACAGATTAGGAAACTAGCACTTTAACTAATGATTGGTGGTGCTCTTCCTTTCCTTTCTTGAACCTTTGTCTAACAAAGAAAAGGGTGTCTATGTATTTCCAACTTGTGTCTGTTTATTCTAATCACAACTAGCATGTTAATGCATTGTTCATATATTTAGGCTATGATGTTGATGATGCTCTATTACTGTGAAACACAGGGACAGTTCAAGAATGACCTGATTGGTCTTGAATTTGAACCACAGGTGGCTGGGGATACCAAGATAAAGGGTGAACATATACTTCACGTTATGTTTGGAATTAGGACTGATTATTCAAAATGGTGGGACTTAGGAGTTTTAGTTTGCTTCTTGATATGTTATAGAGTTCTGTATTACTTGGCCCTTAAACACAAGGAGAGAGCTTCATTGTTATTACACACCACAAGGATTCTCCGGCACATTTTTCTCAAAAGACCCACTTTGAGGGACAAATATATTTCTTCCAAGCATCAATCCTTGCATCCTTTGTCAGTTCAGGAGGGTCTTTACTCTCCAATGTCATAATTCTCACTTTTTCCATTTAAGCTTTCTCTCTCATGCATGTCTTGGTTACATATATTTTTCTTTTGTACACATTGTGACATTGATATGTCAGCAACTTAACATGTCTTGTACGGGTGGAAATTGTTATATTCAATGCGTTGAATGATGAATAAAGAGTCTTCATAGCATAATGTATCTACTTTATAGTTTCTAATTGAGAACCCTTTTAATTCATTGCATTATAAATTGGAAAGTAATACTTAGTCCCATAAAGCAAAGATCAGAAAACAGTACATGATAAAAATAGGAATAATAACTCAACCATGAAACTAAAATAAAGAACTCAGATTAATATATATATATATATATATATATATATATATATATATTAATCTGAATTTTTTATTACTATTGACATTATTTTGACCTAAAAAGTTCGAGCATTAAGAATGATGATAGTGCATGGTATAGAAGTACCATGTAATTTGCTTGAGTATTTTATATTCATTTTTTTTATATATTATTTTAAAAATTGTGACTGATCATCGTGTAAAGAGTAACACCGAACATGTTTAGCTTATTTCATATATTCTATATTTTAATAAAATGATATATTTTTAGTTTTGAAATAAGTATTTATATTTTTAATAAATGACACTCGTAATTTTTATATTTTTAATAAATAATACTCATTTTCTTTGTTTTATTTATAAATACAATATTGACTAAAAATTAAATAAAAAATTATAAAATTAAAATTAAAAACCTTTTATAAACAAAAAATAAAACAAAATTTATAAATAGAATAAGAGAGATAAGTAGCATTCTATCCAAAATACGAAGGAAATAGGTATGTATGTATTAAAAAAATATAGAAAGTTTGTGTTTGAATGTTATTTTAGGAAAAATATATAAAGAAAAAATATATTTGATTTTGATGTTTAAATCATTGAATTTTCTTGATTTGTATCTAAAGAAGAAAAAACGATAGAATTGTTTTTCATGTGCTGAAAATAAAGAGAAAAGTAGAAGACATAAAAACAAAGAAAGCAGAAACGTTGATAGACATTGAAAAAGAAAAGTCAAAAAAGTTGAACTGCACAATCGAATCAGAACCTACCAAAATGTCCACATTCATTCGTGTTCCTCGCACATCCAACTAGAGTGTGTAAGGCTATTTATTATAAATTATTCGAATTAAATATAAAATTACTGCATAGTTCAAAGGAATTAAAATGAGGTTCTTAGGTGAATTTCAGAATTGAACATTGTGTGAAGCATCTAAGAGAAGTGAGTGTTGATTTGGTGAGTTCTTAAGTCTATTTTAGGTAAATTAAAAACTTAACCTATGATTCACTTCGTTATTAATGCACATTCATTCTCTTTCAATAATCTACTTCATTTTCCCACATCATTTTTAATCATAACCTAATATGAGGTCTTTCATTCACCATGTGTTTATTCAAAACATATAAAGTTCATGGGATTATTAATTTAATGTTATTCTTAAACATTAACAAATTTTTATGGTGTAAAATATAGAAAACAATTTATATAATTAGTATACTTTTAATAATAATAACATATTTATTGTAAATTTTAAATATTTATGTATGAGAAAAAACATGGCAGATAAAAGGAAACAGGAAATATATATATATTACTTTCTAATTTTCGATTTAATAATTATTTAAAATTCCTAAACCTCACATTTAATTATTTTATATGTTTGCTACATATATTTTGAATTAAAATATATGCTTGTATAGATATTCCTAGACAAATCATTTGGGAGAAGTCTTGAAATCAAACATAATCAATGAACATTCAATATTAAATGAAAGAACCAAAACATGAATAATCAAAGATTCATAATTTATATTCTTGAGAAGAATGAAGATTTTGACTTTTTAATAGTTTAACTAAACATATTATAATTGGTAAAAACTATGGATATATAAAAAGACAAAAAACAAGGAGATGAATAATACTCTTTGTTATCCTTGTGATGATTCGTTTAATTTCTCTTGTTCACTTTTTTTTTTTTTCCACTTCAATCAATTATTGAGGAGTTGGTTAAAGCTTCACTCTGTGTTTGTTTGCTACTGAATGAATGGTGAGGGGCCAAACTAAGCAACCCTATTCCACATCTTTTTGTCTCCAATGAATTTCAGTGTCTTCCTTTAAAAAATAAAAGTTTTATAAATTCCCTTTTGCCACAATTTAAACTATTATTATGTGAATTTTAATTGCAAAATTTTATAGAGAAATTTCTAATGAAATGAGAAAAATTATAATAGTAAAAGTATTTGGTTACTTTAATTTCGCCGATATAAAGAATTTTTTTTATTTTTTAGTTAATATTTTCTATATTTTGCTAAGAATTTAATTTAAGTGTACTAATAAATATTTTTTATTATATTATTTTAATATTTTTTTAAATCTCAATTTGAGAGGTTAAAAATTATGTTTTTATTGAGTTTCGAGTTTTTCATCCTAACTCATTTTTTTCTATATTATTTAAAAAAAATAGTTATACATATAATAAATTAGTTTTAATATTTTTTCTGTATTTTTTATACATAAATAAATGTTTATAATTTTAATTATTATTATTAATTAAGTATATATTTTTATTTTATTATATTTATATTAAAATATATATGTAAAAGAAATATGTATATTTTAAAATTATTATTATTATTATTATTATTACATTATATTTAAATATTTGATTAAATGTATTAGTTAATTATTTTTTTAAGTTATTATTTTAAAATATTAATAAATATAAAATATATCATTTATAAGAAAATATTTAATAAGTTAATTATTATTTAATTAATTCAAAGTAATAAAAGTTTTAATTATAAATTCTTTTTAATTCTTCAAAATATAATTATTTTATTGAAATAAAATTTGATATATGAAAAATAGGAATAATAAAATCCAGAAAATATGATATAATAAAACCTAATAAATATAAACTATAAATAAAATAATACTAGTTACTACTATATTGATTTAGAATATTTAGAAAAAGATAAAAAAAAGAAGAAAATTAACTTTGTATTTATCAAATTGTTTGAAGAAATTTAAAGAAAAAAACAAATTGATTAAAGAGATTAACTAAATGTGAAGAAAAGAAAGGTAAGAGAAAGAAGATATGTGATGAACCAATTGATTAAAGAGGTTGGAAAAGATAAAAGAGTGAAAAATGGGTAGAAGAAAAATAAAAAGTATGAAATATAGAAGAAAAGACTTTATATATAATGTGAGAAAGAAAATAAAATATTTTTAAAAATTAATATTTAAATTTAAATATAAAATCGAAAAGTAGAAGGGAACCAAGTAACTTAAAATTGGAGGTTGATATTTCAACCACTAAGTTATTAGGACATTCTGATAATAATTTACAAATAAATTATATTTATATTTATCCTGTAAATTTATAAATATAAAATATATAAATATAAAAAATATAAATATAAAATATATAAATACAAATATATTTATATTTTGATATATTTATATATATTTATACATTTACATATTTATATATTTACGTGTAAATAAATATAACTTATTTGTAAGTTATTATAAAAAAATCTTAGTAGTTTAGTGGTTGGAATATTAGTTTTCAACTCTAAGATATTGAGTTCAAATTTTTTTAATTTGATATAATTTCGTAGGTGATATCTGTATGTAATGTACAATTTACCTACGGATTTTTATCCGTAGGTAATATTTTGTAGATAATAGGTTTTTTTTTTTGTAGTGGTTTAATTAACATTTGCGATCTCATATCACTTAAAAATAAAGAGTGAGTAACACTTTAAATGAGATTGTTTATCTTAACATATTATCTTAATAAAAAGTAGAAACATTAATATGATTGAAAAACAATGGTAACATAATTTATATATATTACTTGTTGGGATGATGAAAATAATATATTTTAAAAAGTCCCACATCACATTGGATAAACAATAAAGTTAGTGATAACTATATAATGGACTAAAAAAGTCTATGATATTTTCACTCCAATCAAAAACACTTTAAACATGTATTTGACTTTTCTTATGCTCTTGTAGTAAAGTGATATGAGATTTGGTTTAAATTCTTACTTTAAAGAGTGTAAGTGTATTTGAGATCAAATGATATGCGAGAGTAGTCTATGTGTTGTAAAATTTTTTAAATAATATTATTATATAGTTATCATTTGATAAATGTCGTTATTTTTTTCTAATTTTTAGTAGTTCAGTAGAATATTCCTAATATGTTCTTTGTTTAGTAGAATATTATTAATATGATCTTTGGTTGCAACTTAGTCCGGTGAAGATATTATAATTTAAAAACCATTCAGACTAATTAGTGCATAGACTAATTTTTCTAAGTTTAATTGGAATGGAAGTATGTTTCTTGAAGTTTTTGCATTTAAACATGGATATGTAAGATTAGGTGATGTACCCTTTATTTTCTCTGATATAATCTGCCCGCTGTAGAATGACTAACAAAATACGATGAATTGTCAGGTAAATGTGACATAAAGTGATATACTGATACAATTTGGATTACAAAAAGTGTTGAAAGCATAGAGAGATATACTATTAAAAATTCTCATTTTTCATGGGAATATTTTTGCAAAGTTTTTGTAAAAATTGCAAGAAATAAGTTTTCTATAAATTTAAACAATTTTTTGCAAGACATTTGGAAGAAAAAAACTAGTTTTCTAGTAGTGATATATTGATATAATCTGGATTATATAAAGTGTTGAAAGGAAAAACTTTTGACATAGAATCAATTAAGCATCTCCATGGCATTTGTTATAGAAAATAATGATTTTTTTCTAGCGGTAATTATGTAAGGGCATTGACTAATATTAATGCAGGGTGTGTGATAATTATACACGAGCATTGATGCATGTGTGCAGTAAAAGAAAATTCAATTTTTGGAATGGTTTAATTTAAAGTGAGTATATTCTTTATGATGGAATATAAATGATTGCTGGTGTAAGCAACAGAGATAAAAAGGAATATATGTTTATTTTAATCATGGTGGAAATTGCTGGATTGATGAAAATAATACGTTTTGAAAAGTATCACATCCAGTGGCGGATCTTGACCATTGACCTTAGGGGGCCAAATAATATATTATTAATAAATAATAAATAAATATAAAATGAAGAAAGAAGATGAAAGGGTAAAAAGATAAAATTATAGATATATACTTAAATATATTAAATGATCATTAAGTTTGAGGGAACAAGATCATAAATTATATAAGAGTTACAAAACCGAGGAGAGGCTGAAAGGATAAAATTGTAAATATACAAGTAAATATATTAAATGTTCATTATGTTTGAGAGGGACCAAAATCTTAAATTACATGAGATTTACAAAACTTTGGGGGGGGGCCACGGTCCCCTCAGCTCCCAAGAATCACATCATATTCGATAAACAATGGAGTGAATGATAGTAATTATATTTGACTATTCTTATACTCTTATACTATAGTGTTATGAATATATTTTTGAGATCAAAGGAATAAAAGAGTAGTCTATGTGTTATAAATTATTTTACATAGTATTATTTTCTAGTTATCATTAGATAATGATTGTGATTTTTTTTTCGATTGTAGAGTTTCTATCTTATATTTTTGTGTTGATTGTTTTTCTCTTATTTTTTTTTGTTGTAGAATTTTCAGATCTCATCACTACTGCTACTATTTTAATGAACATATATTTGTTTTTTATTTTCCTCTGTTTTCTTAATATTTTATAATTATTTTTTAACTAATTTTTATAACAGTTTCTTTATACATTTTTATTCTTTTATCCTTAATATTTTAGTAATAGTTCAATAACGAAACTGAGTTTATTAACTTTTTTTTATCATTATAGAAATACTATTAGAGAACCCAATAGCCTATAAAGATAATAACTATTTGTAAGGTCATATATAAAATATGTATGAAAAATAGTTACGTAGGTGAGTAACTCACAAAATAAAAGTTGACGGAGCACGCAATTTTGTAAGTTGTTGAGGTTCACGTAGGATTTAAAGTGATCTAAGGAGAGGGACATAAAGCATGAAGATGGATCTTGTTCCTTGGAATTTCTTATATCAAACCATGAAAAACGTCACCATTTCCAATTAAATATTGTGGCATGTCACAGTCAATACAATTTTGTTCTGCACGCGGTTGGCTTTATAGAAGGACAAAACCATCACATTTGAACGGAAGAAAAATTTGCATCTGGAATTGGCAGAAAGTCAAAGCAAGTCGCTTCCTTTCATGGAAAACCCTAAAGCATTATATCACTTTGGATCAGAAAATCAAACCCTAGTACCCAACTCCCAGTGATGGAGGAATTTGCACGAAAGACACACAATAATGAAACAAAATGAATATATATTTTTATAAACAACGGAGAAAGTATCAGCACACCTAAATGGTTTAAACTAACATTATTTTCCGTAGAAAAATGTTACCTTTAGACAACCCCACCAAACACTCCCACGTGCAAAGTTCATCTTCTCCAATCCTCCATTCAAAATTTTAACAACGCCTTTTATAATGGGGTGGTGTTTCTCTGATCAATTCTTTAATCAAGTTAGTCAAGTTGCTTTATGACATTTTAAAAGGATAAATATAATATTCTAGGGTTTAGGTACGTGTCATATCATGTATGGTTGTGCATTCTTTTTAACTATGATGTAAAAGAATGTGCATGCCATGAAGGCTTATGTGTCCCTAAATATATATATATATATATATATATATATATATATATATATATATATATAAATTAGGGTTGGCTTAGTTCGTACGTTTCAACTATTTATTCATTGTGAGAAAGGTTTTGGTAGGGAGAGAAAGAAGGAAAATCAATCAAGCTCTTGCAATTCTCATGAACTGTGGAGTCGTGTTGGGTTTCTATTGTTGGGGTTGGGAGTTCTTAACTGCCCTTCTTCTCTTCTCCACTCATCAACCTTATTGATCCATCCTTCTCTTCTTCCTCTTTTTCTTCTTAAGAAAAACGTACCAATATTTCTTTCAGACAATAACCTAAAATGGAAGGAACAAGTGATAGGGGGTTGTTGGAATGTGGAAGGAAATGCACTCCACCACCGTTTTTGTTGAAGACTTACATGCTCGTGGAGGATCCGGCCACCGACGAGGTCGTGTCGTGGAATGCCGACGGGACGGCGTTCGTGGTGTGGCAGCCGGCGGAGTTTGCTCGTGATCTCCTCCCAACACTCTTCAAGCACAGCAACTTCTCTAGCTTTGTACGCCAGCTCAATACTTACGTACGTAACACCATGAATTAATTCACTCCATACTAGAATATGATAAGTAATTGCATGATTTGCTTCTTCTTCTTCATCTTTTTTTTTTTTTTGTTCATTTGATTTCATATTGAAACCCATGTTTTATTTGCTGATCTGAGAAGATATCCAAAACACGTATGAATTTACTTATTTTAATAACTTTACCTTAATTAAATTACGCATTTAACTCTTGTGAGTGAAATAAAGATTAAGTTTGATTTTTTATGTATATGTAAATTGGTGAGAATAGTTAGGTATATATGGAGTAAAAAAGTCTAAAATATCTTCTTCTTTTTGTAAAGACGAACATTAATTTAGAGTGAATTATATTTATGAAAGTTTTAAAGTAAAATTATGGTAAGTACAGCTGAATTTCTCACTTTAAACATGTGTATAATGAATTAAATCCTCAATTAGAATTTCGTCAAATAACAAGAAAATGAAAGGGAATTTCGGCTATTAAGTTTTATTGAGAAAAGAAAAAAAGAAGAAGTTTTCTTTCAGTGATGGAACTGGTTACTGATATTTGTTTGACCTGGCTTAGGCTTTAATTAGTTTATACTTTTCTTCTTTTATTAGGAAGGAAGGAAGAACTTGATGTTAAGTTTCTTATTTAATTAAGAAGAGATGGAAGGAAAAGTTTTCGTGATGGTGTAAACTTTAACAGTTGTGAAAAAAATATAAAAAGGATAAAAATAGAGTAAAAGAATGTAAAATAAAATTAGAAATTTAATAAAGGAATAAAAAACATAAATTGTAAAAAATAAGTGTGAAAAGAATATAATTGTTTCATGCATTGTGCCAAGTCTTCTAGAAAAGAACCAAATCATTGAATGAACATGAAGATTATATAAAACATAGTTCAGACTGCAATGTCTGTTTGTTCGTTTGTTTGTTTTGAATTCTTACCTTTGTTTACGGCATACACGTTGATGTGATTTGTCTGGTGAGAGGCTTCGAGGAATGAATTGCATACCTACTTATCAAACTTTCAAGTCAAGCACTTAAAAAGTCAATTTCAGTGGGCGTGACGTGCATGACTTAGTAACATTTTTTCTATTAAATAAATTTTTATAATGCGATTGTCAACTTTTTCTTTTCTTTTCTTAATTTCTTACATACCAAATTTGAACCAAAAAATGAGTTGGCAAGTTAAGCTTTACCTAAAAATGATGGAAATTGGGTGTATGTTTAGACCTATTTCCATTGGTGCATGAATTATTATAGCTTCTTTTTCACTTTTCTATGACTTGGGTTTTGGTCCATATTAGTTACACAATTTTCTTTCAAAGTTGACACCAAAACTAACAAAGCATTAGATGCACATGTGTAGGGATTTCGTAAAGTTGCAACAAACAGATGGGAGTTTTTCAATGACAGGTTCAAGAAAGGTGAAAGAGAACAGCTATATGAGATTCGGCGAAGAAAAGCTTGGAGCAGCAAGCAACAAGCTAATGCACCAAACCAAGGCACACCTCAAGATTCTGATGAAGATCAAAGGTCCTCATCAACCTCATCATCTTCTGGCTACACTACTCTTGTGGATGAAAACAAGAGGCTGAAGAAGGAGAATGGGGTGTTGAACTCTGAGCTCACAAGCATGAAGAGGAAGTGTAAGGAACTGCTTGGTTTGGTGGCCAAATATTCATCACAGGCTGAAGAGAAGGATGAAGATGAAAGGCCAATGCTGTTTGGAGTTAGATTAGATGTTGAAGGAGGGAGGGAGATGAAGAGGAATAGAGCTGAGATAACTGAAAGCGCAAGCATTATGCTGTCTCAGTCATGCAAATAGATGTGCTATATATACATATACACAAGCTTAGAAGTATTTGAGTTTAGATACTGAAAAGGAATAATCTTATATTTGATTAGTTAGGTGGGATTTGCAAAGAGTATTTTCCCCATATGGCTAATGTTGTAGTTACTTTGGATATATCATGTTTAGTGCATCAGAATACACCCTCAAGCATATGATCGATGTAATTATTAATGTGATTTAGGATGATGACACATAACTAAAGTAGGCTAAAAGAAGGGGCCATTAATTAGTTCATTGCTCTGTAATGTGACAAAGAACACTTGGAGTGGAGAATAATAGTTTACAGGACTTCATGAAAGAAAATATTTGTGAAAATCTATGTTCTCTGAGTGTACGTGAAATCTATGGTAATTATGTTTCTCATCTGATTTGTTTTGTTTGGTAAAAAATGTTTTTAATTTAAATAAAAATGTCAGGTTTAAGGGTTAAAAGAATTAATGAAAATGTGTTAACTAAATCTTTATATTTTGACCTAATAAAACTAGTCTCTATTATATTTGCAACATGTTAGAAAAGAAACAATATATAAATTCAAAAACCCACACGGAGAAAACAATAGAAAACAGAGAAGCCAAGCTTGTGACAGAGAAAATTAATATGAGATGTTTGAAGATGAAGGGAGGTTAACAAAAAAGGTAGGGTGAAATTAATAATAATAATAATAATAATAATAAAAAAAAAAAAATATATATATATATATATATATATATATATATATATATATATATATATATTGATTAGAAGAACAAATGTAAGGAAATAATCATTTTTCTAGAAATTTTTAAGTAATGTGATAAATATGTTATTTAAGCGTAAAAACTTTATGGAAAAAAAATTCTATAACTTCATAAAAAAAAATTGACATTATAAATTTTGAATTTTCAGAAAAACAAAGTTCACACTTTTTTTTATTTTTTTCTTTCTATGTCTGTGTATATCTGTTCCTTTTATTTTTTATTTTTCCCTTCTATATATCCTTTCTAGATTGGTAAATTTTTTTTTATGAATATCCCCAAGAAAAATCATAAATATAAAGTAATTTAAATGGATGTTCATTGACAACCATGTCATTAGGGGGACAAAAATAGATTCGGTCTGTCTAAAAAAATGTTGATGAGATAGGTTGGTGGCTCATCTATCAATTTAGTGGGTTAATGAAAGAATAAGATGGACTGATATGTTTTAAAAAAATATTTATATATTAAATTAAAATAAAAAATTATAATTAAAAATATTATAATTTTTTTATATTATTGACATATATAAATGTATTATAATATTATAGTATTATAGTTTTAATTATAAAAATTAATTAATTATAATTAATTATTTTAATATATAAATATAATATTATTTTAATTTATCTAATAAAAATATCAATTAATAAATAAAAATTATTTATATAATTAAAGATATATTTTTAAACATATATAAATAAAAAAATTATTGACGATCATATTCAACTCATTTTAAATCGTGATATCATATTCAAAATAGTGAAACTGATCAAATTTAACAGCTGTAATCATTGTACAACTTTTTTTGAAGACACTCAACAATTAGGCTTTTTGACTTACTTCCTCTTTTTTACATAATTCTTTAAAAAGAAGACCTTTTAAAAATTAATTGCCACGACGTATTTATTTTACCAGCATAAGTTTGGAAATTTTATTTTCAAAGCATAGGTAGCTATACGAACATAAGCAGATATGTGAATATGTTTCCACTTCTTAAGGTTTCCATTACTTAAAGTTTTCACTTTTTAAACATTAGAATACAGGTTAGAGTATGATAAAAGGTACAAGTTCTAAACTTCATTCCACTTCTTTGTCAAAGTTTTTTTTTTTTTTTTTTTTTTTAACTATCAACATGAACATTCTTTAAAAAGTTACGAAATTGATTAAATGAAATTGAAGTTAAGAAGTTACAAAATTAATTAAATGAAATTGAAAGCACAACTTCATTAAAAATGAAGGAAATCTTATTTCCTAACAGGAATTTCATTTTTTATTTATTGTTTTAAATTGAAACTATACTACATAACATTTCACATCTTCTAGTTTTTTTTTGTACAAAATAAAGTCTGTAAAATGACTTTGAATTTTAATTATGTTTTAAAAATAATCGTAGTATTAAACATGATATTAAAGTTTACTTACACCATAATATTTACTTTACTACATAAGAGCTAACACGACTTGTAATCTACAAATTATTTATTTTTGTAAAATACACCTAAATAACTGAAGTTAGCACGACTTCTAATCTATAAATTATTTTTTACCAAAATCTTTGAAATTGTTCTATCCGAATATAATATTTTTGTCACAAAATTTTAAACTCTTCAAAAAAAAAAAAATTACCCTCCAAAAATTTTTCACGCAAAAAAATTAAATTAAGTTGTAGAGGGCTGCGGAGAGCATAGCAACAGACAACTCTCCCTGTGAGTGTTGCAACGGAAGAAGATTAACTGAAGATAAATCCTAACTGCGGATCTATTTACAATTCTATGGCATTATAAATTGACTGTACAATATGCCGGAGAAGTGGAGTGTTATCATTTTGATACATTTAGTACGCTATAACCAATAAGCAGCAATTTATGGAAGGAATTGTTAAGTGAGGACACCCTCATGCATTTGCTGCAAAATGATTAAATATTGTCTCCAGAGTTGATTGACTGATGCTGTACTCCGCAATTCCTAATGTATTCCTGTAAATGATATTTTTTGATAGAATTTAGTCACTTTGTGATGAGCAGGAAAAATGAAAACAAGGGCCTTGGATTTACCTATTTCTTTCAAGAAGTCCAAAAACATCTGCCAAGGAAAAATCCTCATTATATGGCAACTGCAGCAAACAAAAGATGAATACTATATGCACCGTAAAGTTAGCCTGGATAAACTGCATTCACATGCATATACAAATGTTCCACCTTTGCCTAAGCAAAGTGAAGATTCTAAAACTATATTATATATGTACATACACGTATAACTGTATATAACAACTTAAATAAGAGAAGAAAAACGCATGTAATACAACATATATTTAATTAAGCTTAAATTTATAATCATAGATTTATAAGCATATGAAACTCGATGCCTAAACCCCATACAAAACTCAACTCACAAGTCAACTTTAAATAATGTAGTTAGCCAAGTGAAAAAGTATGTTTTGGGACTTGGGTTACAAAATGGAATTTTCCTCTAGGATAAAATAACAATTAATAACTTCTATGACCAATTAAAATATTTTGTCTAATTTTCATTCAATACCAATTACTTTGTTAACTTTTTAATTGTCATCCAATAAGTAGTTAGTATGTTACCTAAACGATTAAGTGATGTATATAATGATGTATATGGTTTTATTTGCAAAAGAAAATAGATTTCATAAAAGATCATAACTAATCGAAGATGTCTAAAATCATAGACATCGAGATTGCAAAAATTTCACTAATCTTATGTTTTGATAAAGAATTTATAAAGGATAGTATTTGAAGTGCTTAGTGACAAGATTTGTTGTGTGGATAGAAAATTTGAAAATAAATTAAAATTCTATAAGTTGACGATGGTATTTAAGAGAATTTCAAATTTCATCTAAAATGTAAGAATTTTAAATTCTCCATTTTTTTCCTTTCTCAAATTTATATCTCTTCTCTTTATATTTTTTCTTTGATTCAATCTTGATTGAAATATTTTTTACTCATCTCAACCTATTTTAACACGGACCGATCCAGCTTGAACTAGATCAGTATGGCCTAGCCCAACCCATCTTGACTTAGTTTGAATCAACCCAATACATCATGATCATTATCGAACCATCCTGACTTGATTGCTCTCAATTTGGTCCATCTTACATTAGTCTCACTCATCTTATATTGGTCTGATCCAACCTATCTTAACCTCATCTAACCCATTTCAACTTGACTTGTCCTAACCTAATTTAATCCTTCTTGATTAATTTCGACCTAACTAGTAAAAGTAGGCTTGATCCACTTGACCCAACCTATCCTAACTTGACTCATCTTAATCTGGTCCGTCCTAATCTGACAAATCTTGTCTTGGTCTGACCGACTTGACCTATCTGGATTCAATTTGACTCAACATTGTCCAATTCGTCCTAATCCAGCTTGACTCATCTCAACACAATCAAACATGATCCGACTCATTCTAACCTGTTAACCTAACTCAACCAGACTCAATCTTCCTAACTTAGTATAATTTGTTTTAATCAAACCTAACTTTACCAATTTGGTATGTCCCAATCTCACTTGACTTGATATAGTTTGTCTTAGTCCAACTTTATCCATTTAGATAAGGGTCAAGTAATGTGAATTTGTCTAAGTCACAATATAATAATAATTTTGATAATTTTTATATTTGCCAGTGTTTGAAATAGTTTATTAAAAAAAACAAAAAATCAATCAAATTGAATTGTCTTTATCCAAACAAATCTTTTACAAAATGTAATAATTTTAAATAAAAGGAATTCAAATTTAGTATATTTGAATTTCCTAAAAATTACAAAATACCTTTTCCAAACATTACCTAAGTGAATTTTGGACATTATGTGTATGAATTGCTTGAACAAATGTTGCTGGATGACACTTAAACCCACAATATGATACACATCATTTAATGATCCATGTGGTACAAAACTAATGACTTCTCTAAGATGATTAAAAACTTAATAGAGTAATTAATAACGTATGAAAACCAAACAAAATATTTTAATTGTACTAAATAGAAGAATTTGTCATAATTATTGTATAAAAAAATATTTTACCCTTTCCTCTATTTATAGGTATTGGGTTTACCCAGAATATGCGATTGCTCTCATTTAATTAACCCCAGAAATACCACTGATGAGGGTGCCACCACAGGCAGCTTTCTCTCCATGTACCAGAGGCATTCTGACATTCCCATTTCAGCAGATTTAGAGTAATTTTGAACAATATATATGGAGACAATTGAATTTATTTTCTCTGAAATGAAATCCAAGAGGACATTGGCGCCGGATTAAAATAGATTAGAGAGGGAGAGAACAGATATTGCTGACGAGGGAAAGAGTAGAGCAGAAATGGGGATAAAATAAAAGAGAAGTGGGATTTTCATTCTGTATTGCGTTAGTTTCCGTTAATATCTAAGTGAAACTAGTCTACCTTCGAATTTAAATAGTTAAAAAATTTTCACAGGCATTCACATTATCGGATGTGAGGATTTTTCAATTATAACAAACAATAATTTCCGTTAAAAAAGCTGGTAACTTAAAAATACCTGATATCTGATGCTCAAACCATTGCACCCTTGGCATCGTGCTCCCCCAAATGAAGAGAGAATAAATGAATCAATTTCGGAGAATTTTTGTTTAGATAGCCACCACTCAGAAAATACAGGCAATGGAATACCACCTATTTATCAACACAAAAGAAAAAGGGAAATTAATACTAGAAGAGAACTTATACACTTTTTAAGATTTAAAAATAAAAGATCACTGTGATATCATCATGAACCAACTCTCCAAAAAGCTACTGTTATATTACAGCAGTAAGAAATAAAATAAGCTTCAATCATAATCTAAAATTACTTATACATGAGATAATTTGAAAAAGCTATTTTCTTTAGCTTCTCCAAAATTTGATTTTAATATTTGCATAAATTATAACTTAAAAAGAAACTTATATCACATTTTCTTTTTATTTCTTCTCCTATGAGTGTTCATGGAAAAATTTATCCAAATAGGATTTAGGTATGATGTGTATGAAGAAATACATTATGAAGTTTACAAATATATGCACAGTATTAAGTATGAACTACAACGAAGATATTTAGTTTGAAAACCATCATGCAGTTCACATGGATCTTTTTCAATTAAATACACACAAGACATATCACTCACACATCTCTGCTTCAGTTATTACATGATAATTAATTTGAAATTGAAATTATCAATTACATTTTATTATTTTAATCAAATAAGGTTTCGATTAGTTATGTATACTAACACACATTAAACAACATAAGAAATCATTCTTGAAAAAATGACGAGAGTGAGATGCACATCCTTTTCCAGGTATAGCCATTTCCAACAAGAAAAAAAGGATGGTTGACTTTGAAAAGTTTCCAACGATGAAGAAAGAAGAAAAGTCTTCAATGGGAGATTCAGACGTACCACCTCGAAACAGTTGTTCTGATAATTGTTCCTGGGAAACTCCATCACAGACAGGTGTGCAAGAGATTAGTGTCTTTACTCTTTCTTCATTGCCAAGCCAGCGCCCAATTAAGCCTATCATTTCTCGAGTCAGGCTAATCTCTGCAATGGAGGTATTTCCTGATGTGACAGAGTCAGTTCCCCCAATGCAAATCTCAAGGTCATTAAGTAAGCTTCTAGGATGTGACGGGACATCAAGAAGTCTTTCTTGAATAGCTTGGCAGAGTGTTTGCAAGTCCACGGAACTAACTTCGGTAGGTTTGACCTGAAAACAAGGAAACTGAGAGTTACATACTTGAAGATGCTTTTGTCAAGGAAAAATGCCTTTTGTCACTGTAACCATTAATACCTCTAGCTCAAGATGATTCCCAAATCTTGTTTTTAGGTGCTGTGGACTTCCGATGCATCGTAATCGTCCACCAACCTTCAGAAAAAAAAAATATAATAGGCATAGGATTTGGGTGCAAGGAAAGGCTTCAAGAGTCAAGAAACGAAAATAATTTGTACCATTATCCCTATTCTGGTACATAATGCTTGGGCTTCATTCATGCTATGTGTAGTCAAAATAACTGCAGTCTTTCCTCGTCTTGTTGAGATCCTAGATATTACATCCCACATGAACCTTTTGGCAATCGGATCCATACCTAAGTATAAAAAATCAGTGCCGACAGATATTGCTTTTTCAATTCATCAACATAGCAATATGTCTATATGTAGCTTAAAAATACACTTTTTCCCTGAAATGAGAGGTCCCATTGCTTTGTATCAAAAATAATCAGACTCATCCTAAGACCCACCCGTCAGTTTGAGCTTGTGGGCTAAATACAAGATTAGAAAATAAATATGCATGAAATTATTTTAAAACAAAAATTTTAATCTAAGGATTGAGGGCAACGAATGTTCAAATCTAGACTACTACTGGGATGTCATAGCATCTCAAGGAACCGATTGAACTAAAAGTTTAAGCTTTTAAATCAAGCAGCAAAGATAATTTGTTAAGAGGTTGTATTGATTAAAATGGTAAAAATGCATTTTCATGATGTTTAAAGAAATATGATAATTAAGAATAACTGCTATTGTACCTGTGGATGGTTCATCAAGAATGACTATAGGTGGATCACCTATCATTGCAATTGCAACAGACAGTTTTCTTTTATTCCCACCACTAAGCGAAAATGATGGTTTATTAGCATGTTTCAACAAGTCAAACTCAGTCAACTTTTCCATAACGACCTGCCCAAATAATCATAGGCAACCAATGACAATATAATACAATATAATGAGGAATCAAATTACACCAATGGTCACACAAAAGGAGTTAATCTTCATTCTCATCATCTTTATATATATATATATATATATATATATATATATATATATATATATATATTGATGGAAATTAAGCAAACAAAATCATTTAAAGCATATTTTATTTTGTTTGGGAGAAAATAGTTAGTAGGAAGTCACTTCTGTAATCATCCTATAGATCAATGTTAGGCATCATAAACGGAATAAAATGTACTGAGAAATCAATGTGTGTTATACCATTTATGTATTTGTATTTATATATAGGAGAGTACAAAATAAAAGGTACAATATTTTGTGGTGGATCTCCTGCCAATGGGATAGTCAGGCCAATCTACACCACAATACCCTAAGACTTGAGTATTTCCCTTTTTCTCATACAACAATCCTTGTTCTAGGACCCCTTTTACATATCTAAGAATGTGAATCACAACATTCAAGTGAACAATGTGAGGATTCTGCATGAATTGGTTAAAAATCCAATTGCATAAGTGAGTTTTTCATGTTTTGCCACTTATGTATTTCTATTTACAGATAGGAGAGTACAATACAAAAGGTACAATATACTGTGGTGAATCTCTTGTCAATTGGATAGTTACCCCAATTTGCATTACAATACCCTAAGGTTTGAATATTTCCCACCACCTCCTATATCTATTTGGATCTAAGAAATTTCACCTAGGTCTCCCATTAATGGATAGTGATGGTCAGGTGATAGATGATGATAGAGCAGGATCATACCCACTTTGGTACCAACTTGAATAAAATGTACTGGGAATCACTGTTATACCACTCTTGTATTTGTGATTTGTGTATATAAATACACACACACGTGTGTGTATATATATATATATATATATATATATATATATATATATATATATATATATATATATATATATATATACACGTATATATAAAATAAGAGATATACTCTTACAAAGTTGGAGATGGGTAAAATTTGACAAAGCACTGGTTGGTTTCTCTCGTTGCATTGGTTGTATTCCATGGATTTTAATTTCTGCTGGATGTAGTGGAGTTTGGTTTTCTCCCAGTCTCCTCATGTACATTGTTCAAGGCTAACACAGATAAGTTTGACATTATGGTGAAGAAGTTATCTTTAAGAGCAAAATTGTTTGAAATGGCTAACTGACAGTTAGCATTATATATTGTTCAATGTTTGTGCTAAAATATTTTTATGAAACTCTTTTCATTTAGGGTATACTTTAAATAATTTTATTTCAATAGAATGTTTAGACTATATAAGATGTAATGTTTATATATTGTAAGATGTAATGTTTATATATTGTAATTACTTTGCTTTTCTAATAACTTTTATCTCATCATTTAGATGAAAGTGTAAGTTTATGTAATTTCTAAGTAATTTGGTATGAGATTATGAATTACAAGATTATGCACCATAAAGATATTTAGAAATTTCTTACACATACATTTTCTAGTGCAAAATCTGGAACACCTTTTATTCTAGCATAAAGCTCAAGATGCTCTTGAACAGTTAAGTATTCCAATAGGGCATCAAATTGTGGACAATATCCAATCTGAGAGTAAAAAATAAGATAAACAAGAAAGGGTTAGAAGGATTCAGGTATATCTTAAATTTGTAAATGTAAGCTTCAACAGTGAAGAGCACATACATATTGACGAGCAGCCTTTGGATGGGAACATATATCTTTGCCAAAAATAAAAGCAGTCCCACCAGAAGGAGATTCTTCACCTATTTGGAAAAGCAAAACAAAACTTAAATAATAAACCCAAATGAAATGGAGAGAAATGCGAAGTTCACAGGTCTTAACAGTGAGAAATTACAATTACAAAATTCAAGGTTATCAAACTCTCGAGTCAACTCGCTGACTCTTACGAGTTAACGAGTCAAATAACCAGATACGAGTTAACTCGTGAGTAAACTCTTTTTTGAGTAGACTCTGAGTCAAACTCGGTGAACTCGGTAGACTCTAAGTAAACTCTCGAGTTAGAGGCGAGTCACCGAGTTTGAAGAAAAAGAAAAACTTAAATCTTCTTTGACTCTCATCATTTTTTTTCATAAGTTCAGATCTCGCTCCTTCCCACTATCCGTCGCTACTTATCATCGTCGTGGTCGTCGCCGCGTGCTTGCCCTTGGTCGCGCAGTGGTGACGCGACGCTCACTTGGTCACGCACGTTCACCTGGGTCACGGGGTGGTGCACGACATTCACTTGGGTCGTGCGGTGGTCACGTTCCTTGTCGTTGCTCGCCGTTGCGCATCGTTCTCTAGGTTAGATTGACGAATTGAGGGGTTTGTGATTTTAGGGTTTTTGAATAAATAAAACAGGTTAGATTGAGATATTAAAGGATTTGAGATTTTAGACGTTTAAGATTTTTTTAATTATTTTTTTAATTTTGATTATACTATTGTACAAATTCAATTAAGTTTTTATTTTGATTATTTTAATAATGAGGAATTAATATTATTATATTTATTATTAAATTGGTATTTTTCATATAAAGTAAACTCTTACGAGTCTACGAGTCAAGTTTACGAGTCGAGTTTACCAACCTCTCACGAGTTTACGTAGACTCTCGAGTCTAATAACCTTGACAAAATTCTTTTCTATAGGTATAATTGTCTGAAATTTATTAAATTTTGCCTAGCATCAAAGTTCATCACCTTAAGATAGAAGATTGAAATTATGCTGTGATGTAAATACAAAACCATATATTTATCAGAGAACAGAAGGGAAGAATCTATTCATGTTTTCATCTGTCAAGTAAGTTAGCTTTCAACAATTCAAATTTTAACAATTTTTGCTTCTTTGGCAGCAAATTCATTAATATCTAGGTATTACTTAGGCTGGTGATCCTGAGGGCCATTCCTTTTGGGAACCTGTCATTTGAGATCTTTCTAAGAGACTGGAGATAAAAAAAGATGATTATTTTGCTATCGGCAGTCATATGTACCTAATTCAGTCATCTTTATCTAGTATGAGAATTTTCTTTCGTTTGAAGTCACTGCTACATGTGCCACCCCTCTCCTTGGCATGTGTAAGTGACACGCCACTTTTGCACACTGCCCACTTGCCGCCATCACAACAGTAAGCATGGCCAGCAACCACCTGAACCCAATATCCTAATAGTTTCCTTTTACCTTGAACAGATAAACACCGCTGCCAATTTTGGCAAGGTTTAGAAAAGAATTACTCCCTCTAGCCCTTGGGTTCCAGTGATATTTCTAATAGAATAGAATCTTCTTCTATATTCAATATATATTTGTAACTGTATGGATATATTTTCTTCTTTCCTAACATTTCCTGTTTCCCTTTATTTTTAGTTTGCCTAGCTTATAAAAGGGGACTAATGCTTGTATTGCAAACACATTGAATATTATTGAGTTTTACCTTTCCATGTTTTTCTCCTTTCAAGCATGCTCCAACAATCTTTAGCAGTTACTATGGGTTGATTTTACAAGATTTTCCACCAATAGATATGTCAAAAGGATTTTACATTGTCGTAATGTATGTCCTTAGTAAATTTACAGAGCAGTTCTCCTACATAATTCTGCTATTTATCATTTAGAAGAGTATCTTCTACATTTAAAGAGACATCAGCTTCCTATGTTGCATGTCTCCTGTCCTTAGCTTTTGTTTTCAATCTTTTTTTTAAGGTTTCAATATAAAACCAATTGCCAATATGTGGAGTAATCTAACAAGTATTTAAATCATATCATACCAAATGACATGAGATAGGTGATGTAGGACTTCCAACACACCCCTCTAATGAAGCCTTCCGGACCAGGAAAAGGGTACTTTTGACCCACGAAAGGGCCACTTTTAGCCCCAAGACAATTACTGGAAAGAGGTTAGGCTTTGACTCTGATACAATGTTAAGGTTCCAACATAAAACCAATTGGCAATATGTGGAGTAGTCTAACAAATATTTAAACCATACCAAATATTTAATTCTCATCCTCTCACATTTGTACTTTTCTCCATTATCATTAAAAAGTTATCAATAAAAAAAAGAAAACAATGAAGGTTTTTATTAAATACTAAGTTTTCTAGCCAGAAAGTCAAGGCTTATCGCAAGGCATGCAATAGGATATTAAGATCAGAAATCTGATATACCGCATAGCATAGAAAGAGTTGTGGTCTTTCCAGCTCCATTTGTTCCTAAAAAGCCAAAACATTCTCCTTCCTGGACCGAGAAAGTTAAAGAATCTACTGCAACCTTTCTCCCATGATGCTTCTCCTCAAAATATACCTTAAATTCAGAAAATATCACTATAATTGAGCAAGATTATAATGATTTGAAATGCACAACATTTTTCTTTACAAAAAACACACTGAAGTAAATAATACTAAGAAATACCTTACGAAGATTGCGCAGGTAGATAATGGAATTGTCAAGGGAACCTGAAAGTACTCTATTTCTTTCTGTTTTTACATCTACATCTTCATCTATCTCAGTAACAACAATTTCAGAGGAAGGTTCTAGCAGAGGTTCCAAATAAGGACTGTCATGCCGGAAGATATTAATTTTTTCCCACCACTTTTTGATCATGAATGAAGTCAATTTGATAGAAGGAAAAATTTCAAGTGCAAGAGTCAACAGAAAGTAACTAACGCTCTGTCACACATGAATAAAAGGGATTAGATAGAGCAAAATATTTTTGTCCAAATTTATCTGTGTCATACTAATGAGTTTTGTTAACATTATTGAGAAACAAAACAGTTAGTACAACTTTGTTTTTTCAATGTAATAAATACTTTGTTTCCTAATAAAAAATTGTATAGTTTTAGTTTCTTAAAATCAGCCCCAGGGTTGATGTAAACAAAAAACCTTTTATATATTAGTTTTCAGTTTTAAACCTTAAAACTTGGTATGTCAATAATAAGTAATGAAATAGCAGCAAAATTAGACTAAAAGACTTGCACCTCAACAGCAAGATAACAGATGGAAGCCCCAGTAACATTCCAATCAAACACCCCATGACTTGTTTTATCTTTCATTCCTTGCCGCAAAAGAGCTAATGAAGCAAGACCATCAGCAAAACAAAATCCAGGAGATATTCTGAAAAAATTCTGGAAGAGAACATCAAATACATATCATTATGCAGCGCTTGCCACAGTGAGTGCAAAAAATGCAATTCAAGCAGCTAGAAACAACTTATATATAATTTCAAACCCTGTTCTTTTACTTTGTGCCAATATACAGTCTAAATGACAATAATATTTTGCCCAAACATATCAGTTATTCTTATCCTAGTAGCCAACTTCTTTTGACCAGAAGTTGCCCCAATCCCTTTTCATATATATTGTACAAAATCTGCCTTAATAGCATTCTCAAAGATTGTGGTTTAGTCCCTTATCAATTTGAGATATGAGAAATAGAACTTATAAATGTCAAATACCACATTCACTATTGATAGAACCTGAAAATGTAAATAAGTGGAGAGCAATTCTCACCTCAAACCAATTTGTTTGAATTGAGTTAGGCCAAAAGCCAAATTTTACTATTGTATCAGAATCTGTCCTAGATCCACTAGAAGGGTATTTGTACAAAGAAAAACCCAAGCCCCACAATAATAAGAGATAGAGCTTGAAAAGAGTTTATATATAAATCCAGGAGAACCCTCACCTGAGAAGTTAGTTTTGTAGGATGGAATTTGACTTTAAGACTCATTTTACAAGTCTGATTTGTGAGAGCGTTAAAAAATATGATTTAGGCTCTTGATATCATGTGAAGATATACAGAAAAGAGTCATAAAATGGAATCTATGTATGTTACTACACATATATATATATATATATATATATATATATATATATATATATATATTACAATAATATTTTGTTTAATTTACAAGAGTTGTTGTTATTTACTAGGATAGTAGAGGTGCTATAATTATTACGATAATATATATATATATATATATATATATATATATATTATGATACTATTTTGTTTAATTTACAAGAGTTGTTATTTACTAGGATAGTTGAGGTCTTATGATTATTATTAGGATAGTTGACCTACTATAATTATTACCGGTTTATTTAAGGTGTCTAGAGTACTCTATAAAAAGAACATCATTGTGTTGCTTTTAATTAAGAAATAAAATTACATGTTTCTCTTCTTTGGCATCTCTTCTAACTTTTTCCAATTGGTACCCGAGTTCCCAATCAAGGGGGCTCCGCTTGTACATTCAAATCCTAGCCGCCTTAGTTGCAGATTCTCTTTATAAATTTTGGGTTTCCTAAACTGCTCCCAAGTTACTTGTCATTGTGTTGGAATTCCTATTACTATCTAAAAATTCCTCCAGATGGGTCGGTTTGATTTTGTTTGGATCTACTCATGGATTCCTACCTTTTTAAATATCTACTAGCATGGCTACTAGTGCATCTTCAACTATGTCTCCATTAAGAAATGTTGATCTTCCACATTTTTCTAAAAGCAATTGTCTCAATGGTAGGAATTATCTTCTTCGTAGCGTCCAATTCATTTGGCACCCATTAAAGGGCAGATTTAGGGGTCCACAACTACAAAGATCAGCCAAAATTACATGTTTTACTCTACTGTTTGAGAGATTTTACATGATTTAGGAAATACTTACTTTATGAGACAAGATATTTTCACTTTCTACGAAGTAGAAAGTAAGATATTCAGGGCAGACACTCTCTTGGTTGTTGACTACAATGGGGTGCTAAAGGAACCTTGGATTGAGCTCCACTTGTCCATCACCCTGTTGTATCTTTCGTGCAAATTACCTCAACGTGATGACTACAATCACTCTAGCATTGCTTGGTCACGTACCTCAATCGACTACTATTGCTCAGGCTCCCTCTCTACCCGATGATTCTAGATCCACTCCATTTAATTTTTTGTTGCCTATTCTTCTCCATGACTTCCAAAAATTGTACGAGGAATGTCAATCCTTTGGTTCCACTACTTCTATAGCACCTCATGATCTGAGGAAAATTAATTAGGGACATATCTTACTCAAATATTTTCCATTATTAGTGATTATGCTCATGTATACAAGATACAATTACAAAAATCCTTTCAGTAGTGATTAAGTTAGACTGTAAAACCATATTCTAATATATACATATATATAAAATAACAATGACAACCCATGATGGTGATCTAAAACTGATCACATGTGATAGAAAGAAAAGTAGAAAGCAGTGACAGTAGTAAGCAATTTACAAAGAACAAAACTGGGAGCTAAAATGGTGAACATATTTTTTTACTTCTTTTTTTTTTTTCTGAAAATTAGTCCACTAAAATCTTTTCCCCTGTTTTTGGTGGTTCAGGAAAATGAATTAGCCCAAGTAAGACAAAGAAATCATGCTGGAACATTTAAGAAAAATAAAGGGCGTACCTTAAGAAAAGAATTTGTACTTATTGTTGATGTCATGAGTCCCATAATGAATGAGATAACCATTAGTATCAATCCGGTGAAAAAGTGGATCAAGAGAACCACGTTCTGTAAAACAAGTGAATATCTTAGCATTTATAACAATTATAACTACCGAATAAGAAAACAAGACCTCCCTATACCTGAGCCATGGTGTGGTCAAAAAAGAAAAATGTAAGGCAATAGGTTGATGATGCAATTGCAAGTCCATATTCCAACAGCATGAGAATTGTTGGTAACAAAGAAACCCCTCCCACAAACTGCTCTAGACCTACATACAGTAGCAAGAATCGCATTGACATAGTAGTTCATCCAAAATGGCAGCACAAAGAAGACAATTCCAAAAGCATTACAGCAGAAAACAACTGCTATTCTGAAGTTTCCTTACAAATTACACAAGTTCCTACACAAAAAATATATGTTGAAAAAATAACACCCTAAAATTAAATATATTCCTGATGGATGAATGAATCCAACTCTGTTGATCAAAGGGAAGAGGATACCCAATTAGAATATGAATAAATAAGAAGTTAAATTTTTGAGCTATGAAAAAAACAAAACAGTGAAAAAACACCTATTAGACTTCGAGAGTGGTGAAAGAACAAAGGATAAAAAGAGCAATGTCAGGGGTTGGCCGGAACAGTGACAAGCTATCCCATAAATGGTGCGAAGATGTTGTGTTACTATGGAAATCTCACCAGAGAAAAATGGGCCTTCAGGTTTGGGGTCCCTCTGAGCGGGAAGGGCACATAAGTGCAGGAGGGGATTGGTGTTTCTGATATGACTGAATGAAAATGGGAGTGAATCCCAACATTCTTCCCCAAAATAGCACAGAACTACACCATTCTAGGGCCCGATAGGGAATAGACATAACCCTATGACCTTTATATCACACGACAGAATATCATTGGACCAATGTTTGCCCACCCCAATAAAATAATAAATTTTATTGAAAGAGATATTATTGAAAGATAGGTCAAGCAAGCAAAACTTGCCAATCTCTCTGTCCAAATCTTAGTAAATAAGCCAATCGACTTGGGTTCGCAATCATGTTAATTTTGCTAGCAAATTAAGTATGCAGACAAAAACTAATTACTAATAATAATTTGGATACATACCAAAGATGTAAAAGAGAACTATGGCAAAAGTGGCCGGTAACAAGAAGCTCACAAAGTCCCAAATATATGTTGAAGCCCAATATGACAGGACAGAAACCTAATTAACAAGTTCAATAAAAGATAATAAAATTGAGATAGAAAAGCATATATTATATTATCTCTCCTTTGAAAAATTATATACCCCACTGATTAGTTGTTGCTGCTTAGCTTTCACTTCACGTTCCTGTACCAATCAAGAATTTACAAAAGTTTAGAACAAGAACCAAGCAATTGGAAATGCCATTAGAATTTGACACTCTAGTAGGAAGAAGTCTCTGGTGAATTCATGACATGTCAAAGAAATATGGACTTCATTTAGAAAAGTGAATATTTGAAAATGAAATTCCTCAATAATCTAATACTGCGAAGAAAGAAACTTCAAAGAGTCTCTTTAAAGAAAAATTCTGGTTTATAAGTTGCTTGTGAAGGAAGGAAAAATATATAACTATAAAGACAGGAAGCAGGAAGCAATTTAACACATCTTACCTTAACAATTGAAACAGCAAATGAGGCGGGTATAAAAGAGAAAGCAATGTTGACAATAACTGCAGCAGAAAAGGCATCCAGGTCCTACAGAATTTCATCTACAGCTTATCAAATCTCTAATTTTCTGAAGAACGTAAAGGGGAGAATATGAAGGCATTGGTCCATTGCCATAGACCATGCACCATGATACTTGAAAACATACACTTCTGTGAAATAAAATAAACATTGGCTTACATGACGTTGTAAGCGCTGGCTTTGTGTCGTTGGTAGAGGGTGGTTGCGTGTTTGAATTGTCATATTTGTGTCTCGAGTTGCAAGCCTAAGAATAGCAGAATTCATCAAATTGATAAAGGTGGGAGCAGCATGTTGACAAGAACTATTGTGTAATACAGTGTATCCTAAGCTTCCATCATTACTTTGATCATCCATCACAATTGCCCCATACCTGAATATCAAAACATAACAATAAGAAAAATAATTATTTTGTCATCACAAAAATTGCATCAGTTGTGTTATCGTAGTTGACAAGTAATAATAATAGCACATACATTAGCCCATTATTTTCTTGGAAAATTACTATCTATTCCAACTGCACAAAATGTTTAAATATGACAACAGATCCTCCACAAGCAGAAAACCCACAGGGCTTGACATGTGGGCACAGCATAGACTTACATCAAGCTTTTACCAAAACTAAAATTTACTTCATGAATACAATTTTAATATTTGGACAGTGAGAGTAAGGAAAAAAGAATTGTCACAATATTGACTTGTAAAGTTTAAAAGAAATCATCCATGATCTCCAGAAGTAAAAGTTAGCCACACTTATAATGGTATCAATGAATAGGAAGAAGGAAAAATTGGCACGGTTTAGGTTTGACAAAAGTAAGGGAAAACTTTAAAAGTGCGAATTTTAAAATAATGAATACACTAGCAAAGCTGAACTAGGACAAAGTTATTGGTGATCTTTATTCTTTGAGAAGCTTATCTTTTCTTGACTTGTTTCCATATAAACAAGCATTCATATTTACAAATAGATTTTGATCTTCCTTTATGATACAATCAGAGACACAGACAAGAAAGATGGAAAAGTATTAGAATCTCGTTTTCTTGGCTACCCTAATACAAATATGGATTCTATGATAATAACAACTATATCCATGGCTAGCACTAAAACTTTTCATTACAATTGCTAAATAGTTCTTAAAAAGGATAAAATTTTAAAATGAAGCAAGAAATTCATGTTTCACACCTAGATTGGTAGGATTCATTAAAGCTAGACATCAAATATTCACTCATTGAAAGTAGAGCAGGTCCCAGAGTTGGCCCTGCTGCTTCCACTGCATCAGCTAATGCTTTTTCTGAATTAGGGAATCTGTACGAGCTTGACTTGAACCTTTGAATCCACCCTCCTATGACATTTTGCGCTACCTTTAACATAATAAAGATTTCAGCAAAACTCAATCAGAACAACCAGACTCCACTTTTATTACCAGCAACAAATCTATGACTACAGAGAAAAAAAAACACAAAAAACGGAATTTAATCACTGACAAACCTTTTCAGCAATTGGCAAAGATAGATTAAATGGAATTGGACCTCCCCCACCCCCGCCACTCAATAGAGGATTAAAGTGAGAAGTTGAAAGTGTCAGTGATTGCTGATCAGGATGTGGCTTGAGCTTAAGAAATAGAAGACCAATAAACAAGAAGAGAGTAGGAATCATTAGCTGGAAAATAATTGTTTTATGATCTCTCCGAGCAGATATTGCCCTTTTGATGAATAAGGCTTTAGAATGTTGCCAAAATGTAGACCTAGTAATGAGACAACAACTGCAGCACTGCATACCCAAGAAGTTGATAAAACTTATAAATGTAGTGAAGGTTAAGCAACAAGCTCTTCCCAACATGGTAGACATGAAACCTGGAATCTTCTTATAATTTCCAAAAAATTTAAGACAACTTATTCTTGTGGAAGGATGATCACTAATAGGAACAGAAGCCACAGAGTCTGATATAAGGGAATGGTTATTTTCTTCAAAGCATTCAACTTCGTCATCGTCACATCCTGCAACTCTAAGAAATACCTCCTCCAGGGTTGTTACTGATATACCATAGCTTTCAATACCAAAACTGTCTTTGTCCCCAGTGCCACTCAATTCCACGTTTAAACCTGGTTTTTTCATGCAACCTTCAATTTCCCTAAACATCCTCTCAAAGGCTGATGAGGATGTCATTGGTAGCCTGAAAGAAATCTCCGTTCCAACCTGGAAATGCATATCGAGTAAGGATAAGATGGAATCAACAATCATAATAAGGTAGGGAAAAGAAGAAAACCAGGGCTTTAACATATTGTTAAAGAGGATGAACTCACCATTATTTGTTAAACAATCAATTATAATGTTGAAACTGTTCAAGCCAAGAGGTTATGATTTCTCGCAAAAACTATTTAACATATACAAAAAATAATGATATTATGCGACACCAATGCTCTCCTTCCCTTTTCTCTAAGAAACTAAAAAATTAGTAAAGCCAGTTTGTTTATATAAGAAGTGATTTTTAAGATTGGGTGAAAAGAAGTTTTGGATAGATTTTATGTAAACTTGTAAAGTAGAACCCTTTTGACATTTGGTTACAATTTATACTAGAAAGTTGAAATAGTGCCTATTACAGCTTCAGAAGAAGCTCTGAGTCATACAAGTAATATACAAGAATACAGCAACACGAATCCATATGAATCTTATGTGTTAGATCGGATACAGCAATATACCAAGGAAATGAAAGAAACATGATCAATGATCCTAAAAGTGAATTCATTCTGTGCTGTTTTTTATACGCAAGTTTTACAATAATACATTCTCTTCTAATTATACTAGTAAAAGAAAGCGAAAACTATGGTTTCTCACCAGTGTTGGATACAGCAGAGTTATTGAATCATCAGAGGCCAATTTCTTACATATCAAATAACATATACCAAACTGCATGTCAACACTTTAATCTTATGCAAATAGATTTAAATATATTTAACTGACTTTTTAAAAAAAATATTATTTATCTTAGTCTCCAGATAAGTGGAGTATGGCTCTAACTCAGCACCTGCACAGTTATTTTACATTGCCATTCAGTTTCTAGAACATGGTGTGTATGATTTTCAAAGTGTTTAATGACACTTGTATTTTGTCAAAACTTGAAGCAGTGTTTCTAGGTCAAGTTCAGAGATTTAGCAAGAACAACTTATAAGAATGACAATCTTTTAAAGCAGTGAACTACCTATGCAATATCAGTGCTGGTTAGAACAACATGTTGAAATTTTCAAGAGGAAATATTTGAATCTGGATGTAATTTGAGTTAAAATAATTGTCGTGGTCACTTTGGAGTACTCTAGTAGTTTGCTTTCCAGGGAATTTGATAGGATACTGAAGAGGGACACTAATATAAAAGAGAGTGACGGGCCTGTAGAAGGAGAATTTACAAGGCCGAAGGTATGATGGGTTTATACTAAAAGGAAGAAGGTGGGCCCATCAACTAATGAGACAAGAGACATTAAAACCAAGGAGAGCTATTTTTATTTTAGGAGAACCAACCTTCCTTCATTAATGCACACATACACATACTAGGAAGAGAGAAGAAAGAACTTCAACTGCAACACACTAATTTCAATTTTCAGATACTCATGCACATTAACATTGACAAATGAATACATGCTGTATGATCTTGACATTAATAGGTATCTCGAAGAATAATACTGAGAAAAGTACCTCGCTTACACATGTTGCAGATGGAACATGACGGTATACTATATCACTGGCTATAGAAGCAGTAGGAGCAGGCTGAAAGCACGAGGACAAAAAGAAATACAAATGAAAACAGCTATAGCCTTTCAATTGCGAAACATCAAGGACTAGGAATTAAATACAAAATGATCAGGACGTGAACATACCTTGACAAGGGTTAGAGTATAACCAACTCCATAATGATGCTTCAAGAAAAGGGAACTGTGAAAAAATCAAACATATAATGGGAGAGAGAAAAATATTATACACATGACAGTTATACCAATATTATAAGGTACCTAGAGGATTCAATGACAAAAACTGGAACTTCTAGTAAGATTTTAAATATTTCATAAAATTAAAACTTAAGGGCACCACAAAATTTCAGGGAAATTGACAAATCTAAACAGCCATACTGTTACAGACTAACATCTTTTATATATATATATATATATATATATATACACACAAGATTTTCCAAGTCCAAAAGATTTTCAGTCATAATATAATACAGTCGTACTTTTCCTACCAAAAGAGACTTATCAGAAACTGAGAAACTAAAAGATGCCATCCCATTGCATCAAGAAACTATGAAACAAAAACCAATGAGAAACTGCTCTTCATTTTCTCCAACAATCCCATAATACCACAAAGAATTCTCTAGTTGATTTTACTCATTGATGAAGATCAGAAATGTCTTAAAACAAAACATTGTATACAATATACACAGAGCAAAGAAGAAATGAAATGACAGCAGGAGCTCACAACATGATGCTTAAAAAGCTGTCTCCATCCCCTAATTCATCTATGTTCGTAAAGCCTGACATCTTATATGGTCTTCATGAATCACTTGCCAAAAAGTTAAGATATGTAAAAGAATTCCCAGATTTAGAAAAAATTCAGATTTCAAAATGAAGACTCAATAGTTAAAAAAGAAAGAATTATCCTTTACAGGTTAAATCCTGTGATTTGTGAGACTTTCCTGTTTTTCACAAATGCAACTAAATGACCTGAGCTCAAGCGATGTAGTTTCTATTTGTTTTAATAAATTCCTGAAATAGTTCCTACCTATTGAGTCTTCCAAAAGGATCACAAGTCAAGTTATCCATTGTGGCACTAATATATCAGAGTAAAGCAATTATCTGGAGACAAAACTTCACTTGAGCAATGAGGCAAGAGTCTCAAATTTCTTGAGCCTTGACCGACGAATGAAACATACAATGAAAAATTATAGAAAAAATGAACAAAACAATAACCGAGAATAGAAAAACAATAAGAAAAGCAAACATCAATCCTGTGCAAAATGGGAACAGGAACATGAACAACTCTATAGGATCTGAACAAATGTGCTAATCAAGCATTTGGAGAGAACGGATCTGAATAAATACATTTCTTTTTTTTTTCAAAATCAGAAGGTTTTGCTCAACCCTAGTATGTGATAATGAACTTTGAAACAAAATTAGAAGCCTCCCCATAAACTTGTTATTGAATACTAGAAAAAGAGAAAAAAATGATTTATTGATTATATCTGAAAATGTACATAAGACGGTGAGTACATATTTACAAGAGCAGAGAAGAATCATTAACTGACAGTTGTTCATTTGTATCCAACTACAAATAAAAACTGTTCAGTTGTAACAAACTAACTGCAGCTGTTAGATGTGACAAACAAACAGAAACTTAACAGACGTGATATTATAAGGGTTGTTTGGAAACACTTCTCCATAAGCACTTGTAGGAGAGAAATATAATAAAGAAAATGAAATTACCTTCTGCAACTAATTAATTTATGTATGTGCTAAATTGCAGAAGTTATTTCCTGTTAGCTTTTCCAGAATTTGATATCACACACTTGTTAAATTAACCAACAAACTCAGTAAAAATTTGTGCATGTTAACCCGGGTCAATTTTGAGAGGCACTAAATTACAAGTTAATGCTAGCATTGGAAGAATAAACTTTCCTTAAACTTAGGTTGTTTCAGTCAGGTGACAGTATATGAATTGTTTTATATCTCCCACTGTCAATATTAAGGAAACTACACTACCACCAAATAGTGTTATCCTTCTTACCTGTCAGGTGCTAGTGTATGTATAGTTTTATAACTCCAATAAGTGACACAAAGAAAACTACACTTGCACCAAATATTGTTTTCTATCTTACCGTAAGCTATAAAATGGAAGAACTTAATGCTAACTAATGGGATGAACACACTAAACTTAACAAAAGAACAACCACTACCCAAAAGTTTAGAAATTAAAAAAATAAAATAAATACTAATGTTTCTGAACAATGCAGCACATCAAGAGAAAATGCAACTTAGCAGTCCTGTCTAGATGAAAGATTTAACCTTTGAGGAAGTCTTACATAGTTTGAAAATATGAGTTATTGATTAGATATGAAGATGTACAAAAGACTGTGAGTACATGTATACAAGAGCAGAGAAAAATCACTGACTGACAGCTATTCATTTGGATCCAACTACACATAGAAATTGTTCAGTTCTAACAAACTAACAATCAACTAAATGATAGCTAGCCATTAGTAAAAGAAACTTAACAGACAAGATATTACAAGGGTTTTTCGGAAACACTTTCTCCATAAGCACTTGTAGGAGAGAAAAATAATAAGGAAAAATGAAATTACCTTCTGCAATTAAATTAATTTATCCATGTACTAATTTGCAGAAGTTATTTCCTATTAGCCTTTCCAGAATTTGATATCTCTAACACTTGTTAAATTAACCAACTAACTCGGTACAAAATTGTGCATGTTAACCTGAGTCAACTTCGGGAGGTACTAAATTACGAGTTTATGCTAGCTTTGAAAGCACAAACACACCTTAAACTTAAGCAGTTTCAATCAGGTGACAGTATATGAATAGTTTTATATCTCCAACAAGTGATAGTAAGTATATGAATAATTTTATATCTCCAAAGAATGATAGTAGGAAAACTTCACTAACACAAAATATTCTTATCCTACTTACCGTAAGCTATAAAATGGAAGAACTTACTGTTAACTAATGGGATGAATACACTAAACTTATTCAAAAGGACAATAGCTTCCTAAAAGTTTAGAAATTAAAAAAATAAAATAAACCCTATTGTTTCTTAACATGGCAGCTCATCAGGAGTACAAGCAGCTTGGCAGCCCTGTCTAGATATAAGATTTAACCTTTGAGGAAGTCTTACATAGATTTCCAAATCGGTTTGTCATGTAAACTCTCTAGCAGGAAATATTTCAAAATTAAAATACCAGGAATTCTTCAGAGTTGCACCAATACATAAATATCTGAGAAAATTCGAAAATGAAATTAACCTTCCACAACATTTCAGAGAACCATTGGCCATTATCGCTATCCGATCACCTAGTTCATCTGCTTCATCCATAGAATGTGTAGTTAATAAAATTATCCTGCCCTTCTTAATTTTTTTTATTAACTGCCAAGTCAAGCGCATTGAGTATGGATCCATTCCACTAGTAGGTTCATCAAGGACTATAACCTGCCAATTAAATCCAAAAGATTCCATCATTTTGTTCAACATATGAATATAAGGATGTGCTGTCAATATGAATTGTACCTTACTGTCTCCAATCAATGCAATTCCTAGAGATAATTTCCTCTTCATGCCACCGGAAAGAGTTCTCACAATACTGTTGATTTTATCAGCCAGGCCCACCTGTTTTTGGAATAATGTTATCAGGATTGTTTTGCAACTTAACAATGGTACTGGGTGTTAGTAATTGTTAAGTTTTGAGGTTTGCACAAGTTTTGAGGTTTGCACATTTTAGAGTTGTAGCCTTTGCTAAGATACAACAGTTCTCTTATTCAAATTCAAATTTCTTAACAATTTAGTTTTCATCAATTGTTGGCTACTATTGCCTTAAAAAATAATTTAGTAAATAATACAATTGTTAAATTCACAAGATTTATATTTACTAGATTGGTATTAATTAGTTGTATCTATTTATGAGTTGCATCTTCTAAAAGTTAATCTTTCATCTTCCCTCTAATCAATGTATCTATACAACCTTCCATTATAAATATGAGATGATTTGGGTTGTGGAGTCACACCCAAATATTATAATATTTCTGTTATTTTTTCTCAACTTACTATCAGGGCAGGTTTATCCCGCTATGTTGTTCTGGTTCTGCTCGGCTCGCGCCACCCGCCATCGTTTGCCACCACTGCTACCTACCATCTGTTTGGGGGTTCCTCTCTCTCTATTTTCTCCTTTTATGTGTTGTCTTATCTCTTTCGGGTCAAAAATGGCCTTTGGACCAGCTCACTGTTTCTTAGGGACTCCTTCCATCACATCAAAAAGACTTAATGGGAAAGGACGTCCTCAATGTACGCACTATAAAAGAAAGAGGTATACCCAAGAGAATTGTTACTCTCTTCATGGTTTCCCTGATAAAACAGCCAATGTTTCCACATCTATAACTACTAATCCAAAATTTTCTAATGAAGAATATCAGGAATATTTAAGGTTGAAGTCTAACAGTCTAGCCTCAACTCCCAGCATGTCAACTGCATGTATTTTACAATATGTGGAGGGTCAAAGTCTATGGATTATTGACTAAGGTGCTTCTAATCATATTTCTGGAAATACCTCTATATTCTCTTCTCTTTCTTATGTTGAAAATCATTATCTTATAACCTTAGACAATGGATCCAAAGTTGCTTCTCAAGGAATTAGCAAAGTATCCCTTTCTCCTACCTTACACTAAAAGTTTATTCTCCTTGCCCTTGCCTCTCTTTTTAATCTCCTTTCTTTAAGTTAGCTAACAAAATCATTAAATTGCTCTATAACCTTCGATGCCAGTTCTTTTATTATAAAGGAACGTGGATCAGGTCAACTAATTGGAGAAGGACATGAATCTAAAAGTCTCTACTACTTTGGATCTAGCTCACCTGTGTCATGTTTTGCATCTCCTTCCCCCAAGCTTTTATATGAAGATTTAGGTCATCCCCACTTGACAATAGTTCCCAAACTTAGTCATCTTCAAACTCTAGATTTGAGTCTACCTTTTCAATCATTCATTCAAATGTTTGGAGACCAAGTCAGTTTTTTTTTTTTTTAATTTTGTTACCTTTATTGATGATTTTTCAAAATCTACTTGGGTTTATTTGGTGAAAGATCGTTTTGAACTATTGCGTATCTTTACATTTTTCCTTAATGAAATTTTCAATCAATTTGGGAAAGTTATTAAAATTTTCAGAAATGGTAATGCCAAAGAACATTTCTCTTTTGATTTTTCTGCACTCTTAAGATCACATGACATTTTACATCAATCTATTTGTCTCACACACCTAAGCAAAATGGTGTTACTGAAAGGAAAAATAAACATTTAGTTGAGACTGCACATACCTTATTGCTTGAAACCAATATACCGGTCCATAATTGGGGTGATGTTGTCCTCACTACCTATTTTCTTATTAGTAGAATGTCATCATCTTCTTTTAACAATAAAGCTCCTTATTCCATTCTTTTTCTTAATGAACCTCTCTTTCATGTTTCCCCTTGTGCGTTTTGATGTATTTGTGTTGTTCAGGATATGACTCCAGGATTGGACAAACTCTCCGCCTTGGCTATCAAGTGTGTTTTCTTGGGTTTTTCTCGTTTTCAAAAAGGAAATTGTTATTACTCTCTTGAAACCAAAAAATTTTACATGTCTGCACATGTTACCTTTTTTGAACAAACTCCTTACTTTTCTTCATCTGTCTAGTATGTTTAGTTTGTCCAATAAGTCCTTCCTATACCATTGATTGAGTCTCTTGATCCTTCTACTAACCCATCATCGCCCATTCAGGATGCACCTACTCCATCTGTTTTACCTCTTATTATTTACCAACGCATGACCCAAAGGACTAGTTCAATACTTCAAGATGAGCCCTCTTCATCAGGTGCTTCTCAATCATCGCCCTCTTCCATATTTCTTGATAATCATGATTCAGCTTGGCTCATTGTCCTCCACAAAGATACTCATACTACTCGTAATCCACATCCTATCTATAATTTTATTAATTATCACAGACTGTCTTATTCTTATTGCTCTTTTATATCCTTTGTCTCTTCTAATACTATTTCTAAAAATATGAATGAAGCACTTGATCATCTTGAATGGCGATAAGCTATGAATACAGAAATGCAAGCCCTTGATCATAATAATACATGGGAATTAGTTCTCCTTCCAGCCTAGAAGGAGACTGTCAGATGTCGATGGATTTATAACATTAAAGTTGGTTCCAATGGTAAAGTAAACAGTCTCAAAGCCCGACTAGTTGCAAAAGAATATACTTAGATCTATGGTCTTTATTACAGTGATACTTTTTCTCTAATGGTCAAAATGACTACTATTTGTCTCTTTTGTGCTATGGCAATTATTCGACAATGGTAACTTCATCAATTGGACATCAAAAATGTCTTCCTTCATGGTGATCTAGATGAGGAGGTCTATATGGAGCAACCTCCTAAGTTTGTTGGTCAGGGGAGTTTGATTTGGTGTGTAAGTTGTGTCATTCTTTCTATGGTCTATAACAATCTCCACGAGCTTAGTTTGGAAAATTTAGTTCCATTGTTCAAGCCTTCGAGCTAAAACGTAAGGAAACATACCATTCAGTTTTCTATTGTCACGCATCCCTTGGAAAATGTGTTTACTTAATAGGGTATGTGGATGATTTTGTCACTACAGGGAATGATACTACAGGGAATGATACTACAGGGAATGATATCACTAGAATATCCTAATTAAAGGAACACTTATGTAGTCATTTCCAAACCAAAGATCTTGGATGTCTCAAATATTTCTTAGGTATTAAAGTGGCTCAATCAAAAGGTGTTGTAATCTCTCAAACGAAATATGCTCTTTATTTTTTAAAAGAGACCGGTTTGATGGATTGTATATCTGCGGATAGCACTATAGACCCAAATCAGGAATTAATGGTAGAATAGGAGGAAGTTTTCTCTATCACTAGACTTGATCTGTCATTCGCAGTAAGTGTTATAAGTCAGTTCATGCAAGCTTTGTACATATCATTGGAATGTTGTCATCCATATCCTAAGATACACTAAAAAAATGCTCCTGGACAAGGCTTATTATATGAAGATAAAGGAAATACTCAAGTTTTTGGGTATTGTGATGCTAATTGGACAAGGTCTCCTATGAACAGATGGTCCACCACAGGATATTGTATTTTCCTTAGAGGAAATATCATTTCTTGGAAAAGTAAGAAACAAAATGTAGTCCGATCAACTGTTGATGCTGAATACTAGGCAATGGTGTCTCTAACTTGTGAGCTTATGTGGGTAAAACAGTTCCTCCAAGAATTAAACTTGTGTAAGGTTCAACAAAAGAAAATGTATTGGGATAACCAAGTTGCTCTCTATATTGCCTCAAATTCATTCTTCCATGAGAGAACAGAACATAAAGAAATTGATTGTCATTTCATTCGGGAAAAGTTTTTGTCCAAAGAAATCAATACTGAATTTATCGGATCCAATGATCAACCTGTAGATGTATTGACAAAGTCTTTGAGAGGACCATGAATTGAGTTTATTTGTTCCAAGTTTGGCGCATCCAATTTGTATGCTCTAACTTTAGGTGGAGTGTTAAATTTATAAGATTTATATTTACTAGATTGGTATTAGGACTGTATATATCTATGAGTTATATCTTCTAGAAAGTTAATCTTTTCATCTCTCCTCTAATCAATGTATCTCTACAACCTTCCATTATAAATATGAGGTGATTTGGGTTGTGCAGCCACACCCAAATATTATAATATTCCTCTTATTTTCTCTCAAGTATAATATATTCTAAATTATTTCAATTTTAAAGTGTCATTAGTAATAATTTTTTTAAAATCTGGTTAATAAAAATACCAATTTCTATAATAAATTATTGATGGACATGTAAAATTGGTAAATTCATTTTTAATTTTGAATATTAGAAATACTAATATCAAATATAATTTGTATTATATAATATTTTATTATTTTGAAAAATACAAAAATTTTGTATGAATTTTGAGACATATTTATTGAAAATTGGCCACTTTACTTGCTACATCCTGGTTCCATCCTTGCTTTTTGTAGATATATTTCTCTACAACTGAAATGCATCTTGTGTTTGAATAGCAAAAACGCATGGCAATGGGGTGAGGGCAGGTTTTTCCTCCCTGACCTCCGCCTTGCCTCTAATTTCCTTAATCATCCCCATCCTTGCGCACGAACCCCATCAAGATTAGAATTTGAGTCTTCATCCCAATCCTCATTGGGTTTCGAGTTTCTCTGCTTTCACCCCTGCCCATTCTCGTTCTATGCTATTTCTTAAAAGCATAATTACACATAAATTATAATAAATTAATTTTAATGATACTTTTCTCATAGAAGCTTCAATTATCAATCCTTTAAAATAAATTATTTAATTAACATAAATTGTGATATCTAATAAATAAGAATAGTAAAATTCAAAAAGCATGACATAAAAAAGCCTAATACAAATACATTATAAATAACATAGTCTAGGTGCTGCAAAGATTGATGCACAATATTTAGAAAAAGATTAAAAAAAATAATAATAACCTTATAAGTTTGTCAAACTAATGAAAGAGATTGGAAAAGTCAAATTGGTCGAAGAGATTGAGGTAAGGTGAAGGAACGAAAGGTGAAAGAAAGATAAGTTTGTGTTGAATAATTTGAAGAGATTGAGAAAGACAAAGGAGGAAAAAGTGGTTGAGAGAAAAGTGAAGAGTGTGAAAATATAGAAGAAACAACACTTTGTATCATTTGAAAAAGAGAAGCATTTGAGAGAGGGTTAATATTATAGAGTTTAGGTTTAAATATAAATCGGGAAGAGGACGAGGACAAGATTGGGACGGGGATTGCATAACTCATCCCCACCCCTAAACCTGATTTCTTGAAGCAAGGAAAGCCTGAACTCAATCGACTTAATTTTTCCCCATTAGCCTCAGTACAGTTACAAATCGGTCCCCACGAGTGCAGGTTTGATTATCATCACTAATAGCGAATATCACATTTCCTAAAACTTCAAATATATTGAATTTGATTTGTTTTCATTTAAATTGTTACATTTTCTAAATACGTTATTAGGATAAAGCAATTCAAATTGTTTGAATTTTAATTTTCTTATTTGGATATGGTATTTCAATTACCATCAAATATGAAAGTTTATTTTAATATTAAGCAATGTTTAATGAATCAAAAATATTAGTGAGTGATAATAGAGAAAATGATAACGAATATCGAAAAAGAAATAACTCAAACCTACATTGAAAAAAAAAATAACTCCAATAAACTTCAATCGAAAAAACCCCCAACTAACATTAACTGAAAAATAACCTTAGCTAACGTCAACTAAAAAGAGTATGAAAATTTTGAAATTCTTTTTTTTTGGGTAGAATTTAAAATTATTTATCTAAATAACATTTTGTCATCAAATATATCAAATTCTCTATAAAAATGAATTACCTTTTAGAAGTTCCTCATCCAAAAACAATATTATAACTTTTTGTAGACGGTTCTGCTTGCAAAATTGTTAGTGTTTCCTTTTTCCGTAAAGAAGTTGTTTCATCAATTATTATTTTTGTTTTACGCAATGACTACTCTCTAATCTTTATATAGGATTTCTCTAACAAACAATACTCACAGTCATTGTTATTCATTTCACTCAAAAAGTTAATAAACATTTTCTATCTACTCTAGTAGTTATAGGTGTTTGTGGTAAAAACATAAGTTATTATCAAGACTTGTAATTTTTGAACTCACCTCATCAGCCATATTAATAACAGCATTGTCCAGTAAGTGTTCCTCCACTCCCTTTAATATGGCAAATAGCTCTAAATGTTCCCTAACCTAGATAAATTCAATAGAAGAATTCAGCATCCCATACATTGTAAAGTTGAAAGGCATTTTCAGCAAAGAAATAAAATAAAATAAAAGTAACATTGTAAACTAATCAGATATCAGTTTAGGAAGAAAAGATCATTGAGGAAGAACCTTAAGCATAATGCATAAGTTTATACTTTATAATAGTATTGAACATCTAAGTGTCGTTTATAGTAGGGAAATGATTTCCTAAAACTCCAATGCAAGTCATGATGGACCTAAAAATTTGGGGCAATGGCTGTTGGAAAGAGGAGTATTTAATGTTAATTATCTTCCCAAGTAGTTCAGGTGAAGTTTAGCGTTGCTCAATGTACTCTTGTCATAAATAAATCAATTTGGTAAGTGGAAAAAGTACTCAAGCACATTCAGAAAGTTTCCTCACGTTTTCTCAAAAAGACCTATGCAACATGTACATGGTAATTCGTAAACATAACATGTAACAAATAAAATAATTAAAGAAAAAGTTACAATTATTTTCAAAATGTAACCAAAACCCAATCAGTTGAAGATAATATTTATCTTCCCATTTCCTTTAAGAATATGCAGCGAAAAACCTCACTCTATATTCTCTTAAACTATGTCTCATTTCACAATTTATCCCCTACCCACAAAAAATTTCTTGCAGATATAAACTCTCAATTCCAACAAATGTTTTTGAGGCAGTATCCAATAAAAACTGGAAGCAAGTTATGGATGCAAACAAAACGAAGGAATCGTTTTCTTCAACCCAAAGAAAAAAAAAAGTCAATTGGTTATATGTGGGAGTATACAGTAAAGTATAAGGCAAATGGGGTCATCGAGAGATGCAAGGAAACATGGGATGCTAAGGGTTTCACTATGACCTATGAGAAAGATTACTAAAGGACCTTCGGTCCAATTGCAAAGATGAGAACAATTCAAATAATATTATCTTCTGCGGCAAATTATGCTTAGGAGTTACAGTAACTTGATGTGAAGAATGTTTTCATAGCTAGAAGAAGAAATGTATATACAGGTCCCTCCAGAATATGAAATTGCTGCTATTCTATTTTTAGATTAAAAACAAGCTTTATACTGGTTAAAACAATCCCCTGGGCATAGTTAGGTGATCACACTTTATTTATCAAACACTCATATTTAAAGGTAAGGATTAGAAGGAACAACTTTGGAGTCAAAATCTAGCAAAAGTGTTTTGAGATAAAAACTCTTTGGAGGTTAAAATGATTTTTGGGGATTAAAGTGACCCACTACAAGAAAGGTATTTTTGCATCTCAACAGAAATATGTCACTGGTTTGCTTAAGGAGACTGATATGACAGCTTCTAAACCTATAAGAACTCCAATGGATTCAAACTTTAAATTGAGCTATGCAGATGATGGTGTAGGAGTTGACTTACAATAGGTCAGATATTGCATTTGTACTAGTTTGCTTACCCAATTTATACATTGTCCAAGAGAAGTTCACTTACAGGCCACTTACAAAATTAAGCAATACCTAAGGGGATACCAGAAAGGGGTTTTTGGGTAGTTGAGGTGCCATAATTATTAGTTGGGTAGTTTAGGGTATGCAGAGTATTCTATAAACAGATCCTTGTACTGTTTCAAATCAAGAAATTAAATTACAATTTTCTTTTCTTAAATATCTTTTCAATCTTTTTCCACTTAGGGTTTAGGGTTTAAAAATGTTTTTAGTCACTCCTATTATAAAAAGGTAAGTATAATAAAGAATCACTACATTGGTTATGATCCAAACTAGGTTGGCACCTTATGCTACATCAATTATTTGCAACATAGAAAAATGATATATAAGAAATAAAGAAAAGAAATACAATATAATGGGGGACTAGACCCTCAAATTACTATTTAGAGACTAAAATAAACCTTTTTTAATTTGAGGAACTAAAAAGAGACTTGCCAAAATTTCAAGGATAACAAGATAATAAAACATTTTAATTATTCTATTGAAAATATTAGTTGTTACTTGTTATCTTTTGTAATCATTCTTGCTATACACAGATCAATCAGGTGAGTGGAGAAAATACTTAAGCACATTCAAAAACTTTCATCGCACAAAGACCTCCAACAACATATAAATGATAACTGGTACACATAGCATTAAATATACATAAAAGACAATAACAAAAAAAATTAAAGAAAAAGTTACAATTATTTTTATGCTACTGTATAAAATATGGGTAAAAAATCTATAAGAAAATGTTGCTTACAAACATTATGACAGCTACACAGCAATTGAAATGCATGTGACACTGGCTGAAAAGCCACCCAAAAATGAAACAAAAAATGAATGTTGAGGATATGAATATGAATCAGTCATGTAGTTCAATACAAAAAGTTAGTAATAGAAATAGGGCAATGATTAATATTTTAAAAGTTAGAACCACCATTCAACAAATATGCAGATTGCAGAGAATAATTACTCACCATACAGAGAATAGAAAAACTAAAAGCATACTTCTACTTACTGTTAATTCAGGAAAGAGTATATCATGCTGTGGGCAGACACCCAAAACCTTCCGTATCTCATCCTACAACACAAGACGATTGCACTCTGAATGAACACAAGACTAAGAGAAAATGCTTAACAAGAAAGGGGAAGCAAAAAAAACATCATATTCAGAAATAGGATATCCATGTCTGGCTGGTCAACTGAAAACAAGTTACCAAGTTCTAATTGGGACATATTTTACCTTTACCATCATAAACATTATATACAACCTTCTTGGAGTAGTTAATCTCTTCTGTTTGCAACAGTGCAGTTTCCCATTACTTTGTAACAGTAATCTAATTGGGACATATTATATACGTTTGTAACAGTGCAGTTTCTGTTTGCATCTGTTGCAATTGACAATTTTCAATTTCAGTTATTATTCTATATATTGTATATAATCTCTGGTCAAAGATTAATTTTGACATCAATTCAAATTTAGCTTCTGATTTTGGTTTCCCATTACTTTGTCTTGTTTTCTCAGCTTTTCTGTCCTTTGGGATTTTATCAAACCTGGTATACCTGGAAACTTCGGTTTGCAATTGCAACTCAGATTAGCTCTTCACAGCATAAGGACTAAAAGGTCAAAAACATTTAAAGCCTTCTAATGAGCAAATAGATTTAGTGGTTTTTATGTTACGAAGGTATTGTCAATCATCAACAACACAGCATTGGTGAGGTTGGCTACCCAAATCACAGAGATCCACAACTTTATAGTGATGCAATTGCATTCTTTCCTTTGATTAGTCTGGCCAGTACATCCAAATTCCTAACCACTTTTTTAACTAATTCTGTCAGTTTTTCCTCAATCAGTGCTACATCAATATCTCCTAATACACAATTATTTCATATGTTTTCCCTTTTGTTTGGCCACACATCCATCTTAGCATTCTTATTTCAGCTCCTCCACCTTTTTCTCATGTTATCCCTCAAAAGCCTAACATTCACTATCAAAGTTACTTCACGTTAACACAATGCATGAAATATAGAAGTGCTATGTTTTCCATCTTAGCATGGCTTTCGATTTGCATATTGTGTGTTTACTAAAGTTTATAATAAAACACTGCAGAGAACTTTTGTCATAAAAGCTGATACTATTTAGAAGTCAATCTAAACGAGACATGCAATTAATTTCTACATAACAAATTAAAATTTTGAAGTTATTTCATTCATACATATGCATGTGCTCCCTCATCATTGATAGTGTTAGGACACTGAGTTTGGACCTAAGCCCAAAAAGTGAGCTGAATAGGGGAGTTTAAGAGTGGCAGTTAGTGAGGATATGTGACAGCTATAGTGAGCATTTATTTTGACATTACAGGGATCTATCCTGAAATATTTCTTGTTTTCCAATCAAGAATATTGTTCTTAGTTTCTATCTAATCTGGTCCTATCAATGGTTCTACCTACTAGATTGCTTGTGGGAGAGCAAGTGTTACCAAAGATGGAGAACATGTGGACCAAGAAGATGGAGCCGTGTGACTTTCAGGGGGCTGAACTGTTAGAAAGGTTCCTTGAGGAGCAAGAATTTCATCTATGTGAAAAGCTATAGTAGGCATTCATGGAGAGTGAAGCCATGCTATGATTTCAGTCATGGTGGCAATAGGACCTTGATGCCAATTAGGGAAGGTTCAGCTATGGTAGTTGGATTTTTGAGGGTGCTAACTGCATTGGACCAAAAACACCAACAGTGAAGGAATCACCAAATTGTTTCTTTGAGAAGATGAAAAAGTAACTAAAAACAACCAAGGCGGAGGAAGGGAAGTAACCATCAAATTCTAAGCAAAATGACAAGGTGATTAGAAGTCAAAGTGTGGTGGTGATGAGACGAATTCTTGGTCCTTGAGGATTCCAGCTAGCTAGTGTCATCAAACAAATTAAGACTAGAAAAAGAGATCCTATCCATGGGTGGATCAACCATACTCCCACCTCCACCAAAGTCATTACATGCTAACCCACATGTGGTTGACAATGTGTCGTTATTGGTGGACCAACCAGGGTCAGCACTGTCATTGATGCATCCCCTCTTGAGTAAATTATGTTTGATTAGTTACTGATCGACCACCACCCTGGAGCCACTAAATCCAAACTATAATGTGACTAAGTTAACTAAAACAAAAAATAAACACGTATAACAAAATCAAACACAGGGTGTACTTGAGATGCAGAAAATAATCTTGTTCAACTTTTGCTTGTCAAACAATAATAATAAATCAGTTTCTGCATTTCAAGTACACCTTAATTTCCATCATCAGAAGAAGACCCCCTCTTCCTTCTCAAGTACTTCTTTTTCATCACTTTGACTCATTTCTTCCCCTCTACTTGTGCCCCACAATTGCAGGATGACCTTTCATTGCTTCAATATGGTAGTACTTATGAAATTAGTCATCTGCAAATCCAGAGATTATATCCATTGCTAATTCTCAAGATTCACCTCTTGCTTCAATCTCTTCACCTTTTGCAGTATCATAATAGCCTTTTGCTGACTTGCCATTGCACTTCATTAAGGTAAATATTACCCTTAATCCCATTGGCTGTCATTCCCATTGTGACATTGTTTTTGTTATTTCCATTCATCTATTACCATTTCTAAGAATGTTCAGAAGCACTATCCCACCAAGACCAAACATTTAGATTGGACTAATGTCCCTATGATAGTTATCAGAATTGTTCGGATCCTAGGGTATATCACCCAACAATCACATTAGACACTCAGTAGAAGATCGAGCATATGGTGCTAGTGATAGGCAGTCCAATTAGTTTGCTGTATTTCTTATTGGAGAAAGTGTAATTTTCATGGAACAGCAAGTAGACTGTTGTTGTTAGATCTAGAATAGAAGCAGAGCATTGTCCTATGGCTCATACTACTAGGGAACTTTTACAGATAAAGCACTTTCTCCAAGAGCTTAAATTTTGTGACACTTTGAGATAGGTCTTATGAAGGTTTCTTGTGATAATCAATCAGCTATGTACCTTGGTCCAAAGCAAGCTTTCATTACAATCTAAAAAAAAGGTTTCATTACAGCAACGATTTTTTTCAAGCACCATCAATACTTATTCTGTGAGTTCCAAAGATTAAATATCAGAAATTATTGGCAAGGTCTTACAAGGTCCTACCTATAATCGCATAAATATGTAAAGCTAGACTCATATGATATATATGCTATGTTAGAGATATGCTCTCATAATATCTTTTCTTTTATTATTTTTGAACTCCTGTTTGTTACTACAATTGTTTGACAGTTGTAGTTTGTTGCAACTGATCTACTACCTATTGCAGTACTCCTCTACTCATATAAGTATATGGGTTCTGTAAGAGGTTTACTTACTCTTTGTCACTATCTTTAGTAACGAACCATAATTTGTGATAGATTTAATACGGTATCTAGAGCAAGTTAATCTTCTTTCTTGGCTTCTGCCAAATCTTTTTTATTCTATGGCTTTTAGATCCTAATTCTTTTTGTCTTCCTCCTTCAACAAATTCTCGTCCTTCTTTTTCTGTGCCTGCACCTGCCACTTTCTCCCACTAAATTACAGAGAAGCTTGATGATAAAAATTTCTTGTTGTGGCACCAGCAAGTTGAACCAATAATTAAAGCCCATTGTTTGCCTCACTTTGTGGTTACTCCTAAAATTCCATCCAGGTTTCTCACAGAACAAGATCAAGATGTTAATCATGTCAATCCAGAATATCTTTCTAGGGAAGAGCAAGATCAAATGCTTCTTGAATGGCTCCAATCTTCACTTTCTAGTACTATCTTGTCGCGCGTGTTTGGATGTATGCATTCATACGAAAAATGGGACAAGATACGTGCATATTTTCTTCATCAAACCAGGACAAAAGAAAGACAATTGCATTCTGAGTTAAGAAACTCATCTTTGGATAATCGCACAGTTAATGAATTTCTTTCTTATATTAAGTCTCTTGTTGACTCTCTTTGTTTGGTTAGAGATCTAGTTTCTATAAAAGAACATTTAGATTCAATTCTTGGAGGTCTTCCTCAAGAATATGATTATGTTATTACTCTTATTGAGAGCAAAACTAATAATATGTCTATTGAAGAAGTTGAAGGTTTAATTCTTGCACAAGAATTGTGTTTACAAAAGTATAAAAAAAAAAGCATCAAATTATGTTTTTTATGATAATCTTGCTCAAGCTCCAACAAACACTCTTGCCTTTTCTACTACTGAACTTCTATGAATTCAAACTCTGCTTACTGAACTTGGCATTCCTCATCTCATTCCTGTTGTTTACTGTGATAATCTTAGTGCAGTAAATTTAGCTCATAATCACGTTTTACAGTCCAAAACTAAACACATGGAACTAGATCTCTTCTTTGTCAGAGAAAAGGTTCTAGCCAAGCAGCTTGTTGTGAAGCATATTCCTTCCTGGTCTAGATCAATTGGTTGATGTACTAACCAAGCCACTTTTCAAGGTGACTAAGTTGCCTATTGTTTCACATCCACCTTGAGCTTGTGAGGGTATTAGAGATATGCTTTTGTAATGTCTTTTCTTTTATTATTTCGGAACAACTGTTTCTTACTATAATTGTTTGACAGTCGTAGTTTGTTACAACTAGTCTACTACGTATTGCAATACTCCTCTACTCATATAATAACATGTTTACTGACTCTTTGTAACTCCCTTTAGTAATGAATCATAATTCTAAACAGATTTAATAAGCTACAACTTGAGTGGAATGTTAGTTGTGTTTGTAATTATATGTTGTTCTTTTCCTTCTACTTTTTGATATGTTTTCATAGTGTCCTTAGAGAGTTTAGGCTCTTACTGACTCTAAAACACTAACCATTAGGAAATTGATTCTGTTTCACTTTATATATTTGTACACACACCACAAATTCAGATTCAAATACTCAATTGACGCATACACACTACATTAACTATTCTCAGTCACACAAGACTGTAATTACTGAATAGTCTACAAAATTCCTCAACACTTAAAACTTACAATATCGGATACAATGTTCTTTCCAAATACCAAAGCATCCCCAGAAGTAGGAGGAAGCAGACCAACAAGCATAGAGATTGTCGTGCTTTTCCCAGCTCCATTATGTCCTTGAAAACAGAAACCGTCTTAATAGTGAATATAAATTTAAATTAAGAATGGAGAATTAGAGATCTTAAAAAATAAAACCAACAATAACAAGAACAATGACAAACAATGGGGAAAAAAAATCTTGCAGTAGGAGAGCAATCTCTCGAAATACCCGTCAAGATCAACAGACAGTAGATTGCAACAAATTTTAAAGCAAAGAGAAAAATACACAACAAAAAATTTCCACGCAAAAGAGAAAAGAAATATGTGCAAAATACTTTCTGAATTGATTACATTATCGGTTATGTTTAGCAACATAATTGGTCATCTATGCACCATAACTCAATTTATTTATAGAATTTGTCCAATAATCTATTATGTTTTCCTCCAACTTATTTTCTTTGTTTTATTTACAATTTCTGTTTCTTATAATAATAATAATAATTATTATTATTATTATTATTATAATAAATATAAATCTTAATAATGATGATAATAATAACAATAAAGAGTAATATTCGTTTCCTTCTTAAACAAAACAATCTTTGTTTTCATTCTATTTCTTTTCTCACCTACCTACCTTCTCTCCCTTAATATCCTCTCTCAATCAAACACACCCTAAGAATCTAAAACATAAAACCTAAAAATTTTTAAAGGAAATTAATCAAAAATCAGAATTTCCTAACAACTTTTTAAAGTGTTAACCAGAATCTAAAAGCTAATTCATCTATTAACACTCACAAGAAATATGATTCACTACTAAGGGAGAAATACAAAAGTCAGTAAACCTCTCACAGAACCCATATATATATATATATATATATATATATATATATACATGGACAGAGGAGTTAGGCATAAAGAGTGGTGAATCAGTTGTAACAAACTCCAACTGTCAAACAACTACAAATAAATAGTTGTTCAGAAACAATAAGAGAAAATACATTACAAAAGCACTATCCCCACCACTTTCTCTCTCACTAACAAAACAATGCTTTCATTTTGGATGATCTTTGATTTAAAAAGAAGATATTATATTCAGATTGTTGTGAAAAAATTACACCTAAAAGTCTTTAAATAGAATGTGTCATATAAGAAAACTGGGAAACTAACTTAAAAGGGAAAACTTGAAGTTCAAATTACTTTTCATGCGCAACTATATTAGTTTGGATATTTTCTAATATTTAATTATTTGTTTCCTTATTCGTTACGATTATGATTCAGTATTAGCATAAATAAGGGTTTATGGGGTTTATGTTTATGTTTTATAACAGATAGAACACTATCATATTCCTCTGCTCTCTCTACACCTAAAGCATACAATTTCAACAGTAATTGTGTGAGACAATAAAAACACTGCACTGACCTAGGAGAGCAAGAATCTGACTTTCGTACAGTGTCAGCTGTAATGAGTTAACAGCACAGCAATCACCTTTCTTTGTAGCATACACTTTATGTAAATTCCTGATTTGAATGCACCTGAAAATTAATAAGAAATTAGAAAGAGACAATATATCATATACTAAATTGATGCACTTAAATTGTATATCATATACCTGCCATCAAGCTCCTGTTGTTTCATGTCTATGCTTATTGCTTCTATGGCAGGTTTGGAACTATATTCCCCTGAAAAATTCTCTTCTGATTCAGAATTCTTACCAGATATTTTAAATTCAGAACAGGAGGAACAATGTTTTGCAACATTTTTCTTCCTCCAAAAGTCCTTTTGGAAAATAAAGCTCCATGTGGATCTCTTTCCATATTCCTTTGGAAGAACCTACAAGAAGAATGAGGTTTGAATGCCTTTATCATTCATAAAGACAAAATGGAAAGAAAATCCTGCAAAATAGAATACAAAAATGAAATATCATAGAAAAAAATGGCTAATCTAGTAGGTCTTTTTTAATGATACCATTTTAAGAATTTCGGTTTGAGTTTAACCCAAACTTATTAAACCAACTTGTGAGGAATGACTTGCCCCCCACTACTTACTTCAAACTCTATCCCTAGTCAATGTGAAACTTGAGTTTTTCCTGAAACTTGTTATGCATCCATTTTTGGAAAAGGTGTATAATTGTTAATCTTTTAGAAATGTTACAATTCTATACATATGATATTAGGATTGTTTGAATAGGTTATTTTCTTTAGATAACTTGTTGAGATATGTTAACCTATCATCAGTAAAAAAGTTGATTGTGTTATTAGCTACTAGCACCTTGGTGTAGCCTTCAGTCTCTATGCTCTACAGGGAATGATGTTGATAAAATTTCTCAGCTAAAGAAGCACTTATGCAAACAATTTCAAACCAAAGATATCTTGGATACCTCAAACTTTATTGGCTATGAAGTGGTTCAATCAAAATACAGTATTGTTATCTCTCATGATATGCTTTAGATATCCTAAAATAAACAGACATGATTGATTGTAGACCAGTTCATAGTACTTCGAATCCAAATCAGATATTGATTGTAGAACAAAGTGAACTTGTCTCAAATCCAGAAAGATATAGAAAACTTGTTGGAAAACTTATCCATCTCACTATTACAAGCTCCTCATATTGATCAGTGATATGTTGTTATTCCATTCCCAGTTACCTCAAAAAGAATCCAAGTATGAAGATAAGGTAAAAACTTGTATGTATGAATATTGTAAAGTTGATAACGCAGGATATCCTATAGATAGCATTCCATTAACATGGTATTCTGTTTTAATTGAAGGTAAGAGTGTTCCTTGTAAATGCAAAAAACAGAATGTGGATGCTTAATCTAGTGTCAAAGTGGAGTATAGGATGATAGCATCTCTCACTTGTGAAATTACATAGATTAATCAATTCCTTCAAGAGTTGAAGTTTTGTGAAATTTAGCAGTTGAGAATGTACTATGACTTGCTCAAGATTTACTATCCAATTTGTTCTAGAGAAGTCAACGTTTGTTAGTTCTAACGAAAAATCAAATCTTCAACTATTTGTTATTCAGGAAGCGAATTGTTTAGAAGCATTGGAGTATAAAGTGTTCAATACATAAAAAACATGAACATTTATCTTTTCTTCAAGTGCCATCAAATACAGCAATTCACAAACTGAAACATCAATAGTTAGCCATGCTTCATGTTGAAATAAAAGAGGCTTAGGCTGAATCCCTAATGTGTATTAAACACATTGCATTATCTCTTTATATATGGGAAAAATACAAAGATTAAGAAAATAAGTGATGTGGAACTATTTGTTATTCAGGAAGCGAATTGTTTAGAAGCATTGGAGTATGAAGTGTTCAATACATAAAAAACATGAACATTTCTCTTTTCTTCAAGTGCCATCAAATATAGCAATTCATAAACTGAAACATCAATAGTTGGCCATGCTTCATGTTGAAATAAAAGAGGCTTAGGCTGAATCCCTAATGTGTATTAAACAAATTGCGTTATCTCTTTATATATGGGAAAAATACAAAGATTAAGAAAATACATAAGTGATGTGGGCCTAAGTCCATTACATCTAACACTTCATTTTATATGGTAAGAAGCAAAGGATTAAAAAGAGTTCATCAAGGCAAATGCAAGCTTCCAACTAGGAGGTATGAGGAACACATTAAGTGTCCCCATCCATTCTAGTCAGATTACTCGTATAGTCTATTCGAGGATATATTCACAAGACATACCTTGTCAAAATAAAGTCCAATCGCACAATATAGCATTGTATCAAGTATCATCATCAGAAGACATGCAAGAAAATTCACTCCTGATGATTCCTGAAAGATAAATATCTTAGAAATGGGGTACAAAAATAGGTTAAGGTAGTAAAGTTAACCGTAAATCAATAACTCACCCGCCATATGTTGCTCCAACGAAGTCCAACATGTGCACGCTCATAATCAGCAAAGTTGATCGAACCCAAAGCAAATGCAGTAGGTGAAAGTAAAGAAGCAATAATCTTCAAGATTCTGAAGGTGGGAACCTCAAATGAATAAAATCTAGACTCAAGTATAAAAATTTGGACTGCAAAAATAACAGTTATTGGAAGGACAAGTACTCACATTGAAACTCCTTCATCATTAACAGTGTAATATGGGAAAAAAGCTCCAAGAAAAGACAGAGTTCCGACAGCTACAGCTGTTTTAGCCCGTTTGAAAAATGTTGATATAAAGAATGAAAGCATGATCGCACTTAGCCCAAAAACAAAAAAGTATGCAAACACCAGTGTCTTGTCACTATACTTGAATAAATTATACATGGTGCAAACTGTAAGGATCCCAGAAGAAATTGCAAACTGTAAACATGAAATTATAAAAAGATGAGAAAATAATAATTTCTTGATCTACAAATGGTAAGAATCAACTCATCACAGGATAGTCATACAATAATTTCAAACTTACAACACAATTTACGTTACAAGAAGAAATAAAGGAATTGAGTTCCAACACAAACTAAAACAGCATTCAAACATTTTCTTGTACTTTATATCCCTTTTCCTCAATTTTTTGCCCTCTATTTCTGTATAATTTTGTTTCTCGTGTCTTTCTCTCTGTATCTTCTTCAATTCCACTTATTTCTTCTTATTTGGTTTCTTCATCCACTTCTCCACAAGTTACTATATGAATTCCTCCCACTTCTCATGAACAATCACCTACCATAGATGCAGACCAAATATTTTTTAGTCCACACACATTCACACATCTCAACCTAACCTTACATCAACTAGCTCTATGGTCTAACCTATCAACAGTCATCCAATGGTAACCATGTCCAAAAAGGGTATTGTTCAAACGAGGATTAATCCCACTGTTTTACTTGCTCATACTAAACCAAAAAGTGTTAAACAGGCTCTTCAGGACCCCAATTAGTTGAATGCCATGGCTGATGAATTCTCGACTCTTCAAAAAAATAACACTTGAGATTGGTTTCTTTACCTCCTTACAGAGTTCCCATTGGCAATAAATGGGTATTTAGAGTAAGAAAATGTTGATGGCTCTATAAACAAATACAAGACAAGGTTAGTTCCCAAAGGATTCAATCAACAATTTGGTTATGAATTTCATAAAACATTTTTCTCCAATGGTTAAAACTGCCACCATTCGTATTATAATTACACTTGCTCTCGCGTATAGGTGGCCTCTATTGTGACTCGATGTGATCACTGCTTTTCTGAATAGGGTGCTTCAAGAAGTTTATATGCCTCACCCTCCAGGTTTTGAAATTCTGATAAATCTCTGGTATGCAAGTTAAATAAAGCTATTTATGGTTTAAAACTCAAGTCTACTCTTCACCAGTGTGGATTTACAGATAGTAAATGTGATCCTTTTATATTTGTGCTCGCCAAACAATCCACTATTGTATACTTACTAATTTATATTGATGAAATAATCATCATAGGAAGATCCTCCACAATTATTCAGCAATGTATCAATACCTTAATACACTCACCATAAAAGATCCCTTAGTTTTTTCTCAGTTGACAGTGACTAGGTATGGATAAAGTTTTCAACAAGCTATGGAAATAAAAAATAAGGGAGTAAAGTGAATATAACTACCTCTGAAAAAAAAAAAACTAATGAAGAGAAGGGGACCAAAATGCCTCCCACCCTTCATTGGAAAAAAGAATTGGGGGGGATTTGAAGCTTAGAAAAAAATTTATGCTAATTAACTATCCTTAACTTATGGCTTTATTTTTCTATTTTAGGGATACAATAGTACATTATTTTATTTTCCTCCCCTTCCTTTGTGAACCAAACAAGTTGTGTTTCATTTCCTTCCCCTCCTTTAAACCGAACATGTTGCCTTTCATTTCCTTCCCCTCCTTTGAACCAGACAATGCATTAGGGTGGAGAATGTTTGAAGTCTAATTCTTGAAGAAAAGAAAAACCTATAGAGATGGATTTTTACCTGCAATGCATATGTGATAAACCAAGAAAGATGAAATATACCATCTTTCAAGCCCATCATATAGAGTCCTTCTTTAATCTTCTGTTCCTGAAATATTACATCAATAAATTAGAGATACAAAGAAAAAAAGAGATGATGGTTTTTCATACCTCGGAAATTATTAGAGATAATATTAAAATGCATAAAAAAATATGAGGAAAAGAAAACAGATAATAAAGGGCATTAGAAACAAATCATGGATAACTCACTCATGAAAGCTAGCTCAAGCGAAGAGGATTAAGTCTTGTAAAGAGTATTCTAACCATATTCTTAGCCAGTGCAGGATATCTCAACACACAACTCTTATACCTATAAGTGGACTTCCAGTGCATAAAATTTGCAAGACTCAACTTTTGCTATTAGCCCAAAACTAACATAGGATGGGATATTATATCATATTATGAACAAACTAGGTCTGATGTATGACATTTTCCTTTTTATTTATTGATCCAAGAACATTTTTTTAAACTAATTATTTTCTTCAAAAACCATGCATTTAACTTGTTTTCATTAAAAGCATAACATAATTCAATTTTTCTTAATTTGTTGCATTTTTCATTGTTTTAGCATCAAAGTATGCATTCTTTCATCCATAGTGCATAATTCTCTTTTTTGTAAGAGAAAGGTAATTTGAGAGGGGCGAAATTAATAGTAATAAAGGCTCAAATTCATAGCAAGCATCATGTGTAGTCGAGCTCCACTATTCTAGGAAGCCCAAGTTTGTTTGTACAGCCCACTTGTGAAACGTTACAATTGGAAATTTTGAATCAATCAAATTAACTATTGCGGGAATCTACTTGAGCTAAACTAAAGAATGCAAAAATCAAGAATTAAATGCAAATCAGCATTGGATCAACTCAAATCAGGAAAGAATCTAAATTGTTCCAATAAATCCCAGAAATTTCTCGCAACACAATAATCCAATGCTGCAATTTTTAATTGAGGGAACATTCGATTTTATTGTAATTAATCACAACTTTCTTTCTTTTTTTTCTTGGTTAGTCCAATAAAGGCATGATGAGAGCCAAAACACACAACCTTTTTCTCTTAGGCAAGAACCGTTGTTTTGTCTTGCTCTAGTTTTTTTTTTTTTTCGTTTGGTTTAGTTTTGTTTAGTTTAGTTTTTAATTTGACATGCTTAGTTGGATCTACCGCAATCCTTTTCCGTTTGTTCTCTTTTGTTATTTAATTTGCAATCTCTCTCGAATTTTTCAATTTTATATTGTTGAAATTGCTTTATTCATTATTAGGATTATCAAAGTGAGTCAACCCGGCTCACACGGGTTGGCTTATCACAGGCTGAGTTGAAAATAGGCGAGCCAGAAATTTTGTAACCCACATTTTTTTTTGTTTTTTTTTTCTAATAAGCACGAGTGAATAGCGGGACTGAACGTAATGACGTGGTGGCACTACAAACTCTATAATGCAACTAAACGCTATAATACAACTGAAACACAATAACGTGGTGATGCAATGAATGCACTGGTGCAACAAATGCGGTGGCGTGACAAACGTTGTGGCGCAATTGAAATGCCAGCCTGAAACGCTGTGGCGTTGGCATGACAAAAGTTATGATGCGATTGAAATGAGGAATTAAAACGCGACAAACATTATAACGTAATTGATGATAACCTTGAGTGAGAATTTGACTTGTAGTGACGACATGGAATAGAGGTAGAGAAAAAAAAAACATCAATTAAAATTACTAAATTATTATTCATTATTTTACATTTTAAAATGAATGGTGGGTTGCGAGTCAACCCACCATAATCCGGCTCGAACCCGCTTAACCCATGGGTTAAGTGAGCCGGGTTCATTTTTAACCTATTATCGGCAGAAATGAAAAAAAATCAAACCCAACCCGGCTCGAACCCGTGGTGAGCAGGGTTAGCTCACGGGTTAGAACCCATATTGACACCTCTATTCATTATGCACTCAGTTTAATTTCTATTATTTAATTATTTAGAATTTTTATTTTATTTCAGTATTCAATTTACTTCATTTTCAATTTCAATTTATCAATTTCCCGATTCCAATTTTATTTTCCTGTTTTCAATTCCAATTTTATTTTCCTATGTTCGGTTCCAATTTGCAACTTAAGTTTAGGTTTATCTCTTTCGGAAATTTTAAATTTAATTGCTACACTCTTTTATAATTAAAAGCAATTTTTTTATTTTGCACTTTATTCCTCAAGGTTTTGAATTTAATTAAAGGCACTCAATTTTATTTTTATAAATTCCAGTTATTTAGATTTGCATTAGTCTGCTTCCATTTAACTTTCATTATTATTATGTAGCAATTTAATTTTAATTTTTTGTTATTTTGTTTCCATTTATTTTTCGCTCTTTCGTTTCATTATCATCAATCCCCCATTTTTTGTTATTTTACTGTGTTTTTATAGAGAATGATTTTAAGTAATGGATATGTATCTATAATTGTGTCCTTATGAGATTCAACACAGTTTAGCTATACTACATTAGTTTAACAACTTGTTTATTTATTTTTTTATCAGTATTTTGTGCGAGCAAAATGTTGTCATCAAGACCCAACTCATTTCAAAAGACTAGCTTTGGGGAAGATTATTATGAACAGACTAGGCCTGACTCATTGAAGATGATTGTCCAAGTCTTGAAAGAAATATTCTTGCCATATTGTGGGCCCATTAAACACACAAAGAACATAGGTAAACCAAGAAGCAATACTAACAAAAGAATCAAACCTTCTCAAACACAGAATAACTGATTAGGCGAGAAATTGGATAGAGAAACCCCAACAAGTACCTACACATAAAAGTCTTCATTAAAATAATAACTTGTTTGAGATATAATATAATAACATCCTAAACATGGATACAAAGGTTTCCAAGACAAGCTTACAATATTCCCATGACTTTCTTTATGATTGACTGGAACTGATCATCAGTATACTCTCGAGTGGGAAATGGAGCTATTCGAATGTGAGAAGGGTTAAACTGAGTCCATGGATTTTTCAAAGAGAAAACAGTGTCATGGAAGCCTGGAAGAGGAAGCGTTAGACTTTCAGCACTAAAATTTAAGTCAGACTGTTGCGCTATTAATATTATGAATGAATCAACCATTTGCTGGAGCTACAAAACCAAAAAATATAAATGATTAGTACTGTAACAAAGTATAGATATCAAATTCACAAATAGAAGATCAAGGTGTAAATTTATAACATAGGAAAGCAAGGAAAGAAAGAAGAAAATAAGATTTCCTCGTTCCCACCAATTGACAGCCTAGGGACTTTCTCTCCAAGGAAAACTATACCATTTCTAGCTTTTCATCCTCAATTGCTCCTCATATCCTGAATTAACACTCCTTTGTGGGTATCCATCCTTAAGGACCCAATCAACAAAATCTTCATCTTCACCAAATGTGGGTATCTTTAACCTCCTCCATCATTCTTGTTGTCTTTATGCCCGATCAATCTAAGATTTTCCCCTCACCCCCTCATATTCATCTCTATAAAATACAGAATCTCTAGACCCACCTTGCATACTTGCATCCATTTTCTGCATCGACTACACCATAATTGCTTCCAGCCTCCAAATTGCCCCATGATCAGAAACTTGGGTTCTAGTCAGATTTCCAACAACGTCTCCACAGTTTGATCCTCCCTTTCATTTTCTTGTCAACCATCAAATTCGTCTTTTGGTGTATTGCCTAGAGCTCTGGTGCCAGTTGACCAATTGGTCCATAATTAATCAAACTAGGGTTTAACAAGCAGATGAGGGAAAGAAGAAAGATCAAAAGTTTTATTGCTTAATGAATGAGAATTATGAACTGTGACTTTCCAAAACTGATGAATAGTTTTTTTCCCTTATTTTGAACAGCGTATCTACCACTATTTAACTTTATAATATGGGTCTAGATATAACACAATACTACAGAACCATCTTCTAAAGTGAAGGTTGTTCCCCACTTGCATACTTTATTTTAATCATATCTCTAGTCAATGTAAGATCGTTAACACAATCCCTTATGTCGATTACTACACATCTCAAACATGCAACTAGACATTAGTGGGTGATAGACAGCAACCTAATACCAGGTGGCACAATAAGCCAACAACCATCACTAGAATAGATTTTAAAAACACCATAGAATTTGGGTTTAAACCTAATTTAATCCTACAAAACTAGTTTGTAAGATGAGGGTTATCACTTGCTTATAGGCTCTAGTTTAGTCATATATGTAGATGCAGGATCTCTAATACCAACAAAGTAATTGTATGTTACAGTGACCCATGGGCATAATTCCCTCTAGCCTCTTATTGCTTCTACTATACACTTTAGGATTTGGATTCTATCATCCTAATGCGAGAAATATTACACTCTCCAAGTTCCAACTACTACGATATATTCAAAATACATACTAGAGGTAATAACATAGGTTTAGGAAACAAATAAGAAATTGAATGAGAATAATGTAGCATACAGTCAAAAACCCACTAAAGCTGTATTGCATTGTTGGTACAGCACTAACACCAAGTTCCAAGTCATTAAGAAAAGGGCCATTTGTATCCATTATTGTTGTAACATCGGGAAAACCGGAGAAAGCCCATGTGTGATTGAGGCGTATGCTATAATCAAATGATTGAGGGCCTTGTTCATAAAACACAACTGCCCCTTTAATTTTGGGATTTGAACAATTCCTGAACAGGTAGAAGAGAAACAAAGAAAAGCAATCAATAAAACAACCCATACGAATAAAAGCATCATTTTTCATATTTCATAACACTAGCTAATGAAATTACAGTAAAGACATCACTAAAGCTAAATAAAGTTATTACAATCTAAAAGAGGAAGTCATATGAATAATTTCCATTTTACAGAAAAAAATATAAAAGAAAAAGAAAGTAAATACAGTAGGGGATAAAAGAGTAGGGGTGTTCACAAGTTGTATTGGGTCAAATTTGACCAAACCCATGACCCAATTCAATAACAATATCTTGGGTTGGGTCTTCATATTTTTTTTGTTAGACCCAATCCAATCTAATCCAACCCACCCTTAGATCAAGCTCGATTAAGTTGGGTCAATCGGATCATAGATTAAAGATATTATTTTATTAAAAATTTTAATTTCAAAACACTTTTTTTAATTTTTTAAAAATATACTATATTATTTAATATTTGAATAATTTAATCTTTTAAAAATATATATTTAATTAATATAATAGTTGAATAAATTAAATAATAGTTATATTACTATTTATTAATATTAATAATATTTAATAATTTTAACTGGATGAGTTGGGTTGGGTCTCGGATTGAACATATAAATCCCATCACCCAACCATAAGGGATTGAGTTGGGTCGGGTCGGGTTTGAATTACACAGAAAACTCAAACCAATGAAGAGAGTGACTAATTTTTCTTTCATATGAAGAAAATATAACAAGAGATATGCACATGACCACTGAACATAGACATCCATGTATTCATGCAACACAGATGATAACCCAGAATACTAATAAAGAAATAAATAATCTATGAAGCAACTTAAATCTCAATATCCGAGAACTCTAAAGTATGTAGATAGGATGGAGCACATGAAGAAGAACAAATGAGAGAAAAAGTCAGAAACGAGTAAGTATTATTGTCCAGCTATCCAAGGAGACTCTCCTTACAACTGAGTGATTCAGTTAATCAATAAGAATAAAACCTAAATTGTTATCCACAGATGCAGCATTCCTAGACATATATAAACCAGATAATACCAAGCCTATTATTATATTAATTGTCCTAATAATAGCCAGCCCATCATTTCTTTATCCATGCATACACCTTCCACTCTATTTCCTGGGTTGAGCCTCTCTGAGCTATTGCTAAACCACTAACAAGATATCTCAAAAATTATCCTATATTGGTTTGTCAGTATCCTTCATCCCTTCTAGCTATATATATAACAAGAAGTGTTTTCTTTACCTTGTCTCTTATTGTAACATATCAATTAAAATAACATATCATTCCAGTAGGATTTATGGCCAAAATGTTAAAAGGAATTTACCTGGCTTGATTGCAGGTACCATAAGCATCAGAGCGGATGTAGGTTTCCAACTCTACCTCATCTTTGTATACTCTACTAACTAGCTGCATATAGTAACCAAATTTTAGTTGGCTTAAGTTGAAGAATAGATAATATACTTATCTGCTTAATGTAAAAATTCAGAAAAGTAAAAGTTGTAAGAGAACTTTCTTAAAGATGCATATAGTTGCATGAAGATATCAGCGAGTTAAATTAGCAAGACAAAGAAATAAAGCTGTGACCTAATTTAAATTTAGCAGGAAAATGACTTCTGTACACAGGCGCCTTGGGAGTTTGTAAATTTCAAATTACATTTTTCGTTGAAATAACCATCATTGAAATTTTTGTCAAATTTTTGTTCTTCGGTAAAAGAAAAAAACGATAAAAAGGCTGGTTTGATGATGTGAGAAGCCAAGCTTTTCTAAGAAAATAGCAGTCGCTAGTTAACAATTTTTATACACTAGTTAACTTGTTTCAAATACCAAGATTATTTTTTTTACAATAAGATACAGGAATAATACAACATGAATACAGGGATACAGCATTTTTTTTAAATAATTTAGGATAGATGTGTACTGGATAAGTTAACAAAAATTATAGAAAATTTTATATACATCCAAAATATTGGTGAATGTTGGAGATCATTGGCCAAATTATAATATATAATTAAGGTACAAACCGATTTTATAGGATTGAGTTACACACCTCTTCATTCACTATTAATAGTGAACAAAGAGACATTGATCATTTCTCCTTAAATTATAACTACTCCAATTGCTCTCACAACATGAGGAACCACATGGCTGCACAAGAGGGGTGGTAGAAGATCATGCATCAACCACGATGTTGTTCAATAACTGAGATGTTGGCACCATCATGCCGTATCTTGGCTCTTTGGACCCTTGAGCCATTCCCCATCCAATACTTGCCATTATATGACATCATCCACCATGGAACTCACAATGCCGTGGAACACATGGCAGAACTCCCCACTTTTTCCTTTCTAATAGCCATTTTTTTCTTTTTCTCTGTTTAATCTCCATCTGTTGCTCTTGATTTCTTCAGATGTTCCTCACCTCTTTTTCTCTCTTCTTTGTTTTGTCTATTGTTATTCTCAGTTTGTCTGTTCTTATTCTTCACTTGTTCAATGTTTGAATGCTTTGTTTTATCAAAAATTCAGAATTTTTTTCTGTTGTTTAGAATTTCAGAATCATGTTGGTCTATTTTTTTTATTAAACCTATAATGTTGTTACCAATTCTTTTTCACTTATAGGACAAAGTCAAGCACCCAAAATCAAATTCTTCTGACATTTGTAATTTCTCTTGGATTTTACTCTACAAATTGTTATTTTTAATTTATTTATGCTATTTTAAAAATATTTTTGCAGCTTTTTAGTTTTTATGCATATATATTGCAATGGATGGAAGACCCATCGACTAAAACAAGAACCAAAAGAATTAAAAAGGTTTTTCAAATACTCGTCATGGAGATGAAAGCTAGAGATCTGAACAGCACAATGAGCTCAATTCTTTATATTCAAAATGAATCTGCTTGCTGGAGTTTGTTTGGATGGATCACTTAGCTTTTGGACTAAATAATTAGTTAAACTCAATTCTCTTATTCTTCATATATTTTTTGTATTTTTTTGTTGAAATAAGTTCAGGTGTATTTTGATGTTTTCTAGACCAAAATAAAGTTCTTTTTAACTTCCTAAGCCATTATGATAGTTAATGGGTTAGTGGGAAGTGAATTCTGGTCGGAAATAAATGCTTAGAGGGGAGTAATTGTTAGTGGGTAATTGATGCCCATTAGTAATTCACTACATGACCAAGGTAGCTTAATCATAAATAAGAACATCTTGTAAGCTTCCGAGGCCTATTATATATATATATATATATATATATAATTTGCACTCCAATAATTGGGGCAGACAATATGGTACATTTCATCAATTTGGAGAAATCAAAGCAAAATTTCACCCGCATATCAGGGGTAAATTAAGCCTAGAAAAATCAAATACTTTAAGACAATGAATGAATGGGTACCTTCAAGAGTGGAAACTTTATTGACACTACATCTATCAACAGCTTCGTCTCATCAGTATCTGGTGCAAAAGCTAAATACTCTCCCTTATCAGATAAGGATTGCAAAACTTGTTGAAAATTGGGGGATATGCCTTTGCCCACTTCCACAAACATATCTTTTTGAATGTGCCTGCTCCATTTCCATATTAACGTTACTCCTCACCAAAAATCAAATGTGAAAAATATTCAAAAATTCCCTCTACATAAACTAGCTTTCGAAAGTATTTCCATTTACTTTTACTTTCTAAATATAAGAGTATTAAAAAAATATCAAAATTTGGTATTAAAAAATAAATTAAAACCTTTTTCAGTTCTTCATACAACACAGGACAGAGAAATAATTAAACTACACTTAAACGGTAACACTGAGCAATGAACAAAAACACTCACGGCTCAGCTGGATGAATTTGTGTATCCTCTTTTGTCCTTATAGCTACTAACAGCAACAACACGATGGTAGGGAGCAAAATCTGCCATGGATTGAGTGATATGCATCAGAATTCCAGTATTCACTAGATTGAAATGCAGTTGGAAGAAAACAAACAAAAAAACACGCATACAAAACCCTAAACACATCTTTAAAACAATATAGTAATGCACATATGTACCATAAAAGAAACATTACCTTACATAACCGGACAATTAATCAATAACTTTTATAAAGCAAAAAAAAAGTCAACCGTTAAGAAAACAAGTAAGAAACAAATAAAGGACGAAACATAAATCAAAGATCATCGTGAAAAACCAACCAATCACCTGTAATCGTTGAAATTAAGCAAAGGATCAAATTCATAAAACAGAGAGACTGTGTCTTTGTTCGTGTAAGGAGCAAGTGAAATAGAGACAGAGATGCATAGAAGGATAAAGTTGAAACTGAGAAAGAGAATGCAAGAACCTCGGCGGCAGTGACGAAGGGATGACGAATCTTGAGGAGGCAGTTCTTGCGGAGCATGACCTTCAACTGCCTCCACGCAGCCCCCATGGCTGCAAAACCCTAAAAGGAGAAGCGACGCAGTTGTGGTTCAGAGAGAAAGAGTTCAATAAGCGAAGGAAAGAAGGAAGAAGATGGTGCAGTGTACTCTTTCCGTTGAAGTCACTCGTAATTTGGCTGTAGTGAGAGAAGGTGGAAGTTTATGATCACTAAACAGACACCACCAAACGCACCAGCATCTCCTATTTTTTATTTCTTTCGTTTTAAATTATTTAATTAACTGTGTCTGCCTGCAAAAAGCGCAAGCGAGCTAAACAAAACAGCGGTGTTCGGATAAGTGTGGGAATATTTATTTATTAATTTTATTTATTTATTTTCGAAATAATTGTGGGAGTTAAATATTTAATTAAAATATTTTGAGCGGGGGTGGGGTTGTTACTTGTCGAGAATTTGTCCTGCTCGGTTTCGGTTGAGACTTGGCGGGCCGGTGTCGTCTTCTTCTCTTCTCGCGAGAAACAAACGAAACAAAGAATGGAAGCGGTATTGTCTTGACATAGTAATTGGCTGCTCTGAAATTAAGAACGAACAAGATATTTTTATTCAAGATTATTTTCTTTGACGGCTTTTTCTACCTAACAAAGAATAAAAAATCTAAATATTTAAATCTAACTTTAATTACCCTAATTTAAATTATTTTAAAACTATTTTCATAAATCCATTACAAATTTAAATTTAGAATAAATATATTAAATATTTTTTATATTTAAAATTAAAGTTTATCCCAAAATTTTATTCATCAAAAAAATTCACAAATTTTTTTACTTAACTTATAAAATATGTTTTTAAGTCGATGTTTAATATTATAATTTTTTTAATTTTTCTATTTTAAAATAACTTCTAAATTTTTTTTATTATATAATCAATTTTTCCTCATATTATTAAATATGTGTTTATTAAAATAAAAAACAACAATTTTCATATTTGAGAGACTTGATTACACTACGAGTTTTCTTATTTTGGATTTGGAAATTCCTTACCAAATCAATTAGAAGTCAAATTCCTTCAAGAAGACCTTGTGCTGCAATCTCTTAAGCCTCATACCTCATAATACTAAAACGAGACCTTATTTCTTAATTCCTTTTCCACCTTCATCTCATTATTATCTAAAATTTCTATTTATTTGAATAAAAAAACATGAATTTGAATTTTTTTATATAAAAAGGAGTGAGAAAAGAAAGATTTAATTATAATAATTAAGACTTAAATAACTAAATTTAAATAAAAAAAACTATATGAATATCAATATTATACAGTAATCAAATTAAAATCACTTTTTTCCATTTTAAATCATAGTTATACAATGATATTAAATATTTTAAGGAAAAGGTTTACCATTTTAAATAGTCTAACTCATCTTAAATAATATTTTTATTAAGTTTACCATGATTAATTTACCAATACCTACAAAATAATAATATTTCATTACAAAACCGATGCAATGTTATTAAATAAATCTTACAAGTGTTGTGGATAAAAAATTAAAACCAAAAGAAAAAATTTCGGGACTGGTAAAAATTATAATAAAAAAATTATTAACAAATCCATACACATTCTCTTTACTAAAAAAAATACATTTATTTATTTTCGATTCAAACTATAGCTTAAATAAATAAAATATTTAGATGCTATCATTATAGTGCTTTGGTAACGAAATATGTTACATCGAACCATAAATATGTTATGGTCATTTTGTATCTGGTGAAATAATAGAACATATGTTAGGTAAATTAATGGTTATAAATATTGATCTGTAAAAATGGTTTAAATATAATTGTATTAATGTTTTATTAATTTAACATCTAAAATAAAATTTAATTATAAAAAAGGTATTTCTCTCAAAATCAATCCATCTAAAATTAATACTTTTTACCTTATAATTTATAAGAAAACAAAAAATAGCGTGCAATTGTAAATTAAGGTTTGAAGAAATAAAGGGCATTTTGGTACGTAAACAAAAGTGAGAACCATTAATTGATAAACAGAACATTGGGCAAAATAAGCCCCACGAGTCCTTTTCCACGTGACCACAGACCCATTATCAGAGTGGTTCACAAAAGCAAAATATTTCTTTCTTTTTTTTTCAAGAGATTATTATTATTATATCAGGACAATTTTTTTTACTTTTTTTTCAAAAATTTTTCTAGAAAAGAAAATAAGTTTCTTCATAAGGTAGAAATTAAAAATAAAAATTTTAAAACGTTATGTAAATTTTTCTACATTTAAATATAAACTAATTTTAATTTGTGAAAATTTATTCTTTTCTCTCTAATAAAAACTTATTCAACAAAATCCCTATCTTAGATTTTTATTATTATTATTATTATTATTATTATTATTATTATTATTATTATTATTATTATTTATTTACTGTATCAAAATACTCATTCGATTAACTATTTAAAGTTTTTCAATATAACAAATGAATATGTCCCCTAAGACGTTATTTTGATTAGGAAGAGAAAATAATTAATTTAAAGACAAATTTTAAAAATAATACTTACGAGAATATAAGTCTATTTTAAAAAACAAAAAGTAAACATTCCAATTATTATGAAATTAAGGAAGTATTCCTAAAGAAGTAGTTGAAGGTTGGTTTTTTTGAAGGCATAAAAAACACATGGATGAATTTTGTCTTTTTCAACATAATTTTCTTCATTCATATACTCAATTACAGTACCCCAATGGAACATGCATTATTTTAGTTATTTGGACCATATTATTTATATTATATACTTTGCAGGACTTGTGATGTTTATAGAAGAAGCATAGTGCATTTTTTTTTTTTAAATGTTCTATTAAATAGAACGGTTGGTAGAGGTTGTTTTATACATAATGTAGCGTGATTATTAAAATTTGGAGGATTTTGTATTATTAGACTTTACTCATTATTTAATATACATGGCATGTTGGCACTTGTCCCTTCCTTATCTTCAAATATTAAACCAATTTTAAAATTTTGTCTAAAAAAATAGGATGAGGTTTCCTTCTTCATTTGTTAAGAATAAATCAATGTCAATAATAAGAAAATGCAGTGAGCTTTTGAATTATTTTAATAAGTATACATAAAATAAAAGAATGTAACTTTATTTTTTTCATGAGTACCACCTTTGGAGATTATCTTTTTTAAAACTCGGTCACACACTAAATGTAAGACTTTTTCTTTGCAATAATTTGAATATTGGTTTGGTAAGATATAAGCAACTAACCCCATCCATGGAGTCAACCACAACGGCATAATATAGGGATGTTTAAAAGTGTTGTTTACCACCGAATTACACAATGAGAGAAATGAGAGAAAAAATAATTTATATGTTGCATCATTAAAAAATAATAATAATAGTTATTATAATAATTATTATAATATTAGTTATTATTATTATTATTATTTAGAGGGAGAAATATGTAATGAATAAACAAAAAATAATAATTAAAGAAACTGTTAAAAAAAATTCTAAGAAAGGAACAAATAGAATGGATCATTACTTTATTTACGATAATTTATTAAAATTAAAATTCTGGAGGGACTAGGATCTTTCCATATCCCTTTGGATTCATCTTTTCTATGAGTACAAGGTATAAGTAGGTAATGTGCGGGTTTATTGGTGTATTTTTAGGTTATACATAGACTACTCTTTATCAAACTTTAAAGTAAAATAACAATATCAAAGCAAGTGATAATATGTGACACAATGATCTTTAACTTAGTTAGGATAATTTTATTTTATACCCAATGCAATAGATAGATAACTTGACAGTGAATCAACTTACATAAAATATTAAATGTTGATTTATTATTTATTATCATATTTTTTATTTTAGTTAATTATTAGAAATTTTTAAATCTAAAATATATATAAATAAGTTATAAGTTTCACTATCATAATTCAACTCAAATCTATTTAGTTTATGGGTTAAGTCAATAGAGTATATTTTAGTTCAAAATTAACAAAAATAATTCAACCAAATTTAATTCCAAAATCATGATGTGTCAAGTTGGCTTACAAGTTTCTTATTGACAATTATATTTTAGTATATTTATCTCATCTTTCCTATTACGATAAAAATATCCTTAACATCATCTTCCATTCTCCTTATGAATGAAAAATGAGTACTCGTCTTCATTAGTTGGTCATCTTCTCTTTTCTCTCATCTTCTAATTCTATTACAATAAGTAACTTCATCTATAGATGTTGTAATCTTACCAAACTCTATTACTTATCACATAAAATCTATGTAAACATTTTTGTTTGTCTAACAATGTAATTTTTTAACAAAATTAAAATATTAGACTAAAAATTAAGTTTACGTTTTAAAGACACTCAACTAATATCAACAATGTATTGTAACATACTAGAGAACTCAATATAGTCTCAAATCAAGATTATCCAAACAATACCACCCAATCATGGTCATATAAATATCATATAGTAGTTATAAGAAAGGTAGGATGACTGATTCATTACAAACCATGTTAACACATCATATTTTCACTGACTTGAGCATCAGAGTATCTTTGCATATATCCCTTCTGCTCATATCAGAATCGAAAGTTAAATACTAAGAACCGAAAGGTACGAAACAAAAACTTGGAAATAAAGACCGAGACTCTTGGTGATTGATATGGTAAAAGAGTCCATTAGTGTTCAACCTTATAAACCTTATAAGAACAAACAATTTTGTAAGAAATATTTTAATATATTTTTCATATATATATGTACATATATATATATATATATATATATATATATATATATATATATATATACGCGTGGTTAGGTGAAATAGTTAACTTTTTCTTGTCTTTTTAAGCATGCATGACAAGTTTAAGTATATTAGTAAGTTGAAATGATATCCAATTCATCCAAGTGATCTTGAATAGATGAGCATTATCTCTAACAAGTGTACTTTTTTTATTTTTTCTATTAAATTCTTATTGAAAGTAAAATATACTTTTGATACTTGAATAAAATAATTTGATATTACAAATTATGAATATTATTTTTTTTAACAATTATCTAATAATTTGTTGACATGTAAATTAAAAAAAAGGAAAATTTTATGTAACTTCTTAAAGAAAAAAGTTATGTAAAACTTTATTATACAATAACAATTTATTAATAGGTAAAATATGTTTTCATGTAATAATTATTACAAAAATTTGTGTTTAGTATAATTTTTTTTTAACCTTTATATATTATCAATTACTCCATTTTCAATAATTACCATTAAAAAAATTGTTTGTTTGATGTCACATTATACAATAAGTATTAAGTTATTAAGGTATGTGTCTTTAAGTGCTAGTCAATTAATAAGGCTAGTGACATGCACATAAGATATAAGTCTTTATTATAGTATGTATGAAAATAATAATATTATTTTTTGGTTATTGTTTAATAGAGTTGATTATAAATATAATATGTTTATAAAGAATTTCATTAACATTCCATATATAACATGAATAAGTTTGTGCTGCAAACCAACCACAAACTTATTAGTAAACAATATGTTTATCACATAAAAAGTAGTCATTTGACAATATTGTTAAGCAACTATGCTTTTTGTTAAGAGGGTTAAGCATAACATTACCATGATATTATTTTTTTTCTCCCAATAAGGTGAACCTCTTCATCAAATAAGTCATTGTCCATTCACCATGGTGGTGATGAACTTGTCTTAAGCTACCAATGATATACTATTAAATGACTCAATGAGATTGTTAATCATTACATCAAATTTTACATGATCACTAAATACATATATATTTGTACCATGTGCTCCTATTCAAATTTCATGACCACCAATGTGCATCATTATGGTTTTCTTGATTTAGTCATTTTAGCTTCCCAATTAGCTATAAAAGCTTTTATCGTGAGATCTTTTATTAGTTTGGCTCTTCCAAACATTTTTTTTTTTAATTTGTTATATAAATGCATTGTACAAAAGCAATGCTCACTCTAACCACATATTTGGTCTAGAAGAGGAACAAATCCTTACAAAACAATATATTGGATTAGTCTTATACAAATGCAACAAAAGAACAATTTAGATTAGCTTTAAAATTCTAAATCTTATCTTCTATTGATTTAATATAATAACCTTTTTTTTTTTTAACAACCAATATCATTAAAGAACAATGTTGGAAATCATGACCAAATATATTTATTTGTTGTGTCCGCAATTGTGAAAGTAATGGGCAAGTGTGTCAATTATCATCTCTACTAATTGCTACCAATAACTAATTTTTATATAAATAATCTAAAAGTCTACTGAAGAGTTTTTTTATGCCAATCTAAAGAAACATAGAATCTATTAAATCTAAGGTTGTTGCAATTCAATTCACTAATCATGTTTTCCTTACAAGCTTTTCTCACATCGCTAGGATATGACTACAACATGGAGTATTGTTTATCAATATCTCCATCAATTTTCATTTGTCATTTAATTATTTACCGGAATTAAAAAATATATATTATACAATTTAGCATGACTTTTTTATATTTAAATTAAATATAAAACAAAGTATTTCTTATACAACACTATAAACTATAAATCTTAACATTTATTATACTACATGATATAAACTAACAATTTTGGTATAATAATAATTAAAAACTTAATGAAATAATTAGCAATATATTATTATTAAATAAAAAATTAATGACACTAAATACAAATATTATTAATAATCATTCAAAAGTATTTTTCTTTCCGTTAACACAACATTGATAGAGTAAAATTATGTAACCTGAAGTTGTGAAAATAATAAATCATATTGGGAAAGTTGAAACTAGCATATAAGTATGATTACCATAATTAAAAAAATAAATTGAAAAAAAAAGAGGGTATAACTTTAAGTTGTCAAGGTAAATTTTCTTTTATCTATCTATCTATCTATATATATATATATATATATATATATATATATATAAAATTGTATACAAATTCCATACTGTTAATAAATTAAAATTGACCATATAACTATAAGTAAAAATGATATTATTTCTTATAAGTAAATGTATTTTTTAATATTTTATGCAGGCCCTTCTGTTATTTTTAATTTTATTAAACCAATGATAAGAATAAAAATACGTATGTCTCTTAATTAAAATACAATTATCTGGAACTCAACAACAATGTTTCATGATATTCAATCAGAAAGAATAAAAGAATAATTTCACTCACTAATTTTATCTCTATTTTTGTTCTTGCCAAATTTTCCATCTTACAAAAAGTTCTCATGGAAAATAACGTTGCCTGGGGGTTGGGGCGGCTAGAAATTGAATGAGGGGGGTTGTGGCGTGAAGCATGCTCCCAGTTCATGTTTGCTAAGTCAAATTTGGAACAGTGCAAGAAATATTGGCATTTTGGCGTGGCGATAAGTACGTAAATGAGAATTTGATATATCATCTCACCGACTGCACCGGAGATTTTTAGGCATAAGGCACGATGTCTCCAAATTTCTAACTTAATTATATTTTTATAATTTTGATTTCCAATTTAATAATTATTTAATACATTTATTTAAATATTTATAATTTTAATTTCCATTAAAATAATTTATGAATATATATTAAATAAAAAATTGTATTCTCACAATTTTTAATATTTTTATTATTTATTAATAAAATGTTATTCGTTAACCTTTGCAAATACATTGTTAATGGTACGAAAGGAAAACGTTAAGTAAAAATTTCAGTACTGTTTTACTTTTTGAACACTTACACTTCAATCTAATCTCACTTGAACGGTATGTCCGAATCATCTTGCTTTCTCTCCTTATTGTGCTTTACTTGACGTATATATGCTTTTTTTTTTAAAGAAAAAAACTTAAAAAGAAAAAGGTAAAATATATTATTATAAATCTGGCTATCCGTGAAAAAGACAATTTCAGAAATAATATGTGACAAGAAGAACACGTTTACTAAATTAAAAATTCACAACGAGGTCCTGCGAACAAACATGCTAATCTAAGATGAATACGGAATGGGCATTGCTTTATGCTCCTTCATTTTCTCTATTCACACCTCCCAAGTTATATTTCTGTCCAAATTTTATTTTGATACCATCTTTACGCGAGTTTGGTTTTATTGTTTCGGAATATAAAATCTGAACGTCTATTTGTACATTCTAAAGTTTAATATATTCAGAAGTCTATTTGTATATTCCAAAGTAAACTTTCGAAGATATATTTGAATGTTCCAAACTTAAACTAGAAATTTGTATCTTCCGAAATCAAACTTCTAGACATTTATTTGTTAGACAATCTACAATTAAACTGAGTCAATTTGTAGAAGAAAATAACGCCTGATGAACACGTTCTTACATAATTCCACCTCTTATTCTGTACAGAATATTTCGCATAAAATCAAAATTTATCTAACTCTGATTGCATATACACATGTTGGAGATATTAACTGATACATATCTGACTTGAAATGAAGTGATTCGTGCTGATCCTATATTTCTATCATCGATGAAAAACCACGGTAATATATTATTTCATCTGACATCTATAACCCATGTAATCTTTGCAAAAAAGCCATGGGACATTCGCTTAGTCGACCTGCTTGAGCACACAGACCAATATGCCGTTCTTTGTTTGATACAGGGCTCAGCTTTCAGGTGCTTGCCTTTGGGCCATTTTTACAATTAGAAATTCAAATGTCCAGTCATTCCTCTGGCTGAAACATTGTGTACGTTGAACTGGTCTCTGTCTTTGTAACCTGCACATCAAAACCAAGTGTTCTTGGTAAGGTGAGTTTACAAGAAAGTGACAAGCAATTTTTATCTTACCATACCATATACAATCAATTGCTTCGAGTAGCTGACGATTTTGAATTGAACAATTATTGTCCCCGCCAACTTATTATTGTCAGATAAAGCTACACTGCGTTTTCGTCTATAAATTGTTAAATAGTTAGGAAATTTTGCGCAACCAAATCTCCAGGAAGTAAGAGAGGGCTCGAAATAGTAACAATGTAGAAAATTACAACTTCTGCCACTAACAAAATTTCATCCTTATGTTCTCCACATTGTGTCAACAAGAAGTGCTAAGAACTCGTAATAATGTTTAGCTTTACATTCATCACAGAGATAACAAATTAAATTTGTTGACAGTACCATGCTGGCTTAATAGCATAGGAAATCAAATCTTCATAAGCAGGTAATCACCAGACTTAAAAGGATTACTATGTGATAATTCAAAGCAGATTTTACAGAAAACAAATTTTAATGGATACAATCACACAAACTCGGGCAGATTATTTATGCTCTTAATACTGGGTTTTTTCTCAAATTTGATGAATTATATGTTTTGAATATCATTATACGCTCTCTACTATTTTAACCTGTTAAATAACTTCTCATGTAATTTCAATCATCCAAAAAAAAGTAAAACACTTGGTCATTATACCAACCTCAGCTGTACGAGAAAGGTTAGCAGGAAGTATGGGAACAAGCGACGTCCAGAGAACAGGATCCACCATTGGATCAACAGTATTGTAGGCTGTCAAAAGTGGAGCAGACAAGAATGGTGTCAAAGGGTAGACATTTCTTTGAAGAGGCATTGTCGCACTCATTCCCATTGCAACATCGAGCTGATCATTTCCTCCATCTTGATTTATCGGTTTCTCAACTGCTTTTCCATGATCCAACTTGTTAACTGCATTTTTGTTTTCATTCTCATCATTATCAATACTAGTTTCCTGTCTCTTTGACGCTTTCTCTTGCAAGCTTTTGTAAGCAGCAGATTGTGAAAGGATACTTAAGGCAGAGACTGAAGAACATCTATGCTTTTTCTCATTGTGCGGCCTGGCTAACTGAGGCATCTGATAAGGTTCTGTTGGTTGAACTTTTTGTTCCAATTGTTTTAGTTCACTGCAAATATCACCAGCAGAACCAAGTTTTTTTTCTTCTGATGATCTTGTCCCAGCGTCAGAATGTCGAGTCTTATTAGATCCCCACCATTTGATGTGACTTGTTAAATCAATCTTTCTTTCAATGCAGAAACCACTTGCATATTCACTTTCTGCTGCTGAATCATCCCCTGCACCTTTAATGTTGTAAAACAATAAAACAGGTGAAAATAGTTTAAGAAATTTTTTTTTTCCAATATGTGGTGCACAAACGAACATAATTCATATAACTCTGTTTAGCAGAAGATTAACTTGAACTTTAAATTTGATTAGAACATACCATAATGCATGCTATTGAAGTAATCAGATCCAGACGTACGCCCATATGGTGACTCCCATCGACTAAATTTTTTAGCACCACATGCAAGATGAACTTTAAGTTAGCAACCAAATTCACATCAGAATTTATACATTGGATGGATGACAGCTATACCAGATCATAAAAATCTGTAGCTGTGTAGCAAAGCAGAGAAGAACTAGCTCCACATACATACCCACCCAGACGCAAGAGATGTGGATATAGAAAAGAAGTTAATTGCCAGACAGCTTCTGTAAACAAAAGTTGATAGGGTCACACACCTGGAGAGTCCACGATACTTGGATAGTCCTCTAGAAAAACCACTGCTCTTCCTGCAGAAAGCATCACGTGTAAGAAGCAGCATGGATGTATGATAGAAAACATTTCTAAGTATACACACACCGCCGTAAAGATGCAAGGTACTCTTCTCTCGACACATTTTGCATTTCTTCAAGATCTCTTGTATAGTCAGTCACCTGCAGCACACACATCAAAAGCACTACAAAAAATTACTATATTCACCAGCGGAGAATAAAAAACACCCTTTTACTACCAAAGGGCGCCGGATCTATAGTCTCCACTTCCAAAACCTAGTCGACAACAAAATATTTCCATCTTATGCTACCTAATACCTCAGTCAAAGAAGGCATCATAGATACTGTACCAAATAGTCAATAGTTAAGATACATAATTAGTAGGACACAATCTTCATTAACTTACCGGAAAGTTAATGAGTGTCCCTGGACCCCAATATTTGAGAGCAGCAAGATCATATGCTCTAGCAGCTGCTTCCTCGTCATCATATGCCCCTATCCAAAATCCATCAGCAACTAACATCATTTACCTTACAAAATGATGCAGCACGAGCAATTTCAATTATGATGATAAGCAGAAGAATAAGACTATATTTGGATAAACTTCTCAACATACATTTAGAGAAGAGAGCGAAATAAGAGAGTAACTAAATTAAACTTATCCCATACACAAACTCTCTTTCGTCTAACTATGTCCAGTGGTGTATAAGTTGATTTTAACATACAGAAGAAGTTTAATTCATTGTCAGTAATTTTTGTCTCCTAGACGTGTTTATTTCGAAGTTTATCCAAACATGATCTAATAAATGCGAACTGAGCACCTCATTGCAAACTCACCCAAGTAAACTGGCGCCAGCACGCACAAACCATTGTCCAACGAACCAATTCACGAACAACAGAAAAAACAAAACAAAACAGGTAAGCAATTTCAGCCTGACACAAGTCCAAACCTGAAACGAAGAACCAAAACAAACCAAACCTTGTTTTCCCTTCTTATTCTGATTCTGGTTCCACGTACTCTTATCCCAAAGATGCGCTTCATAACGACCAGTCCATCTATGCCTAATCAACCAATCCATAAAATTCCGTTAGAAACAATCCAAGGCACAGATTCATTTCAAACCTCGCAATCACTTCATAAGTCGATCGGTTTCAACTCCGGAGAAAAAAACTCCATTCTTTTTTATTTTCTTATTTTACGGAGAAGTTAATCCATACTGAACCTAACTAAGTAACTACCTGGTGACGCCGCGGTAAATGGAGCTGCGTTTTCCGGCGGCGCAGGGAGGCATTTTGCTGATACGCTCTTTGGCGGTGCAACCTCTCTCCTTCTTCGCCTTTTTCAATCCTCGGTAGAGCAATAGCTGATCGGTAGCCACCGCTTCCGACGTCTCCGCCGACTTTCCGGGATCGGAAGAAGACGAAGCCATGATCGCAGCAAACCCTAACCCTAACCGTAATCTCTGTGTGCGTGAGATATAGAGAGAAGTGCGTGTGTGAGTGAGAGAGAGAGAGAGAGAGAGAGAGAGAGAGAGAAAGAAAGAGAATGAGTGATTGGAATTTGGGAATGGAATGGAGTGAAATGGGAGTGGGAGTGGGAGTGGGAGGGAGTGACTGGGGAGGAAAACTACAAAGGAAGAAGAGGAATGAGCGACGAGTGAGATTGGTTACCAAAATGCCCTTTCCAATGTGTAAAGTAGCACTGTGAGGCGATGTAACGGCTAGGACACCCTGAGGGTACCGATGTCATTTTAACACGTTTTGATTAGTATAACAATTGTGCATGTTCGGTGCCACGTGTTGTTGCTACTGATTCCATTTTCCACACTCACCATGCTACTTACTAACCTGCCACCAATAATTTTTTGAAATAATGTTATTTCTTGTTTTATATATATATATATATATATATATATATATATATATATATATAATGATTGTTATTACCCACTGTAAGGTAATTAAAGTTATATATAAATAAACCAACTTTTTATAAGGATTTCAAAAATAATAATTTCTAATTAATTTATACATAAATTTCATATAATTTTTTCAAATTTTTATTCATTAAATAAAATTTTCATTTGGATCTTTAAATAAGTCGTCTATTATGCTTCTCAAATATAAGTTTCTTAAGTTAAAGCTTAAAGAATTAACTTCATCTCCTTAATACTTTTCAAATTCATATTTAGTTCTTGGTTTATAGCTTTTCACAAAACAATTTTTTGGTGTTAACAATAATTTTTATCTTTATTCTTTATTGCGTATTTAATTTCTTATGGAAAAATAGGCTTCGTCTTGTCCCATTCGTGCAGTAGATTTTGGAGAAGTTTTTTTTTTTTTATGTTCTAGAATTAGAAATAGAAAGAAAACTTGATTTCAAATTTGTTGCATTTATGTAAAATAGAACTTAAGTTATTAAAATTGAAGGGTGGTGTCAGTTAATTTTGGTGAAATTAAATCAAGCAAAAGATGTGAATCTAATTAGGTTAAATTAAGATGGTAAGTATTTTTTTTCTAATTTGAACTAAACAACGATATTGTAAGAATGTCAATGGGAATAATAGAATTGCAATTGAAAATTGTCAACTTTGATATTTTAAATTTTTTATGTCCCAAAATGTAATGTATTGTGTTTGTCCATTTTAAAAAATAAAAAGAAAAGAAAAGAAACTCCTGGTTCAAATTGAAATAGATTTACTTAGTTGATAAAAAGTGAGATCAATACCTTAATGGTTAACTTGATATGATTAGAATGTTATATTTCTATTTAAATAATCAAACTACGTACTCAATAAAACAAAAACTTTGGTTGGGTTTAGTTGGTTAAGTACATGAGTTGGTTCAAACCTGTATCCAAAAATTTGTTGACAAATGAAACAAGGGTTGTGCTATGTTTTTAAAAGAACAATAGTTAGGACATGTAGACAAGAAGATTAGGTACACTGCAAGTACAAGTGTTTATCACTTTGATAGAAGAAGAGAATTTTTATTTTAACAAAAATACATTTTCACAACTCAAAAACTTACTACTTTAAAAAACAACACACTTTTAATATAATAATAATAATAATAATAATTTTAATTTATTTTCATTTTTATCAAATTATTTTCTAATTAGTATATTAATAAAAGTAAGTTATTTTGAAGATGGTTTATTTTTAGAGTTTTCAAAATATCACTTCTCTTATTTTAATTGTGAATTAAAGTTCAAAATTAAAATAAATGTTTTTGTAATTGAAAGGAGAAGAATTATGAGAACTGCGACTAATTTTATATATAATTTCATCTTTTATTTTATTGAAATGTTTTTAAAGATAAAACGTGATGAATTAAAGTTTTAAAATAAATAAAATCTCAAATATGATAATAAAATCTAAAAATATTGTCATATTAAACATATAAGGTGAAACATTCTTATTTTAATATCTTCCATAAAATTGAGGGTAGAGTATCAAGTTGTTATTTTTATTTTTTAAATATTGATTAAGAGATCATATTTTGAGATGTCGAATTTTGAAATAGATAATAATTCAAAATGATATAATTTAATAATAATATATTTAGAAGTGGATGTACTATTATTTTGAAATGAAACAAATGCACATTTATCTATATGTATTTAAATGCTTAATATTTCAATCGGAAATAATAATTTGTTTGAGATAAACGAGCAAGCAAAAGTTTTTTTTTTTAAATATAAAAGTATAAAAAAAATCAAATTTTTGGAAATTTCCCTTTCAAAAGTTAGAGAACCTCTACGAAGCTTCATTTCCTATTAGCTATTACCTAAAATTTTGAAAAGAGAAAAAGAAGAAAAAGACGCTTTGCTAAGTATGAACTAAATTGTTTGAAAAATACAAAAAGAAAGAACAAAATGGAAGACGCTCCGAATAAGTTTAGAAACGAGAATTGAAGAATAAACAATTTTGAAATTTAGTGCGTAGGTTTGAAAGAAGCCGAAAGAGTGAAAGTAACTTGCGATAAACGTTAAGGTGCTACTTTCATATTCAAATGTTGTAAAAACGCATATACACTCCTTAAAAGAAAGGAACGTGCTTAAAGATAAGAAAATGGTACCATATAAAATATGAGTAAGAAATTAATAATAAAATCTAAGAAGTAAAATGTATTGATTTTTTCTTGAGATCAACTCATACATCTTAACTTTTCAAGAAAATAAATGAAAAGAAATTATGGAAAATTTAATTTAAACCTATGCGTAGATTTCGCTTTATTTGACATTATTATTTACTTCCTTTATGAAAAAAAGTTTCCAAAGAAAACCATACAAGTGGCTTTCCAAGAGTTTTGAATAAATTTATACGCTTCTAATATATAAAAGATATTACAAAAATATTTATATAAACTATAAAATGAATCAAAGTTGTTCTCTTTCGACAAATAGTTATTTAAAAAAGCTCAAAATATTTTTGTTTTTCATTTAATATTAAGAAAAATGTTTTGAAAAGGAAATGGTAAAATTCAAATTAACGTGCAATAAGTTTGATGTAATCATAAAACAACGGAGTTTGTGCGTAAATGAAGTCACTGGAAAAATGAAATCCAGTGGAGAGAAAGGACAGGTTGATCAGAAATTTCAGAGAATGATTCAGTTTGATTATGATGTGGGGGAATAATTTTGACCACTTTTGGCAAACTGGTTGAGAGGTCCTAAATCGTGAAGATGCCATATGATTGCATGCAAAACTTTAGTTAACGGTTTGATGCAACGCTTGGTTTTAGAAAAATCCAGGAAGGTCTCACATGATCATGGTCATGACTTTATCCTTTTGCGGTGCCATGTTCCAACATCTGACCAACTGTTTTTTACTTTTTACAGACAGACACCTTTCCTTTTAGTAACCTTCGCACACGTGATAAAGCAGTAAAATTGCTATTAAATTATAATACAAACTGTTTTTCTTTTCTTTTCTTTTCAATGGCAGATTTCTAATTTTATCACTTGCCATTTGCTAATTATAGGATCTAATCACACCTTGATTTTATTGCTCAGGATGCTACAAGCATATCATTCAAAGTCCTTACATTGAACTAATCCAAAATTTTGGTCAGAACACACCAACTGAGTTGCTAATTAAATTGTATTTTGAGATTTTTCAACGGTCTGTTTTTTTAAATCATATGGTGCCAGGAGCTCAAGAGTGACACTTTCGAGGACAGGGATAAAAAAAATTAAGAGCAATTTGATGGTTTTTGTTTTTTGTTTTTTAAAGGCCAGAGGAACTTATATTTCACCTTTATAATATTTAGATTATTCACAAAAGAATATCACAACTAAAATGTGGAGGCATACATTAAAGAAATATAAATATTACGAACATAGTCACTATTTATGGCTCAACATTGTCACGATCGACAATAACTATATCCTTGTTTTAAAAAAAACAGCTAATGCCAAATATGATGATGGTATTAAAAAGTATATACAAGAAGTATAATAAAGTTTCCGTTGAAATTCATCGTAGAAATAATCTACCCCAGACTTGCTTTCTTTGAAAATGGCAAAGCCCCACACATTCACAGCAATTCTGCTCTTATTCTTCATCGTACATGGTCCAGGTCGGACCAAACAAGGAAAATGACTAAGAAAAAACGTGTCGAGTATTTGAAGAGTCCTCAATAATGATGACATAATGATGCAAAGAGACCCAAAAATATTAAGTGATTCATAAAGATAGTCTTAAGATAATATTAATTTTTTTAATTCTTTAAAACTAGATAAAATCACTATCGTCATTTACGTGTTGGTATATTTTAAATTATATAAGTACATTCCTCTTTACTTTTCAAACATCAATGAAAAATATTCATATTTATGATTATCTTCTTTATAGTTTTAATGGTTTAGGGTAGATTTAAGTATTGTAGAGTATGTAGTTTTTAGCTTCCTATTAAATGTAACATTGGTTTCAGGATTTTATTTGTTGAATAATCCAGTGTTGGCATCGACCAACCTCTTCCATGGTTGTGGAATAAGGGGAAAAAGATCTGGGTCCTCCGTAGGCGGTATTGAGTAAGCTAGTGAAAGCACTATTTGATAGGAAGCTACATCATACTCTACAATATCTATAATCTACTCTAAAAGCTAGAAAAATACACTTTTATAACTTAAATTATATCAAAAACTAAACTACAAATATTATCATCTAACTTTAAGGAATTAAAATATAAACTAAATATTATAAACGTTATTTTTAATATTCTGAGAGAATTCTATAAAATCCTTAAGCCATTTAATTTTCTTTCTTTTTGGGCCTATTTAGCCCATCCTATCATTTGACCTGGATCAATGTTTATACACATTCTCGGGGATTACATTTTACAGTACAGTCCGAACTTATTGATATATACACTAGAAGGAAACATGATACTACTACAAATTGCTGGCCTAACATGAAAAATAGTCTTTGAAAATGCTAGTAACACAATCTCTTTTACACTCTTTTGAACTTTATCCATTACTCAGCAAGAAATTTTGATACCAGAAAATTTTAGTAAATATCACTTCTTATTGAATGAGATCTTGTAATTTTCATCAATATTTCATTCAATAATGAAATGTGTAAGAGTGTGTTATTAGCATTTCTCCTAATATTTATACAAGTGTAGCGTGTGATCCAATAAATTGAGTTCCAACTCCAATCTTCACAAAATCTCACGGGCAGAATTTCCGCAGCAGCCGGAACAGCGTGCCACAGCTAAGCAAAAAATTGTGATTCCGTGACAATGGTCAACTAAGAACAGGAGTTTCACATGGTTGGCTGGCAGAAATTTGATCCCCAGATTTTCTTTTCAAGGATTCTGTACAAGTTTATAACCAGGGTAAATGTAAGGTCTGCTGAGTCCCTAAAGAATGTCCACAAATTATAACGGAGTAAAGCAGGATTTATTAAAACACGAGTGAATAATGGACTATCATGAAAGTTGATAATAAGACAGAAAAAACATCACGGATTTTATAAAAAAATAGTACCGGTATAAACATGTTACTAAAGGTGCTATTCTCTTGTAATTGCAAAAGAAACCATCACTTCCTCAAGCACCTACATTTATTTACAAGGATTGGCACGATAAATAGGATATGTACAAGATCTGCTGTGAACTTAGATCAAGTCAACATCAATTGATTATCCTAAAATTTTTCTTTCCAAGGGATAAATTTGGCAATAACAGAGAATATTTACCATATTCAAAGCTTAGATACAATTCCCACCTGTAGCATTTGACCAAATGGTATATCTACCAACTCCAAGTAAACCCATCAAACAGACATACTATTACTATTGTCAATTCTGGATTAGGTTCCATGAAGTTCCTCCACATGGTAGTAAGTGGGGGCAAAAATAGTATCAGTGAAATCTAACTGCTACTCTTTTTGAACATACAAAAAAAGTACAAAAAAAAATTCCTTGATAAGAAACCATTTTGATTAAGTCTAAGATTGCACCCACCTACATCACTTGTACACGATAGAAGCTGACTAGGGTGACTGTCTGTATTATACAAGGTGCAAGAAAAAATAGAGGACAATGCAATCTCCACCTTTCGGAGTCTTTTAAAGAATCATCATTTAATAGAATTCCAATTCCGTATGAGAGGGACCGACCATAATATAGTACATAATCATTGAAAGCAGAGGGGCATGGAAGCATCATCGTGCCATTAGTAATGAACCTGAACTAGAGATGGTGGCCGATCTTTTGGTACCCCCCATCCCCACCCGCACCCCGCCACCCATACAAGTTGATTAACTAATATAAACCTTTTCAAATAGCAGAAGCACATGCATATGAACTACGGAAAAAAAATCCTCAATGCAAGAAGAATATTCATACCAAGTCTTTCTTTTATGACAGCAGCATTTTCGCGCCCACAGCATTTTTGAGAAAAGGAGTATATATCATGGTACATTTCATTTGATGGATGAATTCCAGAATCCTCCATCCATTGCAATACCTGCTCAGAATTTGCGTACTTTTCAGATGTGATTTATTAAAACGTGAAATACCCAAAATGAAATTAAACACAACCAAATATCTAGTACAGTCATGAAAAAACATAAGTTTTGATAGTTATGTAATGCGCACGGTTCTAATTCATGTAATAGCTTTGTTCATTTGCTGCTTGTTAGTCAACTTTCAAAGCCAATTGTTGGAATAAAGAAGTTATAGTTTTTATTAGGGTGTTCGTTGTTTGGAGTTATTCTACTCTTGTTTTGCTATCTTATTATATATTTAATAAATAAAAGATCCGTATTTCTCCTCTATGATTGTAGCTGAGAAAATACACTGTAATACTTCGAAGATCAAAAGCTAGAGCTTTAAAAACTAAGATAAGCACCTAAGCAAGTATTCGCTATCTTATTATATATTTAATAAATAAAAGATCCGTATTTCCCCTCTATGATTGTAGCTGAGAAAATACACTGTAATACTTCGAAGATCAAAAGCTAGAGCTTTAAAAACTAAGATAAGCACCTAAGTACTTGGAGAACCCACACTTAAAGCTAGCTTAAATGTAAATGTCTTTTGAATTTAGTTTGTTATCTTGTCTTTTGTTTCTATTAACTAAAATGTTTTGCTTAAGGTCTACAACATTTTATTGTTAGTTAAGAATATGTCGTGAATTTTTGGTAAATTCCTTTTAAAATCTTGAATATATATGTATATTTATAAAATCTGTAAAGAAGGATTTAGAATATCAGTCACCCCTCCTGCTGCTACAGCTGCTACAGATCACTATGTGAGATTGATAAATATGATTTGATTAAGTGAAATAATACATGTTAACATAAATCCAAATGTGAATGATACTTGACGTGGCACTGAGGCACTTTGGCAACCAAAGATACTATTTATTTGAATATTAGGATTCTTTTAAAGTTGGAAGTTATTTCTTTTGTTAATAGCGTTGTTGGGTTTAGCTTGTAGTAAGTGCCCTACACGAGTATTTCACTAAGATATTTAGTATAAATAGGAATTTTAGAATCATTATATACATTTTATATCTGTGAATTATACACTCTCCCCTTCTTTTCCATCAAAACCAACTTTCAACTATAATTAGTTAGATGCTAGAACTCTTAATTGTTGTTCTAGCTACATATATGAACTTCTCTTGCATTAAATAAATCTTAAAGAGCAAGCAATATCTTACCTCTAAATACTTCCTCCAATTTCCAGATGATAAAAGGTTCTTCAATAAAATAGAGTAAGTGTTTAAGTTAACATCAGTACCTGATGCCAACATTTTGAAGAATAACTGCACACATGAAAAATAAAATAAATTAAAAAGGGTAGTGTAAAGGATATCAATGCGAGGGGAAATCATATTTATTGTTCTTGGTGAAATTAATATCTCTACCAAAATGTCTGACTGACCTTCAACATAGTTTCAATCTTTCCGCTTTTTCCTAAAGAATGAAGGAACTGATTCAAACATCCGGATGAAATTACAGGAAGTGAGGGCTCTATGTACTTGATCATATCAGCAGCCGTCCTCCAATCTTGTAATCTTAAGGCAAAAGGGACACATTCAGTAAGATAGGAACATAACAGTAAAAAACATTAACTAAAGATAAAATATGATGCTAATCAAACCAAAGCAATTTCAGTAATAGGCATCTCTCCTTGGTTTCTTGCCCACTATTGATAAATCTTGAGCTTTTAGGAGTAAATATGTACCAAAGCATCAAATCTCATAATATATAAAAAAAAAAAATGTTCATTAAATCTATCAATTCATCGTATCACCATGCTACTAAACTTCAAATTCCACCAATAATATAATTAACAAATAACAATCTTAATATTGTTGCGGAGAAATACATTTTAGCTGAACAATAATAACAATAATGTGAAACAGTAGATAGTATGAAAACTTATTTAGTTGTTAAAATAAAAACCTTTTACAGCATCTACACCAATCAAAGCAGCAAATAATTTAATTCTAATAATGAAAAGTATTAGCCACAAGAATATAGCATCAGATTGAAAAAGTGCCATGATGTCTTGATAGGAAGATACTAGCTAATTTCAGGCACAATTAGCTCAATTTAGACTTAACAGAGGAGGCACCATATGCCCATATGGTAAAATGGCCGTTTTCAGAAGTTTCAAGAAGCCCAAAAAAATAAAACAGGGAAAGACAGGTTAGTGCAATACTTTCTTTAAAACGAAAAATATACAATCAAATCTGAACTCACATGCTACAGGCAGATACCATTTCAAAAAATATGGTATCACTGAAAGGAATTTCATTCTCCCTCATACTTTGTGCAAGACTGAGAACCCTTCCCGGTTGACCACCTTTATTAAAAGATCTCATTAGAGCTGCACAGGCAATAGTATCTAGCTTGATGCCACTTGATTCCATTTCTTCAAAGAGTGCATAAGCTTTTTCCCAATTCCCTGATCATAAAATATTGTTACTCAGCATATATATATGAATAACATCCTAATATTTAATTCATTAAAAAATCATTTTACCAGCTGCATTGTAAGCATCAAGCATGGAGGTGTATGTAACGACATCAGGGTAACAACCAGATGATTTCATCAAGTTGAATGTAGATTCTGCTTCTATGATTTGGCCCTAAAACATTATCACGGAAAAATGTGAAGGAATAGAAATAGAAGTCTCAAATTATATTGATTCACCCATTGAGATCCATCTTAACCAATGTACTTACCTGTTTGCTATAGGCACATATGACAGAAGAGTAGGCTTCTTTGGACAAAGGAAGTTTTAGATGCATCATTTCTTCCATAAAAGATAGGGCTTCACCATATTTTGACATCTTACAACAACCACTTATCAACACAGTGTAAGTAACAGAATCAGTTTTAATTTTTTTCTTCCTCATAGATTTATACATGTCTACAGCTTTATCATATTCCCCTATACTCATATAACTTCCTATAGCTGAATTGTATGCAACTGTGTTTAATTTAATTCCTCGCATCTTAGCTGCTGTTAGAACTGTGTCAATCTTCACCTTCCGACTGCATCGTCCACAGGCAGCCAAGAGGGTGCATATGGAGACAACATTTGGCTGAATTCCATCTTGTTCCATTTCTCGCAAAATTTCAATTGCATCTGTCAGCAAACCACTAGATCCATAGGCATCAATCAATGAATTGTAACTGACAAGGTTTGGCTTCAACTTGTTTCTCTTCATAACATCAAATATTTCCCTTGCTTTTTGGGGCTTTTGTGACCTTCCATACGCACTTAGGAGAGATGTATAAGATACAACATCAGGGCGGAAACCATTTTCTTTTATCTCATTGAAAACCAAAAGTGCCTCATTGTCCATCCCACAAGCAGCGTATGCACCTATTAATACATTGTATGAGACTATATTAGGCTTCAGCCCTTCTGCAAGCATCATATTGAATGTAGCCTCACAATTTTTAACTTGCCCACACACAGAATACAAGTGAATGATACTAGTGAATGTAACAGCATCAGGGGTACATTCTGACTTCTTCTCCCTCATGGAATTAAAAATATCCATAGCTTTGTCATATTGTCCAAGCTTTACTAGACAATGGATAACAATATTTAGTGTAGTTGTGTCAGGACGAATATGAGTTCCCTTCATTAATTCAAAATAAGACAAAGCTTTTGAATACTGAGCCCCACTTTTAAATGCTGATAGAATAATATTGTGAGTAACAAGATCAGGCCCAACACCGTTGTCTGTCATTTTCTTGGAAACCTTAAGTGCTTCTTTCCAATTCCCACTAGATCCACAAGCATTTATCAAGTTGTTATAAGTGTACCTACTCGGTGGAATCTGCAAATATTTGTCAGTGTGTCAAACAGCAATTTAGTTAACAACCAACAATTAAAGTGCTTATTCTATAAATTGCCAGTTTACGACAGCATAGGGTCCAAAGAAAATGAAATGGAAAACTGGCAAGATCACAGAAATCTCATCACCAAGATTAATCATTAATTACTAAAATGCACTGTGGCTTCATGTTCAGCTAGTGTAGCATGAGGTAACTATATGAGATACATAGAGCAAATTAACACAAACCAGAACGAAACCTATATGGTTCCCATTTCCCAGCACTGGGAAAGAGAAATAGATTCTCTACAATCAAATGAAACAAATCTAATTTATATGTATCTAAGCATAAAATCTCAAGATTACAATGTAATGGAGTCCTGTAGATATCTGTCTTAGATCATTAAGAACATGAATTGAAGAGGCATGAATCATCATAAACTGGATCCTGCGAAAAAACACGTATCAAGTGACCATAATACATGGCAAAGTAGTACAGCACTATAAAATATGTTCTCTTGCTCCCTGACCACCAAGTATACTTAACTGCAATTTAATACCATAATTAAGTTAACAAGTTTATCACATCAAGTTGAACTCACTAAATATGACTAGGGAAGAAAAATGCAAAGTACACACAGCTGCACGCAGCATGTCATCCATGATATTCAAAGCCCAACGCCACTGTCCAGCTCGACCATGTGCGTTGATAAGAGCATTATAAGTCTCAACATCCGGTTTACACCTACAATCCACAACAATACAGGAACAATTCATCCTCCAAAACACTTAAACCTTGTTCGAACAAACTTTTTCATGAGAATCTTAGAATAATAAGCAAAAATATGAAAAAAAAAAACGAGATGATAAAATGAGTAGAGCTTCTCTCGTAAGCTAAAATAAACTTATGTACTTAACTTCTATAAAAGTTTTCTCAGTCAACATCTCCAAACAATTGAGGTGCGTAGGTTGACTTTAATTAACGGGAGAACCTCAATTCATTTTGTCACATTGCATGCTTGAATTTCAGCTGAGACAATTCAAAAGTTTATTTACTCCCGAAACAACAATTTCTTTATTATTAGCTTTATGCATTGAAATACGGAAATGTACATTGGATTTGGAGTTCGCAAAAGTACTTTTCCCTCGATGAAAAGGTTACCAAATCAGAACTTAAATCCATTAATTCACCTCCATTCCTGCATCTCGAAAAACAATCCACGCGCATGGTCCGTTCGATGGTGTCGAGCGTGCAACCTAATCATCATGTTGTATATATCATTGCGCGCACGGTAGTTCCTCTGTAACTTCATCCACCGGAAGACGCGGTTACAGTGTTCAATGGACCCCCGCTGCGTCAACTCCTACATAATAGAAAACGAAAAACGCAATGCGGATTATACTAAAACCAAAAACGCTCAAAATCGTGCACACGAGAATCGGAAATTTCGGAATACCTTAATGAGATAGGGGAAATTCTTGCGTGCAAATCGGCCTATCCAATGGTTGAGTACGCCGTCGATGTCGTCGGAGAGGTCGAGGGAGAGAACGAGTTCGGCGACTTCGGACACCGTCCAGTCCTTCTGGAAGCGGTTACCGGTCACACGGAGGCGGTAGCGGGTGGCGATGTTGTCCTTGCGGAGGCCGGATATTTTGATGGAGACCTCGTGCTGGCCTTGGTCGTAGTCCACGAAGCCTTCTTTTGTTCCCTTGAATGCAGTCTTGTCCGATTTCTTCTTACATGAAATGGATGTTCTCCGGTGATTCGACGCGGTGGCGCCGGGGAGTTGGAGGCAGTGAGTTGTGGTGCTAGCCATCGGAGGGAGTGTAGTTGGAAGAATGGATTGAGGATAACCGCGCTAACGGAAATGAGACATTTTGATATATATTTTTTGTTTGACACAAGAAACTTGGATCGTAATTACAATTGGGCTCTGTTGGGTTTGCCGTTGGGCTTGTTCTATTTAAAGAAACAAGAGGATTATTTTTCTCACCATCCTTTGAAAGTTTGATACTGAAATTCAATATTATGGGGAAAATAGTGACATTTAAAAAAAAATCAATATTATCAATTATAAAACCAAATTATACTAATTTTTTATAAACCAATAATCTGTAGTCAAATGTTTTTTATTACAATAAAAAATTCGTTCATACAATATAAAATTACCATATACAATAAATATACATATGTTAAGTTTTCAATATGTAAAATATGTTAGTGGGCCATCATTAAATCATACACAATAAGTACATGGATTTCTTTTCGATGTCAAAATAAAATAATTTATTTTAAAAGACACATATTATTCTATTAATTATTTTAAAAAATTAATGATGTAAAAAATATGGACACGTAACACCCAAAAACTGTGTTTCCATTAATTATATTATAATTATTTGAAAAGCATGTAACATGTTGGATTTACCCAAAGAAAATCTTTGTCATAGGTTGAGAGGTGTTTGTAAATTCAAGAAATCAATGAATACTATTCCAGGTTGTCCAAATTGGAGGGTAGGTTTTGGGGATTGTTTGGTCAAGTTAAAGAGAAGGTTGAACATTGATTGGAGAAAAGGGAAATTGGTCATATTCTTTGCTTTAATTGTAGATTAATGATAGTGGTTAAGTGGTTTTAACTCATAGGGAAGACTTTTTTTTTTTTTTAAATCAAGGGATTATTGAAGTGATTTTAGAAAACTTTTCTGAAATTAAAAGTAGAAACACATGTAATTACATGGTTGGTTTAATTAAAAAATCATGTGTTTAATCAAATTTTAATAAAAAAAGTTAATAGGTGATAATTATAAGGATGATTGTGATGGTTGATGACTAACACTTAGCCTATCCTATGTCTTTCTTTATGTTTGCATATTCTCTATCACACATGGGTGTGAAAAGCTTTCTCCCAAGTAAGAACAACAGAACGGATAACACTGCATAGATCAAGGATCCAGGAATAGATGCTATTAGATTATGATAAACTCAATGAAGGACCCACAAACAAAAGAATGATAAAATCGAATAAAGGTGATACACTAAAACCATTTTCATTGCTAGGACCAAATAATTGTACAAAAGAAACTTCAAAACTTCATTCATAGGAAAATAAATAAATAGAGAAATCGCCGCAATTTTTTTAGCCCTCAAACGTGCTCAAATATGAAGCAATGGTTCGTGAGTTTCCACTAAGTGGTGCTTATTTGGTCGGTTTCAAACCCACATGAGAATTCGGATTTGACTTGGTGGCTTCATGAACAACACAAACAGGTCATCAAATTGCACAAGTGCTTTGCACTTTGCAAAAACTTTCAGCGGAAATAATTGGCTCAGATTTACTTGTTCACTGAAGCTGCCATTGAATGCACATGGACACAAATACACACTACTAAGAATGCATTTTTATTAAATTATAAATATATGCTAATTTTTCTTGTAACTTTTCCTCTATTTTTTTTGTATACTTTTTATTATATTACTTATAACATGTTAATTGGTTTCTCCATTACTTAGTTTCCTTTTACGTGTCTCCCCTTTTCACCTGAAACTTCACCATTTTTGGTGGACGATTATCATGAGTCATATTCAAAAAGTTGACTTGTTTTACGTACCTCCTTGTCTACTTCACCTCACCTAACTAGTTTCTCTGTTAAAGAGTTACAGTATAAACCTGACCCACCATTACTAAAGGAAAGGAGAAGAAAAGACCAATATAATTGGAATAAACATACAAGAAATTAGCTTTCAAGTTAAGAATAATTAAAGACTTCTAAATCTTATACCCAATAACTTTTTGTTAATTTCTATAAAAAATAATAATAATTTGAATAACTTTTCCTTTTTTTCTTTAAAAATAATCCATTACGTGTATACAACGAAGGTTTGAATTTGTATTTATAAACTTTTCTATAATCTCACGTCTTCAGTTATCATGATATTGTGATTATCAGATTTATGTGTTGGATCATTAGTTAAAATTCCTTCATTGGTGATTGCATAATTTCTGACATAAACATGGATTCCAATCTTAAACAATGAATCACAATTATTACCCAGCAAACAATCTTGGGTTTCAGATGTAATATAACAATGTATTGTTATTTTCAAATTTTGTTTATAAAATATTAATAATGAAGAATCAGGAAAAAAAAAAAAAGAAGGAAAACTCTATTCTAATTTTTTTTTTTTTCATTTCAAAACTATTGTCACATTTTTTAAATTTAAGGACCTCCTCAACTTTTCCTTTTTCAGTCATATCCATCAATTAATAATCGTCTGCACAATTAATTTATACCTTAGCTAAATAATGAAATAAGAGAGAAATTATGTATATAAGTGATTAATTCAATTTTATGTATGGTAAAAAAAGGTAGGTATAAACGTACTCAATTTATTAATATAATTAATATAATAAAAGTAATATATATATATATATATATATATAAAAAGAATTTAATAGTTTTATGTTTAATTAATTAAGACTTCTTTAATAATAAATAACAATAATTAAAAAATTACTAAATAATCATGATATTTGTCATTTGGAAGATTATCTCCGAAAACCATCTATAAGTAACTTTTCTCAACAATATTAAAACTAAAACACAGATGCATTTCTATATTTTTGTTATTATTTTGTTATTTAGATTTATTAAAATTTATATATATATATATATATATATATATTAATTTCAAAATATAATTATGTGTTTGCTAAATTTATAAATTATTGAAAATAAATAAATGTAAAATAGAGATAGAAATGAAAGAAAAACGAAGATTGAAGGAAAAGAGTGAAAAATAAATTATATTTTTTTATTAATTTGTATTAAAAAAATGAGCAAATATTACAATTAAAAGAAGTGAAAAAAATTATTATAATATAATATAAATATAAATTAATTTTAGTTTCTTTGATCATATAAAAAACTATTAAAATAAATTCTTTTATATATAAATAGAAATATTGTGAGTTTGCATTTTTTATTTATTTATTCTTAAATAGAAATATCTTTATATATATATATATATATATATATATATATTTGGTTTAAAATGTTTTTGTTTTATTTTAAATATTTTTGTCAAAACATACGTTCTTTGATCCATTATCTTATTCTTAGTAACATGAAATTATTGATTGGAATTTATATTTTGCTAAATTTCTTGTTATACATGAATTAGACCTAATTACAGTTTTATGTGGGTCAATGAAATATACACTTAGATACTAACTAAACAACGAACTATGCCTCCATTTTAAAGTATAGTTTGAGAAGAGTACCGACACAACAACAAACACATCAACAGTGGATGAAGAAGGTAAAGAATATTAGGGGAAAAAAAATCAAGTTGTCAAATTTTTATATATATTATTTTTTGAATTTTTTTTAATTCATTGATAATTTAAATTTATTTTACAAAGAAGATTTATTTTATTATAATTTTTCCAAGAAAGAGAAAATTTTGTGAAAATGTCTTAAATATTTATATGTGAAATATGGATGACAGATGAAGTAGTACAAGTTTGTACAAGAAAATGTTGGGGACAAGACCTAGTAGTCCCCGTTTCCACGTGTTTTATGTTTCTTGGAACCTTCCATTGCATTGCATTTGCATCTAATTCTGGAACAAGATCCCATGATGCCTACACCTTAAGCTTGGGTTGGGACCCTCCTTCTAACCCCTCATCTCTCGTATTATGCCACATTATTCATTAACCTAAACCTTAACATTAGAGTGTTGAAAACCTACAAATAAAATTATGATCTAAAAGAATATTAAAATTGATTTTTTTCATTTTTGTATTAAAAAGTTTTAAAATCAAATAATTCAATTCAATTTGATAGTTGAAAATAAACTTAAAAATTAAATTAAAAATATAAGATATATAATTAAAATTAAACACATGAAATAGTAAATAATTCAACTAATTTTTTGTGATATATGTTATTGTTTTTAAATTAAATATATAATTTTTTTAAAATTATATATAATATTTTATTATATATTATATTAAATAATTATTTTATTATAATATCTAAACTCATTGCTTAAATATTATATTGATTTGATTTAAATTTTTTTAAAAATAAAACTGAATTATATTAAACTATATTTTAATTTTATATTTAATTCCGAAATTTTTTTAAAATAAAATCCAACCAAATGACACTTTCACCTTAATTAACCTTCACCTAAAATAATAATTAATAAGGTGACTACAACTATTACATTAGTTAAATGACTATTTTTCATTATTGTTTCATGGTTTTGAACATGTCAATAATTCCTAAAAAAAATCAAACACAGGTTTCTAGGATTTTTGCACCGACAAAAACATTTTCTCATTATATGGATTTTATTTGTCTGAGAGATCTTCGTCTATTTTATTTTGATGTTCCATCATCATGGTCTCTATAATATATACAGTTCTTTCTCTTGAAAGATTTTGTTCCAATATTTCACCAATTTTTTTTTTATGTTTTAGTTATTGTTTATACATATAACCACACATGCCCACATATTGCCATTACTTCAATTTGTTATCTGATTGCTCATCAGTTCTCGTGTTTCATGGAAATGTTATATTATTCTTCCATCCCTTTTGATAATAATATACTATTACATTGTTTCAAATATGCTTTGGGTTGTTTATATATATATATATATATATATATATATATATATATATATATATATATATATATATATATATATATATATATATATATATATATATATATATATAATTTTGTATGCTTCATTTACTAATTTGGATTATGTGAATAATATATATTATACTAAATTTATTAAATATCGATTAATTTTAAAAATATATTTATTTATTATATTAACTGAATTAAATATTTTTTAATTAAAAATTAAATCTATATTTAATTTTAACTATAAAATTTGAGTTACTAATTAACATGTAAACATTTTAAAATTTTATACCATATAAACAACTATCTATTCAATAATAACACATGTTGACAAAAAGAAAATAGTTATTACAGGACCATTATTCATGTTTAAAATATTATCTGAACTGTGAAACGTTGACTGTTTTGTTAAAAAAAGAAAAACAATAGAAAGAAAAACATTTTATTTTAGGAATAAAAACGACAACCTTCAGAGTTCAGAATAGTTTTAACAGAAAACTTATAAATGATTACTAATAACAGACAATGATAAATTATCACGTATAAGTAAAACAAAAGAGGTAAAAGAAAAATAAAAATTTAAACATAATATAATGAATGAGACGAGAAAAAAATATAAAATGCAAGTTAAAAATGGACCCAAATATTAATTAATGCAGTATGCATTTCCAACTAACTGCGTCTTGTTTTGTCGGCAGAAATTTTACACTGCAACAAGAATTGTTATTACAATAAAATTTAAACACTGTATTATTCTCTTAGCATGAAACTATTAAATGTTGTAATAAAAAAGTTATACTATTGTAATTACCATGCATTTTTTTTGGCAATATTTAGAACGAATCTTAGTAAATTTGTCTTGTGACAATTGAAAAGGGAAATTTTAAGAAAAATCTTTTATTTAACATTTAACATTTAACTGTTGGATTGAAAACTATTGCAAAGTGAAATGAATTTAGATTATCTGGAGTTACAAGAATAAATTCATGGATATATTTAGTTGTTGAACGTGTCAATTTTGTGTTTTATCTTTATTATAGTATTAGAATTTTAATTTTACAGTTTTATTTCATTTTCATCAAATATCATTTTTAAATATTAAATAATCATTATTTCATTTCATTTAATAAAAACATATTACAATGTTAAATAATAAATTGACAACATGTAAAACTTTATTCATTCAAATATATAATTATTTAAACTCTTTATTTGAATACTATAATTAGAATTTAGAATGATAATTTGGATAGTATTACTTTTAACCTAGCATTGTGGCGGAACTATCATAATTAAATCCAACCAGGATTGTGTGACTTTTGTTCTTGGTTCTTTAAAAGTTATTGATTTGAGTTTGGTGTTGTTCTGTTGTGTGTGTCCATAGCATTAAATGTTCTGTTTCCCAGATCAATCAAATTATTACTGCCATGTACTTTTTATTTCCAACCACAGAATCATCCATATTAATGCACTTTTAAAAAAAATAAAAATTGATGTACTAATAATTGAAAGGAGTTGAATAAAACCCTAGTTACATGTATATGTATATAAGTAAATAAGAACTTCAAAATAATCATAGTTAAGCAACAACTATAAGAAAAAGGAAATTAAAGTTGATTGAAAAAAATATTACATACTACAAGCCTTTATTATTTTTTGTAAAAAAAAATATATTTTAGCTTAATTTTTTCATAATATATATTTTAAAACTATCTAAACTTAATAAATTTATTCATTAAATTTGTTCTATAATAACATGTTAAAAACTACGGTGTAAGAGAAAATTGACTATTGTTAAATACTACCATTTCAAATACCTTAAGTAAGTTGTTTAAAGAAAATTCTTCTGTATTAAGCTTTAAAAAATTTACTAATAATTGAATATTTGTGTGTGTTAAGCTTGAAGAATTTTATAAGTAAATATTTATATGACATGATTTATTGGATATCTATGTTCTACTATAATATCAAATCACATGCAAGTGGGTGAAAAGTTAATAGAAATTTCTATTATTTGATTAGAGATGAAATTGTGTCATCAACTACTCAACAGATATACCATAAGAATTGTCATGTTGTATGTAAATTGCTTTATTGAAAATGTAATGTATCACGTCTAGTGGATGAATTATAAAAGATTAATTTAATTTATTTTAACAATTTTATATTTGATATTATATATAATGCTGAGGAAATTTTATTTTGAAGGATAATTATGTAAATGTATAAATATATTCACTTATAAGAAATTTTGTATATGTTTAATGAAATTGATTGAAAATTGAGCATTAATATATAACTCATTTTATTAATTAAATAATAATATTTATTATTTTATAAAATATTTTCAGTTATTGATTATATGTTTTAATTTGTAAAATCATCACTACCTTACCTTATTTTTAATTAGGTATATGGTAAATTATTAGGCTATATTACACTTTTTTTTCTCTTTGATTCACATGTGACATATCAGATAGTCTAAATTCATAAAAAAAACAATATGTTTGTTTATTAGGGTTTCTATGAGCAGGTTTGAACTTTTTGCGATATTCCTTGGTTGAAACTTTTGCTTGGTTAGCTAGATTTCCAGTAAGAGAAACCAATATGTTTGACTATGATTCATATTTTACTTTTGATATTTATATGATGAAGAATTAATGTTAAGAATTGAATTATGATTATATACGGTTTTGAGATATGAATGTATTGTTGAAGTGATTAGATCATAGGTGCTGTGATATATAGTAACGGTAAATTGACTATGATTCATGTTTTACTTTGGATATTGGTATTATGATGAATGTTAAGATGAAATTAAGTAGTTATTACACGACTATTTTAAAAATATGAAAAAAAGTTGTGCGTACCCATCTATGGTAATAGTTGATTTTTCACAAAAAAAAACCCCTCATTTATTTAACAAATATTTGACATAAAAATAAAAATATTATTAATTAAATATATTAGGATAAATAACTACTATTAAAATATTTATTATTATTGATAAAACACAATTTAAGTCTTTTTTTATTTAACATTTTCTTCATAATTTTAATCTTATATTTTCTTTTCTGATATTTTAGTCTTTATATTTCAGAAAATGTGTAATTTTACGTTTTTTTTTCATTTTTATTCGAAAAAACCCTAAACTTGTTATATCCATTTAATATACACAACTAATAAAAAGTAATTAATTAAAATATAAAAAAATAAAATTACATATTTTCTAAAATTCGAAAGCAAATACGTGAAAAATATAGAAACACTAATATCATAAACAAAAAAGTTAGGAGAAAAAAAAGTAGCCTAAATCGTATTGTAAAACTCTTTTAAATATTCATCACATTTTTTTAAAAGAAAACCTAATTTAAAAAAAAATCATCGTAAAAAATATATGTTAAAACAAACCTGTTTATAATATCAGTTTGGTTTTCGAAAAATCGAATTCTGATAATTAAAATCCTTTGTAAAAAAAAAAAAAAGAGTTTAGAATTTGGTTGTATGAGAATCAAATTTTGAACTGAGTTTTGTTTTCTTTTTCCTTTTATAATTAAATATTAAATTGAATTATTTGATATAAATTAAATGAATTAATATATTAAATCACACTTTAAATATTAAATTAATTTAATTAATATATAATAATATAATTAAATAAAAGTATTATTATACATTAAATAAAATCATTTTAATATTAATTACTAAATTTTTAATTATGAGAGAAAATAAAGATTATATAATGATATTATTAATTTTGACATTAATATTATAAATAATAATAAATAGTAAATAGTAAATAGTAAATAATAAATAGTAAATAATAAATAATAAATAATAAATAATAAATAATAAATAATAAATAATAAATAATAAATAATAAATAATAAATAATAAATAATAAATAATAAATAATAAATAATAAATAATAAATAATAAATAATAAATAATAAATAATAAATAATAAATATTATATATTATATATTGAATATTGATTATTAAATACTAAATATTCAATATTAAATACTAAATATTCAATATTAAATACTAAATATAAAATATTAAATACTAAATACTAAATATTAAATACTAAATATTAAATATTAAATTATTAATGAATATATTTAACTATTAATAATAAGTTTATGAATTTAGAAACAATAATTATTAAATAATTTACTTATAAAAAAATCAAGCATTTAAATAACCTTGTTATTATAATATTATTAATTATTATATTTAAAAATTTGTAAACATTAATATATATATATATATATATATATATATATTGATAATTTTATTAATAAATAGAATTAATGTAAAATTTTCATAATTAATGTATATAATAACTATTATAAGTAAATATGTTATGAAAGTGACATATATAATTCGTAATTTGAAGTTATTTATTTAATATTAATTACTTTTATTTTTAATATAATATATTTATATAGTATATTTCAATCCATAATTATAATATTATGTAGGTATATAAGTAAACATATTATGAAAATGACATATATAGTTCTGTTTATACAATTTAATTGTTTAATAAATATTAATTTGGTTTTATAAATAAAATTTATTTTTGAAATAATGTTTTAAAAATATTGTAAATTTAATTAATGTTAATATTTAATAATACTTTAATTTAATTATATTATAATATAAATAATATTTAAAATTTATTTTCACAGTAAAAGTTCATAAACATATAAAAAATTTAAAACCTAGTTTAAATTCAATTATCGAATTAGTTAGTATATATTCTACTAAATATTTTGAGAACGAGGAAACTTTTTCTGAAATATGTTTAATTGGCCTAAAAAGATCAATCCTTAATTTGTTATTAAAATTAAAATTAATTTCAAAAAATAAATAACAATTCTTAAGCTTAATATTGAAAGATTTGAAATATTTTTCTTTTTTAAATTAAAAATTAAGAGATTCTTTTATTACAACTTTAGAAAATGAACTAAATTCACCCTAATTATCTTCATAAATAAATAATGTAAAACATAGCTTAGCATAAGAAAATGAGGGATACTTTTATGATCACATGACTTATAATTTGTTGTATGAAAGGTTGGAGTTATCATCCTATTTTCTAACTCGTGTCCTCCTAACTCTAGTATCTTATCTAATACTATCCATGAAACCAAAATTTGTAAGATACTCTGCTTCAAGTTTATTAGCCAGAGATATAAAAGAAGGAAAGAGGTGGAATGTGAGTGTGTGGAGAATCATCAAAATCTGTGTGAAGCATATGACCCAACACCCTCGCAACTCCACCACACCACCCATTTCCAACCACCACAAGAAGCAGAAGAAGCAGCAGTAATGCAAGCATAACAGAGCAACACCATCAAACACAACACCAATGACAACATCAAAACCAATCAACAACAACAATAACCAAAACAGCAACATCAGTGGCATGGGAATGAGTATGCTTCTGGTCTTATTCTCCCAAGACAACAAATCCACCATCACCGACAACCCCAAACTCACTTTCCTTTCCCCGTCCAAATCCATCTTCTCAAAAGCACAATCCACCATCTCCGTTTGCCTCCTTCTCTTCTTCACCACGCTCCTCCTCTTCACACTCTCCACTCTCCCCAACACTTCTCACACCCACAAACGCACTTCAAGCACCTTTTCATACACCCCTCACCAACCCTTCGCGCTTCAACGCATGGGCACGCTCCACCGAAGAGGCACGAAATCCATGTCCGACCTTCTCATCTGCCACGTCCCAGACGACACCCCCCTCGACGACTTCCGCCTCTTCCTCCGCCTCCTCCACCGCTCCTCCCTCACCGCCTCATCCGACGTCGTTTTCCTCTTCTCCTCCCCCTCCTCATCCTCCAAATTCACCCCCATTATCTCTCAAGAGAACCACGCCTTCTTCTCGCTGCTTCATCTCCACACGCGCCTCAACTCCACGCGCTGCCGCCAACACCCCAAGTCCTCCTTCGACCCCAACTGCTTCAAACAACATCAACACCTACAAAAGGAACCATTTTGGGGTCCCAAAACAAAAAACAACTTGACCAGTTCCCGCTCCCACTCACTGAGTTACGGGTCGGTCCTCAGTTTCCACGCCTCCGAACTCGACCCGGAGAACTCGCTCGCCGGCTTCCTCGACCGCGTGCCTCTCACTCTCCGCCGCTGGGCGTGCTACCCCATGCTCCTCGGCCGCGTTAGACATAGCTTCAAAAACGTGATCCTCGCCGACGTCAAAACCCTCTTGATTCTCAAAGACCCACTCGTCCGAGTCAGAACTCGGAGCCCCGACACAGTCCTTGTTTTCTCGAAACAAGAAAAACACGGCAAGAGAATGCAGCGTATTGTTGTGTCCTCCGTTCTAATGGGCGGCGCTCGCGGCGTGCGGCGGCTGTCCGGCACTGTGGCCGTAGAGATAGTCCGCGCTGTCACGCAGCACAGGAAGAGGAAAAACCCCGTGACCGAGTCGGCCATACTGAGTCAACTCGTCGGCGAGAGCGAGTTCGTTTTGAAGAATAAGAATGTTGATTTGGTCGCTTCGTCGGAGTTGATACCCGAGGCTGGTGGCTCATCCGCGACGTCGTTTTGGGACTTCCCGATGGTTCATCGCGGTGTGAGTAATCACGACCTTAATTATGTCATCAGGAAGCAAATGTGTTCCTCTGTGGAGGATTCTTCTGTCTATAGAGATTGTTAATTACACCAGTCTAGGATAGTAATCATAATTATAATAATAATAAGAAAAATAACACACCAAGGAAAAATTAATAAGGAAATTTATCTTGTTATTTTTGCTTATTACCAAACTTTCGGTTTAGTTTGACCAATTTTGTTCCTACTTTTGTATATAATCATTCATCTTGGAATTACATTTTTTGTATTCTTCAATGGGAAAGTTGTGGACCAGTGTGTTCAAATCAATGGAGCTGACAGAAGATATGACCCTGCAAGACTATGCACCCAAATGCTCATATTTATTTATTAATATTTGTTCAGGGTCTCATGGAATCAGAGCATGTTAAATATATGTATATATTTTTTCTGTTCATAGACATTTAAATAATTTGATTTTGGCCCTTGATTTAGGGCACTTGTTTGTAGTATTTGTTTATTTTTCCTTGATTATCAGTTACTTGGGCAGAAGGTTTTGTGATGTATTTCAAAAAGATAGTGTTGGTTCTTCTTAATTTCAATATCAGTATGTTCTGAGAGCCATATGCAGTACAGGTCTCAACATTTTTCAGTTTCCCCTTTGCTTATAGAAAAATAAGTGCTTTTGAAGAAACTGCTTTTGACTTGGGTTTTCGCGAGACAACATTGTGATGGGTGCAGATCTATGGTTAAAGATTAGTGGGTACGAAAAGTGCAAGAGAAGAAAATGTAATGGAAAATGAAAATATGAATGCAAGTTTTTTGAAAGGCGTGGGTGAACCACAGTGGGGATCTGTGTAAGGAATTGATGAGTGCATGTGCTTGAGGTCTTTTTGGCTCCAGCGATGAACGCGTTGGCAATCAATATAAAAATATAAGCAATTTTTTCAAAGTTGCAGCTTCTAAAAGCAGAAAGAGCAGGAAAACGTGCTTATTACGCCGTTCTGTTCTGTTTTTGTTCTGTCTTTTGCTTTGTTACCTAAACGAGGCCTTTTACTTCAAAGCAGTTATATGGGGTTTAGTTTAATGAACAACGTGATTAATTTCTACAATCTTTATTTGAGACTCTGGGAAGTGTGCATTTTTGGTATTGAGGTTGCAAGATTGAAGGATGGTATATGTTGACTTTGCACCATTTATGGTTGCTTGTAAACAAGGTCGTTTCCTTTTTAATTAGGGTTAGTGTGTTGGGTGTAGTCTTTAGACTTCAAATTGCTAATATTTGAACACAATATGCTTCTTCCATGAAAGTTTTTTCAAGACTATTAATCAATAATACCAAGATTTAAACACACCCATTGGGAGAAGGAATGAGACTGTGAGAGAAGAGGAAGAAGAAGTGGTTGAATTTTGTAGTTTGGATGTTTAGGAAATGCTCCACAATGTGTTACTTTCCACTGCTAAAGCCAAATTAGTCACCGACACCAATAATTGGCTTCTTATTGCTTATGGTTGATGTATAAAACAAAATACAAAAACAATGTTAGATGAACATGCACTCAGTTACAAATTCACGTGAAGCATTTTATACGTGTCAATTGCATGTTTAAGTGTAACTTTTGTCCATTAAATACTTCTCCCATACACAGTTTTTTTTTTTTTTTTTAATTAAGATGAAGATCCAGTTGAAGGAGATTAGGATCACTTTCCTAATTTCAACCTCAAATATTGACAATAATATATGTAATTTTTATTTATACATTTTTTATGCACTATGCATATTAGAAATATACTCTAAATTAAAGACAACATTTTGTTATCTATGTAGACTGGTCCCAGATTAAATGTTTCTTTTCTTTCTTGTAATGGTTTACTTTGTGCATCACACATTTGTGTAGGTGTCTTTTTCCCACGGACAAAGCCAGTTATATGTTACACAACAAGGAAGATAAAGTCTTAAGGTTGTTGCCAGAAGAACTGAGCCTATGGGTTGGATTCATTCAGGGAGTGTCCTAAATAAATACTTTTTTCTATCATTCAAACACTAAACCAATTATGGAATTTTTTTAGATAGAAAATGGTATTATTTCTCTAGTCATTGTCTTTAATTAGTGTCTAAATCTAATTATGATTTATGTATTCTACCTACTCCTTACTCTATTCAATGGCGTGAGTTATTAATAAAATATCAAATTATAATACTTTACGAAAATAATTCAATAGATAATGTTTATCATCATTTTTTTATTTTCTATATTATTAAATAAAGTTGAATAAACATTTTGTACAAATGTCCTCTTACTAGAGAAAAACAAGTCTATAAATATTTTTGTCTTGTATACCTATGTACGCAGTCGCAAGTTTATTATTAGTCCTTTGTTAGGAATTATAGTGACAAGTAGAGTACTTTTTTATTTTTTGGTTTTCTTTAGTTTAGGGAATACGGATATAATATTAGTCCATTTGTTTATTAAGATTTTCTTATTTTTCAGAAAAAGTAAGTTTGATTTTTTTATTTATATAAATACCTTTTTAATGTTTGAAAAATAAATAAATTTTGATTTTAGTTCTAACCAATTACTATTTGTAATAATATAATATAACATAATATATATAGTTATTGACTTATAAATAAATTCAAATTTATAAGATCATATTATTGTGTAATAAAAATAATTATTATAATTTACATGATAAGTTAATTATATAAACGAATTACTCATAAATATATTATATCACAATATTCTTTATAATCAATATCATAAATATCATTATATTCATATCCATTAACACTCATTCTTATAATAGATCTATTATATAGATTATAGTAAAAGTATTATCCTAAATTACTTTTATATGTGGGATATCTTTATCACTCTACCATGATTTTAGAATACACACTCTTTTATCATGTATATCTCATTTAATTTATTAACTTAATACCAATAATACACCTCAATTAATAGTTATTACATGTATAAACTATTATATATATATATATATATATATATATATATTAATTTAAAAGTTATTTTATCCTTTTCTATAAAAAGACTTATTGTTTTAATATAAATTTAATTGTTCTACGATGCATTATATAAAGACAATATAAAAAATTAGTCTTATAGAACAAATTTTTTTGAAGGGGACTATAATATATTTTTTTAATAAATTTTTAAAGAATTTATTTCAAGATGGTGACCTTCACCAATCTCCTTCCTTACTTATATAGTAAACTTATTTGATTATTTTATTACCTACCATTTAAGTGTCAATATTAATGTTTGAATGTTGTATCACCATAAAGAAATCAAATATGTTATATATAGCTTAAACTTACTACTACGAGTCTGAAAGGTATGATTTTTTAAATCGATAATTTTTATTTATTTATAATTCATCTATTTATTTAGAGATTCTCATCTCTTTTATATTATATATTTATTATTTATTATATTTTTTAGAAGTTTGAATCATTATCAAATAAATTTTTTAAGAGAAATTATCACCGATGGGATTCGAACTCAATACCTTAGAATGTGTCAATAAAAGGACTTTCCATGTCGGATCATCTAAGAACCGACGTTGAATGTGTCAATAAAAGGACTTTCCACGTCGGTTCATCTGGGAACCGCCGTTGAATATGTCAATAAAAAGACTTTCCTCGTCGGTTCATCTGAGATTCGACGTTGAATGTGTCAATAAAAAGACTTTCCACGTCGGTTGATTAAAAATCAATATAGAATGTGTTCAACATTCAATTTTCAACGACATTTTTTAACTAACCAACGTTAAAATTGTATTCAACATTGCCTCAGCTTTAATTGACGTTAAATGACGACGTGGAAAACATATTCTGTAGTAGTAACTCTCTTTACTAGTAATTTAGTGGTTGGAGTACCAGTCTCCAACTCTAAGATACTGGGTTCGAATTCTACTAGTGACAATTCTCTAACTTAAGCGAATTATTGGCTGAAAAAAAAAAAACATTTTCTACGTTAGTTACAATCAAAACCAACGTTGAATGTGTCAATAAAAGGACTTTCCACGTCGGTTTCATCTAGGAATTGACGTTTAATGTGTCAATAAAAAGACTTTTCACTTCGGTTGATTAAAAATCGACGTAAAATGTGTTCAACTTTTAACATCATTTTTTAACCAACTGACTTTGAAATCGTATTCAATATCGTCTCAGCTTTAATCGACGTTAAATAATAACTTGGAAAACATATTTTGTAGTAGTGACTCTCTTTCATGAGAGGAAATTCTTTTATATCAATCTTAACCATTTTATTTGTTCCTTACTCTAATGATAACTAATCACAACATCCTCATATATATATATATATATATACACACACATGTATACACATAGGCGCACACATATACAAATGCTGAGCGTGTGCACACACACACTTTAAAGCATTACATTTACACATGTAAACATATTTACATGCACGCACACATACACAAACATACTCCCACACCCACACATTACACACGCCCACTTACACACATTAGTGATTAAACAATATTTTGTGTTTTGTTTTACTCCTAGGAGAAAGATAAAAAGAGTTTGGTAAGAATGGATATTTTGCATTCATGTAATGAATTAGTATTTGTTCATAGTAAAAAAATGTAATTGTAACTTTAGAGAGAACTAGATGAAGGTCATTTGTATAAAAATATATTTATCTATTCTTCTTTTTTTCCTTTTTATACTATTTATCTTAATAAATCTTTGCCCACAAATTTTACAGAAAAAAAATTTTGTGATAAAGTTTTATAAAATACTCATAAACAGTAAACCTTTTATGTAAAAATCGCCTGTAAAACTAAATTTGAAGTTAACTTAATTTTTAGGTGTATATTATAGTTTAGTTATATTTGCAATTGATATATGATTTCTTAAACACATCTTTTTATATGGAGAGGATATAAGTGATCTCTAACACACATATTATATTGAAGACATAGGTGATTTAAAAATATTAAATAATGAGCAATACAATAAACTTAACAAACTTTATTAGAATAAACTCTAATATCATATTAAACAAATTAAGTATAATTTGATTCTAAAAACTCGTTTTTTCTCTTTTTGGAATTTCAGTTGAATGAGATTATATATATAAAAATAAATAACATTTTTATATACACTTTCTTAAATAGGCACAACATTGATACAAATCTTGTATCTATTTCATCAAAAGAACTAATACTTCTTTATTTATTTCTTTTGTTATTTTCTTTCCTAAAGCCTATATACATTAAGATAATATTTTATAATTGATGAAAAATGTTCAACTTCAGCTAGATATTTGTATTTGAAATCATGAAATTTGGTATGAATTATTTTCTTAGTGGCATATTCATTGATAATTATTAAATCTATGATAATATTTATTATTATTATTATTTTATGATAGATGAGTTAGTCATGATCATTGGGTAAGATAGGGACATGTTTTGCCTTCCTAAACCTGTTCTCGATTTTCTTAATCAACTTCATTCTTAAATCGTGAACCCTGTTGGGTTGTTGAGAGAAGATTCATGTGAGAGAAATAACACCAATGAGATATGAATCCAACTCATATAATGGATTAATACTATTTTCAACCTAAAACCTTAAGATATTGAGTTATGAGTCTTTCTTCCTTGTATGTTACTCAATTTTCTCACTCTTACTTAATGTGAAAATTAGATTCACACATTATTCAACAAACCCCACCTCTAATTTTGTTGAGGTTAAAGATTGAGTCTTGTCCATGATCCTATTTAATTTCAAGTTTTTTCAATCCCGACTTGTCATTTTTCCATATATATTTTAAAATAATTATAATTATAATAAATTAATTTGAATATTATTATTGTTTATGTATTATTTATACACAAATGAATATTTATAATTTTATAACTTTTGAATTATTATTATTGATCGAGTATATATTTTAATTTATTATATTTATATTAAAAATATATAAAAACATATTTGATAATTTTGTCTCGTGGATATAGAATATTTATAATATTGTTATTATTATATACTATAACATTATATTCAAATTTTTATTATATGTATAAGTTAATTATTTTTAAGTTTGTTATTTTCAAATATTATTAAATGTGAAATATATAATAAGAAAACATTTAATACTTTAATTAGTGTAAAGTAAGAAATTTTTTTATTGTTGGTCCTTCAAAATATAATTATTTAATTAAAATAAAATTTGATATATAATAAATAAGATTAATAAAATCCAAGAAGTATCTAATAGAAAATATAAAGTGGAAATAAAATGATACTAGGTGCTATTAAGATGAATGTGCACTGTTTAGTGAAAAATAAGAAAAAAAAAAACTTATGGGTTCGTTAAGCTAATTGTAAAGATTTGGAAAACCAACTTAGCGGAGAGATTAAGAAAATATTAAGAAAAAAAATATGAGAAAAAATAAAAATATATTTAACAAACTGATATTGAAAAAGATAAAAAAAGTAAAAAGTAAGTAAAAAAAAAAGAGTGAATAAAGAATAAATAACGTTACCTATAATATGTAAAAAAAATGTTTAAGAGATGATTATATTTTAGAACTTATATTTAAATATAAAATTAAAAATGAGATAATTCTTAATCATGCCACTAATTTCTTAATGGAGAGAAAACTTGGTAATACATGCATATTTGGTTAACTATTTTTTTTTAATCTCCAGACCCATGAGTACATTTTTGATGTTGAAGACTATAATACATTTTAATACTTAGGAATCTAGTCTTTAGGGCAAATTTCCATGCTTTTAATTGCTTTGTTTAATGTCCATACATTTTTTTCTTCTAAACACTTGTCCAATTGATCTTGAGTTCATCATGTATCGCGTAGGTGCTTTTAAACAAGGTGAGTATCAATATCACATTCTTTTGAATAATCTCGCATCTTATGATATATTTATATTAATCATAATTTTTAACAAAAACCCTATTACTTATAAAACTATATTATTAAATTAAAAATAAATCGTACGCGTTAAATGCATTATATCTTTTACAATAACAATAATAGCCAACAAAATAAATTTTTTCAAATTGTTAAAAAGTGAGAAAAGAAAGAATATTATATAACAATGATTACCATCATTGAAAGAATATTTTAGCAAACATATTATTTTTCAATTTTTACCTTTTGTGAATCTATTTTCAATCCAAAAAGTGAAAAACAAATCAGCATCACACACAAAAGCAAAAAAAAAGAGTAATTTAAGGGGCCAAGGTCACTTAAACAACCATAACACTACTTTTTTTTTTGTAGACCCTAATATTAATGCTCCACCTCCTCATAATCTTTTGAAATGCATGATTAAATCTTGTATGTTTCTGATTTTGTGGGCCATGAAAAAAAAAACGAAAAGGAAAAGAAATATATGTTCATAAGTAAAAGTTATAATAACTTGATATAGTTGCAATTGCGTGGGGTATTAGATTAAGCAAATTTAGTTTATTTAATCAATTGATTAATTACAATGTGTGTTCTTAATCTTTTGCCCTCACAAGCACGAAAACTTTACGTTATTATATTTATTAAGTATAGAAATAAACTAAATTTGCTTCATTGGGAGAGCATAAGTCCAAGCAAAAGAGAACATAATAAAGTGCGTACAAGTTTTCTTCAACTTGATTTATTTGAATTGAAAAAGGTTTTCGTATTTTGTGCGTAACATAATCTCTATTTGATGTTGAAAATAAAATATAGTGATGGGTCATTATAGTACCATTGAATGACATGGTTAAATGTGAGAATCAATGGCTATAATGGGTAGAGATATTAGGTTAGATTTATGCACACATATTCAGCATTCCACGGGTGTTTCATGATCACCATGAAGCTGAGTCACAAACTCTTTTCCATGCCTAGCAACTCATCTTGAATTCAATTTCAAACGTTACATCCATCTCTTTCAACCCTTCAAGCTTAGTCATAGCCTCTGTGGCTATTATGAGTTCCCAACCCTAATTAATTTTAAAGCACCTTTCAACATAATTGTAGTCGACATTATGAGTTCAATCCATTTGCCTACCTTAATTTCCATGGTCAAACATGAAATAATTCCATTGAGTATTCAATTTACAAAATTTTCATTCTTTTCTGCTCAATCTTAATGAAACGTATATAAAAAATGGCACATAAATCCTAACTAATCATGTATTAACATAAATTCTTATAATGAACGAACTCATATGCATCCTGAATATTAATAAATTGAGTGATCTTTCTCTATATTTATAACTCTTACATTATTTCAATTTATATATATTATATTTTTTAATATGTTGAAACGTCTTTTAAAAATAAATTTATCAACACACAATACCTAAACTATAAGAATTAATTTTAATAATATTATTATAATAGATATTAAACCTAATCACCTTCTTAAACAAAAAGATATTTTATATAAAAATAATTTAAAATGACTAATATTATTTTAGAGAAATAAAATTATGTACTGATAGTAATATTTTATCCTCTTCTTATTTTATATATAAATTAAAAGTAAATATAAATATATTTTATCATTTTATTTGAAATTATTTGGTGAAAACATTTTCCATCATACATTTTACACTTTAGGTGAAAACTGTTAGTTTTATGTAAAAGGAGGTTTCTTTGAATGAATAGATTATGATCTATTGCATTGAAATTGGTGGGTTTTATTTGATTATTTATTATATTAATAAAGTGGGGTCCTATTGCTTTATGCAGACACATAGGGAAAGTTCCAAATGGGGTCTTTTGTCCTCCATTTGTGCCAATTCATTAATTTATTATATTAATCATAAGCTTTTCTTTTTTAATCATTACTTGTTGCTTCACTGCTCATGAGTCACAAGATACGACCACTTCTACCTTCTGATGAAGGAAGCAAACAAATTTAAGAGCCAATATCATCTAACAACCAATTCTTCAACCTTTGACTACCACAATTTTTTTTTAAGCGTACCCAGAGTTATTACAAAAGTTACTTAAACTAAATATTTTATTATAAATTTTATATCTAAATTATTAAAAATGAAAAAAAATGATATAATAATTTTTTATTATTTTTAAATAAATTTTTTAAAGATATTCTTACTTCTTTAGTATCCACTTTGTCTATTGTAATTAATATTTTATAATTTTAAGATTTAGGACGTACTATAAATCTAATATAATATAAAATTATTTTTTTAATGACTTAGTGTTTATATATATATATATATATATATATATATATATATATATAATAAAAATACATTTTTAATTCTTATTTTAAGAATAAATGAATATTCTCTCTTTCTTTATATTATTATAATAATAATAATAATAATTATTATTATTATTATTATAATAATTATTAAAAATTTAATTTTCATTTTCAAATAATTTATCTTATTTTTTTAGATTAAAAATAATAAAAAATGAAAAGTAAATAAATTTATTTATATATAAAATAAGAAGTATATAATCCATAAACTAATATAATATAAAATATTTTTCTATTTTAATTTTGTTAGTCTTTGTAATATTGTAAATTTGGTTTTTATAAAATTTAATTATATATTTAATTTAAAATATTTAAAAATAAATAACTTACTTTATTTTAATATGTCATTTAATTGCTAATAAAAAATGTTAATATATCTATTATTGATAACAGGTGTTTGTCACCTAACTGCTTTGAAAGTTATTAAAATGTGTTAATTGGCGTTGTTATGCGTTGATATTTCCAATCAACGGTTGGCCATAATTATTTAAATTTCAATAAACTTAAATATAAAATGCATGACACAATTTTTATAGAGATTATAATTGCATATTTATAAAACTAAAGGTACAAAAAATGAATTTAAATCTAACTTTTAATTAAAAATTATTCTCAAATATTACAAAGTATTTTTCACATATTCATGTTTACAAATTTTTCTGTTAATAATTATTTATTTGACACTCCATTATCAAAATTAACGTAATATATATATATTACTAATTTTTTTAGATTTCTAGATATATGAAGTGAAAATATTTATTAATGTATTATTAAAAGATTATTAAAAACAAATATAAGGATTTTTTTTAAGTTATATTTGAGAGTTTATACAATTTTTGTTTGAAGAGTTAAAAAAACTACATTCCTAAAAAAATATTAGAAATTATTTTCTAACCCATTACACATCTATTTTTCTTTTATCTATTATTTGAATTATTTTAAATTAGAAAAATTAATCAAACATTTTTATTTATTTTTGTCACTTTATTTATTTTTGTTTAAATTAATTTTTTTTTTCAAGTTTTTTCTCTAACTCACTTCTTTATTTATTTTTTATGAGTTTTGAAGTTATCCCTATTTATAGATCCGAAATTCACATCTATGAATTGAAAGGTATGAATAATCCACTTTAAAATCAGTTATTAGAATCAATAGGTTTTCAAATCTTTCATCTAAAAAAACGATGAAGAAATTTTTAAATATATTTAAAAATAGTTTCAACTATACATGCTATTTCTAAAAATATAGATACTTAAAATACAAATAAAGACATGGTAAATTGAAAGAAATCGATATAATTAATTGTTAAAGTGCATTGGGGAAAGAAGCACATACCTCAAGTGTGGAAGTAAGAATTCTAAGAAAGCATTAATGGTAATTAAAGATGTGTGTGGAAGAGAAGCTGGAGTTTCAGAGTTTCACACCAACTTCATCAGAAAAAATTTAAGAATCAAAGAGAGTGTGTATTTATTGATGATGGGCAACATCAACATTTGGATCCCTTTCCTGCACCTATCTGATGTGGATATCACAAACCAAACCCTTTTTAGCTTTCAAAATTTAGCCATTCCCACTCTTCACCTTTGCCAATGTATATATTATATATAGCACAAGAGCCAGGTTTCTATGATTAAACAAATACTTTTATCATAATTAAATAGCCCTCAAATTCATTTTATATCCCTTTTTAATAATATTCTATTTTTTTAAAGTTATTTCTATTCATTTATTAAGAAGTTCAAAATTATATTCATTATCTCTTTATTAATTTAGCTTTTATTTTTTATTATATTTATTATAAAGAAAGAAGATTATATAATTTTTTAGACTGAGAGAAGATTAAAATGATAAATATATAATTATAAAAAATTTAATAAATATCTTAAATATAATGAAAGTTAATGCTTTACTTAATGTTTGTAGTGAAATTTTAAATAAATAAATATTAAAAAATAATGTAATTTAATTATACTAATTAATCATTATATTTTAAAAGCAAAACACTTACATATTATTGTTTTTAATAATTGAATTAAATATATTATATAAAATATTTATCATTATTAATTAAATTTAAATTTTAGAAAAATTTATTTCATTATTTATCATCTTTTTCTCTTAAAAAATAAATTTAAATTTTTCTATTTTAGAAATTATAAAAACTCAATTTAAATTTAACATTAAAATAAAACATCTTAAAATATTAAAATAATTAACTGATTTATAATAAATAATAAAATTTATATTAATATTTCATATTTTTATACTATGCTACACATATTAATTTATTATTATCTCTCTTTATTTTATTAACTTTTTTTCTTATGTCTTCAATACAAACACAAAAATTAAAAAAAAATTACAATTTTTATGTTATAAAGATAAAATTATAAAAAATAAAATTTAAAAACTAAAAAAAAACTTATAAATTTTATTCCGTAAGATGAAATCATGCAAGAAAAAAATATAAAAGTGTGTAAGAATATGAAAGTGTGTGATAAAGAAAAGTTGAAGGAAGAAAATGAAAATGTGTAAAAAAGAAAAGGTAAAAATATGAAGTAAAAGGAAGAAATAAAAAAAATTATAAGTGAAAAATTGGGTAAGAAAATAAATATAATATTTATTATAAATAAAAAGTTAAGAGAAAAAAATAAATTTATTTATTTTATAAAATATATATTTTTTAAAATTATTATATTAAAAAAAATTGTTGAGGGACGTGACCCTGCTAAGGTAAGACCAGTATTTCTAAACAGTTAAACAATATTTTAGATTTATAATATAGACTATATTTCATCAAATCATTAAAATCCGAAAAATGATAAGAGATCATATATTAATTATATAAAGTAATAGATTTAAATTTTCATTTATGTAGAAAATAACTTCATTTTCCATTGAAAAGTTCGCCAACTTTAAATTTGTTTAAATAAAATTCTCCATAAATTTTCTAAGAGAGAAAATAAGAAGAAAAAAAAATGTATTCAAAAGTTTAAATTAACTTGTGCATGAATTAAAAGTAATATTTAAAAAGATGAAAAAACTTTTGCATGTTAATTTATCAACTTACCAAAAAAAACTCATTTAACTTTTTTTTTTTGTCTTTAAAGTGATAGTGAAAAAATTATCACTGACAAGTAACAAGACAACGCATACAGAATTGTTGATATCACAGAAATGGATAACAAACAAACAAATTTTCATTCTTTATATTGAGATTCAGTTTAACATGCAATACATATACACCCACCTCCTTAACCAATAGCAACAGGGCAAAAAGACCGAGAAACAGAAAGCCACATTTTTTAAATACAAACTTGACAAAAATAAAAGAATAGAATCTGTCCACTGTGTTTATTGTTACTATAATATGTGAACATTAGAAGAGGAAGAAGAGGCATGCTCAATTTCAAAGGAGAAAACTAAAACTCACTCTCCAAGGCAGCGCCACATTCAAACTTGGACACTAACCATATATAGCTACGTCCATTATGGGCCAAAACCGAAGTGCTATGCATAGGAATCAATGTAGGGTATATATATATATATATATATATATATATATATATATAGATATAGATATACCAAAAAAACCACACTACCCAACAGATAAGTGCATTTCAAGATATATATAATAGCATGCAAAAGCAGCATGTATGTTTCTCATTGTATCTGAGTCTAGAACAGATCCACTTTCCTTTTCAGCATGTCTTGCTTCCATCTTGGCAACTTTGTGAATGCCTCTTTGCTCATTCCAAATACAGTTTCAAACTCTTTGTCTGACAGATACGCCTAAGCAACATCAAGTAGAAAAGCAAAATGTTAACATCTAGCCAAAGCATACAAACTAAAAGTAATCATGTACGTACCTCCCTTGAGGATTTGAAATAGGAAAATGATAAGGATATTGGTTAAGAAATTAAAAATACCAAGTTTTCATCACAACGTGTCTTTAAATGTATTTTTAATGTGATTTTCAATGCATTCTCCAAGTGAATTCTAATAAAAGTTTATATTTTGAATTTCTTAACCAATGAGTATTGGTTAACAAGACCCTTTCAAATATTACATAGGGCCCTCAATATCTAATAAAATAATAAGATTTCCAATTAAAATAGAATAAGTAATAGTACTGGAGTAGTTTTGTTCAATAAAAGTTACGGGAAACTTTAGTGATTGTCTCATTCATACTGGGATTAGCATATTAAAAAACATTAGTGATATGCAAACCGAGACTAACCTCCCTCCGTTTAAGATCAATCCCAGACACAACACTACCAGATTTAGTCTTTAGTTGCTCATAACTGAAGACATTTTGATTATTTTCATTGACATTTCCTCCATCCTCCACTTTTTCTTGTTTTGGTTCTGAATCCCCATTTGTGCCAGTTTTAGGGGCAAGTTCTTCAGTCTCCTTGACTTCAGCAGCAACTTCTTCAACAACATCAGTTTCAGAAGGGGCACTCTCATTTTTGGTATCCGGAATTGAGCTATGTTTCTCACCAAAGTTGCTATTTTCCACCACAGGACTACTGCTTGCCACAGGAGAAGTTTCAGGTGAAGTTCTCTTCTTTTCAGCAGTAAGAACTGAAGAAAGAGCAGCTACTGCTGCTGCTCTTTGTGATCCTTGACTTCTTCCAGATAACCTAGGTATATAGACTTTGGCTCCAGACGATGAATTAAATGCAGAGTTTAAGGCTGCTAAGGCTTCAGCCCTTTGTCTTGGTCCTCCTTGATTTAACCCATTTAACTTATCCTGTGCCAGTCAGAGTAGAAAATGTTAGAAAGAAGAACCAAGTTCTTTCTTTGCTTTAGAATGTTATTAAAAAATGTGTGCTTCTTTATGGATTTAAGCTTTTAGACATGTAATTGGATGTCCAGGAATTTGCGTCAATGTTCACATGATCTAGTATGTAGAAGAGAGTGGGGAAGAATAAGAACAGAAAAATCCTATGCTATCATTTCTTATCAGGAGTTTTGTAAAGGAGAGCCATAGGCAAACCCAAGCAAGAACAAACTATTTGAACGTATTGTATGTAATTAGTTCGTTTAATGTAAAATAAAGAAATAAAATACTAAACTATCAATAAAAAAGTGGTGTACCGCACTAGACGCTGCCTCAGGAGATGATTTGAATGCACTATTTAAGGCAGCCAAAGCTTCTGCTCTTTGTCTTGGTCCCCCTTGACTTGACCCATTAGACTTTTCCTGTCAGTAGATATAGCGTAGCATACTTAAGCATATAGATGCACAAGCAAAAAGAAATTAATAACTGCAATCATAAATTCATAGTGTATATCTAACACCAACAACATTGCGTCTGCACAGGTTTAAACAACTAGTAATTTTGTGAAAGAAAAGAAATATAGAAAAGTAGGAATTTAGGAGTACATTTGCCTGAACTTGAAAAGACTGGGAAACCGTTTTAGAAATAAATAAGAATCATAGATATCGGTGTATCATACATGAATAACAATCCTTTTATTGGATCTAAGTAAGCAATGTTCATGATAGAAGTTCAGTTTCAACAACTGCTTTTTAATGTTAAGAAAAGGGAAAAAAACTGTATGATTTTGCACGGTTCAATGTAACAATTTTCTCATGAAAACTAGAAGTCATGTTTATACCTCTACAGCATGGCCAATCCCAAAGAGTAATGTCACCTTTTTCTGGAATGAGTTCCCTGAAACCTGCATTTCATCAGGAAGATATTTATTAAATCAAGTTCTTGTTTGGTTAAAGGTTATGGTTTTCGTTTCTCTTTTTAATTTTCAGTAATAATTACAAAATTGTCACCTTTTTCAGTTTGTTTTCTGTACTCAAAGATTTACTCAGGAAATAGTGACAACAATTTTAACTTTAGTCTTCTTCAAAACCTCTTGGGTCAAAGTACAGCAATTTTAGAACTCACGTCCTATACACTTTGTATGATTAAATATACTATTAGTACTAAGTAGCCCTGGTTCATACATGGGAGGAGCTGTTTTAACCTATAATCTGAGCTTGCACAGTTACTTTTAAAGATGGAATCTGTGTTATACAACAACAACGACAACCTTATTTCATTAGGTGAAGTCAGCTGCATGAACCATATGATGCCATTGGAGTCGTTCGAAAACCAAAAATCTGTATTATTGAACTTCAAAATTGCTGTCATCCCTATATTTTATGACAAAATGTTTTTACCATATCAGCCAGTTAGCTAAGAATTAGACTGTTTCCAATCAGCAGACACATCCAGAAAAATACAACTTTACAAGCCACAATGATTGTAAGTGAGAGAATGAAGATATTTTAGCAAGACAGGGAAACAAAAAAACTGGATTTCCCTGATGTTTTAGCACATACCATAGCTTTTGCATAATCCCAAGAAAAGTATGTGGTGAAAAAGCACGGTTCATTCCCTTCAGTTACTTTATATAGTGGAACTTGAGGAGATAGTCCATCCAGAGATGCAGCCTTATCTATGTATTTCTGAAGGAAATTTATAGTATACATCAAGTTAAAGGAAATGTGAGAAGTGAAAGATCTAATTAGTTGAGCATGTTTACCTGGGCAATTTCAAAAGCATTTTGCTTTTCTTTTGGATCCACACACTGACCAATCCAAACAAAAACTTCGGCGTGGGTGTCAAGTATGAGGATATCCTCTGTTAACAAATCATCTTGGGAAAAGTTGTAAACCTCCTCTACCTGAAGTGTGCAATATAAAAATTGATTTAGAAGACATATTACAACTTTCCTAGCAGTACTGTGAAAGTTCACATAATGAGGTTGCAGTCACAAACTCACCTGTAACTTTCCTGGTACATCCATGTTGCAAAGAAATATACAAAATTAGTAGTTGGTCAGAACATTCAATTATCAGTAAATAAAATATGCTATTTATAACAAAATATTATCCACAAAACCACTTTTAGAAAATATTCTACCTCTGTTGAAAGAGAAAGTGAACAAATGTGCGTCTCGGACAATATCATTGGTGACTTTTTTGCTGCTGTAACTTTGTTTCCCCCCAACTGCAAACCAGAAAGCTGAGGTTTCTGTTCCTTCTTTAGCAAGCTTTAGAGAAACTCCTGGCTGGACATGGATGTGCAACATGTTAACAAATAATGTGTAATGTAAAATACCGTTGATCTAAATGTCAAAAGAAATCATTAGTTTACTGATGAAAAAGAAATAGCCAGAGGCAAAGGCATATTTTAGCCAGTTACACGTGATGCATTAGGGTATAAACTCAAGAATATAGTAATCCAAAGATTATTTGAATGACATTATCTTGAAGTAACCAATGGTTAGCATAAGAAATATGAAAACCATTGCCACAAATTCTTCCCTGACAGGTAAATCTATACTAGTTGCCAGGAACTGTAAATTCAGTGTTAAAATCATAATATAAGACCAACTTAGTTATTAAACTTTATATGATGGTGCTTGAATACTGCAGCAGAACCACCCAACATTGAGCTAATACCCTTAAAAAAGTTGATCGTCTTCTTTATTAACTGCAGACAAGTTCACAACTAGGGCCACGAAAAAATCTCCTTCAAAACAGAAAGGAACAAAAAGACAAATGATAGCAGGAAAGAACTTGAGAAAGGTTACCTTTAAAAACTCAGTAACTTTTGCTGCAAGCTGCTGCTGCTCAAGGGAACATTGATTCCCATGCCAAGTAAAAACAGCTGAGCCAGATTGCAAAACAAAACACTCGGTAGAATTCAAAGATGCCGCAACCTGAACAAAGAATACCATAATCGTGGTCAGCTAGTAGAGAAGAGAAGCCCTACCAACATAACCAATACAGTGGACAAAAAATGAATAGTTTAATTTTTAGAGGAACATACTGCATCTACTTGGACCACTTTATTATTATGAGCGGATGTTCCCGAAATTCGAATAAGTGCAATACTTTCTGCTGTGTATGTCTCATCTGGCAAGCCTTTTTCTGCTATAATTTTTTTGTACCCAGAGCTCAAGCCTCCCTGAATCAGACATAAGTCGGTTAAACTAATCAACCTCACACTATCTATAAGGGTTAATAAAATTAAAATTGGACTTTGCAAATGATACCTTGAGGACCACCATTGGTTGGAAAAGAGCAATAAACTGAGGAGGCTCTTTACCATCAAATATGCGACCCTACAAGAAACAATTACAATTAAACACATTTTCCAGGCAACACCCCAACATGATATTCACATTAAGGGTACCTGAACAGGTCTGCCCTTTAATGAGTTGAACATTGTATTAGCCAATCGAGTAGCCATCCTTTGGTCCTCCTGAAAATAAGACAGAACCAAGTCAAATTCTTATAACATGTGTTTTGCAGATGAACTACAATAATTCGAGTATTATTAATTAGTATGGAAGCAAGTTGCAATCTAGGTATTTCGACAAGATATGAGTCATGAAAGATATAAAATTGTTAGAGTACACACCCAAGGTTATTAGATTCAGATATTAAAATATTGAACGAAAGGAGCTCAATTTATTGGTGCACAAATATATTACTATATATGAGCGTTTCATACAAAAATAATCTATTATGGGAATCATGAGAACTTTATTTCCAAAGATCCTTCCTCACCCTCCGCAACACTTGCATGTGGTAAATATTGTGCTACACAGACCAGAAAGACGACAAAAAGAAAATCAATAACTTCAATGAACAGAGTATGATTGAAAATGTAAACCATATATTTTTTCAGAAAAGGAATTACTGTACAGCCCCTCTGTTTTTCTTGCACATATCTTCATAGGAGTCTCCATGATTAGATAACTCTGTTGTATTTTAGCCTTATTTGTTTGCACTGTTTTATTCTTAGATAGCTTTCGAATTAGTTTCTTTGATCCAGACTAGGTAACAATCGAATTTTATCCTTTTATAGATCCCTGGTCTTCAACAATCTTATTTTTCAAGTCAAATAATATAGTTTTATCTTGTATGGTTAAAAAATATATGGATTTTTGTCGTAAAAAATAAAAGAACAGAAAAATTGATTGGGTTGCAACCAAATGCAGTAGTTCTCACACGCACATATATTGCTAGCTTGATATGGAAAGTCAACCACTTAGACACAATCATACAAAGGATAAATTGTTTCCATCAAATATAGCCAAGAGACTTCATAGTCTGTTTCCAACAGAGCCGTTACACATACAGAATATTATCACAACCACAGAATCATTGGCAATGAAAGTTCACATAGAAATAACAATTTTGGCCAAGGGTGGAAATTCTAGGCTTAACAATAGGTGAGTATTGTAGAGTTAAAACAAACAAATTATGTCAATTATCACTATATTTGGAGCTCAAATGAAGAGCATTTGAATTACCTCAATGCTGTCTTTTCCAAACCAACTGCACAAGTAGTAGTCTTCCTTCCTCTCGCTAGAGTGATAAGTGTACAGTACTATGTAACAATCTCCACTGTAAAATTTGCCGATATCCTCCTTAGGTAATGGAGTCTTAGCACTTCCATTGATTTGCCATACCTGGAAATATCAAACAATATTACATGTGTACTGGAATTAATTTAATTAGCTAAGAGACTAGATAAAAAAATTACAAAATTACCTCCATCTTTCCACCTCCTTCAAGCAAAGGTGGAATTTCCTCCACAACTGGGGTGCTTTTTGCCGCCCCTTTCACACCCATACCTTGTTGCTTCAGCAAAGCTGACAGTGCAAAAAACACTTTCATAGTCAGCATGATGATTGGACAAAAGGCCAAGCCAAATTACAAGTGAGAAGAAATGATATCCACCTGCAACTTTTCCTCTTCCTTCATCAGAACTGGTAGTAGCAGACCCTGATGGCCAAGAATCAAAATTGGACTTAAATGAATGTGTTTCATAACCTTGAATAATTCTGGTAATCCTTGTAGATTTTGGCCTTTTTTGACTTGCGATAAACTCCTGAATATATTAGTAAATTTAATGACTCCAATTCAAACCAACATATAAAGAAATAGATTTTGCAATGGCATTACCTCAGCTGTTTGACATGCTGCTTTTCTTTCTTCAACTTGTGTTACCCGGCCAACCCAGACAAATACCTCAGCACCACAGTCCAATAGATAGCATTTGTAGTTCTCCAACAGTGATTTTGAAAGTTCCCCTTCCACAGGCTTGACCTCGCCGTCAGCAATACTGCAAGCACAATGTCATATCCTCCAGATCAAGAAACTTAAATGCTTAGTGCACATTCCATAAAACAGAGAGAAATGAAATAGGAACTAAAAGGGAAATATCTGTACAGCTAGAAGTATTAAAGGAGAAAAAAATTTGAAAAAAAGAAAGATTAAGGTTATGACATATTCAGAAGAAAATAATGAACTTCAGGCATACTGAGAAGGATTCCAAACACCCTAGCTTTAATCAATGAAGTTATCCCCTGTGTCTCATAGACAAGAGAATACATTCGGAATCAGCACAAATCTATAATGCACTTCTCTCGGCACCCATGTGCTGCCTAAACTGCAACCCGTGAATCAAATTTTACATACTAAGGGGATATAAAAAAGAGAGAGGATAGGATATAAAATTCACGAATAAAAGAACAAAATTCCAGAAGACATTGTTGACCAATAGCTACATGTATCCCTTTATAAAGTGTAATTTATGTACAATACACAGTTTTCTACTCAATTTATTGAATTGCAATCAAGAAGATTTATGGAGTTATACCTATAAAGTTGGGCAGGAATGGTCTCTGGAACAATATCATCCTCACCAATTACCTTCTTCCCAATGGGCGCAAAACCACCAAATAGAACCCAAAATTCACCTGAGTCTGACTCAGTATCTAGCTTGCCATCATCTGCAATGTGGGATATATTTTATAGTCACAAACAAAACCAAAATAAACACTTGAAGAACTAGTATTCATAACCACATGGTAGGCTTTGCAGCAAGTGATACGAAAACATGTGCCTTGTGCCCTTACCTACAATTGCAACATCGCATTTGCCCTCATGATACTTTTCCTTCAACAACTGAATAACTTCCAGAGCCTTGGCTCTTTCCTGGATATTGGAGTTAGCACCATTGAATTGATAAATCTTATTCTGAGTGTCTAGGATGAACACATCATCATGATTCAGCGAAGACCGTGCGAAAGGGACCTGCATAAGGCAAACTTTGTATCACAATTTTAATCGATGAATGTGTGCACTGAATTTATGAAGTACATGAATAAAGAACACTGTGCCTGTTTTATTCTGACAACTCGTTTTCCTCTGCATACATACAAACGCGTTTCAAACTCCTCTTCTTCAGGTTTTTTAAATCCAGATGCGATACCCCCCTCTAATGGTATTATACATGGCTTAAAATATGACAAGAACTTGTCAGATTCATGCCCTTGAATTTCCCTGTGTTGCACTGCACGCCCTCCAAGAGACGCATCAAGTTCAACAGTTTTAATGGCTGCTGTTCCAGCTTCATCCTATAAGGAAAATCACCAAATAGAGATTATTCTATTGTCAAAATATATTGGTTAAAGATTTTCCAAACGGTGTACCGTCATATATAAACCTACTTTATACCAGAAAGAGAAAAAGAATAAAACTGGAAGGAAACATAATTACAAAACTTGAAACAATATCTTTTCTTAAAAAACATAATATTATTAGTTTTAACATTTTAGTCACCTATTTGTTCTATGCGGAGAAGCTGAATGGGACAAGAGAGAGGTTGGAAGAAGGGGAGGGTGAAAGTCCAAACTTACCTGACTTGTGTCCTTTCCAATCCAGAAGTGAATATCATAAAAATAAGCCCCTCCTTTGCCTTGTGTTGTCTGCAAATAAACGTCAAATGAATACCCAATTTTTTAAAACAAAAAGTGAAAGTCTATGTTTCTACTCGATAACACGATCTTTTTAAAGACTTTCATCTGTATAAGTAGGAATTCTGCTAAACGCTTTAAAGCTTTCCTTATTCATCGTAGAACTTCGTTCTGTTCCCCTAATATTGTAAGTTGACATTAGTCACCCTTTTTAGGCCTTTATGGATAGAAGTTACTTTCTCTATTAGCTGTGTATATGCTTTGGTCTAGAGTTGAAATGCCATAACTAGCATTGCATTTGTTTCAATTTCACAAGAAATAAAATAAAATTTAAGATATTGTGCATCTCAAACAACAATAAATTAACTGTTTACACAACATTCAGCTTCCAGGATCACAAAGTAATAAAGTTTAGTAACGTATGAAAATGTAGGAGATGATATTGGATGCAGCTTGCACCTGCAAGATGATGTAAGAATCTCCCATGTAGAATTTCCCATATTCAGATCTGGGCAATGGAACTGGTTGAAAATTCTCAATCCTCCATATTTCAGTCCCTCTACAAAAAGGTTAAGTCTAAAACCCCTCAAGCAGATAATATATTCAGTATATAACAAAAAAAAATGAACATTGATGCTTTACCGAAAATCGAATAAAAATGCTTGGTCATTCTCTTAGCAATATTTTTTTTCTTTACTATTAAACTTTTTGTACGTTTTTTACTTATTCCTATTGAATATTTTAAATAAAAACAATCTATTTTCATGATTTCTTTTATAAATCACCCTTTTATTTAAGGATACACTTTTTGACCAACTCCCTGGAACGCTGGATCCAAAACTTTTGTAGCACTAGACATGGCTGAAAATTCCTTCTAAAATACTGTCTTTTCAGCTAACACCTGCAAATTCCAAAGTAATCCCTTGCATGAGAGAAAACAAAGTTAAGATGCTTTAGCAAGAGAAAATCATGTATCACTGTCAAGCATGGAGAACAGCAGCAGCAACAATTTCAGTGGCATTTAGTAGACATATTAGAACAGGATAGAGGGTGTTGTATCCTATGTTTGGTGCCTTCTAAAAGTAGAATAAAAATGGTCATGGTGTTAGAAATGGTATACTTGGATTCCACCACAATTGGTGCCTACAAAACAAAACGTAAAGATATTGGACACACTTAGCAGTGTCATTATGCTGTATATCAGAAGAAAGCAAAACTAATTACTACACGACTCAAAATCTTACCTATTGTGGCTGGAACATACATTTTAGTCCTATCAAATGAAATTTACTGTCCTATACACGCACTGAATCTATGATATAAAATTTGTAAGCTAACTCTTACTTCAGGAATACCATCATACTAGGCTTCAGCCTGCCATTCTATTAGGTGATGGCTCATGAATGGATTTATATCTAACACACCCTCATGCAACGGTAATTTGGATTGGAAATGCAGACCAGAAAAGTCACTGGAGAGGAGGACAGATGACTGCAGATAGCAGAGAAAGGGGAGTTTTCTGTAAAAATGGCACAGCGCAGGAAGACCAGTAAATCACAGTTGAAACATGGATTGAAGGTTGCCTTCAAGCTGATACTAAGTTGAAAGTAAACACAGGAAAAGACATAGAGGTTATAAATTGTGTTTCAACTACACAACATAGGCTGGACGTATAGAATTGATGAAAAATCGATACAATATATACAATTTCCTAATTACTATGATTACATGATTTGGTTAGACTCTAGCCTATACAATGAATCTGAATACTAATGCTCTCAATGCATAAGATGTCTTGTTTCAATTTTTAAGAATCTTCTCTTACAATTGCAAGAGAAATATGTCATCAGACTTGGGAATTTCTCCATCCATTTTACTCTCCAAAAGATCTTCAAGTACAGCCCTTCTTAGTAAAATATAATGTCGTTTATTGATTAAATCCAACTTGTCACCTTGTGTATGTACACATTTTTCAACACTAAATGGATTTTTAGAAAAGAGAAGGTACTGAAGTTTAACTGTTGAACAAATAGGCAAAATAGATCGAACAAGGCCAATGTTTATCGATTATCATCCCAACTGTTGATTACTTCTGTATAATTGTAGCACAACAATCATCCGCGTCACATTTGCAAACTGTTCACAAGTCCAATTAGGTGGATACTACAAACTGATGGCAGCATTATCAGGTTGAGGCGCCCTACATGTAAATTGATGCAGAGAGTTCAGCTAATATATTGCTCATTTACTGCTTGCGCTCCATCATGTAACATGTCGCAAATCAAGTCCAAGTCATTGATAACCAAACAGATTCAGCATTCCAAATTTCAGTTTCTGAAATATGTGAAGCTTTCTAAAACCAGAAAAATAGTTCATGATCGCCATAGCTATTCACTGGACACGAGTTGTTCACTTAATAGTTTTTCACTAAAGATCAAGGAATTTTGAGCACATACTTGATCTGATCCTGAGCTGACAATCAAGTAGTAAACACTGCAACTAAGCTGAAACAAATGAAGAACTTTGGATCATAATGTAGGGGATCAACTTGATTTGTTGCTAGAAATTTGAATACTAAGATCTAGTGCTCATTTAGCCATCTCTCTGTCCAATTAAAATCTAATAAAAAACATGAGAATTGATCAAAGCTTGATTAACAAAAGCAATGCACATCAACATAAATGGATACAGTACAGGTGAGATCACCAAAAGAAGAATCAGATAGATGATCAAAGAGCTCAAAGGTCGTGTGAGCCAGCATCAAAACAAGAGGGTGCCCAATAAAAAAACCACAGTGATCACCAAAACAAAAGGCAAAAAGAAGAACAACCCATCAAAGTTACCAGAATATGGGGCCGAGCCAGATCAGCAACCAAGACACTGAGTGAGAAACAACGATGAGAGCATGAGATCAAGGATGAGAAAGAGCATTCTGAGGGTGCATGAGTATAAGAAGAGAAAGGGGGAGTGATGAGAGGAAATGGACGTACCTGAGATCTCAATGCGTGATGATGGTGTGGTTAGTGTGTGTGAGAGAGATAAGAAGAAACAAGGTATGGGGAGGACAAGGTTTTGAGCTGGCAATAAAGAGAGAGAAGAAGATACTTGTTGGAAAGAAAAGTGAATTATTGCTGTGCTTGTGAGTGAGTGAGTGGCCTCCTCTCTCTCTCTCTCTAACTTTTTTCTTTATAGCCTTTTGAGATTTGCAACAATTGGAGTTGCAGAGAGAAGGGTATGGATGAATTATGACGAGGAAGAAAATGAAAGTATGATGACATGAAAGGCCAAGGCCAAGTTGGTGAAAGGAATGAGAGAAAAGAAAAAGAAAACCAAACAATGAAAAAAAAAAAAACCAAAAACAAGTTATTTATTATGTAAGACGCATGAGAGAAAGTCGTTATTTTAAGGTAAAGATTCGCCCAACTGCTAGTTTTGGCCTTCTAGTTGCTTACCTGGATTCTTTTTTGGATTTTCCTTCCTATTATCTTTACTCTTCCCTCTCCTTCTCTCTCTCTCTCCATATCTATTCACACTCATAAATTTTTTTCATTAGTAGAAATTGAACCCAAGTAATTTATAATAATACTCACGTATTTTACTCAATTTACCTATTGAGTTAAAACTCCTTTGACTTGTTTCAAATTATCTAACCCCACCTCCTCAAATTGTTTTTTCTTCACTTAGAACTTTTCCATCACAAAAGTTTCACTGAAACATTAGGAAATTATAAAGATTTAACTAATCTAAATAAGATATGTGATTTAAGTAAAATATTTCTTATATGGTAAAATTATATATGATAATTGATATGAGAATGTGATATAAGACTCTTTGTATTGGTCTAAAATGGATCTGAATTTGTGCAACAAGAAAGTGTAATACTTTACATATTGGACTAATATTTATATGGAATGTTCACTTTCTAAACTAGTTATAATTATAATCATAATTTACTTAAAAAGTTCATATACTCAACATAACGAGTTTGAGTTAAATGATGTAATATTTACATAAATTGTAACAAAATAACCTTCTTATAAAACATGAAATCCATCAATTTCATGTTTGTAATGGTTATGACTTGAAAATAAAAACTCTATAAGTTAGTAGCTCATTAGAAGAATAATTGACTATTAACTAATAGTCATAGGTTTGACTCTTATTTGGAGAAATTTAATTGATTTCAAAATTTGTAAATTTTTTTCAAATTATTTGATTAATATTAGTGAGTTACAAAAAAAATTAATATAAAATTTGTTTATATAATCTATCTACAAGAAACTTTTCAACTTACGGGTTTGAACCGGTGTAATATTTACTAAAAATACAGCAGAGAGAGTTAACTCCAATTTCTCTTTTCTTTTACAATTAGAACAAACTTCTCCTTGAAAAAACGTTTTAGAACAATTATTTTTCTATTTCTAAATTAAATGTCATACCCAATTTTATTTTTAAAAATTAAATGGTTAATTTATTGTTGATGGTGAACTTAGCGAAACACAACAAAAAGTGAAGCATAGAAATTTATAGTTGGTACATAAAAATGAAAGAAAACAAAAGGAGTAAAAGATAAGATATTGAATTGAGGATTGAAGTTCACAACATACATAAAAAGTTAAAACCGTCCAAATCATTTTATGTCTTACACCAGAGTCTCATGTGTAGGCCCTTACAACTTGATATTGAACCCTCATTTGCCTCAAAATGTATATGATTAATTCAATTGAAAAACAAAGCAATAATTCTAACTAATTCACCACTGCTTTTGTTGGTTTTGAACTGGTTTGGTCAATTCTTAGATGCCAAGTTTCGTGAGATGAATAAATTTCCCAATGAATTTTAGGAATGGTTGAGAGACAAAATTGATTGATTAGAACAGTGATGAGAGCCAATTAAATGAGTATAAATGCCTAAGACAGATTAAATGAGAAGATAGAAGGTGTTGAAATATGAAGAAGAAGAAAAAATGTGATGTGGGGTGCAATTTCACCAATTTAAAATAGAATAATTGTGCATTGTGAAGTTACATCAAAGGAAAAGAAGATATAAGGTTTAGTTTGTTGTGAAATGGAGTTGCTCATCTAATTTACAAATAAAGACATTGGACTGCTAAAAGAAGCAACATGGTCCAGCACTCACCCAATAGAACTCACATTTGTCCCTCCTCAAACTTCACAAATAATCTCATCAATAAATAATTGTTCATTCAACCATCAATGTCATTTAAGTGTAAACCTAATAAACAGGGTTCAATAAGTGTGGTAGGTTTTGTAAACCTAATAAACCTACTCAATTGAATTCTCATGCGTTTAATTTTAAACAGTTTGGGTAAGTCAGTGTTCTGCATAATTGTTTATGAACCAAAGTTAATAATCTACCTTTCAAAGGACAAGGTACTTATTAGTTATAACTGATAAGACTGGTGCATCACCTTCTGTTTTAAATTACTATACCATAATACCATTTGGTGCCCTATTATTAGTTATTAATCTTCAATCTATTCAACCAATTAATAACATCAAGCTAGTTAATCTGTAATTAAAATTATACTTGTAGTAAAAATTACACCAACTATAATTACTCACAGAATACATTGTTAAATGACCTTAAAAATATGTATCCATAGATTAAAAAAAAAAAGATAGATATAAATTACTTTTAACCTCGATTATTAAACGATATACTCAAAAATAAATGTTCCTAAAAACATTTTTATCATAATACTTAACATTATAAACAAAAGCAATGTCAACAAAAGGGTGTTTAAACCCAGTAAATAATTTGATTATAGACTAGAATTAAAAAAAAAAATTAGAAGTTTAGAGATAGAAAAAGATAGTAAAAGCTTGAATTTTTGTTTTGAAATGGTGATTAGGTAAATAAAGAGGGTATTGAGACGCAGGATAGAGAGGAGAGATATTGCAGAAAAGTGGAAAAAAGATGAAGGGTCTACCATGAAGTTGGGGAAGATGCCTCCAGACCAGAAAAATCAAATGGGGTCAAAGATGCAAAGAATGTAGCTCTTTTTGTTAAAAGGAATACATCAGATAAAGTCATAAAGTAATTTGATGTGTATTGACTAAAGATTGCTTAATTATACAATGAATTATCATTTAAATCCACAAAATTTGTTGACATTGGACAAACCATATGGGTCTAAAAATCAGTTCATCAGTCACCAAATAGAAACAGTGGTAAAACAAGTTAAAGGAGAAGGAAATTAAGAAAAGGTGGATAATCTTGTACTGTCAAATGTCAATAACACATTGGCTGGCAATGTCAACAAACTTTTTGCTGTCCATCTTTTTAAGAAAAAAAAAAATCCAATGAACACATGAAAGTAGTGTATGACCTTAGCATTTGTTGGATGTTGTTTCTATATGCAATATCCCCACCCTTCTCTTCTCACATTGTTTATCAAATCAAATCACAACATTTTTGTAGCAACAAAAGATGGTAGAAGGCTAAGTTACTCCAACATTAATTATTTCACAAGTATATCTATCAATGTCAATGTTTTTCATAATTTTACCTTTAGGAGCTCAAGTGTACATTGGTATTATAATATTTTTAAGTTCATAACTTTTAAATAAGTATTAATATTCTCTATTACCTATAATATTTTTAGTAAAAATTTTATAATATATAATTCATAATATATATTATGTTGATTAAAAATATGATCAATGTATATATTATATAATTAAAGTGTAAATCTTATATGATTAAGTTAGATTTGTTGATCTATAAATTTATTTTATTTATAATCCGATTATCTATTGAATATATTAAAGATCAAAATCATCTTATAATATATAATTAAGATATAAATTTTATCTTTAAATCAATTTTATAAAATTTAGGAGTCGCCTAAAAAAACAATTTGATGTATAAATTATAATAGTGATATTTTTTTAATGAACGGAAAAAAAATTCTCATTGGTTATGTTGCATGAATATTTCTACAAGTATGGATATATGCCTGAACAATTCTCAAGTGTAATTTGCATTTTGCAGGTGCTGGGTGTGGTAACAAAGAAATTGCAAGATGAATGAATTATTTGACTTTTATGATATTATTAGGAAAAAATAAATAAAACAAGTCAAATTGTTGAAAACAAATCTGGACAAATATGTTTTTAAGCGTTTCATTCAATTAAAATTAAAGTAGAAAAAAAAATGTCTTTAGTATTTGTCAAACTTAGTTTTACTTCTTATAGTTTCAAATAAATGAATTAATCCTTCAATTTTTATTTTTTTAAATGGCAAAGATAATAAAAAGGTGAGGGTCATCTCATCATTTTGCTTGCAGAAGTACCTACATGATCATGTGAACGTGTTAAATTTCACTTGGAACAATAAATCACAAGAAAATTGCAGTAAAGTAGTTTAGAATTAAAAAAATAAAGTGAAAAAAGATCACGAAATCACATGAGACTTGATAAAACACTTTCCCAACAAGAATAAGTTCTTTTTTTTTTTGTTTTACTAATTTATCAATTTTGATTCTTCTTATTATTGAAGACGCAATTGATTGAATATTTTTTAGAGAATCCATTAATTGAATTAAGTGTAATTAGGGGTGTGAAACCGAACCGTGTTGTTTCATCACGTGTTACATTTTAATTAGACTCATTTTTTTAATTTAATTATTTTTTATCTTTTTAAATTATTAAAATAGATAGGTTGACTCATTAAAATATTTTTTTATTTATGAATAGGAATCTTATTCAAAACTATTTAACTGACTATTTAGTGAGTTGAATTTATTTTAATCCATTATTAAATTTTTTAAAGTGTTTTCAATCTTAAAAATTAAATTAAGATTAATTCTAATACTCTAAATAGAATAATTTCATTAATTAATTAAGTTTTTTTATCATATGATTAAATATATTAAATGATGGTCAAGACATGTGTGGGGCTTACAAATTATCAGGCATGGCATCAATTTAATTAACCAAGTGAATTCAGATTAGTTGTGAGAAACAGAGATTAATTATTTTAATAATTCATTAGATATAAGTGAGTGTTGTATATTTACTTTTCAATTCTACCTCAAAATAAAATAGAAAAATGAGAAAAATTGGTATAGGATAGATTAAGAGAAGTGAATCTCTTTACCTTTGCTTAAAGTTAAAGGTTAATTATATAAGCAAATTTGCTTAAGAAAAAAAAAACTCACGTTTTTTAATAAGAAAAAATTAAAGAAAAAACGTTTCAATATAAAATTAATAGTAAATTTACAAAATTAAGTTAAATATTCACCCTAAAAATCTTATCATTAAAGTGAATTTTTGTATAATATGCTTAAATTTATATTATCATTTTAAGACCTATAAATTAAGATAAATAACCCACTTAATAATTTATGCATTATAGATATTCTAAAATTACAAACATTGAATTAAAAAATATAATATTTCGGTAATTAATTTGAAAAGAATATTTAATTCTCAAAGTAATAATTAGTAATTGATAAAAAATATATTCAATCAAGGTTAAAGATTAATCATGGTATACTATTTACTATTTGTTTCAAAATGATTTTATTTTATTATTATTAAAAGAAATATTATATAAAATTAATATCATACATCCTAAATTTAAAAAAAAAATTAAGCAAAATTAGAATAATTTTGGTAAACTATTTTTTATTACATGAATTAATATTAAATTTATATATAAAGCTAAACCGATTCTTAGTATATAATATTTTATCATATTTGAGATGAAATTGAAGTTGTAAATCATGCGTGCAACATATCTCTCACATCGTGCTTAGACCACAATCATGAACACCAATTATTGTAAGAAATTAATATAAACCAATCTAAAAAAGAGTTTGCGATCAAGAATTTTTTTTTTTTCAAATTAAAAAAATAATGATAAAAATTAACAATGAATTATCATTTTCTTTGTGGCAAGCCTCATCAGAGAATTGCAAACAAAATAAACAAATACATGATATAATAATATTATAATATATAAATAAATATAATCTTTATTTTATAGAACTAATTTTGTTAAATTAAATTATGCATCTTTTCGTATAGAAATTATATGATAGTCATTTTATTAATATTTAGATATAAAAAAATATTTTCAAAAACCTTAAATTAATTAAAAATACAATAAATATTATTCTCATAATCGAAATACAATTGATTTAGGTATATAAATTTATGTTTTAAGTAATTTTTGAAGTAAAAATGTTGATACCCTACAACTGATTAAATTTAAGCTTATTATTCTTTTCAGCTCCCATTATTAAAAAATAATGTCAGTACTTGGTATAAATAAAATTTCTTATAATATTATTTTTTTTTATAAAAAAAATAAGGGTGTAAGTTGACTTAAGGTTTAATATATTTGTAGGTCCCTAAGCTATATGATTTTTTTAATTATATTTAAAAACAAAAACAAAAATTGTAATTAAACCCTTGATTTCTTTCTAACTTGTAATTAAATTATTGTTTTTTCTACCGATTTCCAGCTTAATTTCAGACTTTACTAAATTTTTGAATGGGTGAGAAATGAAATAAAACTATCATTTTGTTTTCCCTTTAATTTAAATTCAATCATCTTTGAAATGCCTTTCTTATGATTATAAATTAATTTGGATTTGATAATTTGAGATGATTTACTTCTTCTATCTTAATTTTGATTTTATAATTTGAGATGATTTACGTGAAAGATTTGGTGATCCTATGTTTAATTTGAATTCTTTAAGAAGAGATTTGAAAAAAAAAAGTTAAAATGGAATGTTATGATATATAGAATAAATAAATATAATTAATTGAGAAAACAATCTATTATACTTTAGTACATAATTTATTATATAATTATCTCTAATTTACATAACCAATTCTAGTAAAATGATGTAATATATAAAATAAAAATTAATTATGTTTTAGTTACAAACTTCAATTTTATTACTCAAACAAATACAACTTCTGTATTAAAAATGATACTAGAGGGTACATAAAAATATTATTAAAATAAAATTATTAAAATATGGTTTAATTAGATATAATTATTTATAATAAATATATTGATTGTTATATTATTTATAATATTTTATAATTTTATAATATGAATCTTATATTAACAATTAAACTCTTATAATTATAATTATTAAAATTTTAAGTTTGAATTTGGAATAAATTTATTTTAATAAATTATATTTTTTAAATTAAGTGAAATTAGTTTTATTATTTATTTTTATTAATATTTTTAATTTATTTTATATTCAAGTTGAAAAAAAAATGTGACAAGGAATAATTTTGTAAGAAATATTTTAAAAATATAGATAATTTAAGAATAGAAATTTAAAAGGAAAAATGATAATATTTCTAATTTTAATTAAAATTCAGTAAGATTTAAACAATTTTATTCTTTATGAAGAATTTTAAAAAATTATAATTAATAGAAATTTAACGAAAATGATATTTTTAATTATAGTTAAAATTTGATAAGATTCAAACAATTTTGTTGGTATGATTTGTGAAAATTTTAAATAAAAATTTACAATTAAAAAAGAAGTACAATATTATTAAAAATATATATTTATTTAATTTTATAATATAAGAAACAAAATAACATAATTACATATAATTTATATTATAAAATTTAAAATATATTTAAAATTTCACCAATTGAAAAAATATTTTTTTAAAATTTATATAAATATATTCATTTTATAGTGTAAATTATTAATAAATTTTAATTTGTTAATAATTTAATTTTAACGCAAAGTTTATTTTTCATTGTAATTTTTTTATTATATATATATATATATTAATTAGCATTTTAAATACAATTTTTTACTTGATTTATAATTAACTATTTAAATAATTTAAATTTTACTTTTAAATAATTTTTAAAACATTTTTTTAATTTAAAAGTACCTATAGATTTTTATAATTATAAAAATAAAAATTAAATATTTTTTAAATATCATAAATTATTTTTTAATTTATATAAATTAATTTTAATGTATATAAATTTTTATCTATAAATTAATGAGTTTATATTAAATTATATCACAATTTTAATTTATACTAATTTTACTTAATAACAAAGATATTTTGATAAATATAATTTTATTTTATTATTTAACTTTTTTTATTTAATCACATTAATCTTATCTTTTTAACACTTTTTTACTCATTTCATTTTTCATTTTCTTTCCCTCCATCCAAACAACTCTATTTTCCAATTCACTCCTCATTTTTGTTGGCCAATGGAATATATCGCTGTATATATAACTGAAAAACCTGTAAGCAAATCCTGAACACTGGAATGGGCTGATTATGAGACCTAAAGTATTCCTTATACACCAAAGACTCCAAATAATGTGAATCTAGAAATATGTGAATAGACCTAAAAAATAGAAAGAAATATTGGAGAGAATCCAGAAAAACCATGTCAATATCCCAAAAAAACTGTCTTTAAATATGTGATACTCATGAGTGTTATAATGTGAACTCTGACATTGAGCACATATCAAGAAAAGGGAGATTACTTTCTTCAGCTGCTTTTATCCTTATGCATTTCTTTACCAATAAATTAAGCAAAACAGGGGAATTCTTTATTCATTTAATAATCTTTTATGCCTTTCTTGGGACAGCATGAAACTTTCCAACTATAAGACCCTGGACACTAATCCAGATGAAACCATAATAACTTTGTTGAGTTTTTCTTCATCTTGTCCCTTTTTTTTCTTTTACATGTCAACTTCATCTTCAACAAATGCTCAAGTACAGCTTAACTCTACATTAAACATTCCTCCTGATCACCAAACAAGAATCACTTTTAGACATGTATTACAGTACTATTGGAGGGGTGTTAGTCATAACATTGCTTATCCAACCCCACCCGAGATATGGTTTACACAGAATGTGTATCCTCTGGTGACCCCAATGCGTATATTTTGTTTCATAGTGAGTCTAAAAAGCTTCATGTTAGCATGTTTCTTCTTCATGGAAACCGAGCTTTACACAACACATGATAGTGGTAGCCATAACCATGCTCGTCTTGGCTTTTTTTTCTGTGGCTGTGGTGCACTTTCTCTTCGTGTTTTTTCTTCTCTTCTTCAGCTTCTTCACTTCAGCATTCGAGATGTTCAATAAACATTTCTTCTTCAAATCTATAGGAGAATTCATAGTTATGCGGGTCATGTCCCTTCTGATTTCGGGAATTGAACAGAAGCACCAAGATGGGTCTTCTGACTTAGCTGCATGGGTTACATGTGCTTTTCTCACCATTGATTTACTTTGCATAATCATTTTGTTGAAGCCTGGCCATAACTACTCTCTGCTTGATGCCACTTTGACATTAACATTGCACTTGGGCTTGGGGGGAGAGGGAATATATTCCTTCACTGCGGATGCTTTTGTCGTTGTGATGATGACAATCAAGAATTTTCTATGGCTGCACATTGGTAATATGCATGGTAGAGATCAAGAGCAACTTCAACTGGTTTGGTATGATTCACATCAAAGTTTGTCTTCAGTGTGAAAGCAGGAACATGCGTAGGCACTAAATAACACTAATTGACAACAAGCAGAGTAAAATGTTAGTTTGGGTTAGAAAATAACAGAAACAGTTTAGTATTCTATATAAGTTGTTCTTTAGCTACATGCATAGAAAAATATTGGAACAAGCTCTTTGTAACACATCTTTGTTATTTGTAGAAATTTATTGGAAATTAATTACAGAATTCATAATTATGAAATTCTTTTCATAAAATTTAACTGATAATAGAGTGTTCCTAAAACTTCTCATCTACAATATCAAGTGATACACTACAAAACCTTTTAAGGGAAAAAAGAGATGAAAAAAAAGGTAATAGATAATAAAAGAGATAGAACGGAGGTGTAAAAATTAAGGTGTGTTAAAAATTAGAATTATAGGTATGTATACTTGGTATCTTTTCTCAACTGCTGATGGGAATTATTAATGGAAGATAAACAACTTCAACTCAATTCATATAATAAGTAATTTGTTTACAATCTCTGAAACCGTTTATTTTAGAAAACCTCGTATACTTATAAAATGAAATATAAAAACATAATTATTATTTATATGCAAATCATCATTAATATCAATTAATCAATAAAACAAAAATATTAAGCACAAAACACTAATTTGTAGAGAATTTCTTTAGTGTTCATCATTTTGCTTTTCACTTTGAACTTTAACTCAAGTTCCTAAGTCTAAGTCTATAACATAATATGTTCGAGTTAAGGTGAGAGAAGCTATTAATAGTTTTCTAGCTTATATCATTGAATGAGAACAAGGGTCGTTTTCTAGCTTCAGGGATACTTAATAGTTTTCTTATTTACCAAACATGTTATTGTTCCAAGTGATAATCACTCAGATTTTATAAATTTTGAATTCAAATTTTTGAAATAGAGAAAGTATGATTAACAAGGTTAGTCGTTAAAGAAAATTAGTCACAAAAAAAAAAGAGACTAATCTGTATTCATGGAGAAATTTTTTCCAAAGTGACCCTCGTTAGATACTTTGCATATATATATATAATTCACTTTATTAATGACTTTAATTACAAACATTAACAAGTACAAAACTACATAATATGTTTTTAATGCTAATTATAAATATCTGTGCTATTTTGTGAACAGATGTTCTTTTCATAAAATTACTTGCTATTACACCTCTTTTAGAAATTCATAGGCATAAATAGGTATTATATATCTGAAAGTTGCTCTCCTGAAAATGTGACTGACATTTTTTTAATATTTTAAAATTCTTTCTGTTGAATTACTACATTTAATAATAATTTTTCATATCTCCACCATTCAAATTTTAAATTTTTTGTAATTAGTTTTGTGAACAATTATAATGAATATAAATTGAAATTGCTTTTAATAAGATGTTAAACTATTTAATTATATACAAATCTCATATATAAAATGTAATATTCATTAAGTAATTAATACTTATTATATTCACCTTTAACAAGATTATATTATACCAACAATCACGTATTTACCGTTTTAAAATATATCCCTTCCTGATCTTGTTTTTAATAAAATGATGCTTTAAATCCTTTAGTTTTTAAATAAACATTTGTTTTATTATTTAATTTTAATAAATGACATTTATTGGTATTATTTTTTTTATAAAACATCACTTATTTTTTATTTAATTTAAAATATCATATAAACAAAATTTAAATAAGAAATGATGAAATTTTTTATAAACTAACAAAAATCATTTTTTACACAAAATAAGAAAGATGGGTGTGTTGTTAATAATACAAGAGATGAATGTCATTTATTAAAAAGTAAAAATTATATACCTCTTTAAAAAATATAAAAAGTACCAATATCATTATATTGAAAATATAAGGATGATAATATTTATTTTAAATATTAAAACAAATATTATTTTTAAATATTTTATAAATATTTATTACTTTTACTTTTTTTAATATTAATTTTAAAAATTAAAGGTAATGTAAGCGTAATTAGTGTACAAGCTCATCACATTCTAGACTTTGCTAAATCTTTGAGCTATGAATTTTTAAAGCTTGGAAAATGAATTCACAGCACAAACACCTCCTTTTCCACAAGTATCCATTATTCCTTTCCTTCAAAGGTTGATTTAGAATATACCTCCCTTCCCAGTTAGGATTACGCAATATGATGCTGGTGCTCTACAACCATTATAAAAACCCACAATGAAGATGTCATTCCACACACATCACAACTTCCTAAACCTAAGCCACACACAAACTCAAGTGAACGAACTCAATCCATTTCTTATGCCACGTTCAAACCCACTTAGTGATGGTTTTCTGCAAACCATATCCAACTCAATCCATGATCTTGTTAATGATCCACTTTTCAGTAAAAGGGAGGGGGTCAGGTGTTTTAGGAATGGGTGGATCTGGCAATTTGTACTCTATTACCATAGGTTGGCAGCTAATGACAAGTATGGTTATGTCACTGGAACTAAAGATCCAGTCATCCTCTGATGACCCCAATGCGTATATTTGAATTCTTCTGTAGTTTGTTGGGTGTTTCTAGAGCTTTCATGGAAACCGAGCTTTAAATATCAATCATCAGCTGATCTGCCTGGTCAATGTAACAAGTGACGTTGCTTCTATGATGGCAGACACCAGTGATCTCTCTTCGACCAACTATGGCATCTTGTTCTAGTTTTCTAATTGTCAGTTATCTCTTTAGCCCCAGTTTGCTATGAATGGTACAGATATTGGATATGGGTTTTGACAGTTCACCATCCCATCAGGAGTACCCGGTGCTATATACAAAAGAAACCAATTCCCCTGCTACTTCATGAAGCAGATCATGTTTTTTCCTTTTTAACAAACCATGAATCTGGTATCTTATGTGATAAATTAGTAGCGAGAATCTGAGCTTTTAGGACTAAGTTGATTTCGACTTATACAGTACATATTGTTTCCTTTCGTGTTTATTTCACAGGAAAAACTTTCATCTTAAACTGTCTTGAAAAAACATTAACTTGCGAGAGCAATTACGTTACATTATTATAAGTTATATATAACACTCTCTCTCTCTCTCTCTCTCTCTCTATCTATCTATCTATATATATATATATATATGACAAGAAGGCATAAGTTAAAAGGTTGCTCAGCACCCCCTCAACTTTGGAATGCTTCAAATATATACCGAAGGAATGCACAATTAGAATGAGCAGATATTTAAGAACAATACCTGAGGAAGTCTTGCATGTCAGAAATGGTTTGCAGTCCCCTCTCACGTCTTAACCTACGCTTCACATTCATATTAATTTTGATCAGTAAAATTTGTTCTTTTCCTTTCCTATTCTGAACTGTAATGAAGCCATGCATTCATGAAGGGTTGAAGGAAAGCAAGTACGAGGAATAAATGACCGGAACACAATATTAGTCAAATAACTAAGTCCTATAAGCCCACATGCTCACCAACCCTGTATCATATCTTTTCTTGAACACAAATCATGTACCTCAAAATGAGATAAACTACAACATTAGTATGCATAGACAGTCAATCCAAATTCCTCTTCATTTTGTTAGCTTATCAATAAAAATGGAATGTAAATTTTTTATTTTTATGATGAATAGTAAGATTTATTTTGCCATAAATGTTAATGCATTTTTAAGTACAATCCACAGCACTAGCTAGTATCGGAAGTGGAACTGTCCATGATTATTAATATTATCTCTTTCGGGTGAGGGTGAAAATTACTCTATTTCTACATTAAATGCAAAAGCTTATATTGGCAAAACATGGCCATCCACTAATTGATGTTTGCACATGATATAACTTCAACATAATTTACATCTTCCTATAACCTTTGTAAGCTTCTGTTTTGCACAACCATTCTTGTGTTTAATGTAGCCCATCAAAATATTGATGAAAATTTACCAAACATGCACTCATATATGAATATAGAATCAACACAATTTCCCCCTTTTTATCCTTTTCATATTCCATCACTTTCTCAATACATAGCGTGACTTCCAAATAGTACACACACACTCTTATCTTTAGTTCAAATGTTCAGCATGCAGATATATCATTTGAAATCCAAGACCATGCAGATAATATTAAAGAAATATTTAACAAAATCTAAAACTAATTATAATCACAATGGTTGATAATGAACTACTGTTATTGCACTTAATTCTCTAAAGTGCAGTTTCCTCACTTTAAAGGAGCCAAATCCCCATAGGAAATTGTTTATATCCTTCATAATGATGCATAGAGCTATCAACTAGATTGTAATGCAGTGTAATAATGCCTTGGAAATGCATTTAGCATCCATCCTTGAGAAATATTAGCAACACAACCGTAATACACTCTTTTAACACTATTTTTTATTAGTTGAAATATATTAAAAATCTTAAAATTTTATGAGTCTCGCATCTTCATGATTTTTTCATGATCTTGTGTTAACTTCTACATCTTTTTAACAAACATCGATATGGACAACAATTAGCATAATAAAGCTAGTTTGCTTAGTTGAATTGACCTAATGGCATCTAGAATTATTTCTAAAAAACAAAAAATTTACTCACCACATAAAACCACTAATCCAAATGCTATGATTTCAAGTAAAACCAAAAGAAAGTAAAAAAATTACTCACTAACCTTAATCAGAACACTCCCTCTTTTCCTTTCCCTCACCTTTCTTCTTCAACAACTTGGGCCTGGGCTTCACGGGCTTCAAAAACCCAGCCTGCAACCTCACCATCTCCCTCAAAACCCCAACCAGCTTCTCTTCAATCATGGGCCCATTGGGCTCTAGCACTCGCAAAGCCCTAGCCACAGCCTCCATGGTGCTAACGCACCCGGCGAAAGGTTCCTTCCGCAAAATCAACTCGGAATCGTAAATGCTTCCGCCGCCAAGACTCTCATCGACGCCCAGACAAACCCTAGTGGCGAACTGGGAGAGGAAGTCCTCGCTAGCCCGCACCATCTCGCGCGCGTGCTGCCATGTGGCGTCGAAGGCGATGAGGACGAGGTCGGCGGAGGGGCTCACGGCGGAGATGTGGAGGGTGGGGGATGGGGACGATGCGGAGGAGGGGAAGAGGTAGAGGGTGGAGGGAGAGCCATCGAGGAGGGGGGAGATGCCACGACGGAGGCGGCGGGCAGTGACGGCGGAGGCGCGGAGGAGGGACTTCGTGAGGATGGGTGTGGTGGAGAGCTTGTGTCGAGCCTCGTGAGGGTGCTGCACGATGAGGATGCGAGTGGAGGTTGGGATCGGAGGAAGGGGAAGTGCGTGACAGAGACAGACGCGCGTGGGACGGTCGCAGTTGGAGCAGATGGAGCGACCCTGAGGCTCCGGCGAAAGAGCTTGTTCTTCTACTTCTGGCTCCATGTAATGTGACAATACTACGACACTCGCTCTTTCTCAAATAAAAGCTTAAACAAGACAATTTTTTTTTTTAAGGAATTTGCTTTCTAAGTCAGTATTTGGAGTTTATTTTATGTAATATATATTTATTCTTTGTAACATGAATTATTACGATAATTTTTTATTGTTATTGAAATTTGATAATTTGTTAAAGAAATTGAAATCTACAAACTTAAAAGTGGGTGGTTTTTCTTATTAACATAATATCTTTAATACTCATCCATAAACTTTTGCAATCAATCTCTTCCTAACACTCTCAGTTGTCTTTGATTATCATAATTCAAAATTACTATTTTATTTTTAAATAAATTTTAAACATAAAATTCTCATATAATATAAACAATGGCATCTCATATACGTTTAACTGAATTCTATAAAATTTCCAAGTTTTTACTTGAAAAGAAAAAGATTAATAATGTTTTTAGATAATAGTGCAAATTTAGTTTGTTGTTTGGCAGGAGCATGTGAATATTGAGTATCCAATAGAAAAAGGTTTTGATAAGAGATATTAAGTGACAAACATGTCTTATGCAGAGTGGTTTCATTACATCAAAATAGATTTTAAAGATAGAATAATTGTATATCATTATTGTTAGTTTTGCTCTTGTTTTGTTGCTTTACTTGATGATCATTTAAAATTAGGCTCTAAGCTTTTAGCATTCTTTGCAGGCTACATTTTGCATTTCCCTTGATCAGTTATTGTTTTATGTACTCTGTGTGCTAAAAAAACATTTTTGCAAGAATTTTAATTTGTTCTCTTATTAATTTGAATATAGATATATATCATTAATACAATTGCTAAAGTATCTTAAAAATTCTTTACGTATGTCCCTCTGTATTGCTCGAAAACTAGTTAGATATAATTAAAAAGCATCAACAGTAACCATTAAAAAATTTCAAGAATCTATGATAACGAAAATCCATAAGATAATTTTTATAATTACAGTTAGTCATACTTACATTAATTGAAGTAATATTAAATCCTTGAAAACTTCATGTCCAATCTATCGTATTATTTGCCTTTCTCTACGTCCACATGAGAAGAGTTTCTCTGTAACGATGTCCATGCTTTAAGTTTCTCCTTTAAGTTATATAGGGTATCCTTCACAAAAGAACTTGTACCCTCGAATTCAGCAGCGGAAACAGCAATACTATTGAATTGATTGCATAACAGTTCAAACCTCTGCACATGAGGTTCAAAATGCTGAACACCATAGCTCGTTTTTATATAAACATGCTTCCTCTGAATATTTTTTCTCCATCTATCCAACACATATTTACAGGGGACCTCCTTCACTCTCTCTTGTGACAGTACTGCAAGCGAGTGCCTACAGAGTATACCTCTGAACTCAAACAAGCGACAATTGCATCTTACATCACAACCTTTCCTGTCATATATGACTTCAACCTCGGATTCCATAGGTTTATCCTCTATAATCACATCCTCAATCACATTGTAGTGACAAATAGAACTATCTTCACAAGCAATAGAAACGTTGCAATCTGCCTTTCCAACAAATTCATGTTGAACCTCCAGAAACTTGGCATGAGTGTATGCAGATTGAAACTGCCTCTCAATTGGAGATTTGGTAACACAAGCCTGACTGTCACTGGATGAATGTATGTCAGCTATATACTCCTTCTCAGCCCTATATTGCAAGGCATTATCATACTGATCAACAAATTGCTTCAAAGTTGTTTGCCGGTTTAAATATCCATCAAAAAATGCATGCATACTTTCACTTTGTGGTTTAATATACATTCCAGCCCAAAAATCACCTCTTACAAAGGAAGGAGCCCAGTGTTGTCGCTCAAGGAACAAGTCCTTCAACCATTTATTGTCTTTGAGGTCAAAATCCTCCATAATCTTCCTCCATTTCCCCTCAAATTCATCTGTTGTGGGTGTATCATATACAACATTCTGCAAACGATCTCTTAAGGTCTTGTCATTAGCATACTCAGGGATTAGTTGGGGAAGTTTTTCCATTATATTTGACAAACACCACCGATGTCGAATGGAGGGGTATACAGTTTCAACTGCTTTCTGCATCGGCCTGCAGCAATGATCTGTTATGATTCCTTGTGGGGGTACACCAGACATGCAATGCAATAATGATTCAAATAGCCAAGCAAATGACTCTGACTCTTCGGATGATAACAACCCACAACCAAACAGTACAGATTGCCCATGATGGTTAACTCCAACGAAAGTTACAAGTGGCACTTTGTAGTGATTAGAAAGGCATGTAGTATCAACTATCACCACATCACCGAACGATTCATATGCAGCTCTACTCCTTCCATCAGCCCAAAAAACATTCCTCACGCTGAACAAATCATCCAAGTCAATCGCATAGAAGAAGTTTCTATCTTGTTCTTGCATCCTCACCAAATACTTCTGAAGGGCATCACCATCTCCATTCTCCCCAATCCCATGTCTTTCTTTCTGCAGGTTATTTCCACAATTATTTTCATCTGATATCCTCTGAGCACCCATATCAACAACGTCTGAATCCAAAGTTATTTTACCTCTCATGTCAATATTACTTGGGCGTAGATGAGGAGGATCCAATTCATGATTATGACTGAGAATAACTGCATTAATTCGGTAGGTTCCATCTCTGCATAAAGTCAAATTTATCCTAGCTGTACAATACTGTTTCCTTGACGAATCAACAACACTTACTGTTATCTTAGAACATACAAGTATGAAATATTTAACTTTTCCTTCACGTCCCTTTTTTGAGGTTCTAGTCCTGATGCTGAAGCCCATTTGGTTGGCATATTTTGTGTAATACAATCTCGCCTCAGCTTCTGACCCAAAGATCATCCCAGGCCGTGGCACAGGACAAGCATCATCATTTTCATCAAAACTAATGGTTTCAATCTTACATTCCTTTGGTGAATGACAGATCGAGTATTCCTCACTTCCACTGGAAATAATATCTAATGGAGCATGTGAATGACATTGCTCACCCATTTCCTGTAGGAAAAACAACCGTGTCAAAACTCAAAAAGACAGGAACTTAGAAATGTAAGAGAAATTACGTTTCAGTATTTTTTACACAAACAAGGTTTTAAAAAACAGTCCGCAACTATGATTTCGGCCACAAACTCTAGGGTTTTAGGGTCACAGAAAATGCAAATATGACCATCGGTCACATTTATCCGCAATATCCTACAATATCAAGGATCTTTATGAAACTATGATCACGATTTAAAACCTTATTTACTAAAATTATACTCAGACCAACAAAATAACTTCTTCTCACAAGGATGAGGGTTACAGATTATTAGTATTTCACTGCTGAAGCTATTCAAAATATAAATGAACAATTCTATACAGCAAGAGGCAAATACATGATCAAACGAAATAGTTAAAAATCTACAGAATTTGCAGAAATTGTCCTACCAAGACATACAGAATTCTTGAAGTGACATTGGAAATGAAAATCTTTTTGACAAGAAGAGTAGAAAGAGAGAGAATTTCATAAATACCCAAAGCTTGAAATGGTGCTGGTTTGATGCCTGCCCTAATTAGTGTTAATCTTCACTTCCTCTGAAGCGCGATGCGATCACAGTCCTTGATGCTCTGAAAAGTGTATTTTTGTTGGGGGAGAAGGACAAGACTCTAACGCACCGTTTCACTAAATGTTTGGGTGCGTGCGCATTAAGGGGATGGGAAAAGTATGTCTGAAAAAAATAGTCCCATTCGAATTTATTTTCGCACAAAATGACATGAAATAGTGAACAAATACATAAAGATTAGTAATTGAATTTTATATGATGACACAGTCAATTTTGTAAATGATTAAATTCGAATATGTAATTTTGGTTCTTATAAAGTATTATTTCAAAATTAATTATTCAATTTTCTAAAATTAAATAGTATTAATTTATTATTAATATAAAATTCAATTGTTAAAAAAAGTGTTACATATGTTTAAATAATATATATTAAAATTAATTATTAATATAGAAATCTATTTAAAAATCGATTTATCTCAACTTCTAGGACATACGCCCTTCTATAATGTCTTATTATTAATAATAAAAGATGTACAACTATTACTAGTTAGACTATCTGATGTTTCAATGTGATTCATATACTGAGCTGTCAACATTCCCAAACTAATAATATGTATTTATCAATCTATTCTTTATTGCTGTTCTCCTAGGGTTTACAATTGAACAACTTTATTTAAGTTTTTGTATTTGCAAAATCGATTATTTAAAATAATGAACATAAAACAAATTTTAAAAATAAAGTAAAAATCTTAAAAATAAGTAATAATTATGAAGTGATTAAGGTTCCTAAATAATCAATTGATTACCACGAGCTCCTAAATCACGATTACCCCGTTTACGATTTTCACAGTCCGACAATGGATTTCGTTAAAATAAAAAAAGGACTAAAATAGCAAATTAGTATAGTTCTTAATTATTATTCATAAATAATCATTTATTTTTCAAACATTCTAATACGGAGCTAATAAATAAGCGATCGTTTTTAAAAAAATAAGCGAATCCAGAAAATATGTCATAAATACAAGTCACAGGTTGCAAAATGATTTCTTTATTGTTATGGTGGGTCAAAACTTCTCATAAAATACAATAGACGCAAATAAATGCTAAAGCAATATAAATAACCTTGATGCCCCCACCGAGTATCCGGGGTCAACTTTGTCACTCCTTGAATTACCAAAGATACAAAAAAAAAAAAATATCTAATCTATCATCCCAGCTTAAATATGCTCTCAAATATTATCCAGAGAATCTACAACCATGAACTGAATCAGGCCAGTGGATCCAAGTGCTCCATAGGCCATAAGTGATCCTCCTATGTTTCATCCTTTCAACAAAGAGCCTCAATGTACAAAAGTGATCCTATGTTTCATCTTCACCATCAGAAAGCAGAAAATCTTGTATTTGTTCCCTGAAAACAAGAATATTGCCACGTAATCTCTTATGTCATGAAGAAAGGTCAGGGCAATAAGTTCTTACTACCATAAAATAAATAGAATCTTTCAAGCATACTTCAGAGAAAACCATTATGACAGTTAAAAAAATTGACCATAACCCAAGCAATTAATTGTGCTTCCACTAAAGTACATTAAGCAATGTCTCGAGTGTAACCAAAGGCCTGAGCAAGAGAAATAACCCTTTACTGGGGAAAAGAACCCATAGACTGAACTACCGGACCTTAATTGAACTATGGTTGTTTCCTAATTATAGTTAAAAGAATTTAATGTCGAACAATTTGATTCAGGAATTTCATCATCTCAATTCATTATCAGTCATTGTTTCAAGGCTAGCAAAAGAACTTGCGGAATACTAGCAAAGCCAAAGAAACAGATTATCCAGAGTTCTGATATTCATCTAATTTCTTTTACCATACTTATACTATCATTTAACAAAAACATATATTAGTAAATTTAACTATATGAAAGCAGATTACTTTATGCGATACTACATTTGATGTATTCATCGGGGCCAGCATTGAACAAGGTCTGAGTGGCATAATGAGTTATTGACAAATTTGAAATACAATCAACTGATGTTGAGAGCAGCACAAACACTCACCTTAGCAGACTCAATTTACCATTGCTAACTTGCTTTGCTCGGCCAACCATTGATCGAGGTAAATCCATATAAAATTGTTCCATTGATGTTGAATCACTTGGAAGTATCTGAAACTGACAACTTGAACAGCAGCTCTTATTAAAAAGGTCACTACTCCTGTGGCTATCCATATTACTCCAATCAACAATCTCACTCTTGTGGAGTGGGCTGTTGCAGAGAGGACAGAAAGATTCTGAGGAAACAGATTCATTTGATTTGAGATTGTATCTCTTCTGTCTTCTTCGAGTTGCCAAAGGAACATTACCATCAATGATCTCTGGAATCCTGTTGAATTGAAAGGGAGTGAGTTTACCAGCTGTTCTTACAATTGTGCTCTCTCGAGAAGGGTTTTCTTCCTGCAAAATATGTATTCAACTAGTGATTTTCCAATTAAATTTAGGTTACTATTAAGTTAATGTTTAATACATAACAAGCATCTTCTTTAAAAGCAGGCGTTAAGCCACATAATGTACACAAGATTTGTCCCCTGTTAGAATTTACAAAGATACAAACATACAAATAATAGGTCAGACATAGAATCAGCCAACCAGCCAAAATTGCCTTTGGCCAAGATTCGGCCATGAATGAGAGCGACTTGATCTTCCATAAAAAACCAATGTCTCAAATTTAAAAACCCACACCCACAAGTAAGAACTGACTTTCCTTATATATCATTAAATGTCTCCACTATATATCAAAGGGTTGAGGCACAACAAATTATACCTGTAACAAAGACACAAAAGACGATACCAAGCCATTAATGCTAGAGCCCGGACCGGTAGAGAACTTCACAGTCTTTAGACTGCCCTGCCAAAAAGAGATAAGATACACATACAGTAAGATTTATATAATTCAGTCGGACAACATAGAAGACCATACACGCAAAATAATGTGAAAAAAACAAGACAAACAAAAAAAAACAATTTTTATTGTCGTCAATATTTGACATAACCAGAGGACTACAAACCCGTCAAGGCGACAAAGCATGTTGATCTCTTGGGCAAAACAATCCCGCAGAGGAAGTACAACAGGAACTTCCCATCTAGCATCAACATACTGTATATCTGCAGGTAATGAGTATCCTTGACCCTGTTAAAAAAGGCCATGTGAATTGATTACACAGGTCATTCCTTACCAAGAGAAAGTAGGAAGACAGATAAGGTCACAAGGATTACTGCACATTGTACGCAACACAGTTTGATTTTATCGGGAGCAATGAGCCAATGACACAAATCAGAACATAATCCATAGTTTTAGAAAGCATAAACAATAAATAAATAAATAAAAAGGAGAGAGAAAGCTATATTATAAGATTTTCTGATTTCATGTGTCACCTTGAACTCAAAGGTGACTCAATTCAAAACTTCAAATAAACAGAGTTAACACTTAACATGCATTTTCACTCCCATCATATTAAGAAACAGTCTTAAGAGAAAGCTTCTCGATAGCAGCTCAGGGGTATATTATATTCTTCAAATAAATAAAATGTAGCAACTGAATTGTGTAGAGTGGAGAACATTGAATTTGACAAGCTGATTCACAAATCATGACAAAAATTCTTAGTTCACTCCAACCAACACTAATGACTATGACTCGGTAAAATCCAGTAACAAACCTTCACAGTGGCTGAAATGACATGGCAAGCAATCCTCGAGATACATGATCCCAGAACGATCCTGTTATACCCATATTCAGAAGCAACCTGTACAAGCATCATAAAAGTTATCCAAAAAAAAAAAAAATTCACACAAAAATATGTATGTCTACATGCTTTAGAGACAACAATAGTAAGGCATTCATCCAGAAACAAACCTTTTGGAGCGCCAACATTCGCAGACAGAGCAACATATCCTCCCTTCCCGTTGGATCACTCACCGTGTTCATTACATTCGCTAGGCTCTCCTTACCCTCACCAGAATCCGCTGAGTAAACCGTCTCAATAGGAACAATATGCAAATCCTTCCTGGGCGGCACTAAACTCGACACAATCTCTCCGACAACTTCAACAGCTTCCTCCATTTCATTGGAAGGAATAGACAAGACGGAACTTTCATCAATAAACACAACTCCAACAGCAAACACGGGCAACGACCTATCCCTACTCGCATCAAAGTTCCTCTGAGCCCTCTCTTGCATGTCATGTACAAATTGCAAAGCTACCCTAAACAAAATAAAGCACACCCTTTATTCTCTATAAAGTACAACTGTCAAAACTTAAATTAATCCAACATTTCAAATCATAAATTAAAGATATTTAACAAAAAACGTGATGAGGGGATTGGTTTGTGCTGACCTGGAAGAAGGGCCACCTGAGAAGGCAACGAGGACCTTATCGGTGGGCGTGATCATGGCGTTTGAAGTGACTGCGAAACGAAACTTTCCGAATAAGTTGGTTTTGAAGCAATCGGCGCAGAAACGACCGTCATCGATTCCGCCGTAGCCAGAAACGGCGTCGTTGAGCTTGCACTTGATGCAGACCTTGGTAGGGTTTGTTGAATCGGTTTCTTCGGATTTGATTGGTTGGTTACGTGTTACGTCTTCGTCTTTGTAGCAAACACCGGATTGGCACCCAGAGCCATTGCACGCCATCGACGATCGTTGCGCTCACCTCGTTAGGGTTTTGCAGGTTTTAATTTCCACTATTTTAAGAAAAAATTAGGCGTTGCAGCAAATGTTACAATTTTTTTTTTTTAACGTTGAGTTTCATTATTTTAGTTTTTTTATCAATAATTCGAGTTACATTATTTTTCAAATGATTAATAAAATAACATAAATTATATTTAAAGTATTAAAGATTTATTCAAAAAATATAAAATGTTAACTAAAGTATCTTAAATTAAATAATAAGGGTATAACTCTATTAAATATTTTATATATAAACAATAAATATATAGTACATTTTTATTTATTAAAACATAATAATTTATATTAAAAATAATTATTTATTATAATCTTTTTAAATAAATAATTATATATCATTTTCATTTTATATTCCATTAACATTTATTTACTAATCATTTTATATGTAAAAAAAAAACTTAAATAAGTTTCGTGTCTTGGATATTTATTGTTGTTTACTTTGAATACCAACAAAGATTATCTTTAAAACAGGCATCTAATAAATTAAATCATTTTATTTAAGTTCCCAAATAAAGTATTTATTTGTGTTAAGTTACTCAAAATCTTTGTTTAGTTCAAGAATGCAATATTAGATGATCATTGTTTATTTGTGTCATAAATTATTTAAGAATTAAATTTATTATAAGAAGACAATATAAAGTTGTGTTTTACAAAGGAAGTCATTTCATGAGAATATATCAAGGTAGAGAATATATTTATAAATTATAGCATCTTATATTTAAATATAAAATATTTGATATATAATTACTCAAAAAGTTAATTTATAAAAATGTTATGTGAAGTTTATTGTGTGTTTTTATGGTGAAGTTGATTATTAAATTCAATTGGTATAAAATTAAGTATTTTTTTAATAAATTTTAAATTTAATTATTTTGAATTAAATTTATTTAATTACAAATTTCAATTTTTTTTTATTAATAATAGAAAATTTATTATTAAAATCGTCCTTAATATTGTTACTAATTTCATGATGGAATGTTATATAATTTTTTTATATATTTTTTACTAATAAATTGAATTACTATGTATGTGTCATAAATATTTCTATAAAAATATACATTAATTACAAATTAAAATTTATTTTAAATAATTAATTCTAATAACTTAATTTTCGGCTCAATTAATATAATTAATATAAAATTAAATCACAAAATATAGGTCTTATTTTATAATTGTTGAGATTCATTTACAAGCCAAAAATTAAATTCATAAATCCTTTTTCCTCCAATCCCGAGTATCATTGAAAGGAAAAAAATATTTTTTTTACCTTGTGTTAATTAATATTTATGATTTGGGTTTAATTTTCACCCAATTATTATAAAAAAAATAATTTAAGTGACATCTTTTCTTTCTCAAAAATTTGTTCACATAATTATAGGAAAAAAAAGCAATATTTTTTTACTCCATTCAAGATAATTTTTTTATTTGTTTTCTTTTCTCTCATTTGAGGAATAGAAAATAAAATAATTTTTTTTAAGATATCTATTCCCATTACTTGTTTTAAAAGGAAAATTAGTATTAGCTTAATCTCTAATTTTATTTTATTATTTTTTTGTTAGGGTGTTACAATAAATTTAATTCGATAGATCGGTCTAAAAATCATAAAAAAAATTAGGTTTGATAGATCAATCTAAAAATCATAAAAAAAAGCTAGGTTAGAAAAAAATATTAATTATCTATTTAAATCATAAGTTTAAGATATACTAACCTCTTTTATAACATAATAATAAATTTTTAAATAAAAGATAATAATATTATTTTATTAAAAAACATTAAAATAAATCATTAACCATAATTTATTTTAAGATTTAATAACCAAGATTAAATATTATTTTAAATTAAAAAATAAATCATGATAATACAAAATAAATTTTAATTTATATTTTGAGATTAAATAGATATATTTTCTTATAATTTATATATTAAATTATTATATATTAAATAAAAACTAATTTTATTAATAAATTTTAATTTTAAAATATATTTCTTATTTTTTATTTAAATATTTTTTATTAATTGATTTGACATACATATAAAAAGAATCAATCATGTTAAAAATAACCTTTTTTTTATCTCATTTTAAAATATAAATAAGATTTAAAATCATTAATTTTTTTTTATCCCTGAAGTCAAACTATAATGAAATACCCATTTTGATAACAGTAATCTTGACACTCAATACACAAAAGAGTAACTAAGTTTTTTTCATATTGAATTTTTTGTTTTCTTATTTGTCTCTTCTTGATAAAAAAGAGAAAACCTAAACTCTTCCTATTTAATTATTTTTTGATTTCTTCTTCGTCTCTTTCTAATAAAATGAGAAAACCTAAACTCTTCCTATTTAATTATTTGGTTGACAAAGTTTCATTGAAAAAAAAAGTGAGTTTCGAATCATAATCCTAACTTTGTGAATTTTATTCTAAAAATTCAAAAATGAATTTTTTTTAAAAGAAAACCAATTATTAGACTAAAAAATCACTTACATAAAAAGTTTATATGTATATATATATATATATATATATATATATAGAAAATTATGATCAAAACAAATTTGCAAAAGTTTTTTTTATTATGTTATACAAATTTAATCTATATTATTTATATTGTATTTTCTAATTTTTATGTTTTAATGTTTCATGGAATGGATTATTGATGGTTGAAAATCCTTAATTACATGATGATAAATTATAATGTCATATTTATAAATTATCGAGAATTGCATATTATGGTCATAAAATTTGTCCAACAATTGATATACACAATTGCTTGAAGCTGAGATTCACATAGTCTCGTACTAAATTCTCAATGAGATTCTTCACTATATTTTTTAGTTTTAGTTAAAGGTATCATTATTCTCTAATGTTATATTATTGGGATGTAATGACCAATTGACAATTATCCATATCATACATTAGGAGGAGGCATGGTAACTTGTTTGACTTATATTACCTATTTGAGAATATTATGATTATAATGTTGTTGATTTTGTGTTATCAAAGTTTTTTTAGACAATAAGAACTACCCGCTACATCTTGAAGCATGACAATTCTACTAAAGTCATAGCAACACAAGGGTCGTGACAATTCTATTTGGGTGATGTATTATAGTTAAACATGAGATGTAGGTTTTTGTTTATTTTGAAAAATAAATTATGTAATATGCTACAATGTGAATATCTATATGAATGATATATAGTTTTAACTTGTAATTTTTTTCCTTACTTAATCCTTATTTATAATTGAATAATCTGATTTCCCTTTTAGTTTTACAACTTGTCAAAGGTGCATGTGAAAAGTAACTATCTTTTATATAAATAAGATAAAAACAATTTTCCACCCTAAATTGTATTTAATTTAAGCGTAAAGTAAGTGATGATAAGTTATTTAATTAAATTAAATGAAATTTAGGCATATTTCATTTCAAATTGATTATAAGTCTTAAAATGTTTTTTTTTTCAATATCATTTATTTAGTTAATTATTTTAAATTAAAATAATAGGCACATAATGATAGAGTGTGTGATTCATACGAAAAAATAAAGTGTTTTTAAGCAAAAAGTTTTTTTATTATTTGAAGTTGATCAAATCAATTCTATTTGAATGTGAAGAAGAAATAGAGTGAGAGAGGATTCGTGGAAAAAGTGCGGAAATGGAGGCATTAAGAAAACCATTTTCAATAAAAAAAATAAAATTGTTATTTTATTTTTCACTATAAATCACATTTTTTTTTATTATGTGAAAATAAAATAATTAATTATGTACTCTATGTTACATAATGAATAATGACTTAAAGATAGGGTTTTGACGTTAAATGATTGATATTGACTCCATTAACTAATTTGTGGGTTATTTAATTTATGATCGTCCAATAAAACTTTGGTTGATAGTTTATAGAGTTCACTACATTATATATATATAAAAGTAATATTTTGTTGATGTTACGAAAGAAACAATTATTATGAATTTGTTGTATGTATGTTATCTACAGACATTCTTCATGATATTTATTTTGTGTTAGTTTAGTGGAGTAACCTAACATGTATTTAAATCATACCAAATAATACGAGGTAGACGATGTGAAATTTTTAACACGATCGTTATTAAAAGACAATTTTTGGCCCATGACAATAACCGAAAAGATAGACTTTGACTCTGATACCATATTAAGGTTTCAACATAAAATCTGACAATATGTGAAGTAGTCTAATATGTATTTAAACCATACAAAATGACATGAGATGGACGATGTGAGACTTTCAACAAAATGTCTAATTGACCATTCCAGATTCAACATCTCATAATCTTAACTTTTAATAGGTATAACTAAATTTATCTTGAAATGTCTTTATATTTAGGTAGTCTGATTTTTAAGTTATTTTGTGTTAATTTAGAGTTTCTTAAAGGTGTTATGAAACTATTATGTATTTTGGAGAATAGAATTTGCTAAAATTATTATAAATTTGTTATGTTTTTTTGTATATAAATATTCTTCCTATTATTTACTTGTAGTAATTTAGAATTTGTATCAAACTATTTTCATATTTTGCAGGATAGAATTTGTTAAAATTATGATAAAACTAAATAGAAGTATTAAAATAAGATTAATTCCATACGCTATAAGAGAAGAAAAATATAGGATCTAAATTGAAGTAATGGTTTATATAAATTTAGATTAATGTAAATTTATGAATTAACTTGTTTTATAAAATAATAAATTATTTTTAAATAAAAATAAAAATATTTTATTAATATATATATATATATATATATATATATTATAAAGTAATTTGATAAGAAATTTAAAAAAATAAGTCTTTAATACTTAGATATTATATGCTTATTTTTAATTATTAAATTATTTAATAAAAAAATATATCATTAACTTTTATTTTAAATTGAATGAATTATTTTTCTTATAATTTATATATTAAATTAAATATTTTTATTAATATAACTTATATTTTAAAAATATATTTTTATTTTAAGAATTATTTATTTATTTTTTTATTTTTAATTAAAACTCTTTCATCCGTCAAACTAACGTTGGATCAAATTAAAAAAAAAGATTTATTTTTAAATATGGATAAGAGTAAATTATTAATTGTTTTTAATCTATAGCCCAAAAAGGTTGGATCACACCGTCTTATCTAATAACTCCACGTATTTGTATGGCTGTTTTTTTTTCTTCTACGTATTTTTCTTTTTTTTTTCTTCTGCTTATTGTTTCATGGGCGATTCTAGTAAATATTGGTTAGTAAAATTTCAATCTTATGGATAATTAATCCAAAAGTAGGAGAATTCACTGTGCCTTGTATATTGAAAGACTTTAACATTACTTCCTTCAGAAATCATATAAACCATGATTTGGAAAAAATTCAATTATAAAGAGAAAATCGGAAAATGGAATTTGGTGTGTTAATCTGAATTATTCTCTTGAAGTCAAGGAAGGGATTTAGTGGTTTTTGAATATAAAAATAAAATAAAATAAAATAAACTAGAGCATCCAATTTCCAAACCAGAAACAAATTTCCTAAACATACATTCATAAAAAATATTAATTAGACATTTGTTATTGATTAATTTACTGTTTTTCTCATCATGTTAAGATTTTTTCAGCAGTCGTTGTAAATTCATTAGGTACTCACTTAAAACATCACTCAATCTTAACATTAGAATCGTAAATTCAACTTGAAGAAAAAAACAGAGAAACAAGCAACACAGATCTGTGGGAACCTGTGGTAAATTTCCTGCAAACGTAAGACCAAGTACACACTACTTGGTCCCATTGGAGTCACATGAGAGATATCTTAACAACGCTTTTCAAGGTGGAACACAAATTCTAAAAGCAAAGAATCTACATGCAAGCTAAAAGGCCTCAAACAAAAAAAAAAAATCTCACACTTTCTCTCTCCTTCTCATCAATAAGATATTCACTCCCCCTCTCCCTACAACAGCTTTTAGGGAAATCCACTTCCACCAATCAGATTTCAGGAGACTCCATCGCATGAGAATCCAACAGATAGAAAGATATAGCAATGGTACTAACAGATAGTGCAAAACCAAGACATGTCATCCACCTTGTTTCTCACACTTTGCACTAACAAAACCTCTAAGTTTTTAATTCCTATAACAAGCCATTGGGCCACGTGGTCTTAACTATCACCACTAACTGAAATTACCAACTATTTCAATTCTCTACTTCTTATTTTTGTACCAGTTTCATCCACACAAAACACATAAAATCCAAGAGCTACTCACCATTCCGAAAACCAACATAAGAGAAAGAACGCACCTTTGAAAGGGGAGCATAGCCTTAGGAGCAGAATTGCACAGGCTCCTCAGTGCCCCTAGTTTTTCTTTCGAGCAATTTCCTATTTGCTTTGCTTGTGTTCCTTTTCCCTTCTTTGGTCTTCATTTTGTCCAAAGAGGAATTTGTTGTTTCCTACTTAGCTTGATTATCAATGGCTTCTTTAGTATCTTCATCATTTACTCTACCAAGCTCTAAACCTGACCAGCTTCATTCTCTTGCCCAGAAGCATCTTTTTCTTCATTCTTTCCTTCCCAAGAAGGGTGGTTATAATGGTAGTTCAAAAGCCTCTCTGAGAGTGAAGTGTGCTGCCATTGGCAATGGTCTATTCACCCAAACCACCCCAGAAGTTCGTAGAATAGTTCCAGAGAATGACCAAAACTTGCCAACAGTTAAAATTGTGTATGTGGTTCTTGAGGCTCAGTACCAATCATCTGTCACTGCTGCAGTCCTGGCTCTCAACAGTAAAAGGAAACATGCTTCCTTTGAGGTTGTGGGTTACTTGGTTGAGGAGCTTCGAGACGCGTCAACGTATCAGACTTTCTGCAAGGACTTAGAGGATGCTAACATCTTCATTGGGTCTTTGATTTTTGTGGAGGAGCTTGCTCTCAAGATCAAGGCCGCAGTGGAGAAAGAAAGGGACAGGCTTGATGCAGTTTTGGTGTTTCCATCAATGCCTGAAGTTATGAGGCTTAACAAGTTGGGTTCTTTCAGCATGTCACAGCTTGGGCAATCCAAGAGTCCCTTTTTCCAGCTTTTCAAGAGAAAGAAGCCTCAGTCTGCTGGCTTTGCTGACAGCATGTTGAAGCTGGTGAGGACATTGCCAAAGGTTTTGAAGTATTTGCCAAGTGATAAAGCTCAGGATGCCAGGCTCTATATACTGAGTCTGCAATTTTGGCTCGGGGGATCTCCTGATAACTTGCAGAATTTCCTGAAAATGATTACTGGATCTTATATTCCAGCACTGAAAGGTGCGAAGATCGAGTATTCGGAGCCGGTTCTGTACTTGGACAATGGGATTTGGCACCCTTTGGCTCCTTGTATGTATGATGATGTGAAAGAGTATTTGAATTGGTATGGTACTAGAAGGGATGCAAATGAGAAGCTGAAGAGTCCGAATGCACCTGTCATTGGTTTGGTTTTGCAAAGGAGTCATATTGTGACTGGGGACGATGGACACTATGTGGCTGTGATCATGGAGCTGGAGGCTAGAGGGGCTAAGGTCATTCCCATTTTTGCTGGTGGACTTGACTTTTCAGGGCCAGTGGAGAAGTTCTTCATTAATCCAATTACGAAGAAACCATTTGTGAATTCTGTGGTATCCCTCACTGGCTTTGCTCTTGTTGGAGGGCCAGCAAGGCAGGACCACCCAAGGGCGGTTGAGGCTTTGATGAAACTTGATGTTCCTTACATTGTTGCCCTGCCACTGGTGTTTCAGACAACTGAAGAATGGCTCAATAGTACTCTTGGTCTGCATCCAATACAGGTTGCTCTTCAAGTTGCTCTGCCAGAGCTAGATGGAGGCATGGAGCCAATTGTTTTCGCTGGTCGAGATCCTAAAACAGGTACCATGATCTCTTTAATTTACAATCTGCTTTTAACTTTTTGTGATGACTATTAAGCTGTAGATGTCGTTAGTTTTATGTTTTAAGTAATTATGGTTAGATAAGCATCTGGTAGATTTTTCTTTACAGACTAATATATTAACTAACATTTCCATAGGAGCATGAATACTGGAATCACTAGAGATGTTGAATTTTTTTTTCCCTTTGCATACTTCTCTGTTGTTTATTGATTAATTGATATATTTTCAGGAAAATCTCATGCTCTACATAAGAGAGTGGAACAGCTCTGCATCAGGGCAATCAGATGGGCTGAACTGAAAAGAAAATCAAAGGTTTTTGCCATTTCTTTGAACCTCTAAATATATGAATCCAGTTTAAAAGTCAAACTTGAACCAAGCCTGCTACATACTTGCAATTTTGCAAGCAATAATCCCAAAATTGTACCATTAAAGGTCTAATGACAACAATCCTATTCACACACGCACATTCATGGGTTTAGTATCTGTTTAACCTTATTTTTTTCAGATTTCTGTTTTTATTCACTAATTTGAATTTTGAATAGTCAAAGTCCGGAACCTTTTTCTGTTACCACATGTAGTAGTTATGTTGACAGCCTAGTGATTTGTCATGTTATCAAGGAATTTGACAGAATAGCCATGTATACTTGTTACTTTCTCATTAACTAGTTGATTTTATTAACTTGTTTGAACATTTGTGAGATTAGAAACATAACAAAAAATTACGCGTGAGAATCCCGCTAGACATTTTAATGACATGACAAGTCACTTGACAAAACGTGGCAACTGAGAAAAAATTCAGGGACTTTGATTGGTCAAAATTTACATTAGGGACTAAAATAAGAAATCGGAGAAGAGTTAAGAGACTGAAAAGAGTAAACCCTTTTCTCTTCTTTGTTTGGACGAATACTTAATGCAGAAAGATTGAAGCTGATGCCAAAGATGATTTTTCTTTAAATGAATTAGAAGATAATTTCTTAGAAAATTATGTTCAGTTGACATATACTCGAAGGAGAAATGACTTACAAATAATGTCTGATTGATAATTCTGTAGGTAATAACAAAGTTTGTTCTTCTCAAAATTTTGTTGTGGAACAATGTTAATTTATTCATAGATGCATTTTTATTTATTTAGTGTCGAATAATTTCCCAATCTTATTGTCTTGCAGGTTGTACTGTAATCCATCTGTATACAGTGCACTGAATTTCTTACTTTCATTGGCATTTTGAATTTGCACCATTTTCTCATCTAACCTCTTTGGACAGTTGATTTTTATCATTGAAATTCACTTAATAAATAGCTGCATCCATGCAGGAAGAGAAGAAACTAGCAATCACCGTCTTCAGCTTCCCTCCAGACAAAGGAAATGTGGGAACTGCTGCCTATCTCAATGTATTTGCCTCTATATACTCAGTCATGAAAGAACTAAAAAGAGATGGTTACAATGTTGACGGGCTTCCAGAGACTCCAGAAGCTTTGATTGAAGAGGTTATTCATGACAAAGAAGCTCAATTCAGCAGTCCAAATTTGAACATTGCTTACAAAATGAGTGCCCGTGAGTACCAAAATTTGACTCCCTATTCCACAGCACTGGAAGAGAATTGGGGAAAACCCCCTGGCAATCTGAATGCAGATGGAGAAAATCTGTTGGTATATGGGAAACAATATGGTAATGTCTTCATAGGTGTTCAGCCCACATTTGGCTATGAAGGGGATCCAATGAGGCTGCTTTTCTCCAAATCTGCTAGCCCTCATCATGGATTTGCAGCATATTATTCCTTTGTTGAGAAAATCTTCAAAGCTGATGCTGTACTTCATTTTGGGACACATGGTTCCCTTGAATTCATGCCTGGAAAACAGGTGGGGATGAGTGATGTATGCTACCCTGACAGTCTGATTGGTAATATTCCAAATGTGTATTACTATGCTGCAAACAACCCTTCTGAGGCCACCATAGCCAAGCGCAGAAGTTATGCAAACACCATTAGCTATCTGACTCCTCCAGCGGAAAATGCTGGACTATACAAAGGTCTTAAGCAGTTAAGTGAGCTCATCTCCTCATATCAGTCCCTCAAAGACACTGGCCGTGGAGCACAAATTGTGAGTTCCATTATCAGCACAGCTAAACAGTGTAATCTTGACAAAGATGTGACACTGCCAGATGAGGGTGAGGAGATCACACCTAAAGAGCGCGACCTTGTGGTTGGAAAGGTGTATTCCAAGATCATGGAGATTGAGTCTCGTTTGTTACCTTGTGGGCTTCATGTCATTGGTGAGCCTCCTTCAGCCTTGGAAGCTGTTGCTACACTGGTCAACATTGCTGCACTTGATCGTCCTGAAGATGATATTTCTTCTCTTCCATCAATATTAGCTGACACTGTAGGAAGAGATATAGAAGATGTGTATAGAGGAAGTAACAAAGGAATATTGAAGGATGTAGAGCTTCTTAGGCAAATAACTGAGGCATCACGTGGGGCAATCACTGCCTTTGTGGAGCGCACTACCAATAGTAAGGGTCAAGTTGTTGAAGTAGCTGATAAGCTTACCTCAATCCTTGGATTTGGCATAAATGAGCCATGGATTCAGTATTTGTCAAACACCAAATTTTACCGAGCTGATAGGGAAAAACTTAGAACCTTGTTTATGTTCCTGGGAGAATGCTTGAAGTTGGTTGTGGCCGATAATGAAGTGGGAAGTTTAAAGCAAGCCTTGGAAGGTAAATATGTGGAGCCAGGGCCTGGTGGTGACCCAATAAGAAATCCTAAAGTTCTGCCAACAGGAAAGAATATTCATGCGCTGGACCCCCAAGCTATTCCTACAACGGCTGCAATGCAGAGTGCCAAAATAGTGGTAGATAGGTTGATCGAGAGGCAGAAAGCTGAGAATGATGGAAAATATCCCGAGACAATTGCACTTGTATTGTGGGGAACTGATAATATTAAAACATATGGTGAATCCCTGGCTCAGGTCTTGTGGATGATTGGTGTGACACCAGTGGCTGATACCTTTGGTAGGGTAAACCGGGTGGAGCCTGTTAGTCTTGAAGAGCTTGGAAGGCCTAGAATTGATGTTGTTGTTAATTGCTCCGGAGTGTTTAGAGACCTTTTCATCAATCAGGTATTACTTCTTTTGCTGTCCATTAATGGAGACTTAGCCAATTTAGTCTCCCCCCTGTTACATCATTTTGTGAAATTTTGCCATTATTGTTCAGAATTGAAACTTGCAGTTGGACTCTTTATATTTTACAATTGGTTACTGAAAGAGTCATGTTATAGAAATTATTTATGAGTTCCAACCTTTTTCTCACATCTCAATAATTAGGATCCTTCTTTGAATTTTGCTACATCAAAAACTCTGATGATGATTGAGTTGAATGTTTTGCATAAGAGCTATATTATATCTTATTTTATTAGGCTGTTTGTTGCTACATTGGTTTTGTTGCTGATTTGATTGTTTTATTCATTACTCAGATGAACCTTCTAGACAGTGCAGTGAAGATGGTTGCTGAATTAGATGAACCAGCAGAGCAAAACTTTGTAAGAAAGCATGCGTTAGAACAAGCTCAAGCCCTTGGAGTTGAAGTTCGAGAGGCAGCAACGAGGATATTCTCTAACGCCTCCGGCTCCTACTCCTCAAACATAAACCTGGCTGTGGAGAATTCCTCATGGAATGATGAAAAGCAGCTCCAGGACATGTATCTTAGCAGAAAGTCTTTTGCTTTTGATTGTGATGCCCCTGGTGCTGGCATGACTGAGAAAAGAAAAGTCTTTGAGATGGCTCTTAGCACAGCAGATGCCACATTCCAAAACCTTGATTCATCAGAAATTTCCCTCACTGATGTTAGTCATTACTTTGACTCAGACCCAACTAATCTGGTTCAAAATCTAAGGAAAGATGGGAAGAAGCCTAGTGCATACATTGCTGATACAACTACAGCCAACGCTCAGGTATAAATTGTTCCAGTGGATCTCCTATTTTCAAGCTTGGTTTGCATTTCTCCAAAAGATCTTTAAATCACATTAACTCTCGCCCTGTTTGGATAATCTTTTAAGTAAGTACTTATAAGAGAAGCTTCCATAAGCCAAAATAAACTCATACACTTTAACTTTTATAGAAATACTCTCGTTTAACTTCTTCATAAAGCTGATTTTTACTTAAGAAAACTTAATTAATTCATTTTTCCTTTTCTTTCAATTTTTTATCAAATTTTGAATCAAGTAGGACCTTTGTATTAGAGATGTCGAAGAATTTGTTAAGACCTTCTGTATACATATTGTTTTCAGGTTCGTACACTTTCTGAGACAGTTAGACTTGACGCAAGAACCAAACTGTTGAATCCAAAGTGGTATGAAGGCATGTTGTCTACTGGATATGAGGGTGTTCGTGAGATTGAGAAGAGACTAACCAATACAGTGGGATGGAGTGCAACTTCAGGCCAAGTTGACAATTGGGTGTATGAAGAAGCCAACACAACTTTCATTCAAGATGAGCAAATGCTGAAAAAGCTCATGAACACTAATCCAAACTCCTTCAGGAAGCTGGTGCAGACATTCTTGGAAGCCAATGGACGTGGTTACTGGGAAACTTCAGAAGATAATATTGAGAAGCTGAGGCAGTTATATTCGGAGGTGGAAGACAAAATTGAAGGCATTGATCGCTGAAGTTCATAGCTATTATTGGGAAGACTATACAACAGTGAAGAAAAAAAAACCCCTTTAAAGTGATTTTGTTTTACGTTTCTCATTTTTCTGAGATCAAGCCTCCTTTGTGCAGTTCTAAACTCCAACCCCTGTGAACAAATGAAGGTTTCGTTCAAAATTGATGGCTTAGTTTATTTTCTTGCATGAAAAGAATTTGATAATGAATGTAAACCCAAGTATCCAACTAATTAGAATTGGGTTCTATAAGATTTTGTTAAGTGGTTCAACTTCACTTCTTTACATAATTCGTAAATTCTAACTTATTTCGATATGCAACAAACAAACCGTGCAAAAAATATCTTCTTGCTGACGCCTCACTCAGCCAACAACACTAATTTTGGGACACGAAGCAGTAACCATCTTAATCCATGCACACTAGAAATTATGAATGTAAACATTTAACATTTAACTCTATGGACGTGAATTAGAGGACTCACACAGTTACTTTTGCTCCCTTTGTGTGAGGTTTGCATGGTTTTTGATTTGGAAGTTTTATATTTACTGTTCGTATGTTGCATTTATGCTCTGTTTGTTGTGTCTGTTTCCTAAGTATGTTCAGATTGATTAGTCTTAATGTTTGATTTGATTTTTCATCGCTTCAAAGTTATTACTTAGACTAATTAGTTAATATCTAGTTTGATAGCTACTTTCTATTAGGTTTTTATTTTATTATAAGTTTTACATGCAATCTTCTAAGACTTTCTTTTGTGTATTGTGCAAATATTATTACCAGACTCCTCTTTCTCAAGTCCTCTTTCACAAATATAGATGATTTTAATTTACTTAAACTAATATTTATAAGCTATAACTGTTATTATCAAATTTTATTTTAATAAATTCTTAAAATAAAAAAATACAACTATAACATAGTAACAGTCCCACAATGGTGAATATATATATATATATATATATATATATGTTTGTTTATGAAAACATGTTACTCCATGAATATTAGTTAAAAAATGGATACTATACCCGTTTAAATTCTCGGTGTTTGGGAACAGTTGGTATTCTAGTGCTACAAATCATGCAATTTCAATCGGATCTGTTTCTGCATTTGGAAAAGGAGGTTCCTTTGTCTTGTTTCTCCAATGGAAAGGCGTTTGATGTGAGCAATGAAGGACCAGTACTCACCAGATTGTGGTTCACATTTTTGACATAATTCCAAGCAACCATCTATGCTTAAATCTTCAAGGGCACTGAGGCGATTCATGCCACTGGGGAGATACAACAGTTTAGGACAGTTAACAATATGGAGCATCTTAAGACGAGTCATTGTTGTAAGCCACTGAGGAAGCATCTCAAGACTATGAAAATTTGAAATTAACAATGTCTGCAAAGTTTCTGCAGCTCCTTCAATCCATCGAGGCAATATTTGTTGCCTTGGACATTGCTCAATATGCAGAAACTTCATCCTCAGTTTGTGGATTGGACTTTCACAGTTCAAAGACAGATTTAGCATCTCGCACCTAATGACAAAAAGAACCTCCAGTTTAGGGAGAATATGAAAAGGAAAGGACTTTAGGCTCCTACATGATTGAACTATCAAAACTTCAAGAGATCCGAGTTGTTGTGCCCCTCGGAACAGAAACATCAAATTGTCACAAAATTCAAAACTCAAAGTATGAAGATTTCTCAAGCTTGCAAATTCATCCTCTGACAGAATAGACTGTTTTGTGGTGATAAACAAATTTCGAAGGTTGATCAACATGCCTAATCCTTTAGGCAATGTTTCAAGCTCCACACATCCCCTTAAAGACAGAAATTGCAAATTTTGGAGTCTGCATATAGAACGAGGAAGTCTTTTTATTTTGCGGTTATTTTCAAGACTGAGAGCTCGCAGGTGCTCCAGTTTAGCAATTGAATTGGGAAGTGTCTCAAAAGAGGAATCACTTACATCTAAAATCCTCAAGAAGTTATATCTTGTTATCCATGCATCCAAAAGAGCGTCACTGTCAACACCCATTCCTTCAATTGGAAATAATATGGTTCTCACACTTTTTGACTTGTGGAACAAAGCATGGCTGAGTGAATCATTTTCAACAACTGATAAATGCCTTACTTGCTCAGGTATATTCCGGGTACCTGAGTTTACCAGAAGAATATCTTCTTTTGCAACGTAAAGAGCAAGATCATGTACCAAATCATGCACTTTGAAATAGTAAAGGTGGCCAAAGTCCTGAAAATCCTCAAGAAATGATCTCGAATATAACTCGTCTATACGTTGTCTTGCAGCATTCTCTAGCTTTTGACTTCCAACTTGAGATCGAAGTAAGCCAAGTGAGACCCAAAGGTTGGCAATTTCAGCACTTGTAAAGCCATAATTTTTTGGGTATAAAGAAAAGAAAGCAAAACCATGCCTCAAATAGGAAGGCATGTGGTCATAGCTCAACTTAAGAGCAGGTAAAATGTCATCTTTCTCTTGTTTTAAGTTCCATATGCCATGGTCTCTTACAAATTCCCACCTTTCTAAATTAAAATTTAAGAACAGAGAACTTCCTAAAGTTCGGACTGCTAATGGAACCCCTCGGCATTTTTTCACAATTTCTTTTCCAATCTCTACTAGACTGGGATATTTCTTTTCTTCGCCTTCCTTAAATGCCCATTTGTTAAACAGAGAAAAACAATTCTCCATAGAAAGACCTTCTAAAACATACGAAGGAACAGTACCCATCATTGAAGCAATTGAATTACTTCGTGTTGTCACCAAGATCTTGCTTCCAACTGCACCCACTTTTATTAAATCTTTCAACTCTATCCATTTTGCACGATTATCATTCCAAACATCATCCAAGACTAGCAAAAACTTCTGACCAGAAAGCTTGTGTCTAAGACGACTTTGTAGCTGCTCAATGTCTAAGTTTTTAATGTTTTCTTGGTGAGCAAGAGCAATAGCCGAAGCTGAAGCATTAGCAGAAGCAGAGTTGATCATTTTAACTACTATCTGCCTTATGTTAAACTCATCAGAGATACACACCCACATCTTCAATTGAAAATGCTCATCCATCCTCTTATCATTGAACACCAACTTTGCAAGTGTGGTCTTTCCCAACCCTCCAATACCCACTATGGGAATAACACTCAGACTTTTATCTCCCTAACCATCATCATCTAGGTGAGTTTGAATCAAAAGCTTGATAATTTCTTCCCTATCACTCTCCCTTCCAATCACCCCTGAAGCATCAACGTGGGAATAAGTCATTTCTCTCCTTTGCACAAGTCTGTTGTCAACATCAATCCTCTCTAGACAAAACTTGTTCCCATCAACTGCTATCTTATCCAATCTACTCCTAACTTGTTTCATTTGACGAGACATCTTAAGACGGAAAACAAGAGAGTTAGATGAAGAAAAGAAGTGACCTACCTTCATCCTGGTGCTGCCTGAAGCTTTGACAATTATCTTTCGCAAGTTTTGGCACTCAAATTCATCCAGTACGTCTTCAGCATCGAAGCAGACGTTTTGAATCTGCCTGAGCCATTCCCGCAACCCATGCTTTTGTTCCTTCTTCTCCTCAGCATCTAATAGCACACCTTTGACTATTAACAAGGTGTCTTTGATCCCTCGAAGATCTTCATACACACCATAGGCTCGAGAAGCTTCTTCGTAAACATAAGAAGCTAACTTCCTTAGCAGTGATTCAGCAATATCAAAGACAAAACACTCGGCCATGTTCTTCAGGAAGTGTCGAAATAGAAGTTTGTGATGGGGTCTTATTCTTGTGCTCTGTTCCAAAATGCCACCAAAGTCCACAATCCATAATAAGGAAATTGTTATATGTGTCTTGGTGCAGATAAGTATCTATCTAATGCATATATGAGTATTATTATTACTTTTGAAGATCCAAGCTACACTTAGCAAGAACATAGTTATTTTGGAGTGTGTACTGAGAATTCATTTTGTTTTCAAGGGAGGAAATAGGTGATAATTTACTTTTAAAAGAAAAAAAAATCCGTTTTTAGTATATATAATATTTAAGTATTAATTTGACATTCAAATGGATGTTTTCAGAATCAATTTAATATTAAATTATAACTTTTATGAATTAATTATATTTTTAAGATATGAATAATGAATTTCTCTTAAGCATTTTTTAATGTTAATCAAATCATAAGTGTTAAGCACAAAATACTATATAATTGAATGAAAAGTTTTACATGTCTTAAATAATATATTTAAAAAAATATTTAAATAGAAGTTTTATAAGATTATTTATCTAATTAGACTGTTTAAAATTTAATAAAAAAATAAATTTTTCTGAGATAATATAATTATTTTTTATTTTTTTTCTCTTTATTTATTTTTATTATTCTTTTTTATTTGTGTTCCTCTTTCTCTTTTTTTTCATTCATCTTAATCTTTTAATTAAAAATACTAAATTAAAATTTGATAAAATGAATTTTTTATTATTTAAAAAATATTAAAATTATTTAAAAATATAAAATGTAATATACTATATTTTAAAAATATATTATATTATAAATTCAAGGTGTTATAAATAATTATATTATAAAAAAATATTTATTTTAAAATAATTTTTTAACAAATATATTTCAAATTATTTAATATGACTAATCATAATTTATCTAATTATAATTAACTTAAATTATTAAATAAAAATAAATTTAATTATAAATATTAAATAATTTTTAATTAAATAAGTAATTAATTTATTATAATAAAATAATTAAAATTAATTATTTACATCATTGTACATAAAAGTATTTAGATCATAATTATCATTATAATTTTAAATAATTAATTGTTATTTTTTAATTTTAATATTGAATTTAAAAAAATTATATTAATACAATTGTATTAAATTTTAATATAATAGTTCTAATTAAAAGAATAAACAAAAAAGTTAAAATAAGAGACATGAGATATAAAAGAAAAATAAGGAGTAAATGATAAAAAAAATAATAAAAAAAAACACGAAGAAAGAAAAAAAGTTATATATAATATGTAAGCCATTATTTTAACATACTCATTATTTTTATTTATCTATTTTATTATCTTATAAAATTAATAATACTAATAACTTTTTTTTCTCTCGGAAGATGACTTTAACATTTTAGCATCTTTCTTAATTTTTAAATTTAATTTGTGTTATGAATTTTAATCCGATATCATTAAGTAAAATTTTGAGTCAGATTTTTATACTAAATAATTTAAATAGATTATTGAATTTTCGTAACTTAGTAGTCTATAAAATATTATATTTATCACAATAAACTATGGCTTCTATTATATTTTTAAGTTTTATTTTTTTATTTATAATTTCTATTTTAATTTTATATTCTTTTAATTACTTATATGTGTATTTTTTTAAAATTATTACTCATTGCTATTATTTATTATTATTATTATTATTATTTATTTTAAAATATAAAAAGTATACATATATATAATTTTTGATATATAAAGTTAATTAGTAGTTATTTAAATTGAAAAAATGTATATTTTTTCATTTTTATTCTTTATCTTATATTTTTATTTTTTATTTTATTTTTTCTTTCTTTCTTTTACTTTATCCAATAATATGTAAATAAAATTTTACAGTTAGATGTATACATTAGATTTTTAATTTACAAATATTAGTAAGTGCATATAATTGGGTGGATTTTTAAAATTCTTTTTTATTATTAATATATAAGAATTTTCATACTCGATTTAACCGACCTAATGAAAAGGTAATTTGATTTTTATAATGTTAACAAAAAATGATATATAAACAAAGGATACTATTGATCATAACTTTTCGGAAGAGAAATTAGCACACAACATAATTATGCTTAACATTTTCATCACATCATCAATTAATATATATATATATATATATATATATATATATATATATATATATATATATATATATATATATATATATATATATAGTTATTATGTTAGTATGTGATCTTAATTGATTTCACATTATAATTTTAACTAAAACTCCAAATGTGATTTTAATTGATTCCCATATATAAAGTGGTTTCTTATTGTGATTTTAACTTATTTTCAATTGTAATAGTAGATCTTGATGTGATCTTAAGTTAGTTTTTCAAGGTGATCTAACTTATTCTTTTAGTACCTCAACAAATAAAAATAAAAATTTGAAAGGTATTATCCAATCTATTATAAAATCTACATGGTATAAGATCTAAACTTGTCCAAATTAGAAGGATATACAAAGTATTATGTTTTGCTTTGAAAGATGAAATCGGAGGAAGAGAACTTCAAATGTTTTGTCCACTGGGTTTATTACGAATAAGTATTTTCTCCACGAATCACGTTTATGATGCAGATGTTCTTTCAAATCACATTAATCACATCTTATTGATAGAATAATTTGATATCAAGATAGAAATTATAAAGGTGTATATTATTATTCTTCGTACTCAAATATATGGGTTTAAGATATTTTTAAAATCAAATAAAAATTATTTTAAATATTATTAATATTAAAATATTTTAATTAATTCTTAATTATCTTTTTATTATTATTATTTTATTTCAACAAAATCTTAAAATTGAATATTTAATTTTATTCAACAAAATTTAATCAAACTTTCTCATAAAATTAAATTTTTCCAATAAAAGTAAGTTTAGTTTGATATCGATATTTTAACTCATTGTCTTCAATATTTCTTTGAGCGTGATATAACTTACCATCTTTCCAAGTACCTAAGCTTCTACCATCCTTCATCCCAAACAGTTTCTTGTAGTTCTCCAATAATACAATAGGTAGTAACTTTGTGAAAATATCAGCAACATGATCACAACTAGTCACATATACAAGCTCTACATTTCTTTCTTCCACGTGTTCTCGGATGAAGTGAAAAGGCACATCAATGTGTTTACTTCTCTCATAATTAATCAAATTCTTTGTCATTTTAATAGTCGACTTGTTATCAACTCGGACTATGGTTTCACCAAGTTGTTTCTCCTCCACCGAACTTAGCAAATTTTTGAGCCATACTACATGAAACACACTTCACGATGTCGTTACACACTCGACTTTACAGGTTGACAATGTTACTAGGGTTGCTTCTTCGAGAGCCAAGTAAACGTCGTGTTACCCATAAAGAAAACATACCCTGAAGTACTTTTCCGATCATCCACATCTCCATACCAGTCACTGTCCGACTACCCGACAAGTCGATAATCGTCCGACCTCGTGTATAGCAGCCCGAGTTATAGTGTACTTCGGATATACCTCAAAATTCGCTTCAACGACTTCCAATGAGAGTAGCTTCGACTCTGCATTAACCGATTGACAATCCCAATACTCAGCAATAAATCGAGTTTAGTACTTGTGAAGTAACAAATGAAAGCAATGATGGGGAGATTGATGACAATGTGAAACATGTCCCTACATTTCCAAGAGATGATTTTGATGATGATTCAAGTTAACAACATTCAAGACCCAAACAAGCTCAAGATATGATTTTGATAAAGATTTAATTAAAACATCAAGTAAGCCCAAGATGATTCCTGAAGATAGATAGAGTCTTAGAATACTGGATATGGAGGTACAAGTTGATGAGTAGTATTATGCATAAGCCTCCAAAACACAATTGTGATAAAATTTTGTAATATGACATTTTTCACTGTCATAATCGATTATGTGAGAGTCGTAATCGATTATATCAACAAATAAACTTAATATGACATTTTTTACTGTCATAATCGATTATGATGTATCAAAAATGGAAAAACGATTTTCTCTTTGTCATAATTGATTATACTAGTAACATAATCGATTATGGTCGTTTAAATTTGAAAAATATATCTGTTTTTGAAGAATTAATGTTTTTGGGTACATCCTAATTTTTTTCTACGAAATTATTAATGACCAACAACTATTTTCTAATGCTATTTTCTTATTTAAATAAATTTTGATGAAAAATCAAAATACACAATTATAAAATTCAAAAATTCAATTTATATTCAATCAGGTTTGAGAAAAGAATTATAAACAAGACAACAGAGCACTTTTAGGTTTTCTGAGAAAACTTTTTCATATTGTCTTCTGCGCTTTCATTGTCAATTACACTTATTCTTGGAGGTTGGTATTTTACAGACTTCTATAATTTGTTATCTCCATTACTAGGTGTGACTGTTCTTATTTTATTGCCTTCATCCTTTGTGGGTTTAGGTGGTTGCTGTTATTTTATTGTCTTAATCCCCTTTTAAGGGCTTAGCAAGTTGATGTTAAATTCTTTATTTAGGGTTTAAGTGATTGTTATTAAATCCCCTTTTTAGGGTTTAGGTGGTTGCATTGTTCTTGAACAGTGTGTTTCTGTGTTTGGAATTTCTACTGTCATCCTTTGATTTGTTCAAGGAGGTATTCATCCTTAGTAGAATTTTAAGCATGTGTTTTCATTCATTTGATTTGTTCAGGGAGGTATTCATCCTTAGTGAGATTCTAAGGAGGTGTTTTCATCCCTTTGATTTGTTCGGGGAGGTATTCATTCCTAGTGTGATTCTAGAGATGTGTTCATCCTTTGTGTGTTGGTGACAAAGGAGATGCTTTTCATCCTTTGATTTGTTCAGAGGAGGTGTTCATCCCTAGTGGGATTCTAGGGAGGTGTCCATCCTTAGTGGGTTTCTAAGGAGGTAATTATCTTTTTAATTAGTTTACTTTTTACTGGTTCCTCTGCTGAGTTGATTGTAATTTGTAAACTAAATTTTAAAGATAGTGAATTGGGGTCATTCTTATGTTAGAGGTGACTGGGAACTGGATGTAGGGTTGACTATATCCGAACCAGTAAAAATTACTGTGTGTTCTTTTTTCTTCACTTTATGACTCTTGGCTTTTATTTTCCTTATATCTGTGCGCTTATATTTTTCCATTTATATCTCTAATTATATCGCTTCCGCTTTATCTGAATTCAATCTGATAAATAAAATTGAATTATCAAGTTGTTGGACATCTAAAATAAATTTTTAATTTGACATCAATTTTAATTTGTGTATCTATTCACTCCCGTCTAGATGTCATTTGTCTAACAACAAATACTTCTAACTAAGCTCCGATATAATCTCAGATTAACTCGATCTCCTCCATCAAATTTGGAAAACTTCGTCCTTAGTTCCATGGAAGTTGATACTGAATTACAGTCGGTCATCTTGAACTTATTCAAGGTCTTCTTTGCATACCCTTCTTGAAACACGAATATTCTTGACTCCTCTTGTCTAACTTCTAGACCTAAAAAAAACTTTATCATGCCAAGATCAGTCATCTCAAACTCAACTACCATTTCTTGCTTAAATTTCTGAATCATTCTAGGATTGTTTCCCATCAAAATGAGATCATCAACATACAGAGCAAAAAAAATCACATCGCCTCCTTTCTTCTTCACATATAAGGCATGTTCATAGGAACACTGTAAAATCCGTTCTCCTTAAAGTAGACATCTATTTGGTTGTTCCATGCCTAAGGAGCTTGTTTTAGCCCATAAAGAGCTTTCTTTAATTGCAACACTTCCTCCTCCTCGCTTTTCTTCACGTATCCAAGTGGTTGCTCAACATACAACTCCTCCTTGAGCACACCATTCAAAAACGCCGACTTGACATCCATTTGCACATAATCATCCATTTTTATTATGCTCCCAATGAGATCATCGAAATAGTCTCCACCCTTGCTATCGAGGTGAACACCTCGTTATAATCAATCCTTTTGTTTTGTTTTCAACCCTTTGCAACCAATTAAGCTTTGTATATCTCCATCCCTCCTTGTGTATTGAGTTTCTTCTTGAACACCTATTTCACACCAAGCATAGCTCGATCATTGCCCAAGTGCCATTCCGATTTATGGTTCGGATCTCATCATCTATAGCAGCTCGCCACTTCTCATCTCGCAACCTCCTAAAATGTGATATTATTGGAATTTGCCAAAATATAAACAATATGAACTTCATTAGTCGAATCATATAAGTCTCGCAAACTCCTCATTCATCGTTTTAATTCATGCTCCTCTTCGTCTTTTGAAGTGATAGTAGGTGGTGCATAAGCTCGACCTCCTTCTGAGCTGACAACAAATAGTGGTGCAACAATTCGATATTCTGATCGGTCACCTTCCTATCCTCCCTAATTCCACTCACTTGCTTCATCAAATCGAACATCTTAACTTACAACCATCTTTTTACTTATTGGATTAAATAACTTATAAGCTTTTGATGTTTCATCATAACTAATGAACACATACATCTTACTCTTGTCTTCTAGCTTAATTCGATATTGAGACAAAACTACTCTATAGGACAAACTTTTGAACACTTTGAGATGAGATACAATTGATTTTAGACCGCTCCATGCCTCTTGTGGTGTTACAACATCTAACTTTGCATGCAAACACCTATTTTGCACGTAGATAACACTGTACCGTCTCGACCCAAAACACTTTTGACATACTCTTAGATTTCAACATAGTTCGAATCATGCCAAGAACCGTTCGATTTTTTATCTCAATCACTTCATTTTATTGTGGTGAGTATGAGGTTGTTAGGAATCTCCTTATTCCTTCATCTTTGCAATACTTTATGAAAGCATCCGACATATATTTTCCTCCTCTATCCGATCGGACTGATCGGATATGCCATTCGGTTATGTTCTCAATCATTATCTTAAACTTTTTGAACACTTCAAACATTTCAGATTTCTCTTCCAGCAAATAGACTCACGTCTTTCAAGAGAAATAATCAACATATGTCATGAAATATTTCTTACCACTGAATGACTCAGGGGTAATCGATCCACACATATCAGTATGAATAAACTCAAGTTGTTTATCTGCTTGGTACTCGACACTCTTCAAAAAAGGGGCCCTTGCCAATTTTTCGATCACACATTCTTCACCAAATCTTTTTTCATTTTCCAAGCTCGGAAGTCCGAGCACCATCTTCTTGTTTGACAGCTCGACAATCCTATCAAAACTCAAGTGGCCAAACCGATGATGCTAAATTAGCATTGTGTCCTCCACGTCAAACTTCAAACACTTCGCCAAAATACCTTCTAACTGCAACTTATACAACCTGTTCCTCTCCATCTTAACCTGAGAAATCAGTCTTCCAAGTTTATCCCTCAACTGGAGCACTCGGTCTTTCATGAAGACTGTATACCCCTTTTCCATCAATTGTCTCATACTCAAGATGTTACTTTTGAGATCGGGAACAAAGTACACATCTTGGATCATCTCTATTAGTCCATCCTTTTGCAAATAGTGGATTATGCCTCGACCATTTACCGAGACCTTCAAAGCGTCTCTAAACGAAATAGTACCAATATTCGACTTCTTTAATTCTTTAAAAAGACGTTCATCACCACACATGTGATTATTCGCCCATGTATCCAGATACCATACTGACTTTTGATCATATCCATCACTATAATCAACTCCCAAGTGAATCACCAAGTGAAGATCGACCATCATGAGTGTTGGTTCTTCTATCCCTTCTGTAAGATGGGTCTCATCTCACCCACCTGGCACTCTTTGGCAAAACGCCCTTCCTTTCTTTATTTGAAACACTTTTTTGAATAGCAATCCTTCACATAATGACTATACTTGCCACAATTGAAACACTCGACATTTAAGTCCTTCGTTGACCGACCTCCTCTCGATCCATGTCCTTTTCCTCGTCAGTTTTATTGAACCCCCTCTTACTTCTGGTCACCTTGACCTCGACCAAATCGACCACCTCGGGATCGACCACTATGTCCTCGTCCTTTATTATTCTGGGAATATAATGCCTTCTCCTCTTTTGACTTGGCCTTCATCACTTGTACAATCGTCTCCTCCTTCATCTTCTTCCTCCAAAATTCATGGGCTTCAAGCGAACCAACCAGTTCCTGAAGCATGAGTTTGGACAAAATATGAGACTCTGCAATGGTACAAACTTTTTCTCAAAATCGTTGATTAACGATCTTAAGATTTTTTCATACAACCCAATTTTTAGATATCGTCTTTCCATCCCGATTGAGTTCATTCACCACGGTTTGGGCACGAGTGATGTACTTGGAAACTTCTTTTGAATATTTCATCCTCATGCTTTCAAACTCACCATACAAGGTATGTAACCAAACCTGTTTGATTCGGTCATTGCTCCTATATGCTGCTTCCAGTGTCGACCATGCTCCTTTTGCACATTTAACATTTGTGATACTCTTGAAATTGGTGTCTTTTACATCTTGAAACAGTGTGAATAGAGCTGTATTGTCTTTCTCACGATTCTTGTTCAGCTCTCTGAGTGCATTGAGCATCAAATCTTTCGTGTTCTCAGGTTCTATAAAACCTTCCTCTACTAATCCCCAACAACTCTGGACTTTGAGGAAAGTCTTCATTTGGACACTCCATTTCTCATAACCGACCTCCTTAATCAGTCGGGGCACAACAACATTTATCAGACCGACCATCTCAATTTTGACACTCAAACCATAGCTTCCATTTTTCTAAAGAACCTTAGTTCTTCTAAAAAAAACCTTAACTCTGACTAATTTGATAACAAAGAATTTCTTGGAAACTATAGAATTATATATTATTGATTCTTTGTCATACCTCAAATGAGGAATATAATCATGTATTTATATACAGTCTCAAAATATTCCCAAAATCAAATAAAAACTAAAAAAAATATCATTAATATCAAAATATTCCAACTAACTTCTAATTATCTTTTTATTATCTTTTTATGCTAACAAACTCTTAAAACTCGAATATTTAATTTTATTCAACAAAACACAACCAAAGTTATGATGTATCATTAGACAATAATATAGAAACTTAGTTGTTGTAATCATTTAATGTTATTGTCTTTAAAATATTGGAGACTAAAGGACTATGTATTATTATAAAATAAGTTAAGATCAACTTTAAGATATTAATAAAAACTTAATTATTTTAATAATTTAGTCTGGTCATCTTAAAAGACTAGAGATCAAAGGAATGAATGTTGTTATATGTTGCATTATAATAACTCATTAAAGAGAAGTACGAGAATCATGCATTATTGCATATAAGGTATATAAAGATAATTAAAAAAGATATAACAATTTTAAAACTATTGTTATAATTATCGTTATATGTTATCAATACAATGTTAGTAATATTTATAATCACCATTATATGTTAAAAAACTTGCACAACAAACCTAGAAGCTTCTCATTGTTGATTTTTAGTACAACATCACTATTGACAAAAGCTTTTGTAGCAATGTGAAGTATGTCTCCACCAGAACAGTTTCCAACTCATTCTTCATTTATGACTCATCCAAAATAAACTTTCCTATTATAACATTAATAATTTTTTTTCTAGAAGAGAAAGTTGAAAATATTATGGTGAAAATATATACTTTGCGAATGAGAGAAAAAGGGAAAGGAGATTGAGAAAATTTACCTTCTTATTGTTATTTTTTCTTGTGATGACATTGAACATATTAGAGACTTTCATGACCGAGAAAGACACTTTACAAATGAAAGACAAAGGGAGAGGAGAAAGAGAAAAACCAAATTGCAATGAAATGAAGATGAAAAGGAGAAATGGAATAGAAGAGGAGAGAAAAAAGAAAAAGAAAAGAGGAGACATAAGAATGAGGGTACAAAGGCGAAATAATCTAACTATAACAAGACATACAACCACAATTTTATTTATAATCGTCGTCATGATTATAAAATAGATCATATGTCATATACAACCATTATTATAAAAGAACTATCATTAAAAAAATGGACATATAATAATAATTAAAATATATAATCATAATTACATGTGACATGCACGTAACATTCGTTATATAATTATAAAGGAGCTGTCATTAATTTTTTTTATTCAAACATATAACAATAATTCATTTTGTAACTGTTACAAATACGAAAACCAACTATCATTGAAAAATTAAAATTAATTTTAAATTACTACCACATTTCTTTCAATATCAATTTTTAATTAATTATCATTAAAAAAATATAATCTTTTATTTAATTATTTTGTATTAGTAATGAAACTACTCATCCATCTTCTCATAAAAGTAATGTCCACTTTCCCGTTGTAAGAATCCTAATCATAATTAATTTAGAAATTAGAAACAGGATTACTCACAAAATAATTCATAAATAAACATAATAAAATAGATTTTAGTAAGAATTATGAGAGACTCCAAAGGTTAACATGGTCTTTTCAACAAAGCATAAAATATATATTTTGAAGGATGAATATGTCATATTTAAAAAAAATTGACTTTATATTAAAATTGTTACAGCCGCTAAATTCGTTGGATCGTGGACCACAGAACGTGCTTCTCCATCCATCCCATTCCTTCGTAGAAGACGGGTAACAATTTGTTGACTTTTTCATTAAACAAACATTTTTGCTTTGAAATAGGCGTTTAGGTTTGGAGTGTGGGATAATCCAACATAAATAACCTTTAAAAAATTTGCCTAATTTGTGTGAAAACAAAAAGATACTATCTTTCAACTCAAGTATAAGTATTTACACTGATTAAAAATATCAATTTCTTAATTTTATAAAATAAAAAATATATTTTCGAAATTATTCCTAATCATATTTATTGGATAGTGATGTCTACTTTTAAATATAAGAGTGATTTCAAAATAATAGTATTAAATAATATTAAGTTAGTTGGAATTTATTTATATTTAAATCCAGAAAGCATCATTTTTACTTATATTCTAATTGAGAGAAGATACTAATAGCATTATCTTTAACGTTTTTGTTTTTAACATTTCATTGATTTAAATTTATTAAAATCCATTAAAATTATAAAAGAATCATTAAATGTTAAATGAGAAGTAAGACTCACAAAAATTAGTAATTTGTTAATCAATTTCAACTAATAATAAAAATAATGTTTGAGAGAGAGTATTACTATCGTTTCTCATGTGTGGTTTAATATAAAAATTGAATTAACAAATATTTTTTATCCGATTAGAATTTGAGTAAACTACTTTGCACTTTTTCCATTTCTTTAAAAATCTTAAAAGGCATAAATATTTCTCTTTTGGATTTTTTTTATAAGAAACAAAGTATTACATTGAAAAAAAGTTATAACAAATTATTTTGATAAATTCGATTGACATATTATTTGTATTTTCTCTCTCACGTACATATAATTAATCTATTTACGTTGTTCTAATTTATACATTGGTCATGACAAATCAGCGACCCTAATTCACTGTTCATATAGGAAAATAGGTGTATATGAGTAGGAAGGAGGACTAGTAACCACACCAAAAACTTTCAATCCCAACTCTTTATGCTATTTTCTTGAAGAACATGGCCGAAATATTTGTATATGACATTGCTGAATCATTGCTAAGGAAGCTTGCATCTTATGTTTATGAAGAAGCTTCTCGAGCCTATAATCTGCATGAGGACGTGCAAGGGATCAAAGACACTTTGTCGATTTTGAAAGGTGTGCTCTTGGATGCTGAGGAGAAGAAGGAGCAGAAACATGGGTTGTGCGAATGGCTCAGGCAGATTCAAAACGTATGCTTAGATGCCGAAGATGTGTTGGATGGATTTGAGTGCCAAAGCTTGAGAAAGCAAGTTGTCATAGCTTCAGGAAGCAACAGGGTGAAGGTAGGACACTTCTTTTCTTCATCAAATTCTCTTGTTTTTCGTCTTCGAATGGCTCGTCAAATAAAATATATTCGGCATAGATTGGATAAGATAGCTACTGATGGGAATAAGTTTTGTCTTGAGAGGATTGATCTTGACCATAGACTTGTGAAAAGGAGAGAAATGACTTATTCCCACGTTGATGCCTCAGGTGTTTTCGGAAGGGAACAGGATAAAGAAGAAATTATCAAGCTTTTGATGCAGCCTCACCCTCACGGTGATGGTTATGGGGATAAAAGTGTGTGTGTTATTCCCATAGTGGGTATTGGAGGGTTGGGGAAGACCACACTTGCAAAGTTGGTGTTCAATGATAGGAGGATGGATGAACTTTTCCAAATAAAGATGTGGGTGTGTATCTCTGATGACTTTGACATTAGGCAGTTAATTGTTAAAATCATCAACTCTGCTTCGGCTTCTTCTTCTTCAACTCCTACTATTTCTATTCCTCACCAAGAAAGCATTAATAACTTAGATATTGAGCATTTACAAAGTCATCTAAGACAGAAGCTTTCTGCTCAGAAGTATTTACTAGTGTTAGATGATATGTGGAATGATGATCGCGCAAAATGGATAGAGTTGAAAGATTTGATAAAGGTTGGTGCAGTGGGAAGCAAAATTGTAGTGACAACACGAAGTAACTCAATCGCTTCAATGATTGGCACTGTTCCCTCATATTCTTTAGAAGGCCTTTCCACGAAGGATTGTTTATCTCTGTTTGTCAAATGGGCATTTAATGAAGGGGAAGAAAGAAGACATCCAAATCTAGTGAAGATGGGAGAAGAAATTGTGAAAAAATGTAAAGGAGTTCCATTAGCAGTGCGTACTTTAGGAAGTTCCCTTTTCTTAAACTTTGATTCAGAAAGGTGGGAATTCATAAGAGACCATGGGATATGGAGTTTAAAACAAAAAAAAGATGATATTTTACCAGCTCTTAAGTTGAGCTATGATCAAATGCCATCATATTTGAAGCAGTGTTTTGCTTACTTTTCCCTTTTTCCTAAAGATTATGGTTTTGCTGGTGCCCAAATTTCTAGTCTTTGGGTAGTACATGGATTATTAGGATCTCCAGCTGGAAGTCAAAATCCAGAAAATGTTGCAAGGCAATATATAGGCGAGTTACATTCAAGATCATTTCTTGAGGATTTTGAGGACTTTGGACACTATTACTATTTCAAAGTACACGATTTGGTACATGATCTTGCATTGTACGTGGCCAAAGAGGACTTTCTAGTGGTCAAGTCCCATACTCACTATATACCTGAGAATGTGAGACACTTCTCAGTTCTTGAATATGATTCACTCAGCTATGCTTTGTTCCCCAAGTCCAGAAGTGTGAGAAGTATACTGTTTCCCATCCATGGAATAGGTGTTGACAGTGAAGCTCTCTTGGAAACATGGCTAACAAGATACAGATACTTAAGAATTTTAGATTTAAGTGATTCCTCTATTGAGTTATCTGATTCAATTGCTAAATTGGAGCATCTGCGAGCTCTCAGTCTTGTGAATAACCGCAAAATAAGAAGACTTCCTCGTTCTTTTTGCAAACTCCAAAACTTGCAAATCTTGTCACTAAGAGGATGCATGGAGCTTGAGACATTGCCTAAGGGATTAGGGATGTTAATCAGCCTTCGAAAATTGTATATAACCACGAAACAATCTACTCTCTCTGAGGATGAATTTGCAAGCTTGACCAATCTTCAAACTCTGAGTTTTGAATATTGTGAGAAATTGAAGTTTTTGTTCAGACGGGTGCAACTGACTTCACTAGAAGTTTTGACTGTCCAATCATGTAGAAGCCTGGAGTCCTTACCTCTTTGTATTGTCCCTAAGCTGGAGGTTCTGTGTGTAATACGCTGCCAGATGCTAAATCTGTCCCAGAGCTATACTAACCCAATGCACAGATTGAGAATGAAATTCCTGCATCTTGAGCATTGTCCAAAGCTACAAACATTGCCTCAGTGGATTGAAGGAGCCGTTGACACTTTGCAGACAATGTTAATCTTAAATTGTCATAATCTTAAGATGCTTCCAGAGTGGTTGACAACAATGGCACGTCTTAAGAAGCTGCATATTGTTAACTGTTCTCAACTGTTGAATCTTCCTAGTGACATGCATAACCTCACTGATCTTGAAGATTTGAGCTTAGATGGTTGTCCTGAGTTGTGTCAAAAATGTGATTCAGAATCTGGTGAGTACTGGCCCTTCATCACTCATGTCAAACGTGTTTCCATTGGAGAAACAAGAGAAGGACAACTCCTTTCTCAAATGCAGTCGCAATTGCGATTGAGGTTGCAAGATGAGTAACACTCAAATGTGTAGGGAAGAAATTAGGTGTGTTTAAGATCCCATTACTATGTATACAATCTTAGGATATGATAACATGGAAAGATCCAATAACAATTTTAATATCAGTAAAAAAAAATATTATAAACGGTAAATAATTATCAATATAAGCCAATTATTGTTTTTTAATTTCAAATAAATCATTAAAAAAACATGGAGAGATACTGTGTTTTATGCTAATCCTGGTAAAATTAATCCTCAAAATATCATAATTATATAACAAAATTATCTGCGTTAAAAATACTTTTTTTAAGTAAATTAAATTAAAAATATATTTTAATTAAATCAGGACAAAATCAAAAAAATCAAGAGAAAAATTAATAAAATCATCTCAATTTTTAGGTTGATCCGATTTTAGAAAAAAAAATTTAAAATCTATTTTTTTATATAATATTTTTATATAATATATAATATATAATATATTTTTTTTATCTTTTATTAATTATGTCAATTTTAAATAATAATTTTATTATTATATTTTTATTTTATTTTAATAATTATTATTTTTCATTCTCTAATATATTTTATAAATTATAACATTAATCTTTATTTTTTTTTATGAAAAATATTATATTTTATTAAATTTGATTGCAACAATTAAACCCAATCTTTAAAACCTAATTTCATTTCTTCAGTTGTTTATTTCCACCCTTAAAAACAAAATGAATTCGGTATTTAGCCTTAAAAATACAGCGTACTCCAAAAATTAATCGTGTTATTGTGTGTCAATGTTCATGCTACGCGTAACATGGATCTTCGAAGTATAATACTCTATTATTATTAGACAGATATTGATCAACACCAAGATACACGTAACAATTTTCCCGTGGAATTTGGCATTTTGGAAAATGAGTGTACATGAATAAGGAGGAGCATTGACATTGACCACACCACATACTTCTATCCCAGCTCCATTTCGACACTTCCTGAAGAACATGGCCGAGTATTTTGTCTTTGATATTGCTGAATCACTGATAAAGAAGTTAGCTTCTTATGTTTACGAAGAAGCTTCTCGAGCCTATGGTGTGTATGAGGAGCTTCGAGGGATCAAAGACACCTTATCAATAGTCAAAGGTGTGCTGTTAGATGCTGAGGAGAAGAAGGGACAAAAGCATGGGTTGCGTGAATGGCTGAGGCAGATTCAAAACGTATGCTTAGATGCTGAAGATGTGTTGGATGGATTTGAGTACCAAAACTTGAGAAAGCAAGTTGTCAAAGCTTCAGGAAGCACCAGGATGAAGGTAGGCCATTTCTTTTCTTCATCTAACTCTCTTGTTTTCCGTTTTAGGATGGCTCATAAAATCAAATATATTCGGCATAGATTGGATAAAATAGCTGCTGATGGGAATAAGTTTTGTCTTGAGAGGATTGATTTTGACCATAACCTTGTGCAAAGGAGAGAAATGACTTATTCTCATGTTGATGCTTCACGGGTTATAGGAAGGGAGAAGGATAGGGATGAAATTATCAAGCTTTTGATGCAACCTCACCCTCATGGTGATGGTGTTGGAGATAAAAGTGTGTGTGTTATTCCCGTTGTGGGTATTGGAGGGTTGGGAAAGACCGCACTTGCAAAGTTGGTGTTCAATGATAAGAGGATGGATGAACATTTCCAATTGAAGATGTGGGTGTGTATCTCTAATGACTTTGACATTAGGCAGATAATTGTTAAGATGATCAATTCTGCTTTTGCTTCTGATAATGCTACAGCTTCGGCTAGTGCTCTTGCTCACCAGGACAACGTTAACGGCTTAGATATTGAGCAGTTGCAAAGTCTTCTTAGACACAAGCTTTCTGGTCAGAAGTATTTACTAGTGTTGGATGATACATGGAACGATGATCGTGCAAAATGGATAGAGTTGAAAGATTTAATAAAAGTGGGGGCAGTTGGAAGCAAAATCTTGGTGACAACACGAGGTAACTCAATTGCTTCAATGATGGGCACTGTTCCGTCGTATGTTTTAGAAGCTCTTTCTGCCGAGAATTGTCTATCTCTGTTTGTGAAATGGGCATTTAAGGAAGGTGAAGAGAAAAAATATCCAAATCTAGTGGATATTGGAAGAGAAATTGTGAAAAAATGCGGAGGGGTTCCATTGGCTGTGCGAACTTTAGGAAGTTCACTGTTCTTAAATTTTGATACAGAAAGATGGGAATTTATAAGAGACCAAGAGATATGGAAGTTAAATCAAAAGAAAGATGACATTTTACCTGCTCTTAAGTTGAGCTATGATCAAATGCCATCTTATTTGAGGCACTGTTTTGCATTCTTTTCTCTTTATCCTAAAGATTTTCTCTTTGCTGATGGTTTTTTGGTTAATATTTGGGGATCACTTGGATTACTACAATCTCCCGCTGGAGATCAAAAGATCGAGAATATTGGAAGACAATATATAGAAGAGTTACGATCAAGATCATTTCTCGAGGATTTTAAGAACTTTGGCCCAGTTTATTTTTTCAAACTACATGATTTGGTACATGATCTTGCTCTGTATGTGGCGAAAGAAGAGGTTCTAGTGGTAAACTCTCATACTCACAGTATACCTGAGCATGTAAGGCATTTATCAGTTGTTGAGAATGATTCACTTAGCCATGATTTGTTCCCCAAGTCCAAAAGTGTGAGAACTCTAATCTTTCCCATCCCTGGAGTGGGAATTGACAGTGAAACCCTTTTGGATACGTGGATAAGAAGATACAAATACCTACGGGTTTTATATTTAGGTGATTCCTCTTTTGAGACTTTACCTAATTCAATTGCTAGATTGGAGCACCTGCAAGCTCTCCTACTTACAAATAACACTAAAATAAAAAGAGTTCCTAATTCTATATGCAAGATCCAAAATTTGCAATTTTTGTTTTTCTGGGGATGTGTGGAGCTTGAAACATTGCCTAAAGGATTAGGTATGTTAATCAACCTTCGAAAATTGTTTATCACCACAAAACAATCTATTCTTCCGGAGGATGAATTTGCAAGCTTGACCAATCTTCATACTTTGGGTTTTAAATATTGTGACAATATAAAGATTTTGGTCAGACAAACACAACTCCCATCCCTCAAAGTTTTCATCATTCAATCATGTGGGAGCCTGGAGTCTTTACCTCTGCATTTTCTCTCTCAACTGGAGGCGCTGTTTGTAGAAAGGTGTGAGATGCTAAATTTGTCACTGAATTATGAAAGCACGATCCAAAATTTGAGGATGAAATTTCTGCATCTTGATCATTGTCCAAGGCAACAGTCGTTGCCTCAGTGGATTCAAGGAGCCGCAAACACTTTGAAGACATTGTTAATTTTGAATTGGGATAATCTTACTATGCTTCCAGAATGGCTGACAACAATGAGCCATCTTAAGGTGCTCCAAATTGTTAACTGTCCTCAACTGATTAGTCTCCCAAATGAAATGCATCGCCTCACTGCCCTTGAAGATCTGAGCATGGATGGTTGTCCTGAATTGTGTAGAAAATGTGAACCACAGTGTGGTGAGTATTGGTCCTTCATTTCTCACATCAAACGCCTTTCAATTGGATAAATAAGAGAAGGGCAACTGGTTTTTCGAACGATGTCGCAGATGAGATTGCGCAAATAGTTACCCTGAAATTTTGTAAAGCCATCGGCGAAACACATTAATCCCTTATCGTGTTTGGTTAGATTAATGAACTTCTGATTATTCTGTTAAAAGTGTTTCCTTTACTATTATTTTCTTTTTATTCTAAAATTAGAAAGAGAAATTATTTTTTATTATTATTTATCTTATCTACTTATCTTTTCTCTCTTCTGGTGTAAACTTTTTTTTTAAGATACGTAATTGAAAATATGTATTGAAATATATATTTATTTTCGAATATAAAATATATACAATCTTATTTTACGAAGAAAATAAAAAAATATTTTTTTTAAGTTGATGTACACAAATCTTACGTACCTAATTTAATGAGGTATTTTAATAATACTTTGTTTTAGATAATTTTTGTCAATTAGTTGATTTTTCAATAAATTATATATATATAAACTTTTCTTTGCTCTTAATATATTTTTATTTATTTTTGATATCACAATATAATTTAATATAATTTTATCCTTCCAAAATTTTAAATATTAAACTTCTGAATTTAACAATAAATAATTATTTTAGGATATTGGTATCATTACATTTAATTGGGAAAATGTTAAAAAAATATATTATAATTAAGAATTTAATTATAAGTTAAAATTTTATTTAAAAATGAAAAAATTAAATAATTTATAAATAAGAAAGATTAATAATTTTAAATATTTTGGATGAAATAATATTTTATTATATGATTCACTCTTATTTTATTTATGATAATTTTCTTCCTATTCTCTCTCAAAATACCTAATAATAGTTACCTTTCATCCATTGAATGAAGACTTTGATAATATGAAATCTAATAAACACGGTAAAACAATACTTTCTGTCTACCCTACCATCATAATCGAATAACCTATAAAATTAATAGATTCACCTCTCATGACAAAGACGCATCTTTCTAGTGTATTTAAAATATTTTAAAAATTCTCATAATTACCACTATGCCTAAAAACGAGCAAAAAACACAAATTTTCACACTATATTATGATTATTATCAGTAAAGTATAACAAAAAATCAATAAAAAATCTATATTTACTTTAATCAATCGATTATTCATTTTGATATGCATTTAGATAGCATGTTTTTTATTCCTTTGAGTTATCCATGTCAAATTTCTTTAAAATTTCATATATCAGTTGTCTGATTTGGTGGCCAAGTTAGATTACCTTATATGATAACTCCCTTGAATATGTCTGTTGTTACGTGAATGATCTCTTGGAGTTCTCTATATTCGTTAGAAAAATCACTTATAGAGTGTGCAGTTGCATGAATATTGCTCTTCAAAACAATAATAGGAAGGCTCACTTCTTTGACTTAAATTCAAGGCTTAAAGCGTCATTATCTAATCATTTTTTACTCACAAGTTTTGGCTATGATCTATACTTTTATAAAAGTAACTTGAATAGATTCTTCATCGCCAAAGGTTATCTTGTTAAAAAGTGTTTGAATTAATTCTTTAACATCAAAGTATTTTTTTAAAAGTTCTATGTTTAAATAATACATATCCGAAGAATTTTATTCTTTAGCCTTTTGAATTAAATTTGCCCAAATTATCTTCCTAATTATATTTACAGCCAAATATTTTAAAATAAGAAATAATTTTTTTCTTTTCAAAACTGTGATATTAATTTCATTATAGGATCTAATTAAACACTATTTAAAACATAATTTATATTCAAAACACCAACCCATTTACCATAACATTGTCCTTGTTTATTCTTCTAAAATTTGTATTTCCTTTCATCAAGTGATCTTAGTGTTGAAAAATTGTATGAAACAAAAACATAAAAAAAAACTACATTTTAAAATTCATTACCATTATTACTCCTCAAAGATTTAATTTTCAAATTCTTTTCATTTTGAATAGATTTGACGGTGTAGAAACTTTAAGAGCATCACTTTAAAAAAAATAGTACACATAAATTTAGACTAATCATCACTGCGAGCAGATTTAGAGAGACCACGATGAGATCTGACTCGAAGATGGTAAGGAGAAGAGAACATGAAAAAATGAAGGGAAGGAGAGTGTGGAGACTCACTGAAAGGGAGGGGGCAAGATATGAGAAAAGGAACTAATAACGTGCATCAGTGAGTTCGTGGACGATGGATAAGTGAGGACCATCCGTCTGTCTTCGAGTCTTGCAAAGGCCACCAATTTCGTTAATTAAATACAATTTGGTTATTTGGACAGATATAGACACATGAATGTCAATCTCTTCTCTCTTAATTCTCTTTGTATCTCAATTCCATTATTTCTAGAGCAGATTTGATCAGATCCACAGTTGAATATTAAAATTTCATACAAATTTTTGGGTGGTGACACCTGAGATACATTACGAAAGGGTAGAAATTTCAATGAAAATGAATCCAAAGATTAATCAGTCGAGAAAAGGACATGGTTGCCCATCTTAAACACTATAAATATTTGAAATACCATGGTTGCTCCAAAAAGCATCTGTCAAAAATATAAATATAAAAGCCAACAGAACTGTTTGGCATTCTTAAAAATACAAAAGCTTACAGAAATGTCAAAAATAAACCATAGTTACTACCACCCAATTCAAATCCAGATTAATAGGTTTAGCACGTCGGTGGACTGAAACGGGGTACATTTTATCCAAAGCTTATGTGCCCAATATTTCTTTAAGGTGAAGAAGTTTATAAACCTGGAGGATCCAGTCGCTATAATTTCATCTGCCCAGAAAGTCCTTTAAATGAACCATAGAGAGACTGTGATCTTCTAAAAGTAAAGATATTATCTATTCTAGCCAAGTGTGGTTCTGAGACTTCTGATTTGTATTCAGAAGAATGCCTGTTCCCATGAACTCGTACACTTAAAGTTTTCTTTCGAGGTGCACCAACTTTGACATATTCATTGAAGAAATCTATCAATTCGTGAAGCGTGAGCTGCCTTAATGCTTCAACCTGGTCCAAATCCATACAATAGTATTACCAATGCAATTCAAGTGCAGTGCCAAACCCCTTATTAGATAGATATATTCGAGTTTCTCCACTAATTTCAATTTTCAAGTCAACTCATCCCAATTCCAACATTCATCCAACAGTAAGAAGTATATACCTCATGGTCTTTCCTGTCAAACCTCAAAGTACCATCGTCAATCTCTCGCCAGAAAAATGATGATTCTTCCCTCAAATTTTTGTGTTTCTCTAGCTTCATGTCTATCAAAGCATTTACATTACTCTACATACAAGAACACGATTATAATGATTTGTTAAGCTTAAACTGTGAATTAAAGGCTCAAGATTTCAAGTAACAATACAAGTCCAATAGCTGCTATATTGCATATAACTACATATGCGACTGAATCAAACATATTGATTTTAACTCTCCTAAATTGATCTTATGAATACTCATGGAACATGAATCACAAAAGATAAAGCAATATAGTACTGCCAGTTATGAGTTAGTGCTCCTATTCCACTGAAAATTTAATACATACTGTTTTAGCTACAATTCTGTAACATTAAAAGTTTCCGTATAATAATAAATGGCTCTTGAGACTATCATAATCTAATTCATTGACTTGATGACTTCCTCTTATAGAGTAGGTAATGATCTTCCACCAGGTTTGGGTAACACCACTGTTCTGCATATGGATTGGCCAAATGCAGTACTCACAAGTGCCCTTGTACATTGATAATTGATTCTAATAATGAATAATGTTCGAGTATTTTTGTTTTTAATGCATTTTGTGATTATTTACTTAATGTTAGCATTCCCAAACAAGTTACAATTGATATGTAAACATCCCTGTTTTGAAAACTGGATCAAATTGGCCAATTTAATAGGGAATCAGTCCTTTGCTTCCAAATAATCATATTTTAATTAAACTAGAAAAACCAATACAAAACTAACATGGTTTTTGGATCAAACCTATTTTGGTAAAAAAATATTCAAAATCAATTTTTTTAATACAATTCTTTTATAGAAGTTATAATATGTTTTAATTATTTTCTTTATCTCATATTAGTTATGTTATTATTAAATATTAGTTATTTTATTGTATTTTCATCTTATTTTAACTATTATCCATCTTTCACTCTTATGTATTTTATATTTGTAACATTCATTGTAACTTACATTAATCATGATAACAATTTTTGTTATTTTTCTTTCTTATGTAAAAGAAATTATTGTTACTAATCAACTAATTATATACTTGGTATATTATAAAAATATTATTTTATTAAATTCGATTATGAAAACCCCGAATCCATGTCTTCAACAAATCAATTCAGTTTTAAAAAAATTGGTACACATAATTGTCTTTTGCTTAATGCTTATAAATGATGATACACATAAAGTCCAAAATATAGATACTTGTGTAAAGTCCATCAAGTGGACATGTAGATATCCTTTATGATTCATAAGATCTATGTTTGTACTGCTTGCAATGAGAATCTAATTCAAAACTCACAAGGATTAGCACAGGCATATCTACCTAGAAGCATTCTTCATTGAATATTTATGGAACAACATTTCAAGCAAACTAATATAATATTAATAGAGCTATCAAACCTTGAATTCATCAATTGTCATCTCATAAAGTGTGGTCTCAAACATTTTGAGAAATGCCTCGACCCTTTGCTCAATGTTCCCAGGAGCCTAAGAAGCAAGTAAAATTTTGAGCTTAAGCATATGTGATAATTTAAAAATTATTTTTTGTTATTTCCAAGTTCCAAAGGGGAAATACCTTTACTGTGGATTGGATAATAAACTGTAGTCCCCGTATACCACAATCATTCCTAGATATGTTTAAAATTGAAGTTAAAAACAAATGTACGCCTTCCAAACTGAATACATAAAGATGCCACAAATCAACATACCTCTGCAAGAGCACAGTAATGTACCCCAGCTGCTCAACTGATCGTAGCTGATGAAAGGTCGGTTGCTTCGCAACAAGGGCAAAAAGCTGAAGTTTAACATTCAGCTTAAAGTCATCTCGACCAACCTACAAATTTAATAGGAGGGATATTATAAACAATGGCTTAAAAATTAATATGAAAAAACTAAAATCTTATCAAATGGCAAGGCCAAAAAGGTGGGAGAAAAATTCAAGTCTAAATATACAAAGAGACAAAACTGAGAACATTTTGCCGAACAAAATAATGAAAATTCATGCAACAGAACCTCAACTAATCAGAAGGAAGGATTATTTTGCATTGGATATGCCAAAACTTTGTTGCCCACGGATATATGATCCTCAACAGATGCATTGGGTGCAATACGATAACACTTTGTTGTCTGGTAATTATCATAACATAAAAGGTAAGGTTCCCGTCCAGATGATTTTCAAAGAGAGTCAATTTTCATGACTACACTAAAGAGACTAATTAAAGCAATATACTGTTTTAGAAACAGTATAACATTTTAAAAGCTAGGTCCATCAGTTACTCAGTTTGTTGGCATCGATTTGGAACTCTGTTCACGGCCAAAATAAAATATGTAAAATAGGCATAAGCTAACAACTTGCTTTTCCAGCAAATAATGATATTTGTATGGAGTGATGCATATCAGTCTAGGCAACCAGACTTATTTACCTGTATATAGTGCACAAGAGCAGAATTCTCATTTTCAGGATTAAGACATTCTGAAGGGTAGAAATAACTCGTGCCATTTTCAAGTTTAATAACCCGATTTGCCAAATGTTGAGATGAGAATAAAGGTTTGCACAGAGGTTTAGAACAATTAAAGAGAACATCTTCTATGTGCTTGACCATTGACTCTGCTTCATGGCTTTCAATGTTCCCTGTGCAGAAAATTTCATTCTAGTTGAATAAAAGTAACTTGCCAACCATAAAGAGAGAGAGAAAGGCCTAAGAACCTGCTATATAAAACTCTACAAAGGTCCTGGAAAGCATTAATGGTACAAATTTAGCAACATCTTCAACTTGAAGAGCAGGAAGTATGTCGAGTTGTTCTATCAAAGGCCAAGTTTGATCTTGTAAGATCAATGAGCAATAGTACATAGCCTGCTGATAAGGTTGTTGGTACTTGAAATTTTGGTATTCCTTCGTTACCATTTCCTGATAAGATGGTATATTAAAAGATAAATAAATTTGACTATTAGAAATCAAGAAAAAAAATTATTTAAATAATGCTGGCATGGATAATTTATAAATCGAATACCGAACACAAGTTCATACTCACTGTAAGCATATTTTCTTATTATGATATAAACTAGGATAAGGCTCCCTGAATTTCACGGATTTGTAGGCTTGTATAAATTGTATGAGTTTAATATTACCATTTTTTAAGATTTTGTTTTCTGAATTTGGCATTTAATTTTATAGATTAATTCAGTTTTTAAACTATAGGTCTTTATCAAGGTGGTCGAAGATATAATTTGTGAATCTCTAATCGAATCATGTCATGAATCACATAAGATTCATGATCAATAACAAAACATAATTCTAGCTAACAAAGTGAGATATAAGTTTCAAAATAATTTATACTTTAGTTTCCAAAATATCTTTGTTTAAGTTTGAAAAAAAATATTATAATAAATCTCTCTAACGAAGAGACTAGGAATCATATATGAATAAAATGGTCCAATAGATAATTTGCGGCCCAAAATTTAAAATCGTAATTTGATGGTATTTATCTTGGAACTTAAATATAAAAAATTCCTAACAAAAAAAAAATTTATTTAACTTTAGTGTTGTTGGTCATTGTTCTTTTCAATGCACTACCGGCAAGCATAGCTTAAGTGGAACAGAAGCAGTAAATTTGCATTGCAGTCTGATTTGGTGGCCATTTTTTTGGCGATTGGGGGTCATCATATCTTTAACAATATCATTTAATAAATTGAACAAAAGAAAAAATATATTGTAAAATCTGTGCGAACAGGAGCACGAGCCAAGTGTTGCAAAATATGAGAATGTTGCGATAAAATAGTGGATGATGTGCATGAATACATAAGTTCAAGAATGAATAATGAGATAGCAGGAGTAACACCTATGCGGGAAAGGTGGTAGAATTGCACTTTTAAGATGGGTTGAGCATGCACGGAAAAAACAATAAGAAGCTAGAATGAATTGTTACCCAGCTTAGACATGAAAATTGGTAACGGATTTAAAAGATTTGATGGGATATTACAGCATGTGGAAGAAAGTAACTGCCAATGTTTTATGGAAAAAGACAGGGTATAGAAGAGAAACATCACCCAAAGAATCAGCCTTGCCCCACGGAACATAACATAAAAAATCAATTTAATCTCCAAATGAAAAGAATTAGTTAACTAAATCCCATGTGAGAAGAGTCTGACAAAGTACCTTGATGACTGAAAACCTGTCAGTTTTCACTTCAAATGTTGCAATCTGTTCAACTATAGTTTCAAGTAGAATCCTTAACTTGTGATTATAACCAAGGAGTGTAACCTAAAAAAAGTAGCATTTTAATTATGAGAATGAAGTAACACATTTATTTAAAGGCGGGCAGAGGAAGAATGAAGCCCTCTGTTTCTATTTTCATTTATACTCCCACACAAATTTCATAGTACAAAGCAACCAAAGAACTTGAAAGTTTAATTAAGATACAAAAGGAATTGATAGATAAATAAAACTCTAGGTTTCATTATAACGAGCATAGAAAATCTTCCAAATTATATGTCAATGTTATCCATCCCTGATATAATAAACAATTTAAACATTTATTAAGCTTTCAAATATCAAATTTATGATTATCAGGATATCAATTGCCAACCTTTACGTGATGGCTGCTATTTTAATCATAGTCGTAAACTGTAGAATTGAACTCAAGTATATTTTTAACAATTAAATTTAAAATCAGAGTGGATCATCTATATGTTACAATTGAACAAAACAATGCAATACATATTATTGATTAAAGCAATGCTAGCAACACTCTCTTTCCAATACTTCTCATTATTGGTTAAATTCACATGAGTCTCACTCCCTTTTAATAGGCCCCACTCCCTATCTAGTAATTACACTATGAATTTCATTTAATAATTAAGTGTTGAAAATAGAGATCCAGAAAGCATCTTGATAGCATTCATGAACAGTTATTTTATTATAACCTAATTTTTAAGTTACAAATACAAAAAATGCAGTGTTGTAAACAAAAATACATTATAAGAGTACCTGGAAACCACCATCTGTATCATTTATGCTGTAATATAAACCAGCAACCTGAGCATAATAAGCTAAACAAAGAAATTAAGAACTCCTTCAACTTGTATTTAGGGACTTAGTGGACACAATATGCAGAAATAACTTAGTACAAAGTAAAGTCCATCTACAACTAGAAGCTTACCATAATCATTCAAGTAATCCATCAATAATTGTGTGAAAATATGCATCAAAACGTCAGCCTCAGGAGAGCTTCCAGCATATGGACAATTGAAATCAATCTTAACGTAAGCCTTGGGTGTAGAAAACAATGTATCTGGCTTGTACCATAAAGCTGAATAAGTTGACCTGCTTAGCAAAACTGGAAACTTCTCCTGTTTTAAAGTATTAATCATATGATCAAGATATCCATGGTGCAAACATATATATATATATATATATATATATATATAATCTTTAAAAATATCTCATACTTTTTCTTGCACAGTTTTAAGTGACAAGTCAGTTGGAATGAATTTGTTAGGCGCTGGAAGATGCATATTTTCATCAGGAGCAGAAGCCATCCACCCCTACGAATACGAGCATTTTGAGGTCTATCAAGTTCCACCTTTTCATGACAATAAATATAGCAAAATCCATGGGGAAAACAGAAAAATTATTCAAATGAGTAACCCAGTCCAAAAATCAAACGTTAATTCTCATGAAAGCACATACCTGTATCATAGAACCAGTGATCTTTTCAAGGGAATATGCAGTTCCATACCATGGCTCCACCTTGTCAGTAAGCCCTTCAAAACATTTCGACTCCCAAAAGATTCTGCTCGAGAATGGGTTACAGCTTAAATTTAATCATAACAAAGTCACAGCCTTAATTAAATAACAGCTTAGGACAGTTGGTCCTTCACATTCTTAATATAAATAAGTTTACAGCTTTGATTTTAGTACACCTACCGCACATTGTCTGGAGAAAGCTGATCTAGTATCATATGGATGACATGCGGGCTAAACTTAAAAGGCAAGGACGATCCTGCCAACCAATCTTTTACAGGATAAAACTGTAAAATAACAAAGATCCATTAATAATATGATTTCTATCAAGAAGTTCCCTGCAAAGTTATTTACTTATTTGGCAAAAGAAATATGGCGTACCTGCATATTTGATGCAATATCAACAACATAATCACTGGGAGGAATTTTGTCCTGATAATGAAACTTAGTCTCACAAACGGCTGAAAGCTTCATGAACATAGAAAACTCCATTAGAAGTTGTTTTAACCAGGTGTGGAAAAAAGAAAAGAGAAGAAAATGATGCCAAAGTTAATGTAGCTCAACAGTTTGCGTATGGGAAACTATCGGCCTACAACCACATGTGAAGCATAGACAAAATTCACAATCATCAATGTTAGAGATATTTCTTTTATGTTTTCTGTCAATTGTAATTGTGTACAACTAACTATTAGTGATTCTCTGTTTAATATATAGGATTGCATCAGAGAATTAATGTAACTTTTACTAATTGTACTTTTTCTTTCTGTATCATTACATCTTTCTTGTTTTCTTTCTTTCAATATGGTATGAAGAGCCATATGATCCATGGCTTTAGACAATATTCCCCGTCCTTCCCCTCCACCACATGCAATGACTCTGGCAATGCCCATGCAAACCCACACTGCTGCCACTGATAGTGGTTCTTTCATCTTTGCTCCTGCACAAACTTTGGTCACATTTTCTCATCATATTTCAGATTAACTAGATGACAAGAATTTCTTGCTATGGCTTCAACAAGTCGAACCCGTTATCAAGGCACATAGGTTGCATCATTTTCTTGTAACTCCAAATATTCCTTCCCGTTTTCTTTCTGATCAAAATTGTGTTCTTGATTGTGTGAATTCAGATTATCTTGTTTGGGAACAACAAGATCAGATGTTATTACCTGGGTCACAATTGTCTCTTTCTAGTACAATTCTTGCTTGGGTTCTTGGTTGTCTCCACTCTTATGAAGTTTGGGAGAAGATTTATTCATATTTTCATCATTATTAAACTATGACCAAAGACAACAAAGGTATGAGTTGCATAATTCCTCTCTTGATAATCGTTGTGTTGCTAAATATCTTATTCAAATTAAAACTCCTATTGATTCTCTTGCATCATTGGTGATCTGGTTTCTTTCAAAGAACATCTTGATTTTATTCTTGAAGATTTATCTCAAGAATATGATTTCGTTATTGCACTAATTATCAAACCTGTTGGAATTATTAGGCTAAGTATAGTTGTGTCTTAAAGTTGTTTTGTATTTAATCTAAGAGTTGTACCTATCTTTGTATCTAGGTTTCTAGCTCAAACTTTACCTTGACTTTCCATCTATTCATCGCATTTGTACTTAATCATTATAAATAAGAAATCACATTAAAAGTGTGATTAAACCCTCTAAAACATATATTTTCCAACTTGAGAAAACTTATTTAGTGTTCCAATATTGTTGTATTTATAAGGAATACAAAAAAATAGAATATGGACATCAGCCCAAAACCTTAACCCTAGTCTAAGGAACATGCATACAAAAGAAACATGAGTTGAACTCTAACACATGACATATCTCAACAACATCCTTGTTCTCATCCCTTTTCTTTCCCAAGAATCTTCATTTCATAACCTTAGCCAATGGTTCAAAAACTCCTTCCAAAGGAGTGGGTGATGTTTCCTTTTCACTTTTTTTAAATTTAAAATTTGTTCTGTTAGTACTTTTTTGTTCTTTCAATCTTATTTCATTATTAATCAAGTTTTTAAATTATTCAATAACCTTTGATGTTAGTTCATTTGTTATACAGGAATGTGATACAAGATGATTGATTTGAGAAGAACATGAATATAGAGGTTTATACTATTTTGGAGCTAGTCCACTTGTGTCCTATTTTGCATCTTAATCCCAACTTGTCAAAAATAATAAAATTGGTTCCTAAACTTAATAGTTTTCGAACGTTAGAATGTGTCATATCCATTAGGCAAATATGTTAGATAATCTTTTCCAAAAAAAGTCTAAATAAATATGTAGTTTTGCTTTTGTTTATTATCCATTTTGATATTTGGAGACCCTGTCATGTCTTGTCTTTTAGGTTCACATACATTTGTTACATTCATTGATAAATATTTCAACGTACATGAACTTATCTTATGAAAGATTGTTTAGAATTATTGCCTATCTTTACATCTTTTTTGAATGAAATTAAAAATCAATTTTTTCAAGTAATTAAAACTAGTGACAATGCCAAAAAGTATTGTCCTCTCATTTCTCTGCTGTTTTAAATTTGCATGACATTCTACACCAATCTACCTATCCTCACATCCCTCAGCAAAATGGTATTGCTAAAAGGAAAAATAGATACTTAGTTAAGACTGCTCATACCCTATTGCTTGGTGTCAATCTACTGATCCATCATTGGGTGATGTTATCCTTACTGCTTACTTTCTTATTAATAGAATGCAATCTTCTTCTCTCAATAATATGATTTCCTATTGCATTTTTTTCCCAAATATCATCTCTTTCACATTTCTCCTTGTGTGTTCTGCTTTGTATATTTTATTCATGATTTATCCCTAGGAATAGATAAACTTTCTACCCGGGCTATCAAATGTGTCTTCTTAGGCTACTCTTGCCTTAAAAAAGGATATCCGTGTTAATCTCTTGAAACAAAGAAATACTATATGTTTGTCAGTGTCGCTTTCTTTAAACAAGCTTCTTTTTTCTCTTCATCTATTCAAGATGTTTACTCTATCAAAGAGGTACTACCTATCCCATTAGTTTAGTTAATTGTTCCTTGTGCCTCGGATGATCTCGGTCTTCTCAAACTAAACCATCACCACCTCCTCTCCTTACTTACCAAAACCATAACTGAATGACTCATATGATGCTCCAGGGTGAGACCTTTTCTTCCTGTCCTTCTCCATCATCTCATCATACCACGACTCCTCATCCTGATGATTTAGCTTAGCCCATTACCCTAAAAAATGGTACTTGTTCTACCCGTAATTCATATCCTATTTATAATTTTCTTAATTATCACATGTTGTCCCCTTCCTATTATTTTTTCTATCTTCGGTGTCATCCATTACTATTCCTAAAAAAGTGAATGAAGCACTTGTCATCTTGGATGGCAATAAATCATGATTGTCAAAATGTAGGCTCATTACTAGAATCACACATGGGACTTGGTACTCCTTCCACAGAAAACAATGGGATGTCGATGGGTTAATGCCATTAAAGTTGACTCAAATGATGAAGATGATTGTTTCAAGGAACGCTTAGTTGCTCAAAGATACACTCAGATTTATGGCTTTGATTATAACGATACTTCTTTCCCGGTGACCAAAATGGCTACTATTCGTTTATTCTTTGTCATAACAGTTATTCGTTATTGGCCATTTCATCAATTAGATTAAAAAATGTATTTCTATGTTATTATCTTTAAAGAAGAGATATACATGGAACAACCTCTTTGATTTGTTGATCAGGGGAGTCAGACTTGGTTTGTAAGTTACCTCACTCTCTTTGTGGTCTTAAACATTTTTTTACGAGTTTGGTTTGAGAAATTTAGCCACTTTGGACTGAAATGAAGTGAAGCATATCATTCAATCTGTCACTGTTATACCTCTCCTTATAATGTGTTTACTTAATAGTATATGTTGATGATATCCTTATTACAAGGAATGATGTTGTTAGAATATCCCAATTAAAGGAACACTTGTTTAAGCATTTTCAAACCAAAGATCTTGGTAGTCTCAAATACTTCTTGGGTATTGAAGTAGCTCAGTCAAGAGAAGGTGTTATAATATCTCAGAGAAAATACGCACTAGAAATTCTACAAGAGACAGGTACGATTGACTGTAAACAATCCTATGAACCCAAATTAGAAACTAATGAAACATAATGAATTGTTCTTTGGTCCAAAAAGATATAGAAGACTGGTTGAAAAATTTATTTATCTTATTATTTATAGACCCGACTTGCCTTTCACAGTTGAAATTGTTAGCCAATTCATGCAGGTTCCTTGTATTGACCATTGGAATGACATCATCCGAATCTTGTGGTATCTCAAAAAGGCTCCAAGACAAGGTTGTTATAAGAAGATAGAGGCAACAATCAAATATCTGGGTATTGTGATGCTGATTTGGTTGGATCCTCTCATGATGGATGCTTTGCAATAAGGTATTGTGTTTTTCTTGGAGGAAATGCTATTTCTTGGACAAGTAAGAAACAAAATATAGTGGCTCAATCAATTATTGAAGCTAAATATAGGGTAATGACATCCCTTGCGACCTTCTATAGGTGAAACAATTCCTTCAAGAGCTTAACTTCTGTGAGATCTAGATCATTAAATTGTATTGTGCTAACCAAATTGCACTTTACATTGCCTTTAATCCAGTATTCCTTGAGAGAACGAAACACATTGAAATTAACTATCATCTCGTTTAAAAAAAATTGGTAGCTAAGAAAACTTATATTGAGTTTATTGGATCTAATGATCAACTTGCAGATGTGTTACCAAAATCATTAAGGGGTCCTCAGATTGAAATGATTTGTTTCAAGTTTAATACATACAATTTATATGTGTTAGATATTGTTTAAATATTATTTAATATTATTAAAATATTGTTAGATATTGTTAACCATAATATCAAACAATATCTTCTGTTTATTCTGTTACTTTTAGTTACTCTTTTAGTTGTATCTCTCTGTTATAAATAGACTACCCTATGTGTGATTTATATCCAAGGGAGATTAATTCTAAACCCTATTTTCTCTATATTCAACATGGTATCTAGAGCTTAAGGTTAACTTGAAATTTTTTTTCGCCTTTTGTCCACTGTTGGAGCCACCCCACCGCTGCTAGAGCCATCCCACCGCTGCTAGAGCCGCCCCACAGCTACTGGTAAACTAATCCTTTACATAAGAAAAAAATTATCTTTGTTACTAAATTTTATTTGGTAGTGTGAAAGTGCATGTCTAGAAAAGTTCTGGCAAAGAAAAACTTGGTATTTAAGCGTGTCCATTAGTGACCCACCTCTCTTTCCTGGGAACTTACCTAGTGTACTGGTTCACGCCGTTGTCACTATTGCCTTCACCGCCTCCGCCCTTTATGACTTCTTCCGCTCCTTTTAGTACTTCCAATTTTGTCAGTACTGCGTCTGATCCTTCCATTTACACTATGTTAATGTGCACTTATCCATTGACAAGTTAACTGACCCTAATTATGCCACATGGTCATCAGACGTCAGATTATGGCTTAAGAGTCAGAAGTATCTTGATCATCTTGCCCCGAAAGCAGCTACTCTTACTCCTGGTGAGGAAGACCGTTGGGACACCATTTATGCTCAATTATGTGTGGTTCTCAAGGGTATTCTTGATCCTTCGTTAAAATAAATTTTTCGTTCCTACGAAACATGTGCCAAAATCTGGGAACATGCCAAGTTATTATACACCAATGATACTCAACGTCTTTATGATGTCTGTTCTAAATTTGTAGATGTTATTGTCTCTAAACATCAAGATTCTATGACTGATTATATGGGCAAAATTCATGCTCTTTTTCATGAGTTCAATGAGTTATTGCCTCCTTCCCCCGACCCTGCCACCGAGTTAGCACAACGATCAAAGTTCTTCATGCTAGGGGCATTACATGGACTTGTTAATCAATATTCACATATTCGTGATCAGATTTTGAGTTCTCCAGTTGTCCCCACCTTGACATCGACCTGCTCCACTCTTTTGCGTTTACCAGCAAAACCCAACCCTGACACACTTGCTTCTGTTAATGATTCTTCTGCATTGGTATCTCATCGTGATGACCGAACTCACCCTCATAAACAGGGAAAAGGGCGTCCTAAGTGTGGACATTGTGGCAAGCTAGGTCACAAGATTGACCAGTGTTATGCATTACATGAGTGTGAACATTGTGGTAAGCTAGGTCACAAGATTGACAAGTGTTATGCATTACATGGTCGTCCTCCTCGATCTGCTGCAGTTGTTCAGACTGATCTTTCTCCACCTTTATCCGCTAAGGATCCTCCTTCTTTTATTTCATCAGACACACCTGCTATGTTCAACAAATTTCTCAAATGGTATAAGGATCAACTGGCTTCTAGTTCCACTGTGTCTGTCGCACACACAGGTACATCTTTTGCTGGTCTGACCCAATCTTCTTCTGGTCCTTGGGTTTTTGATTCAAGAGCCACTGATCATATTACTAATAACAAATTTTTGTTCTCCTCTTTATCCTCTCCTAATCTTTTACCTTCTGTTACACTGGCTGATGGCTCTAGAGTATCATCTCATGGTGTTGGAACTGTTAAACTTTTTCCTTCTTTAACCATTGATAATGTTCTTTATGTCCCTGGGTCTCCTTTTAACCTGTTATCCATCAGTCGTCTAACTCGTTCTCTTGATTGTGTTGTTTCTTTTACCAACAATTTTGTGTGTTTACAGGATCGGAGTTCGAAACAGGTGATTGACATAGGATGTGAGTCTCATGGTCTTTATCATCTTCGTCCCTTTACACATGTTGGTGCAGTTATAGAGTCTCCCTCTCTTCTCCATGCTCAGTTAGGTCATTCAAGTCTTGCCAAGTTACAGCAGCTTGTCCCTGCCTTATCTACGTTGTCTAGTTTGGCATGTGAGTCGTGTCAATTAGGCAAACATAGTCGTACTTCCTTTCCTCATAGTGTCACACGTGGTGGTTCATCCCCTTTTGCCGTGGTTCACTCTGACATTTGGGGACCTAGCCGCGTTAAGTCTACTTTAGGTTTTCAAAACTTTGTTACTTTTGTTGATGATTATTCCAGATGTACTTGGTTATTTTTAATGAAAAATCGTTCTGAAGTATTTCATATCTTTCAATCTTTTTTTAATGAAATACAAACTCAGTTCGGTGTTTCTATTAGAGTTTTGCGCAATGATAATGGTCGTGAATATCTTTCTCATTCTTTTAAACAATTTTTGGCTTCTCATGGTATTTTGCATAAAACTTCTTGTGCTTATAACCCTCAACAAAATGGTGTAGCTGAACGTAAAAATAGACATCTTATTGAAACAACTCGCACTCTTTTAATTCATGGAGAACCTCAGCATTTTTGGGGTGATGCTCTTCTTACTGCATGTTATCTCATTAATCGCATGTCATCTTCGGTTTTAGATAATAAAATACCTCATTCCATTTTATTTCCTCATGAACCACTTCATCCCTTACCTTTAAGAGTTTTCGGATCTACATGTTTTGTTCATGTTTTGTTTATAATTTCAGTTCTGATCTTGACAAACTTTCTCCTAGATCACATAAATGTGTTTTCTTAGGGTTTACAAGATCACAAAAAGGATACAAATGTTTTTCTCCTTCTCTTAACCGTTATTTTGTGTCTGCAGATGTCACCTTTGATGAGTTCTCTTTTTATTTTAAAAGTCAATCTTCACCTCTGTCTCCATCCAATCTTGTCAACATTCCTAATACATTTAATGTTCCTGTTGTTTGTGACCCTCTAACTGTCTTATTCACCATTAGTTTCTGCTCCGCAGTCAGCTTCTTTTTCACCGCCTCTTCAGGTTTATAGTTGCCTAAACCAATCACAACCACCACCATGTGACTCCACTCAAGTGCCAACTACTCTGCCTCCTCCGGATGTGACACCTGAGTCTGACCTTCCCATTGCCCTCCGGAAAGATATCCGTTCTACAAGTAATCCCTCTCCCCATTATATTGGTTTGAGTTATCATCGACTGTCATTACCTTTTTATACATGTCTTTCCTCTCTTTCTTCTGTGACCATTCCAAAAACTGTTCCGTGAAGCTTTAGCCCATCCTGGTTGGCGTCAGGCCATGTTAGATGAATTAAGTGCTCTTCATAATAGTAGAACTTGGGAATTGGTCTCGTTACCGTCTGGGAAATCTGTTATTGGTTGCAGGTGGGTGTTTGTTATCAAAGTTGGACCTGATGGTACTATTGATCGCCTCAAAGCTCGTCTTGTGGCCAAAGGTTATACTCAAATTTTTGAGTTGGATTATGGAGATACCTTTTCCCCCGTGGCAAAGATGACTTCTGTTCGTTTATTTATCGCCATGACCGCTCTTCAACAATGGCCTCTTTATCAACTAGATGTTAAAAATGCTTTCCTCAATGGTGATTTGCAAGAAGAAATCTATATGGAGCAACCTCCTGGGTTTGTTGCTCAGGGGGAGTCTTCTGGGATGGTATGTCGTCTTCGCAAATCCCTATATAACCTAAAACAGTCTCCTAGGGCTTGGTTTGGAAAGTTTAGCAATGTTGTTCAACAATTTGGTATGACTCAGTGTGAAGCAGATCATTCTGTCTTTTATCGACACTCGAGTGCTGGATGTGTTTACTTGATAGTATATGTTGATGACATCGTTCTTACAGGTAGTGACAACCATGACATCTCTCAGTTGAAACATCTCTGTCACCATTTTCAGACCAAAGATCTTGGCAAACTTAGATATTTCTTGGGTATTGAGGTGGCACAGCCAATGATGGTATTGTTATATCTCAGAGGAAGTATGCCATAGATATTTTGGAGGAAACTGAGTTGATGAGTTCAAAGTCTGTTGATACACCCATGGATCCCAATACTAAACTTCTACCAAATCGGGGGAGTCTATATCGATCCTGAACAAGTATAGAAGATTGGTTGGAAAATTGAATTATCTTACGGTTACTCGTTCGACATTTCCTTTGCGATCAGTGTGGTAAGTCAATTTCTTAATTCACCATGTGAAGATCATTGGAATGCAGTCATTCGTATCTTGAAGTATATCAAAGGATCTCCTGGAAAAGGATTGTTATATAGTTCTAATAACCATACAAGAGTTGTTTGCTACTCAGATGCTGATTGGGTATGATCTCCTTCGGAAAAAAGATCTACATCTGGATATTGTGTCTCCAATGGTGGTAACTTGGTCTCATGGAAAAGTAAGAAACAGAGGGTTGTGGCAAGATCTAGTGCAGAAGCAGAATATAGAGCTATGGCCTCAGCTGCCTGTGAACTTGTTTGGCTCAAGCAATTGCTTAGAGAGTTACAATTTGGAGATATCACTCAAATGTCACTTGTGTGTGACAATCAGACTGCTCTTCATATTAGTTCTAATTCTGTCTTTCATGAGAGGACCAAACACATTGAGATTGACTGTCATTTCATTCGAGAAAAGATTATGTCTGGAGACATCAAGACTGAGTTTGTTAACTCAAGTGATCAGTTAGCGGATATTTTTACTAAATCTTTACGGGGGCCTAGAATTGATTATATTTGTAACAAGCTTGGCACATACGATTTGTATGCTCCAGCTTGAGGGGGAGTGTTAGATATTGTTTAGATATTATTTGATATTGTTAAGATATTGTTAGATATTGTTAACCACAATATCAAACAATATCTTCTGTTTATTCTGTTACTTTCAGTTACTCTTTTAGTTGTATCTCTTTATCATAAATAGACTACCCTATGTGTGATTTATACACAAGGGGGATTAATTCTAAACCCTATTTTCTCTATATTCAACAATATGTTTCAAGTTAAGGGAGAGTGTTAGAATTATTAGGCTAAGTATAGTTATATCTTAAAGCTGTTTTGGAAGAGGACGCGGTGGTTGTAGCACCGTTCAATGCCAAGTTTGCTTTAAGTTTGGCCATACTACTCTCACTTGCTACAATAGTTTCAATTCTCAATTCTAGTCATCTTAGAATATGTCTAACTAAGGTATGCACTCCCCATTATTTAAAGGAAATGTTGCACCTATTTTTTCTATCTAGCCATAGTTCATCTCCTCACTTTCAACAACAATAGCAACCTTATCCATCACCACCAATCACTAATTCACATTAGTTTGTTCATTCCAAAAATCCACAAGTTGTTAATAATGATCGAGATAACTCACAAACTTGGGTTTCTCATATTGGTGCTTCATATCATTTGACTAATGTCTCTCAAAATATTTAACAAACTTCAACTTTTGAAGGCCCTGACTGGAATTTCAGGGTAGTAGAAAAGGTTTATCACTTTGTTCCTCTAGTTCTTCTTGACTCTCTTCCTCACAAAATCCTAACATGTTTCTTCTAACAATCTTTTACATATTTTTTCCATTACTAAAAATTTAATTAGTATTAGCAAATTTGTTCAAGATAAGAATGTTTATTTTGAGTTTCATCCTAATCATTGTTTTGAGTTTCATCCTAATCATTGTTTTGTTAAATCTCATCTATTACACACATTAGTAACGATTGCAATTGCAAGAGTGCATTTGGCCTTGTTTTTTTAGCCTACAAGTTCCTTTCAAGCTAAAAAAATGAGCTTTAAATTTTATGTAAAGCAGTTTGGATATTTTTCATTTATTTCCTTGAAAATGAAAATAAAATTTGTTTATTTATTTTTAAACTAGATCCATACCTCTTCAAAAATCCACTTGCAAACACCAGACTGCTGTAGAAGCTCAATGTATTTGAACAACAACCCAATGATATCTTTCATGTGCTCTATAAATAAAAGAACACGCAAAATGGGTTAACGAAATCAACAAAACTTTACATAAAAAGCTTTGAATTTAGTAAAAGTAGTAACAGTGGTGGTAAATTTAACAATTGCATAATTTCTGCAATGAAGAGTGTATGCTAGAAGTTAACATGGTAATACATTTTAAAAGGGTAAAAATATGTGCAATATATGAGAAAAACATAGAGGAGATAGGGAGAGAAAACTCACCATGACCAGCATCAGTAAGATCAATTACAACTTTAAAAAAAGAAAAATCCAAATTCCATTCTGATTCACCCGCAGACAAGCCTGTAGCCCACCCTGCAAATGGAATTTTTTTCTAGGAGGTAAAATGAGAAATTTATAATATGTAGAAGCTAGAACACATCTATAATCAGAAAAGCATTGATTCAAACTCCAGATAATCATAAGTATATCCATGATGAAAGTAAAGAAACACAAAAGTTTTAAGAATAGTGAGTCTTCAATCATCTCCAATTCCATGAAGAAATTGCATGAGTGACGAAGGTGTTAGAGAAAAATGTGTTTTTTTTTTCCAAACACGAACTCAATTATTAGGCTCAGGTAAGGGTGTCAATATAGATTATAACCCGTGAACCAACCCCGACTCACCATGGGTTCTAGCCGGGTTGGGTTTAATTTTATTTTTTATTTCTACCGGTAATGGGTTAAAAATAAACCTGGATCACTTAACCAACATGTTAAACGAGTTCGAATCGGATTATAGTGGGTTGACCCACAACCCACCATTTATTTTAAATTTTAAAAATAATTATGATAATTTAGTAACTCTAATTGATGTTATTTTGTCTCTGTACCTCTACTCTATGCCACTGCTACAAGTCAAACCCTCACTCAAGCTTATCATCAATTATCCACCGCACCACTGTGTTCGCCGCTGCACCTGGGCCGCTTGCCATTTGTTCATCGCACCACTGCGTCTTTGTGTTCATTGCGTTTGTCATGCCACCGCGTTTCAGTTGCGTCATAGTGTTTGTGGCGTTCAATCCCGCATTTCAGTCACGTCATAGCATTTGACGTGTCACCGCATCATAGCTGTTGAATATAGGAAAAAAACTGTATAGGGTTAATTTTCCTTATGTATTTACCACACATAGGGCAGTGTATTTATAATAAAGAAAGGTACTCCTCAAAAGAGTAACAGAATACAAATAGGATAAATAAAAAGATATTATTTGATATTGTGATTAACAATATCTAACAATATCTCAACAATATTAAACAATATCAACTAATATCTAATCATATCTAACACTCCCCCTCAAGCTGGAGCATACAAATCGTATGTGCCTAGCTTGGTACAAAGATAATCCATCCTAGGTCCCCAGTAAAGACTTAGTGAAAATATCTCGCTAATTGATCACATGAGTTAACGAACTCGGCCTTGATGTCTCCGGACATAATCTTTTCCCGAATAAAATGGCAATCAATCTCAATGTGTTTAGTCCTCTCATGAAAGACGGGATTAGAGCTTATATGGAGAGCAGACTGATTGTCACACACTAGTGTCATTTGAGTGACATCTCCAAATTGTAGCTCTTTAAGCAATTGCTTGAGCCAAATAAGTTCACAGGTAGCCGAGGCCATAACTCTATACTCGCTTCTGCACTCGGATCTTGCCACAACACTTTGTTTCTTACTTTTCCATGAGATCAAGTTACCACCAATGGAAACACAATACCCGGATGTAGATCTTCTATCGAGAGGAGATCCTGCCCAATCAGCATCCGAATAGCAGACAACTCTTGTATGATTATGGGAGTCATACACCAAACCTTTTCCAGGAGACTTTTTGATGTACTTCAATATACGGATGACTCGCATTCCAATGATCTTGACAAGGAGAATTGAGGAATTGACTCACCACACCGACCGCAAAGGAAATGTCGTGGCGAGTAACTCGTAAGATAATTTAATTTTCCAACTAATCTTCTATACCGTTCGAGATCCGACATTGACTCCCCCGATTTGGCAAGAGTTTGGTATTAGGATCCATGGGTGTGTCAACAGGCTTTGAATTCATCAACCCAGCTTCCTCCAAAATATCCAATGCATACTTTCTTTGAGATATAACAATGCCATCGGTAGATTGTGCTACCTCAATACCCAAGAAATATCCGAGTTTGCCAAGATCTTTGGTTTGAAAATGGTGGCAAAGGTGTTGTTTCATCCGAGAGATGCCATGATGGTCACTACCTGTAAGAACAATGTCATCGACATACATTATCAAATAGATACATCCAAGCATTCGAGTGACGGTAAAAGACCGAGTGGTCTCGCCTCACTTCTAGTCATGCCAAATTGTTGAACAACGCTGCTAAATTTTCCAAACCAGGCCCTAGGAGACTGTTTTAGGCCATATAAAGATTTGCGAAGACGACATACCAATCCGAAGACTCCCCCGAGCAACAAATCCGGAGGTTGCTCCATATAAATCTCTTCTTGCAAATCGCCATTCAAGAAAGCATTTTTGACATCCGAGTTGATAAAGAGGCCATTGTTGAATAGTAGCCATGGCAATGAATAAACGAACGAAGCCATCTTTGCCACTTGGAGAGAAAGTATCACCATAATCCAACCCAAAAATTTGGGTATAGCCTTTGGCTACAAGGCGAGCTTTGAGGCGATCAATAGTACCATCGGGACCAACCTTGATAGCGAAGACCCACCTGCAACCAACAACAGATTTTCCGGATGGTAATGGGACAAGCGTTCGGGTTCCACTAGTCCGAAGAGCACCGAGTTCATCTAGCATGGCCTGACGCCAACCGGGGTGGGCTAAGGCTTCGAGAGACAGATTTAGGAATAGACACGTAAGAAATAGACGAGAGACAGGTATAAAATGGTGAAGAAATTCGATGATAACTTAAAGCAGTATAATGTGGAGAAGGATTACGAGTAGAACGCGTACCTTTACGAAGGGCAATAGGAAGGTCGGACTCGTGGACTGAACCGGAGGAGGCGAGTATTTGGCACCGGGAGTGAGTCATGTGGCGTCTGTTGTGGGCGAGGTCTCGCGACTATAAACCTGAAGGGGTGGTGGAGGAGGAGGGGCTAATGGTGGATGGTCCTCAACATAAGGATCAATGAGAACGAGGAATGAGAACCGTAGCGAGATGGAGACTCAGCAGGTAGGGAAGGGTCCTTAAAGTAAAAGGAAAACTCATTGAAGGTGACATCGACGAGACACAAAATAGCGATTAAGAGAAGGAGAAAAACACTTGTATCCTTTTTGGGATCGAGTAAATCCTAAGAAAACACATTTGTGTGATCGAGGAGATAACTTATCATGACCAGGATCAAAATTGTGGACAAAACAGGTAGACCCAAAAACCTTCGGAGGTAAAGGATGGAGAGTGTCATGAGGAAATAAAATAGAATGGGGAATTTTGTTATCTAAAACTGAAGAGGGCATACGATTAATAAGATAACGAGCAAGTAAGAACAGACATCACCCCAAAAATGTTGAGGAACCTCACCATGAATTAAAAGAGTACGGGTTGTTTCAATAAGGTGTCTATTCTTGCGCTCAGCCACCCCATTTTGTTGAGGGGTATAAGCACAGGAAGTTTGATGAAGAATGCCATGAGAAGCCATAAATTGTTTAAACGAGTTTGAAAGATATTCACGGCCATTATCACTTCGAAAAGTTTGAATAGAGACACCAAATTGATTTTTAATTTCATGATAAAAGTTTTGGAATATAGAAAACAACTCGAACGATTTTTCATTAAAAATAACCAAGTACAACGAGAGAAATCATCAATAAAAGTAACAAAATATTGAAAACCTAAATTAGACTTAACACGACCGGGTCCCCAAATGTCGAGTGAACTAAGGCAAAGGGGGATGAAGCACGCTGGGAAACACTACGAGAAAAGGAAGTACGACTATGTTTGCCTAACCGACAGGACTCACACACCAAATTGGACAACTGGGATAAGCCGGGAACAAGTTGCCGTAATTTGCGCAGACTCGGGGTGACCAAGCCGAGCATGAAGGAGAGAAGGAGACTCCATAACCGTGCCAACATGTGGAGAAGGTTGAAGATAATAAAGTCCATGTGACTCACATCCGATGCCAATCACTCTTTGCGAGCTCCGGTCCCGTAGGGAAACGAAGTTTTGGTAAAAAAGATAACACAATCAAGAGATCGAGTTAGACTGGCTAATGGATAATAAGTTAAAGGGGGACCCGGTACATACAAAACATTATCAATGGACAACGAGGGAAAAAAGTAACCGTTCCAACACCATGAGCTAAAGTTGTAGACCCATTAGCCATTGTAACGGAGGGTAAATTATGAGAAGAAGTGAAAGAGGAAAATAAGGATTTGTTACCGGTGATGTGATCGGTGGCGCCTGAGTCAAGAACCCAAGGGCCAATAGAAGAAGAGTGAGTCGACCAAGCAAAAGATGTACCTGTGTGGGCAACGAAGTAGTGGAACTGGAGGGCTTTCGATCCTCATACCATTGAAGAAAATCATTGAAGATAGCAGATTTGTCCGAAGGTACGGACGAAGGAGGATCCACAGCAGAGGATTGTGCGGAAGAATCAGTCCGAGCAACTGCAGCAGATCGGCGAGGATAACCATGTAAAGCATAACATTTGTCAATTTTGTGGCCTAGTTTGCCACAATGGTCACACTTGACACGCCCTTTGCCCGGCTTGTGAGAGCGATTACGATCATCACGGTGAGAGGCCAAGGCGGATGAATCATTAGAAACTACAGTGGGAATATTGAGAGGTTTACATGGTACCCGCAAAAGGGAGGAACTGGTAGCGGTAAACCGGGTGTAACAGGGGAACCCAAAATCCGGTCACGAACAGGAGCATATTTATCGAGCAAGTCCGTGTAACATCAAAACCATGAAAAACTTTGATCATTGCTCTAATTCTTGGGCAGGAGTCGAGGCGGGGGTAATAACTCATTAAATTCATGGAGAAGAGCATGGATCTTACCCACATAATCCGCCACAGGATCCTTATCTCGAGGAGCAATAACATCAAGAAGATTGTAACAAACACCATAAAGACGTTGAGTGTCATTGGTGTATAATAATTTGGCTTGTTCCCAAACGTCATAACATGTGCCATACGATCGAAAAATTTGTTTTAAAGAAGATTGGATGGTATTCTTGAGAACCATACATATATGAGCATCAACTTTCTTCCAACGGACACGATCATTGGAAGGAACATCATCTACCTTGGTAGTAAGATGATCAACATACCCCGACTCTCAAGCCAAAGTCTAATATCGGATGCCCAAGTTGCATAATTCGTACCATCTAATTTATCAATGGGTAAATTCACATTGACATAATTAGTAAAAACAGATTGCTCGGACCCACCGGAGTCGACAGAGGTAACTTCGAATTGGAAGTGGCAGCGGAAGATGCCATGGAGGAAGAGAGAGAAAAACCCTAAAACACCAAAGAGGTCCGATTGGAACAGCGAGGACAGATCCAGAGAGAGGAGAAGGAGGCGACGCCGGCTCAAAGATTGGCGGCCTGAACGGCGGCGAGACGCGCCGCCACGCGCGGCGGAACGGGAGAAGGTGGCGCGGCTCGGGAGGCACGTGAGGGAGCGTGGCTGCTCCGATGACCGCGAAACTTCCACGGTGGAGGTCGCACGGAGGAGGCGAGCAAAACCCCGTGCTCGGCGGTCCGAACTGCTACTCTGGCGACGGCGGCGGCGGCAGCGGACGGCGGTGGCGACGGCGGCGGCGATGGAGGCGGCGACAGCTGCAGGTTCAGTGGCAGAGCCGAAAAAAAATCCCAAGAGACCTTAAGCTCTTGATACCATGTTAAGGTTCCAACATAAAACCAATTGGCAATATGTGGAGTAGCCTAACATGTATTTAAACCATACCAAATGATATGAGGTAGGCGATGTGGGACTTTCAACACACCCCCTTCAACGAAGCCTGCCGGACCAGGCAAAGGGTACTTTTGACCCAACTAAAGGGCAACTTTTGGCCCATGACAATAACCGAAAAGATGTTAGGCTTTGGCTATGATACCATGTTGAATATAGGAAAAAAACTGTATAGGGTTAATTTCCCTTATGTATTTACCACCCATAGGGCAGTGTATTTATAATAAAGAAAGGTACTCCTCAAAAGAGTAACAGAATACAAATAGGGTAAATAAAAAGATATTATTTGATATTGTGATTAACAATATCTAACAATATCTCAACAATATTAAACAATATCAACTAATATCTAATCATATCTAACAATAGCGTTTCAGTTCCATATTTCAATCACGTCATAGTGTTTGTCGTGCCACCACGTTCACTGCACCATTGCATTCATCGCTACCATCACGCCACCATGCTTTAGTTGCACCATAGCGTTTGTCGCGTTTCAGTCGCGTCACAATGTTTACCGTACCACCACGCCATTATGTTTTAATTTCGCAATGAAAAAGAAAAATATGGGTTAGTGAGCCAACCCACCAACCCGTAGTGGGTTGAGTTGAGTTATGAAATTTCTTGCTCGCCATAAAGTACGTCGAGTTGAGCTCACCTATTTTTAGCTCAGCCCGTGATGAGCCAACCCGTGTGAACCAGGTTGGCTCACTTTGACACCCCTAGGCCCAGTTAACTATATATACACTGCAAATATAGTTGTATTTCACTTAAACATAATACAACTTTGAAGCCTAAAACCCCAAATTATAGGACAACCTTTATTCTGTAGAATAATGACAATATAAATTTTAAATTTTGCAATCTAAAGTTCAAAGTCATATAAGTCATTGTTAGACCTCCCACCGAAAATCTATATGCTAGAAGGAAAAGAAGAACATAGAAATTAATATTATGCTAAAATAGAATAAGGTCAAGGTAGGTAGTTTATATAAATAGGAAACAAAATTGGACATGTTTGAGTTTCAAAAGTTAGTTCGTAAAGCAAGACTTTAGCAAGTCATAAGTCTTGATAGGGAAGGATTCTCAAAAGACCTGAAAGAAATGAATTGCAACTCATTCTCCCTCACATTGAAGTAGATTTCTTGCAAATAAACTTTATGCTTTTCCATTCTATTACCCAGTTCCTATCAACCATTTTATTACTTACTCATTCCACAATAAAGGAGGAAACCTAACTTTACCTAATTTTTATCTTCATTGGTGGTAATGATCATTATAGTTCAACAAATTATACAAAGCACTTCCCTTCTGAAGCTTGTTATTTGGTTTAACTACCCTCTATTGAATCTACATGTAATTTCTTACAATCAACTCCTAGACACATGTTGTATATGAACTTCTAGTACTTCAAAAAATGATGGATCTATCCTGCAAACTTTAAGTAAATCCTACATGTTCTTCCGTAACATTTATAAGGAAAAAAATTTGGTAGTTCTCGTGGTTTAAAGCCATAATACATAGAACGCAACAGGGTTCTATCCTTAAAAATATGCTACACATCCCCTTTCTATCTCACAACCCATCAACCCAACCAAAAAATAAAATTCAAGGCCTAAGCTAATGCACAATGTTATTGTTGAATATAAAGAAAATAGGGTTTGAGATTAATCTCCCTTGTGTATAAACCACACATAGGGTAATCTATTTATAATAGAGAGAGGTATAACTAAAAAGAGTAACTAAAAAATAATTAAAGTAAATAGAAGATATTGTTTGATAATATGATTAACAATATCTAATAATATCTTGACAATATCAAACAATATCTAAACAATATCTAACAGTTATAGATCCTACATTAACTAGGGATATGACTAAATTATAATATATATGTGGGTGTAAAACATTCCTTATAAGCCGATTTTGGAGGATTAAATTAGGTTTAACCCCTTTTTCAAAATGGTATCAAAGTCTATCCTCACAATTTGTTGAGCCTAACATACCATCCACTAGGGGACCACTCATATTGGGCCTATCTTAGAGAAAAGATAAATGAATGTATATCTATGTCCTTATGTAAAGCAAAACACAAAGGGAGAATTTATAATAGCTACCCTTGAAAGCAAAAGGCCCAAAAAAACCAAAACAGAATCAACAAAAAGGGACATCTAGAAATACAAACTAATGGGGAATATTATGCTAGTGTAACATAAATATACCCAAAAAGAAAAGAATATGTTTAATATTCCTTATGCTAATATATCCTAATATCCCCCTCAAATTCAAGGTGTAGTTGCATGAGAAATATTTGTCCTATTGAGTTTGTCTTCAAGCAAAGCAAATTTGCTCATTGATCCAAGGTTAGAATATGATAAATTTGAAGTTGCTTAGGGAGAACTTTGTCACAAACAAAGAAGACATTAAGTTCCATGTGTTTAATGCGACTATGAAAAACAAGGTTGTAAGCAATGACCACTGCACTTTGATTGTCAAAGAGTAATAGAGGAGTGAAAATAGGAGTATGGAGTTCCTACAATAGAGCATGAATCCAGGTTAATTTAGATGTGGTTTGAGACATACTTCAATATCCGCCTTCATGCTAGGTCTAGCTATAACTTGTTTGTAAGACCACTAAGAGATTAAATAAGGACCTAGAAAAATGTTAGAGCCAACAGTGGATCTATAGTAACCAATGGCAGAGGCCCAATCAACATGACATGGTGAAGTGACAGAAAGAGGTCCTTTGGCAATAGTAGATTTCGTGAGAAGACCATAAGAGATAGTGCCTTTAAGGTACCATAGAATTCTCTTGAGTGCCACCTAGTGAGTATCAAGAGGAGTTGCCATGAAATCGCAAAATTTGTTGATGGCAAAGCTAATTTCAGATCTAGTAAGACTAGAGCATACTACAATGCACCAACTACAGATCTCTAGAGTGTAGGACCTAAAAAGAAATCAACACCTATTTTAAACAATTTGCAAAAGGAAGCCATAGGAGAAGAAATAGAGTGAGCTTCAGCCATGTTGGTTTTGTGAAAAAAGATTACGAATGTATATGCTTTGAGTCATGAGAAGAGATTTATTGGGTAATTGCTTGATTTCAAGGCCCAATAAATAGTCCAAGTGGCCAAGATGTTTGAGAGAGAATGTAGAATTCAGGTGAGCTATAACTTGCTGAATGAGGGAAGAGAAATGCTAGTGAAGATCATGTTGGGTCTTTCGAGAGGGAATTCACTAGGAAAAGTCAACACCAATAAGACATGAGTTCAACTCACATAAGGGATTGACATCACCTTCAACCCAAAACCTTAAGGTATTGGGTTATAGGTCTTTCTTTTTTATATGTTGTTCAACTTTCTCATTCTTACACAAGGTGGAACTTAGACTCACTTGGATTTTTCAACAATCTCCCCTTCAAGTGTGAGTCCCTCCATATTGGTACATCCCCTCGAGCTTACTAGTGACCCCAACTTGTAGCATCGTTCATAATAATGGAACACGCTTGTTTGACCCATTGTCAGAAAGACTTTCGAAACAGGAACTACTCTTAAACTGCCAATTACCACACAAACTATCGGCTCTAATACAATTATTGGGTCTTTCGAGCGGGATTCACCAAGGAGAGTCAACACCAATGAGACATGAGTCTAACTCACATAAGAAATTGACACCACCTTCAACCCGAAACCTTAAGGCATTGTGTTATGGGTCTTTCTTCCTTATATGTTGTTCAACTTTCTCATTCTTACACAATGTGAAACTTAGACTCACACTTAGATTTCCCCACAGATCATATATCCACATACACTAGAATAAATATAGTATGACATTGTCTATAAAAGAACAAAGACGGATCACATTTACTTGCTACAAACCCAAATTGAAGAAGGGTAGATTCGAGTCAATCAAACCATTGCCCAGGTCCCTATCATAGACCATAAGTAGTCTTGTTAACGTTATAGACAAGAGACTTATTAGGATTTTCAAAACCTAAAGGTTGTACCATGTAAACTGTCTCTTCCAAAGGACTATCAAGCAAAACATCCGGCAGAAATAATTCCCAATTAGAGGTAAGGGCAATAGTAATTATCAACAACCTCATTTTATTACTTCTTTATTTAGAAGATTACAATTAAAAAGTGGAAATATCCTTGATTCATAAGAATCCAATTATTTAAGTGTTGTTATTGTATTTTCTAATTTAGCTTTCCAATCTTGTATATATGACTGATTTATTCCAGTAATAAATCTCATAAAATGTAAGGATCGGATTTCAAATGTTGTAGACAACAGCCAAAAATTAATAATGAAATGTGCAACAAATGGAGAGTACCCACCAAATTTTTTCAAGATGTAATTTAAATCCCCAAAAATTAATAATGAAATGTGCAACAGATGGAGAGTACCCACCCAATATTTTCAAGATGTAAATATAAAGCCCCATAATTAATAATGAAATGTGCAACAGATGGAGAGTACCCACCCAATTTTTTCAAGATGTAATATAAAGAACCTTCTCCCTCATGACCAATGAGATGGCCAAGATACCTGCTTGGCCCTTCAGTGTAATGATGAATTTCAGGGGTTATTGGCCATGCAATTCTTAATTTGTGACCTTGCTTTATTGGGACTGTCCTGACAAGAATCTAAAACAGAAACCCAAAATATGAAATATATTAAAATCAATGGTGAAGAAATTAGTTAGATTATACCATTAAGATATAGAAAATCTGCACCTGCAAATGCTCTGATTTGCATGGCTGACCACAAGGATGGAAACAGTTTTTGCTGGTGTTCCTAATATCCTGGAATTTTTCTTCTACAATGTTTTGAATTTTATCTAGGCTTTCTGAAAATATCCATGCACAAATAACTGGGTTCTAGTCATTCAAAAAAGATAAAAAAATAATATATTGTAAACAAAATATCTGTTACCATTTGTGTATACAGCAAGATGCATTAGGTTAGCAGAATAGTTTTCATCATAAAATTTGAGAAGCTCATTCCTTGTGTCTAATCCTTTTGCTTTAGGTCTAACTTCCAAAGTGTCCCAGTTCCCTACAAAACATCTATTTTAGAACACTGACAAAGAAAGGATTGTGATGAAAAGAATATCGCAACCATGATAGTTATTGCAAATATTCCAGCTTCATTTAGACAAAACATATTTCTTTCAGAATAGATTAAAATAAAGTTAAGAATAGTTTTAAGCATTGATAACCAGAGTAATTTAGGTGCAGAATCAAATCAATGACATAATACTAATATGCACATAACATGAACATGAAACTCATGCTTATTTTTTTTTTATTAAAAAAAAAACACACACACATATTGTTACTTGGAACATATTATTTTCAACTTCAGGGAAATTATAAGGAAATATCTTCCAGTTGGCTTAGAAGACACTGCTATCTGTGATAAAAGAAAAGAGAAAGATCCAAGAAAATCTAAAATCATAGTCAGCTGTCTTTATATCCAAAATACAGCCATGACATTCCCCATGTACTTCAAAGAAGTTTGCAGAAAAATAGTCCATTAAGTTTATCCCTTGTAGACAAATTTTATTTGAATTTTAATACACTATAATGCATTTAAACAGATAGAAATACAAAGAAAGACAGACTCTCGAAAGTAAATGAACTTCCGATGAAGATTGCCTGTTAAAAGGAGCATTACAAAACATTAGTCTGAAAACACTTCCTAATGTTTTGGATTGACAGAAAAATATTACACGTCTTCAATCTCTAACAAGGAAAAAAAGTTAACTTGAAAAAACATCAAATCTAGCTCCTGGCATTCATTATCATATTTATCAAGTAGACAATTATTTCCAACATTAAAATAAAAAATAGGAAGAATTATCATTATCAAACGTCTTAAAAGGTTTGGACACATAAGCAAGGGATTAGCTCACTATCAGTTCTTTGACAAAATAATCCAATCACAAGCAGTATGGTGCAAAAGTTCAATTGTTTGAGTTTAGAAACCAAAAAGAAAACCACTGACCTGTGCTAAATTTATGATATGGATGCTCTTCATCACTGAGGTGTTTCTGAAGCTGTATAGATTGTAATGTTACAGGGGGAGGAGGGGGAGACCAAGAGAGATTATAAACATTTCTCCATGAGAGGCTTAAAAACACAAATTGTAATGCCAGTAAAGTACCCAATGATTCAAAGACATATTGGAAGAGAAAGACAAGTATATAAGCAGGATAAACAAAGTAGGAAAGGAAGAAAAATGGATGCACTGTAAAGGCAACAAATTTTGTCCAACCTCTTTGAATAACAAATAAATTATGAATCTTTTTTTTGGTTTATAAATCCATGTTAAAGGTTATTAAGATTAGTCAATCCTAGGTTCAGATTTGAGAGACACGACAGGCAATCCTACTGACCTTTCCTCAACATTGCTATCAATCTAATTCGGCAAGAGAAGCAACCATAGTTCTTCTATATTACATGTCCTACCAATTGTCAGTCAAATAATTTCATGAGACCCTGGCCTCAAGCATCAGTTACCAAACAACCTTCCAATGTTCCATCACTCTAAAAGCACCATAAATAAAAGCAACACCACACATATGGAAATGGAAGAAAAAGGACAAGGTTAACTATTTCAAGAAGTGATCCCTAAAGTAAAGATATAATGAGAAAAAATCTAACTGATGATAGACTTCCCTATACATTTGACCTCGGAAGTCTAAATAGTGTTCCACAATTGAAGTGACAGGTCAAGTGTATGCACACACATGAAACTATATGGGATACCCATGTTTAGCACCACATTGCAATGCATGAGGTACTTACAGCTTTGAAACTTAATCCACAGCATTTTAGACCAATTCAGCATCTCACAGTTGTAAAGAGCTGCTACATGGATACAGGAAATGTCTTGAATATCACATAGTTATCAATCTTGGATGGTTGGATGTAGCTAACCCAAAATATGTTATAGCATTATTGAACATAATGGGATGGCTACTACTCTGAAATTTTATATATCCATAAATGCTCTAAAAACAAAATCTGAAAAACATTTAAAATTTCAAATGCAATATATATTAAATACTCGATCAAAAGTGAGGACGGGTGTTGCACAGAAAAAAGAGCACAGGTTGGGTGTTTAGAACAAAGGTAATTCATAGTCTAGAGGGGCAAAGAAAGGGTGGGTTTCAGAAGCATTAAAAACTATGTCCAATAGAGAAATTCTTTAAATTCTAAAGTGTAGGAAATCTCAACTTTGCCTCTAACCCAGCCCACACCCCCAGGGAAAAATGAGGGTGTTCAGAGGGCAAAATGGGTTTTCAAAAATCCTTACTCTAGCTCCACAATCGCCACTATTTAGGCTGCAATTGCAACCACTACTTCCACTATTCAAAAAAGCATAGATATTCAAATTTTTAGCAGTCTGAGGCCACTCTGCACCGCTAGAGTGCTATTGATAATTATAAATAAATATTAAACTATGTCCCATTGTAAATAAAATAGATGGCATCTGCTACATGTTAATACTACTGGAAAATCTGTCTCAAACAATATAGAATTCTAATCACAACCAACCAACTTTACCACACAACCCCCTAAACATGATCTAAAAGCAATAGCACACACCTGGTTCATTCTCCATCCATCAGATAATAAATTCTTCTGGTTTTCTGAAAAAAAAAAAAAAAAAAAAAAAGAGGAAATGTTTACCAATAAGAAACAAAGGAATTAAAACAAAACACATCAACCAATGAAAAAGATTAGCTGACCAGAGTCAACAGCTTTAATTTCCCTCATGGTGGCATCAGGAGACATCAATGGTTTCGTGAAGAACTGAGCAAATCTGGGAGACAAACCATACAGAGCTGAGAATTTTTAATAGGGATTGGAAAAAGAAAAAATAAAAGCAGGATCTACCTGTCTAGAGCCTCATCAAAGCCATCTGTGTTAACCTCAAAATAGTAGTTGGTGTGTTCGGAAGATGTAAAAGCATTGGTGCTTCCTCCATGCTGCATCAGAAAGGCAGACCACAGCAATGAAACCAAAAGAAGTCATTAGCAAAAGGTAAGAAAATTTAAAAATAAATAATAAGTCAATGGAACTGCTCCAGCTGTCCAAGCCCCAATTGATATTGATATATATATATATATATATATATATATATATATATATATATATATATATATATATATATATATATATATATATATAAAGATGAAGACTATTAATCATTCTTAAAAATACAATATGCATCTGCACAGATACTTGCAAAGTAGGAGGCCAGATGCATGAAACTGAAAATATAACATAATTTAAGCTCAACATACGGCAATGAATGATCATAAAGTCTTATAGAGATTTCTCTCCATTTCATTCCCTTGGGAAAAATTGAGAGGCCAAGAGACCACATTCATACCACTTCACCACCAGAACCAAAATCCAGCCAGGTCTTAAATCCTAAACCCTCCAAGTTCATGTGGTTATAAAAATACAGTCCAGACATGACAAAATTAAATTGAAAAGGTATAATATATATACAGTTCATTTTGTCGTAATGTAAACAGGAAACACACCTCTTTTTCTTAAAGCTATACCTGCCATGAAAATCAATTACAGGCAACTTAAATAATAAATTATAATTATCAAGCTTGTAGCATTGATAGTTGAAATATCTCATTACTTGGTCAGTGATTCTATGAGGTCTACATCATTTTCCTATCAAATCAATGTGAACATATATGCGTATCAATAAGTTTGAGAAGGGATGCAAAGAATTTCAGTAAAAGAAAAAAGTATTTTACTGAATTTAAATTTTATATGGTTTTTATTTTACAGGAACTTTCTTATTTTATAGTATTTTAGTGTTAGAATAGCATTGAGTCCATTCTGAATATCTGCAAATTTTCTCTCTAATTAAAATTTTGATTTTAGTCTGTTAAAATCCACTCACCCACTTCCCCTTTCAGTGTTTCTGAGTTCTGCAAGCATAATAGAAGAATTGTATTTTGATAATTCCATAACTTAAAGGGAGCAGACATTATGATACCTCAGTAATATACTTGGAGTAGCTATCTTCGACTGGGTATTTTTCACTCGCATAAAACAGCATGTGCTCTGTCAGGGAAAAACACGAATAACCAGAATAAAATTTTTGAAATGAATTTCATTTCAGACAAGATAGTTCTTAACATAAATTAATAAAATCCAGTCGCTAGACTCTAGTATCTATTTTCTTTGTTCCTAACAGCACTGCATAATGTTCTATATATCAAATTACCAACCCAAACATCACAAATAGAAAGTGCCCCAACAATTAGCTCCTCCTTTTTATGTCTACACTGGATCTTATTCATATGGATTGAGTAACAGTTTTAAACTATCACAGATGTACTGACTAATATCCTCCGCCTCCTTCCCCTCTCATATCATAAAATGCTGGTTATGTCACAATGTTTTAAATAAATTGTCGCAGTTACATCACGTTCCCAGACAAATGTGGCTGATGTCGTCACAATTGTAGTAGTGGAAACTCAAAAAACCTTAACATCGGGGCCAAAATAATGGTCACGGAGCAGCTTTAAAACCTTCATAACTATAATTGCACATCAAACTTCAAACAATGAATCCTCTTCAGACCCGTAACACAGCGACCAAAATCCTATACAAATCGAAACCTATACGCGACAGAATAGAGTCAAAGCTGGAAAACGCAGAAATACCGAGGAAATGGGCGAGGCCTTCGAGGCCAGCAGGATCACTGAAGGAACCAACACCAACGTTCATGGAAGCAGCACACTGCAACGAACAAATCGAAACACAGAAACGGAAGAATCGTGAAGGGAACGAGCGAATTGAAACGGAAAAAGATACTCTAATCGGAATCGGAATCAGAGATCGAAGAGGAAGTCGACCTTATCGGCAACGGGATCGCTAATGAGGAGCACTTGAAGCGAGTTGCGAAGCACGACTCTTCTGTACTCCCTCTTGTCTATGTGAGCCTTCACGATTTCCACGTCGTCCTTCACCACTGTCATCTTCTCCATCGCTCCGATCAACCCTAACGCGTTCTCGTTTTCGCTTGGCAGCGCTGGAAGGTAATGATTGCGTTGTTCTGTTGCTTTCCTTGCGCTCGATACACGAATGGACAAGAGTGTGCAGAGGATTGATATTTACCGATGACGAGTCAAGGTAAGCAGAGACGGCGACTACCACGCCGACTCTGTTTTGTTTTGTTCTGTTATATTTGTATTTGATTTTATTTTCGAGTTTTCTTTCGCTTTTTTTTTGTCATATGTCAAGTGTTAAACAAGATTAAAATGACCTGCCTTCAAATAAATTAATGATGTAATAATGACGTAAAGTTTTTTTTTTTTTTTGAAAGAGACTGGCAATTTCTAGGATCTACATGCATGTGAATTGAGGCAGGGGCTGCTCCCTCTGGGTAGGTAGGTAGTAAACAGTGTAACGACTGGCAATCTAAGTCATTAATTAGAAAGTGATAATTAAATTAAAATATTCTTATCTTTAATGATAAGAGAGCATGTTCACTTTAAAAATTATAAAATGAATGTATTTAGATTCCCCCTATTCATGTATGCAGCAGAGATTACTCGTTTATAACAATAAACATTGTTTAATCTGTACTGTGTAGTAAAATTAGAACGAGTATGCATGTCACAGTGAATTGAAAGACGCATGACCAGAAAATTTTCATTAAGAACATTATACACTTTTTACATTAACCGCTGCACACATTTAACATGAACATGTTTTTCTTTCCTCAACTTCAGATGACTTTGGTTTTAGTTTAAAATAAAATTTTGATTAGCTTCAATTTTATATATTTTTTAATGTTTAGTTTTTATCATTATTATGACCACTAATGATGATGTGATATTTATATGGATAATTAATTAATATGTGATGGGATTACTAATCTCATGTGTTAAGAGATTGAAAGATTAATTTATAGTCAACCTATTGTGATAGAATTTTGATGAGTCAAATAAGATGATAGGTACCCAAATTAAAATTACATAAAATAAATAAAATTTCCAGTATTATACTATTAAACAGATGAAAATTCAAATCTCTATGTCACAAATTAAATTGAAATGTTTTTATGAGTGACACACCAAAGAGTGTGAAGAGTGTGGATAATAACAGATATATAATTAAACAGGCTTACATCAAACAAATGATCCAAGCATAATTTAATGTGAGCTAGTGTACTTATTGGAACCGTTTATTTGGATTGGTGTATTCAAACATTAAACTTTTGCTATATAAAAGTTTTTACCCTTAATGATATTTTTATAGATATAAAGAGATTAAAGCGTTTCAGTTTCACTCTTCCCTTTCCTTTTTGCAGGAAGCCAAGACACAATCTTCTCTTCCAAATAAACCCCATTTCTATTATGGATAAAAGTGTTATGGATGAAGGTATCTTTTTCTTTATGGTATAAGAGCATGTTTATAGTATGATATATTATGTTGTTTCGTTCTTTCTTACGTCTTGTCTGGTTCTTGATAATGAATTCAGCTACTACTCAGATCCTCAGTAATGTTGATCAGACTTTCCCTTCAAGTCCCTATTATCTTTATTGATGAGAAAGTTCAAGTTTAATTCTTGGTTCTCCCCCTTTGAATAAAACTAATTACCCTTCTTGGAGTATAAGTATGAAAAGAGTCCTCCAATCCAAGAACAAATTAAAATTCATAGATGGTAATATCAAAACTCCCTTTCCTAATAATCCTTTGTATGAACCATGGGAAAGATCAAATGTCATGATTCTTTCCTAGATAAACATAATCTTATCACCTCAAATAACTAAGAGTGTTGTTTATATTGATAATGCTAAAGATCTTTGAGATGATTTAAGGGAAAGATTTTCTAAGGTGATTATTTTAGAATTTATGATTTGCTTCAAGATATACATTCTATTAGGCAAGGGGAAAGGAACATCACACAAATTTTCACTTACCTTAAAATTGTTGTTTGGGAAGATTGAATGAGATCTATAATAATGTGAAAACCCATATTCTTTTGATGAAACCTTTACCTAGTATAAACAAAGTCTTTTCTTTGGTCATTCGACAAGAAAGACAGATTATTGGTACAGGAAATATTAATGGTGAAAATATATTGTTGCTTAACATCGTTGAAAAACATTGCTAATTGGAAACAACAAGAATGAGGTTCTTGGAAATCACAAGGTAGAGGGAATGGAAGGCGTGGTCAAGGCAGAGACAAAGGTAGAAATCACAATCATGGTCAACAATGTTCTTATTGTAACAAGATGAACCATATGGTTGAAGAATGTTACTCCAAGCATGGGTATCCCCCATGGTATAAACAATCTACAGTTCAAGATAAAGGAAATTAGCAAGTCTACAATCTCAATGTAAAGGATGACTCTCTACAGTTTCAGCCTAATAGTCAAGAGAGTAATTAGTTCACCTCGAAACAAATGCAAAAACTTCTAAAACTTTTGGATGACACACATAATATTAGTCATAATATCAACCACATCCAAAACAACAATTATGGAGTTCCCATGCTGAAAACTAAGCAAGGTAAAAATTATTGGATTCTTGACACTGGGGTCACTATCATGTGACCTTTATTAAAATAAATTTGTTACCTTCTACAAAATAAAACCTATTCACATAAAACTCCCTAATGACTCTTTTGTTACTACTCACAATGCTCAGACTATACAACTTTCAAAAACATTTTTTATTCTTAATGTCTTATATATCCCGAGTTTTCCTTTAACTTGATTTATGTACAAAGTTTAATTAAAGATTTGAATTGCAAACTAAATTTTTTGTCAGATTCAAGATAATACTACATACAAGATGATTAGGCAAGCTAGTCTTCATAAGGGCTATATTACCTTGACAATCTTAATTCTGATGTGGATAGTAATTTTTTTGTCAAAACGATTTTGAATTGTTCTAATATTGATTTGTGGCATTACAGACTTGGATATCCTGTTGTCAAGATTATTGAACAGATTTGTAGAAAATTTTCCTATGTGCGTGTTGGTTCGAAAGGAATATGTGATATATGTCATTTTTCTAAATAATATAAGATTCCTTTGCCAAAAAGTAATAGTACTTCTCTAAATAGCTTTGATATGATACATATTGGTATATGGGATCCAATTTCCATCCCTTCCATTCATGGTCATAAGTATTTCCTTATTGTGGTAGATGAACTAGACACACTTATTTTTTTATAATGTGCACTAAAAGTGAAACTATAACTCTTTTGGAGAATTTTGTTATTCATGTAAAAAATTAATTCAACCAAAATATAAAGATCATTAGGTCTGATAATGGGAAAGAGTTTGAATGTACTAATTTTTACAATAGTTATGGTATGATTCATCAAAAAAGTTATGTGAAAACTCCTTAACATAATTCTATTGTAGAAAGGAAACATCAACACATTCCTAATGTAGCTAAAAGTTTGTTTTTCTAAATTAATATGCCTAATGCTTGCTGGTGTTATGTTGTTACCCATCTCATTTACTTGATAAATAGACTACCTTCTATTGTCACTCATGGAAAATCCCCTTTTGAATTGCTTTACAAAAACCACCTACATATCTTAATCTGAAAGTTTTTTGTTCTTTATGTTTTGCTTCTACTCATGAAAGTAATAAGAATAAGCTTGAACCAAGATCCATAAAATGTATTTTTCTTGGTTACAAATCAATGATAAAAGGATATGTTCTTTTGGATATTAAAACATGAGATATTTTCATAAATAGAAATGTTGTCTTTTATGAAAAAAAATTCCTTACAAAATTCCCAATGTTGATTATGATTCTAACAATATTTTAAACTGATTATGATTCTAACAATATTTTAAACGACTTTGATTTCATTCCTAAGCCTCTTGACTACGATAATGATGTTATTAGAGAACACACAAGGAATAGTACTTGCAGAAGTTACACTCGTGGAGATGATCATGATGTTAACAACATCACTCATTACAAAGAAGATTTTGACACTCATATGGATAAACATGATAGAAAAGGAGAAGGAGAACATTATGAAAGTAAAGATAAAGAAAATGTAAAGGATATTAGGCGATCTAATAGAGACAGAAAACCTCCAAAATATCTAAAAGATTATAAGGTTAACCGTTCAAGTTCTTTTCTTTTAAAAAAGGATAAAACTATATATGAAACTGCTTAGCTCAATACTTTTAGGATCAAAGATCTTGGAGAATTAAAATATTTCCTTAGGTTCGAAGTTGCTAGATCACAAAAAGGGATTCACTTATGCCAAAGGAAATATGCTTTGGATATCTTAAGTGAAACTAATGTTGAACAGTAAGTTGTGTCTAACCCCTATCATGAGTAACACTAAAACTCTTTTTTGAATCAAAGGGTCTTTAGCAAGATACAAATTCTTATTGCAAACTAATAGGAAAACTTTTGTATTTAATTAATACTATATTTGACATTTGCTTTGTTGTTCACTTACTTAGTCAATTGGTGCAAGCACCTACTGTTTATCATCAACAGGCTACTCAACACATCTTAAGGTATATCAAAGCCTTTGCACATGGTCTTTTTTTTTTCAGTTCTAAATCATAAATCTAGTTGAAAGGTTTTAATGATTTTAATTGGCAACTTATCCCAATACAAGACGTTCCACCATAGGTTTTTGCATCTTCCTTGGCTCTTCTTTGATCTCTTGGAAATCAAAGAAACAAAGCACAATTTCTAGATCCTCCTCTGAGGTTGAATACCATGCCCTTGCAACCACTACATGTGAGCTCCAATGGCTTGTCTATATTCGACAGGATCTTCACATTCGTCCCACCATTCCAATTGTCCTTTATTGTGACAACCAATCAGCAAGAAATATTACTCACAATACTATTCTTCATGAGTAGACTAAACACATTGACATTGATTATCATCTTGTTCGAGAGAAATTACAAGCATATCTTTTCCACTTGCTCCTCATTCGCTCAAACAACCAGCTCGCCAATATTTTCACCATAGGGTTTCACCGTTCGCCTTTCAGATCGATCCTTTTCAAGGTTAGAGTAATGAATATACATCATCTAGCTTGAGGGGAGGATATTGGAAACTTTTATTTTCCTGTTACTGTTTTCATTTGTAACCACCACTTTTCTAGAGTTTATTTATTTTTTGTTGTATTCTTAAAACCATGGTTATCAAAACTGGACTGGTTCCCGATCTGATAACCTGTCCAAAGCTCCCTAAAAATTGGACGAATAATGAATCGGTCAAAAAATATGATAAACTGATGAAATTAGACGGTTTAAGAGGTCATCTGAGTTTTTTTTTTGTTTTTTTTTAAAGGGCTAAATGATGTCGTTTTGTCCTATATATATTTTTTCTTTAGTTTAACATAGAGAAACACAAATGTGACGAGAGAATGTTATTTTTGTGTAGTGATGATATTCTTCTTTTACTATCGTCTTCATTCTTACAATTATCATGATTATCGCCACTCACTACCTTTAATTATCTCCTTTCGACGCCGTCCTTGTTACTGTCGTTGTCTATTATTATCATCACTATAATCATTTATTGAAATACAATAACATGTAAGAATCACAATCTCTTCATTTTGAATTAATTTGATGAGTGAGTAGTGAGTTAAATGCAGTAAGAATCACTACAATAATTATAACATTATTGTAGTGATGATCATTAATAATGATTAAATTTGACCTATCAGGCCAATTTAGGACCTGTCATTAATTAAATTCATTATTATATGTAAAAAATTCAACGATAGAGTTTTGTTAATAATTATCATTGAAGTCTTACGGCAAACATGCTTATGATAATGATTTTGGTATCAATTGTCATTGTATATTGGATTTTTTTAAAAAGAACCATCTATTTATAAGTTTTTTCCCATTTTTTGTGTATTCGGATACAAAATTTTGTACAATACACATTCTAATCAAATTTCCAGTACATGTAGAATAATAAATATATACAATACTTACTATATAATATTAATTTTATTAAAATCCTACAAAATCATTGTAAATCCTATAATTATGATTAGTAACTATTCAAAATATACAATAATGATCAGTCAACTATCCTAGGGTTCAACTATGAAGTCATGAAGCTTAACTATCTTAATGAATTAATTATGTTGTCCATGTGTGACTAATATAATGTATGTATGGTAAGAAAATTTTCATAAGTATCATTATGGTACCTAATCTTTAAATAAATATTAATTATCTTACCTAATCTCAATCTCTATCTAATCCTGCATGGATAATGATTGTCATTCATTGCATTACATAGTAACCACATTCATATCCTCCCGAATGTCTATTACCCTGTTTCTCAATATATAGAAATTAAATTAGTTTGTTAGTAACATAAATAAACAAAAATAAATATTATAGATTATATATTTAGATGTAACCAAGTGAGTTTTTGTGGTCTTCCACTTGACCTATCGCTCATTATGTTATATCTATAATAAACATTACTAACATTTACACTTAGTTAAAACAAATATAAAATATAACCGTAATATAATAATTTCTATAAAAATAACAAAATTTAGTTATCAATATGTTATTTTTAAGGTATAACCGTGACTTTTTGTGCATCGAACAAAACTATACAATCATAGATATGATAAGTAATTGTCAATTATGACTATACATTGAAACATATTGAAGTTAATCAAAATTGGAATTTATTAAAGATAAACTATAAAGAGAATTTACTTACTCGTAAACATATTGTGCAAAATAAATCTTTTTTTCTCAATAAGAAACTATTTGTGATGTATGCTTGTATCTCTGCTTTCTTATTACCAATTGGTTAAATGAGTTAAGAATATAAAAATCCATACATTTCATCTTTTCCTTGTTAAGTAATAAAAAGTTGATATAATTATGTTTTTAATTGTTATGAAATCACTTAACTTATGTTAATTATAATATATTTTTCTCCCAATGTAGGATGAATTTGAGAATACCTTGATACAAAAGCAAGGAGTATAATTGTCAACATAATTGAATCAAAAAATAGAAAGAGGAAGAAGATTTTCAACATGGAAGTCGCTCGAGCGAGATAGACTTTTGCTTAAGCGAAAATTAGTTAAACTTCTCTGGAACTCAGTCGCTCAAGCGAGTACTTTTTCGCTTGAGCGAAAATACTCAACTTTCGCTTGAGCGAAAGACGCGAGGCCAAAAATTCTCCTATAAAAAGATAAGATGTGTTTGAGAAAAAGGAGACGGTTTTGGAGAGAAGAGGCACGACTATTGCTAGGATTTCGTCCAATCTTCATCAATTCTTCATTTTGAGCATTGTAATGGCCACCATAAGTGGCTAACTTCATTCTCTTGGGATTGAGTGCACTTCCTTTGAACTCTTTTGTATCATGGTGATATTTTGAGATATTAATCTATGCTTTGATATTGTTATTCTTATCTTTTGTGCCTTTGAATGATTTATTTTTTATGTTTGGGATATGATTAAAAAATATATCTTGAACTCTAGATCACGATAAGAATATTTGTTACGCTAATTTCCAGGAATGAAATAAATGTATCAATTGCTTAACACCCTAACCCTAATGTTGGAAAATCTCTTAATTGTGTGTGAAATCAACATTTATTAGGTTTTCTTATGAATTTCATGTGTGAGAAATCAAAATGGAGAATTTGAGTAGGTGACATCAACATTGTTAGGTTAATTGATGATCTTAATTGGACATAGCCATTGCAAAAGAAGGAAAAGGAAGAAAATCAATCCTAAGTGCCTTTAATTGATCTTTTCTAAACAATTTACAGTTCTTTGTCATTTAATTTCAATTCAACTCTTTATGAAAAACATATTTTGTTTTAATCCACTTAGTAAGCATATAACTGAGAATTTCCATTGAAATAGTTCCTCATGGGATCGACTTTTATTTAATCGAAATACTATACTGCGATTGATAAATTTGGTACGTTTGTCAATAATTCAACAAGTATTTTTGGCGCCGTTGCTGGGGAACGACGTTCCTTAAGAATTCTTTGTTTAACTTATTAAGTATTTTATTTTTTATTTACATTTTTGTTTTATTTTTATTTTTATTTTTATTTTGCTTAATTATTGTCTTGTGCTAATCTTTGCTTGAGTTACTCTTTGATTTATGCGTTTAAGAGGACAATTATCTTCAGAACAGTTAGAATTTAATTTGGATATTGAAGAAACCGCTCGGAGGAATCGTGGTAGAAGAAGAAGGGAAACTCAAGAACAAGCCACAGGAGAATTAGTTAACTCTTCTTCCACACTCAATTTACCAGACCCAATTATAGAAGATATGGCAGAAGAATGAGCAAATCTAAATCTAAATCCAAATCCAAATCCAAATCCACCTAGAAGAACACTCAGAAACTATGTTATGCAGCAAGGTCCAAGATACTTCTCCAGCATTGCAATACCAGCCAACCAAACATTAGAGATGAAACCAACTTTCTTAAGTTTGATTAGTGCTTATCAATTCACTGGATTAGATCACGAAGATCCATATATTCACTTGTCTACTTTTTATGAGTTGATTGGTACCATGGGATTTAGAGAAGCAGATATTGAATCTGCATACTTAAGATTATTTCCTTTTTCATTGGCTGACAGGGCAAAAGAGTGGTTGAATGCACATCCTAATCAGAGTTTGACTAACTGAGGTAATGTAGAAAAGAAGTTTTTGAACATACTTTTTCCACCATCCTGTTACATCAAAGCAAAATCCGACATCTCTTCTTTCAGACAAGGAGCAAATGAACCTTTTTATGAAGCATGAGAGAAATTTAAATCACAGTTTAGAAGATGCCCAAATCATGGATTTGACGACATTGCTCAGTTGAATATTTTCTATACTGGCCTATGACCTGATACAAAGATGCTATTAGATGCTATTAGATGCTGCAGCAGGAAGATCTATGTTGGATGTAGAAATCGAACATGCCACAAGAATTATTGATGCACTAGCTTCTATAGACCAACATGCCCAACATGATAGACAACCAGTTCAGAGGAAATGAGTACTTGAACTTATCACCTCAGATGCTCTCTTAGCCCAGAATAAACTTATATCCAACAGATTGAAGCATTGAACCAGAAAATAGAGAAACTACCTCAACAAATGCATACAGTACAATCCATTCCTAACCAACAGATGAGTTGTGACATGTGTGGAGGTGATCATCCGAATGATGTGTGGAGGTGATCATCCGAATGAACACTGCTCTTATCAAGGCAACCTATAACAAGAGGAAGTTAATTATATGGGTGCTCAAGGTAGCAGTAGTCAAAGCAAACAAGGTAATTTTCCTAGTTCTAATAACTATCAAAATAATTTTGCACAAGGATGGAGAGGAAATCAGAATTAGAATCAGAACTTTGGGTGGAAACAAGGTGCTAGTTCATCCAATAAACCAGTTCTATATCAACAACAATCATTATCAGCAACCTCCATATCAACATCTGCAAAAACATTATCCTTCAGTGCATGACAGAATGAGCAAATTGGAGGACACTTTAGAAAAATTCATGCAAGCTACTTTGGCTAGTCAGAAAAATAATGATGATTCATTCAGAATTTTATATGGGCCAATTGGCTAAACAACTATTTGAGCAGCAAGGAGGACAATTTTCAGCCAACACACAAACCAACCCCAGGGAGCAATGCAATTTAATAACTATAAGGAGTGGAAAAGTTGTAGGTAAAGGGATTAGTGAGAATCTAACTTTTGAAGAAGAAATTTTGAGAAAAGAAGATGAAGAAGGAGAAATTGAAGGTGGAGAAGAAGAGGAGAATAATAAAGAAAGATATATCCCTAATAAGAAGAACGAAGAGGGAGAGAAAAAACAAAAGATAGAAACATGAGGGAGTAAAAAACATTTGTAGAGAAGTTACCATATCCCAAGATTCCCTCACAGATAGACAAAGAAAGACAATTCACTAGGTTTATGGATATATTCAAAAGACTACAGATCAATATACCCTTTGTGGAAGCTATGGAGCAAATGCCAACATACGCCAAATTCATGAAAGAGTTCTTAATTAAGAAAAGAAGATTTACTGATGAAACAGTGGAGTTAGAGGCAGGATGTAGTGCTATATTCCAGAAATCATTGCCTCAAAAGTCCAAGGACCCTAGAAGCTTCACTATACCAGTCACAATTGGTATATTACCAATGAAAAAAGCATTACTTGATTTAGGGGCCAGCATAAACCTCATGCCATTATTTATGCTCAAAAGAATAGGAGACTTGGATGTTAAACCAACTAGAATGACTCTGTAACTGACTGACAGATCAATAAATATTTCTTATGGAGTAGCAGAAGATGTTTTAGTTAGAGTGGATAAATTCATATTTCCTGTTGATTTTGTGATTATGGACATGGAGGAAAATGCGGAAGTTCCATTGATCCTGAGAAGGCCATTTATGAAGATTGTCAAAGTAATTATAGATGTTGACAATGACAAGTTGAAAATTAAAAGTGGAGATGATGAAGTTAATTTTAATTTGTTTGAAGTTGTATAACAACTGAAAGACAATAAAGATTGTCTCAAAAAGAGGTATTGAAACCTCGTGAAGCAGGTATGATTTACCTAATCTCTAACATTCGTAAGGTGAATCCTGGGATGACAGTTATTCACAATGAAAAGAATAAATTCATTCTCATAAGGACAGTCAAGGGATGGAGAATGCGTATAGATCACCTTGATCACTCACCTGCATGAGCCATAAAACAAACAAGCATCGAGCTGAAGACGTTAAACAAGTGCTCCTGGGAGGCAACCCAATGTTTTATAATTGTTTTCTTTTCTTTTTGCAATTTTCATTTTTATTGCATTATCATTTGAGTATGAAAAAAATTGAACAATGTTGAACTGGATTTATGTGAAAACTTTTTGAGTTATTAATTTATCATTGAATTGCATTTGAGCATCATGTTAATAGTAAAAATTCACTGAAATTCGCTCAAGCGACAAACTATTCGCTCAAGTGAATTTATGTTGTTTCTCTCTGTTTACTCTTCGCTCAAACGAAAAATTTTGCTCAGGTATTTTCGCTCAAGCGAAAGACTTTTCGTTCAAGCGAAAGTACATTAATTTTCTCTGTCTTTGATTTGCTCAAGCGAATCTTAAGTGAGCTGATTTTCGCTTGAGCAAAAATGCCCAGAATTTGGTTTTAAAACACGTGAGTTGGGTCATTTTTCATTATTTCCTAAAACTTATTCGAGAACCCACTTCTCTCTAACATATTTCCTCTCTAATTCAAACCTAAATACTTCAAATTCCTGTGCCCAATTCGCCATTTCAGGTATTTTAGGGTGTTTTGACAACATTTCACCGATTAAAATCCAAAAATTTCCATCTCTTCTCCGTTCATTATCTCTGAAGAGTGTTTGTGCATGATTTTGAAATTAAGGTAAGATTTGAAACTTTTCTTGATGTTTTTGAATGTTATTGAAATTGGATTTGTGTTTGTGGCTGAACTGAATGGTTAGAATGCATATATATTGGTTAAAATTTTTGTTGCATACCAATTGTTTGATGAAATGCCTCAAAAATGAATGAATTTCTTTCTAGGTGATATAAGGTAAACATCCGCCCACCCGTCAATAGAAGATTCATAGAGCGCAATTGTGTCAATCCTACAAAGGGAGCAGCACAGCCAGTGCCACAACAGCACCGCCAACCACGCTAAGCCCCACAACCACCTCCATCACCTCAACAACAACAAGATTATCAAAAAATGATGCAGTATATGGAGCACTTAACATTGCAACATGCAACAACTCACAAGGGTCAATGTAGTATTAATACAAATTTTTATAACATGTATTTGCAAATTGTTCCAAGTATACAGTGGACGTCTCTACAAGAATTTGATGCCTTACTTTAATGGCCTGGGGACAGTCCAAATTTTCAGGGAGGGGGTGAAGGTACAGCTGAAGCACAAGAGGAGGAAGAAGAAGAAGAATCAGCAAGTGAAGAAGAATAAAAGGGAGGCAAAAATTTAATATAAGTTTAAGTTTTTTTTCTGGTGTGTTAAGTTATTTGTTTTGTTAATTTGATGTTTTTAAGTTTTTATATTTTAAATTATTTTGTTTTTAATGTTTTGAATTGACATCTAGTACTTAAAGTTGATTAATTTTCTTAAATTGATGTGATTAAATTTAATTGTTGTCCCATACAATTTTTATTAGAGTCAATTATGAAATTATTGCTTATTGACTAATTTAAATCTAGAACTTGGAAAAAAAATCATTTTGATTGTTCCAATAACAATTGATTTTGGGATGATGAGTATGATAGTGAAAAAAGAATTGACGAGGGAATTAGGAATTAACTGAATTGGAGAAGCTAGCCAAAACCCAGGTGAGTAGAGTACCACAAACAGTTCAAATTGAGTGTCAAAACTTTATGATGATAATTGATATTGATTGATTCTTTGATGTGATTGCATGTTAGCGAGACTTGAAAATGATAAATACATTTTTTTCTTGTGTAGTGAAAGTAAATATAACCCAGAGCCAAATAGTCAACCCTGCATTAATTATAGGACACCCATTTGAACCCATTTGAGCAAAAAACTAAACAATATTTATCCACCTTCCTATATTTGAGAAAAAAAATTATTATGAATGTTATTATTTTTCCTACGGTTATTGTTGAGTATTGTTATTCTTAAAAAAAAGAAAAAAAAGAAAAAGAGGTTGAGAAAAAGGGGAAAAGAAAAGTATAAATATTGAGGCTAAGCTAAAGTGACAAATGCAAAGCATGAAGAAAGGAAAAAGAAATTCAAAGTGGTGTGAATGATAACTGGTGAGATTGTTAATGCACTATCTTGATGTTGGAGCAAAAGCATGAAGTCTGAGACTCAACTTGAGGAAATGTTAATCAGGAAGCATTCATATGATTTGAATTTCTCAAATACTTTTGTATATCCCAGAAAAACTAATGAGTTCCTTCTTAGCCCAGCCCCATTACAAGCCTTAAAAGACCTTTTGATTTAAGTCTTGCTTAACAAATGTTGATTGCTTGAGATGATTATCAATATTAGATTATTTAAATGAAGTGATTGAATGAGATAAACACTTACCTGTGAGAGTTAAAGATGATTATTTATCATTTTATTTGAGAGATCAGGCTTCTCTAAGGATAGTTGATGACTAATTATCCTTTGTTAGTTTCTATAATTTTAATGCTTATATATCCTATTTTTATTTGAAGTTGTGAGCATCGTATTTGGAAGAAAAATATTTTTATTTTTATGTTGTGGTTCTGGAAGAGAAAGTGATAATATGTGATGATTTTGTTTTGGAAAAATTACTTTGCTTGGGACAAACTAGATTCTAAGTTGGGGGGAGTTGTTAAGTGATAAAAAGATATAATTATGCATTTAATTGTTATAAAATCACTTAACTTATGTCAATTCTAATAATACCTTGATAGGATGAATTCGAGAATACCTTGATACAAAAGCAAGGAGCATAATTGTCAATATAATTGAAGTAAAAAACGAAAAGAGGAAGAAGATTTTCAACATGGAAGTCTCTCGAGCGAGATAGACTCTCGCTTGAGTGAAATTTAATTAAAACTCTCTGGAATTCATTCGCTCAAGCGCCATTATTTTCGCTTGAGCGAAAATTAGTTAAAATTCTTTGGAACTCAATCGCTCAACTGAGCACTTTTCCGCTTGAGCGAAAATACTCAACTTTTGCTTGAGCGAACATTTTCGCTTTAGCGAAAAACGCGAGACCCAAAATTCTCCTATAAAAAGATAATATGTGTTTGAGAAAAAGGAGGTGATTTTGGAGAGAAGAGGCGCGACTACTGCTAGGGTTTCATCCAATCTTCATCAATTCTTCATTTGGAGCATTGTAATGGCCACCATGAGTGGCTAACTTCATTCTCTTGGGATTGTGTGCACTTCCTTTGAACTCTTTTATATCATGGTGATATTTTGAGATATTAATCTATGTTTTGATGTTGTTATTCTTATCTTCTGTGCCTTGGAATGATTTATTCTCGATATTTTGGATATAATTGAAAAATATATCTTGAACCCTAGATCACGGTAAGAATATTTGTTACGTTAATTGTTATGAATGAAATGAATGTATCAATTGCTTAACACCCTAACACTAATGCTGGAAAATCTCTTAATTGTGTGCGAAATCAATATTTATTAGGTTTTCTTATGAATTTCATGTGTGAAAAATCAACATGGATGATTTGAGTAGATGACATCAGCATTGTTAGGTTAATTGATGATCTTAATTGGATATAGTCATTACAAAAGAGGGAAAAGGAAAGAAGCTAATCCTAAGTGTCTTTAATTGACCTTTTCTAAATAATTTATAGTTCTTTGTTATTTAATTTCAATTCAACTCTTTATGAAAAACCTATTTTGTTTTAATCCACTTAGTAAACATATAACTGAGAATTTCTATTGAAACCGTTCCTCGTGAGATCGACTTTTATTTAATCGAAATACTATACTACAATTGATAAATTTGGTACGATTGCCAATAATTCAACAAATATTTTTGACTCACTCACACATAACTATGATAAATACTTATAACAAGTGACATAATAATTAATATTTCAATAACTAAAATAGTAAGAACTTTAATTTAAATAAATTATATCATCCATAACTATGTAAAATTCTAGATTTCCTATTGCAATCTCTAAGACATATTAATGGATATCACTTATAAATGTATATAATTTATGGATGTAATTTAATAAATGAGATATATTAATGAATATTGTCAAATATGTATTGATATTATGTCCAATTTTAATATACTATTCATAATAATTTTATAATCAAGAATTATTTAGATTATAATTATAAGATATTTGTTTCTCATTGTCATAATCTATATTAGAATAATACATCTTAAATTATAATAAAAAATTATCAAAATACCTATTATATATATATATATATATATATATATATATATATATATATATGATGAAGAAAAAAATTATTTTATTATAAAACCAAAATTATCCATATGGCACGAGGCTGGTTATGATACATTGAATGAAAAAAAGAAAGATATTTTTCTTGTGTCATTGATGAAAAATTAACTTAATAAAGTTTCACAATTATATTATAATTTTAATATTTGATTATTAAATTAGATAATGTAATTAACTAATAATTAAATTTACGTGGAATATTATTGTATTATTTATTAGGAAATAAAATAGTATATTTAAAATATTTGGAGATTTTAAGTGAGATAAAATATTTATTAAAATTTGATTGGAATTATTAAATAATGTTTAATCGAAATCATTTACCTATTATGGTATTATCTATTAGTACTGGAAATAAAATAATATATTTAAAATATTTGGAGATTTTAAGTGAGATAAAATATTTATTAAAATTTGTTTGAAATATAATTGAAAGTATTTTAAAGAGATTTAATTAGATTGAAATCATTCAATAAAATTTGACGTGGAAGAATAATAATAAAAGTTGTTACTGCGGAAAAAGGTTAAAAAATATTAAAAAATTATTTTTTTATTATATGTTAAGTCAACTAACTAATTTTTATCATATTGAAAATTAAAAAAGAGGGTAATATTTAAATACCAAAAATGTAAATTATATTAATAAAATTAATTTTTATTTTAAATATATTAATTTAATATATAAATTTTAAAAAATAAACCTATTCATTATTTTTGAAATAAAAATTAAAAATTTATTTATTATTATCATAATTTATATTTAATAATTTAAAATAATAATTCATCTTACGTTAAAATAACTAAAGAATTATTTTTATATTTATTCTTGTAATAAATTAATATACATAATTGGCCTAATTTTTTTTGGATTCGCTTGTCATGTTAAACTTATTAAGATGCCTAAACCTAAACCCTACTTTATGAGATAGTTAATTAAGTACACCATTTAGAATAAGCATCGAGAGTTAAGTAATTTTGTTCATTAAATAAATTATTGTTTATTTTTATTTAACAAGTAAAAAAAAGTTAGTCTTCCACCTGTTTACTAAATATATTATCTAATTAATTAGCATTTGAATATAAAAATAAATAATATATACTCGAATATCACAATATATGAAATAAAAGTTGTATTTATCAATGTAAATCATAGAAAAAAAACATCACATATAAAATAAGAAGAAAAAATTTATTAAATGTAGTGGAGCTTTTAAATTGAAATGTTTTTCCTAAAAGAATTTAACTTCATGAAAGAAAATGGGGAAATAAAAAAATTATATTAAATATTTTAATTTAATCTTACAAAATATTAAATGAGCATAAAACACATTATTATATTATAATAATGAGAAAAGTGAAAGGTGAATAACTGAATTTTAATTTGGTGCACTAGGAACCATAGCATATCATATGTTTATAATCTAATAGATTACAATGGTATTCGCTTTTTAAATTTAAATTAATATTTTATTAATAATATAATAAATTCATTAAATTAAATTACTTATATTAAATATATTTAATAAATATAAATAAGTAATAGAGAAATTATATCTATAATTTTTGAAGTGATAACTGAAGAAGAGAGTGAAAAGCATACTAATAAATGTTATAAAAATGTTAATGGCAGAAACATATTAAGAATGGGGTGAATTGAATTTTCAAATAAGATTATAACCTAATTCTGAACTCAGTTGTTATAAAAATGTTAATAATAGGACATACCCAAAAAGTGAGTGAATTGAGTTTTCAAAAACTTTCCAATTCTAATTAATTATTAATTTTTTTTTCGACAATCAAATATAAAAGAATTATAACATTATTAAGAAAACGAGAACATGAAAATAAGGAGAAAAAGAAAAGAACTCAAAAATTTATACGATTATTTATGAATCTACATCCAGCTTTAATTAAGCAACATTAGTCTGAAGTTTTTCATTAAAACATATTACAACACAATCTAATAATCTTGACTTACAACAATTTTTAATCAAGATCTCAATACTTGAAAATGTTTATCCAAACTATTTTCAAGTTAAACTGCTCACATACATCAAAATTCAATACAAGATTTACAATAGAAAGATAAGAAACGATTTCATCTTATATCCAAAAAACATTTTCCTTGAATTTGATCTTCGAAACATTTTACAAAATCACACACTTTTGTTGATGCCCACAATGTTCTTTCTTATTGTTATTTTTTTTTCTAAAAAATATATATGATTAAAGAAAGTTTACATCCTTTTATAGAAAAAAATATTATAACTGACTTAGATAATCGATTAGCAAAATATCTAATCGATTATTTACGTGCAGTAATAGTCCGAAAATAAGCTATATAATCAATTAGGTACCAACATAATCGATTATTAACGTGTTATGTTAAAACAGATATTTAGGCACATAATCCAAGTAACCATATAATCGATTATTAGTGCATGCTAAGAAAACATGATTTTAAATTATATAATCAATTAAGTACTTATCTAAACAATTAATACATATTTAATTTTAACATAATTGATTATTTTTACTTTCAAATATTAGATTATTTGGCTTTATACAAAATTTCTTACTTATCTACCTAACTATCATTTAACGGAGATCATCAAAAAATGATTTTCAAATAATCTTCCTTTTTCATTAAGAAGAAAACCATAAAATACAACCATCTACATTGTGGAAAATCCCCCAGAAAAGAATGAATAGAAAAATAAGGGGTTTCAACTCTTATCTGTCAATAAAGCATTCCTCTTCCTCTAATTCTTCTGCTTGTTCAATGACAATGTCTTTGATATGTGATATTTTGGGCCAAAACTCTCCAACATGGGGTTGACATTTTCTACATAATTCAGGACAATCTTCAATCCTCAAGCTTTCAAGTGTGGTGAGGTGATCGATGTTATCTGGGAGAGATAGCAACTTTGGACAATCTGTGATAGCAAGTGTTTTCAGATTAGTCAGAGTTGGTAGCCACTCCGGAAGCATTTCAAGATTGTAACAGTCTGAGATAAACAAGAACTGTAACGAGTTGGCAGTTTCTTGAAGCGATTTAGGCAAGACCACCAGCTGTTGTAAATCTAAAAATTCAACAGATTTTAACTTCGGCATGGGGCTTTGTTCTTCATGGTGGCCCTTCCACAGTTCCAAGTCTAAATTACCACAGTTTTCAACAATCAAAGTTTCTAATTCGGGAAAAATTTTGACATCTAGTGGCAAGGACTTTAGACTTTGACAGTCAGTAACATTAAATGCTTTGAGGGCAGGGAATTTCACCCCTTCGAAGATAGACTTCAGATTATGGCTTGATTCAATAGACAGATTCGCAAGCATGCCCAAGTTCGCAATCTCATTGTCAGGCAAAGCATATTGCCTTGTGGTTATCTCCAAATGCCGTAGACTTATCATTTTTCTTAATCCTTTGGGCAATGCTTCCAGCTCCACGCATCCGTCAAGTTTCAACACTTGCAAATTTTGGAGCTTGCAAATAGAATCGGGGAGTCTCTTAATGTTGAGATTATGCATAATGTTGAAATATCGCAAGTGTTTCAACTTACCGATTGAACGTGGCACAGTCTCGCATGTCGAATATCTTAAATCCAAAACACGCAAGTATCTGAACTTTGACACACAATTATCTAGAAAAGATTCACCTTTGGATCCTGCTGTATCGTTTTGGAGCATAATGGTTCTCACAGCTACTGATTTTTTGGTAAATAAATTGCCCAACAAACTGCTTTCAGCAAAAGACAGATGCCGAACATTCTCAGGAATACTTTGAACGTTTGAATTTATAAATAGACACTCATTTTTTGCAACAAATAGAGCAAGATCATGCACCAAATCATGTATTTTGAATTCAAACACAGTGCCACGATTGACAGAATCTTGAAGAAAAGATCTCGATATTAGTTCATACAAATACTGATTGGCTACATCTTCCAGTGTACTATTCTGTTTTGGAGATTCAAGGAGTCCAAGTGCCCCCCAAAGAGTAGTAACCTCAAAACTATTGAAGTAATCATAATCCTTTGGGTAAAGGGAAAATAATGCAAAACATTGCCGTAAATAGGATGGCATGAGATCATAACTTAATTTAAGAGCAGGTAAAATGTCATCTTTTTTCTGAGGCAAATTCCAAATTTCATTATCTCTCACATATTCCCACTCACTCATCTCAAATTTCGAGAATAGTAAACTCCCTAATGTTCTCACAGCCAAAGGAACCCCTCTGCATTTTTTAACAATTTCTCTGCCAATCTTTACTAACCGAGGATGCTTTTCCTCTTCTCCTGCTTTAAAGGCCCATTTAACAAAGAGAGACAAGGAATCCTCCTGAGAAAGGCCTTCTAATATGTGAGAGGGAACTGTGCCCATCATGGAAGCAATCGAATGACTACGTGTGGTCACTAGAATTTTTGTTCCTGCAGCTCCCACTTGTAATAAATTCTCCAACTCAATCCATTTAACACGGTCTTCATTCCATACGTCGTCCAAGATGAGTAGGAACTTTTGACCTCCAAGTTTGTTTGTCAGTTGATTTTGCAATTGCTCCAGATCCATCATCTTCAAATTCTGTTGCTGAGGAGGAACATCAGCAGAAGCAAGATCATTGGTAGAATTGATGATTTTAATAATGACTTGCTTAATGTCAAAGTCATCAGAAACACACACCCACATCTTCAATGGGAAACACTCCTGGATCCTGTTGTCATTGAACACAAACTTTGCAAGTGTAGTCTTTCCCAAGCCTCCAATCCCCACAATGGGGATAACAGAGAGACTAGTATCTTCATCATTAGGATTCTGCTGCATCAAAAGCTCTATGATCTTTTCTTTATCCTGTTGCCTTCCTATCACATTTGAATCACTCACACGGGAGTGTGTCATTTCTCTAGTATGCACTACACGTGTATCAACATCAATTATTTGAAGACTAAATTTATGTCTGTCAGCAGCAACCTTATCTAGTCTCTGGGTGAGATCTTTACTTTTTTGAGCCATCTTGTAACGAAAAACAAGTGGATTAGAACTTGAGAAGAAGTGACTTACCTTCACTTTGGTGTTACCATGAACTCTGACCACTTTCTTTCGCAGTGTTTGGCACTCAAATTCATCCAACAGATCTTCGGCATCGGAGAAGACAGTTTTGAGCTGAGTGAGCCATTCCAGCAGCTCATGGTTGTGCTCCTGTTTTCTCTGAGCATCTAACAGAACAGCCTTGACTAAAGAGAGAGTGTTGTTAAGGTCTCGAAGATTGTCGTATAAACCCACCACTCGAGAAGCTTCTTCAAAAGCATGAGAAGCAAGCTTTGCTATGAGTGACTCTGCGATGCTGAAAAGGAACGATTCGGCCATAGTTGTCACAAACGCGAACACCAGAAATTAGATCGGAGAAGCAAAACACTGTTTCTGAGTCAACTTTTTTGGTACACTCGTTTGCCTGATGGATTCCCGGATCCAGAAATAGTTTAAATGAAAAAAATAAATAAATAAACTTTGATAATAAATATTAATGGTGAGATATGACATTGAAATACACATAATTTAACAGAAATTACAATCTCATCATTAATTTGAAAGAAGGAGGGTCAGGGCCATGCTCGTCCCCCTTGTATCCGTCCCTGTCTAAATATAATGTTGAAATGCTAAATATTTTTCTTCCACGTGACTCCATCAGTCGACACTTAGAAGGAAAATAAAAATAAAAACAAAATATTTGCTAACCCATTTAAAAAAAAAAAAACTGTGAAAAGAAATAAAGGGGAAATGTAAGTAACTAGAAATTAATCTATGCATTGTGCGAGCTCATCAATAAATTTATATAATATAATTTGGAGAAAATAGAAATGGTAACAAAAGAATTTTTTTAATAAATTATTAAACAAGTAACTGTGAAATATTTTGAGATCTGATGAGTTAAATGGAAGATAAGAGAGAAGTTGTTTAAATTAACAAATTGAAACATTTTTAAAATGGAAAGTTGCAGAACAGTTTTCAAGTTCCGTCTTACACATCCCAAGCTTTAATACCTCTCCATGCCCAAAACATATAAATAGGGAGACAAATATTACTCTTGTTAAATAATACAAAATCGGGAGAATGACTAGTTCACAAACAGAAAAAGGAGGAATAGTGACACCATGTTCGAGAATACATTAATTTTAACAATTAAATTTTTTATTATAATTGGGTTGCTTCATATCAATTTTTTTTTTCTTAAGAATAATTTTGTTTTTACCTTAACCCATTATGAATGAGTCAATTTTTGTTCATTATCTTATGTCGAAGATCAATCATTTTGACGATACGAGTGACCTAATGACCCACTAAAAAAATTTTCAAGCCTAAATGTTAATTCGTAGAGGATTCGATGGAGTACAATGTAAGATGTTTGTGGCATGCTCACTACAACAACTCTATATTGGTTCAACAACTTTCCTAATGAAGTTATAACATCATTCAAGGAGTTAACAAATTTATTCATAACCCAATTTGTAGCAAATAGACTTAAGTCATCTTGCTTGAGCGACCTTTTCGATATTAGGCAGGAAAGCACAAAATCATTAAAGCAGTACCTGAAGCGCTATTGTAGGGTAACATTGAGAGTTCCTCAGCCTGACAAAATGATGTTCATCTACGCTTTCGTGAAAGGATTGAGATCAGGTCCCTTTGGTGAATTGTTGATTTAGAGACCAGTAGCAACCATGTCAGAGTTTAGATCTCGAGTTGTTTCTCACATCAAGACAGAAGAAGTTATGAGTTGCGAAAGGGCAGAAGAAAGACGAACCAAGGAAAGACAAGAAGATAATTGGAGGAGGAGTAGTAACAAACAACGAAACACTAGTTGAAGGTACAACAACCCATATGCCCAACCAGAGGAAGGAAAATGTCAATTATTGAGGGATATACGCATCCCTCTTGACATGACGGCCAAACAAATATTGAAAGATGCCAACATGACAAAGTTGTTCCCCTATCCTAAAAGGGTGGACCGACCCTTAGGTCCTAATCAAGACTCCAAACGCGAGTTCCACTGCACCTAAGGTTCTGACACAGAAAAATGCTATTTTTTAATAAAGCAAATAGAAGAGTTAATTCACCAAGAATGCTTACAACATTACTCCAAATGAGACAAGAATGAGGAGTCTGGAAACCTGAAACAAAGAGATAAAGGTGAGCACCAGAGACCTATACTCGGGGATTCTAATACCATCTGTCACTGCCGTCGAAAAGAGGCGGTCAGAGCGACACGATAGTTTTGATAACTCGCGTTTTTTAAAGATGGTCAACATTCTTAAGATGTTCGATAACCGGACTGACCTTAAGAATGAGGTTTTCGAAAAGGGTTATATGAAGTCGTCACCAATATTTTTACCAAAAACATCAGAAAAAGAAAAAAAAAAAGGAAGACATTGGTTTAGAAAAACCAACTTTGGCCATTACAATCAAAGTCGGGTAAAGGAGTTAGTTACGTGTGGAGAAGGTATTAGCACCCCCACAACGCCCCTTTCGGGTTCCCTATGATGAACTATTCTTAAAATAAAGACAATAAAAAATTATGCTTCTACCCTATTTATTTATTACAGAATTTAAATAGTTATCTACATGATCTTAATATCTAATGCATACAAGAAAAATAGTAAAAGAAAGCAATAAAAGAGAAGAGATATGAAAGAGAATCTCCGAGCAAGCTTTCATAAATGTTGAACTTGAGGATGCTTTTTGGCAGTCTTCGCACTCTACAGAGACACTCCTCCCTCGATAAAAAAATAAAGGTATCACCCTACCGAGGGCCGAATGTCTCAAAAAAAGGAGACATCCTTACCGATTTCTACCTTAATGAAAATTGGAAAGCTCACTCAAACTCTGGAAAAATGTTCGGAGTCACTCTAAAGTGTCAAAAGGCTTCCTAAAGAGTGGTAGGAGTGAATGGTGTGTGAAAATGGGTGGAATGAGGCTCCTATTTATAGAAAAACGCGCTAGGCAGGTCGGGACGACCATCTGGGCTTCTGACAGGTGAGACGATTGTTTGAAATTTCGAGACGGTCATCTCGCCTCAAGGAAAAGTGAGACGACCGTCTGGGAAAACGAGATGGTCATCTCACCTTAAGGAAAAGTGAGACGGCCGTTTGGGAAAACGAGACGGTTGTCTCGCCTCAAGGAAAAACGAGACGGCCGTGTGGGAATCCGAGACAACCTTCTGGGGCTTCCTGTCAGAATTTTCCTATTTTCTTTTTTTTTCGCACAGAAAAGCTTTCCTATTCTTACATGGAGCCTAGTGAACATGCCTAGGAGCCCTTGAGGCCTTGTCCATCTTCGAACGAAAGTCTTCTGCTTCAAAATTTGAGGTCTACACCATCGTCGAAGGGTTTTGCAGGGGGATCCACCAGTTCGACAAGAAAACAATACACAAGGGCTACCGCGAATGAGTGTCAGGTTTCCCATGAGGGGAAACGACCACTGAGCAACCGACGCTCGATCACCTTCTTGCTCGAAGATCTTGAAGGCATCATCCCCCACTAGGATGACCTCGTAGTAGTAACGATGGTGATGATGAGTAGGAACTTGTATTGGTTAGTTTCTCAAGAGAGAAGGTTGAAGTTCGGGGATATACCGAGCTTCGAACGATGTTTGGGTCGAAGCAAGCTGCCAAGACTATCACCATAAAATAATTGGTCGTCAAGTCACCTTCATCCTATAATATCCTATTAGGGAAAACATACAGGTATTCACATGGACCGCATGTGACATCCCAAGTATCAATTCTACTTTCTTATGCCATAAGTTCGCCATTGACCCCAAAGTAAGGTTAATGATGCAATGACAGAGGAAATTCGGGATAGAGAAACATCAGACAATTAAAGTGGAAACTCAAAAACTACTTAACGTCGGTCACATCCGCCAAATACAATACTCGACTTGGGTGTCTAATGTGGTGATGGTAAAGAAAACATCAGGGAAATGGTGAATGTGCATGGATACCACATACATTAACAAAGCTTGCCCAAAGGATTTGTATCCTCTCCCAAATATATACAACCTTGTAAACAACGCATTCGAATGTCAATTGTTAAGCTTCATGAATGTGTACTCTGGCTACAACCAAATATTCATGCACCCCTTGGATGAGGACAAAACAACTTTTATGGACGAATAAAAAAATTATTGCTATTATGCCATTCATATTAAAAAATGTTGGGGCAACATACTAAACTCAGATGGACAAAATCCTTGCCCTAATCCTTGGTAACAACTTGGAGTCATATGTGGATGATATAGTGGTGAAATCGGCCATACACCGCGACCACCTTGAGAACCTCACCAAGCTATTCACCACCCTACACGAGTTCAACCTCAATTAAACCCAAAAAAATGTGTATTCGGCATCTGATATGGTAAATTCCTAAGCTTCATGCTTACCCATAGAGGCATCGAAGCAAACCTAGAGAAATGTTCGGTCATCATCAACGTGAGAATCCCTTCAAATGCAAAGGAAGTTCAGCAACTCTTGGGTATGATGGCTTCACTCTTGTGTTTCCTATCGAAAGGGAGAGATTAGGGGTTTCCGTATTTCTAGTGCCTATAAAAAAACAAGCAATTTACGTGGACGAACAAAAGTGAACAGGCCTTCATAGCCTTAAAGGAAATTTTGTCTCATCCCCCTATCCTATCAAAGCCAGAGTTGTGGAACGCATTCTAACTATGCATAATGGTCACAGACCGAGCGATGAGTTCGACCCTAACTCAAGAGATTAATGAAGTAATGTGGCCAATTTATTTCGTCAACAGGGTTCTATAACCAACAGAGAGAACACTACTAGAAAACTAGTTTTTTTCTGCTAATTTTCTTGCAAAAAATTGTTTAAATTTATAAAAAATCTTATTTCTTGCAATTTTTACAAAAACTTTGTAAAAATATTCCCATGAAAAATGAGAATTTTTAGTAGTGGAAGATATTAGAAACTAGAGCGAGCAACATTGACAGTTGTAGTAATCACCCCAAGGTTACGATATTATTTCCAAAATTTCTCTATTGTGATAAAAACTAACCTACCTATTAACACATGTGTTGTGTAAACCTGACCTGGTTGGCTTAATGGTCAAATGGGCAGTAGAGTTATCCGAGTATGACATATCATATGAACCACGAGGTTCGATAAAAACCCAATTCTTAGTTGATTTCATGGCTAAACTCACCCTTGACCCAACACACATGTAGAGAAACAATGAGCAGGAAGTGTGTATAATATTAGTATATGAAACCTTTAATTTGAGCGACAACAAAATAGGCATCATATCAGAAGCACCAAATGGGATGATAATTGAATAATCCCTCCGATTCACATTCAAGGCCAATAATAATCAAGCGGAGTACGAAGCTCTACTAGTAGGCATGAAGTTGGCAACCACCTGCTAGCGAAGAGCGACTCCTAACTCATCACTGATCAGGTTACAGGAGGTTACCAAGCCCGCAACCCATGTTTAGCCCAATGTTTGGACCAGGTCAAAACGCTAATACCAAACTTTGGCACTTTTAAACTCGTCCATGTTGTTGGGAATATTACTTTATTATCTTTTATTTAAATTGGGTATTAAGAGATTTTATTATCTTTTAAGAGAGAAGGTAAAAAGACATTAGGTTATTATTCTGATTTAGGCAGTTATGATTGAGATATTATGAATATTTAATATTTTGTAATATTTTTACTCTATATATACATAGAGTACATGAATAAAAAGATACACACATGATATATCGAAATACATATACACATAACCCTTCAAAATACCAACAAATTGGTATCAGAGCTTGTGTGTGAGGTGAGCGTCTGAGAAAGAGAGAAGAGCAACTCATAACTTTGTGAGGTGTGTGAGTTGAGTGCAAACACTTGAGAGGAAATGACAGGTCTAACCAATGGCATCCCGCTACCCAAGTTGACGAAAGGTGCCAACTATGACAACTGGAAGGTACAAATAAAGGCTCTTCTTGGATCCCAAGATAACTGGGATGTGGTCGAGAATGGGTATGAGGAACCAGCGAACACAGATGGGTATTCAAATGCCCAGCTGAACGCATTGAAGGCTGTTCGAGCTAAAGACAAGGCAGCTCTGTATCTACTATACCGAGCCGTCGACGAATCTGGCTTTGAGAAGATAGCTAACACAAAATCCTCCAAAGTAGCATGGGATACACTTGAAAAAGCAAACAAAGGAAATGAAAGGGTGAAACAAGTTTGACTTCAAACCCTTAGGGGCGAGCTTGAAAACATGAGGATGAAAGAGTCTGAGAGCGTATCCGAGTTCATTACTCGGGTGGAGACCGTGGTGAACAAGCTGAATCAGAATGGTGAGAGTCTTTCATCAAACCGAGTTATTGAAAAAATTTTAAGATCATTAACAGATGATTTTGAGAACATTGTGTGCGCAATAGAGGAGTCCAAGGATCTATCAACGCTCACCCTTGAAGAACTTGTTGGGTCCCTAGAAGCGCAAGAGCAACGAAGATTGATGAGAGGAGATCATGCTGCTAATGAAGGTTCTTTATTATATCATGATGGAGGTTCTGTCCAAGCCAAGAACAACAAAGGTACAAAATCACGAGTATTTTCTGTTTGTCCTTATTGCAAGAAAAATAATCACACACCCAACAAGTGTTGGTGGAGACCTGATGTGAAATGTCACAAATGTGGTCAATTGGGACATATAGAAAAGATATGCAAATCACAACCAGAGGAAGTAGTTCAATTTATAGAGGATAGAAAAGAAGAGGTACTTCTCCTTACATCAACATGCTCTACAATCAATAAATCAACAGGTTGGCTAATAGACAGTGGTTGTACAAACCACATGACTCATGATCGAAAACTTTTCAAAGAGCTCAACGAATCACATATTTCTAAAGTGAGAATTGGTAATGGAGAACAAATGGATGTGAAAGGTACAGGAACAATTGTAGTTAAAAGTCATTCGGGTACCAAATTAATTTTTGATGTTTTATATGTTCCTGATATTAATCATAATTTGTTAAGTGTTACTCAATTATTGGAGAAAAGTTATAAGGTGTCTTTTGAACACAAAGTTTGTGTGATTAGAGATACAAATAACTTGGAAATATTCAAAGTTCACATGAAAGGACAAAGTTTCACTTTAGATTTGATGAAAGAATAGTTGATTACAAACGAAGATATACAAGAAAAGTCAAAGAAAAAGCATGAAGAAGATTTCTTGAAGAAACTTGATGTTAAGGAGGAAAACAAAGATGTAGATGAAGAAACCGTTTTCAACGTCCATCAAAGAGTCAACAATACTACCATGAAGTCTGAAAGAAACAAAGGAGATGAAGTTGATAAAGGAAGAAATATGTTGATGAAGAAAGTAAAGAATGAAGATGTGATCTCATACAAGAAAGAAGATAACAAGAAGTATAAACAAAAAAGGAGGAAAAAATATATCAAATTCAAATAAATAGATATTAAAGTAAGGAGGAATGTTGGGAATATTACTTTATTATCTTTTATTTAAATTGAGTATTAAGAGATTTTATTATCTTTTAAGAGAGAAGGTAAAAAAACATTAGGTTATTATTCGATTTAGACAGTTATGATTGAGATATTATAAATATTTAATATTTTGTAATATTTTTACTCTATATATACATAGAGTACATGAATAAAAAGATACACACATGATATATCAAAAATACATATACACATAACCCTTCAAAATACCAACACATGTCCCTTAAGAGCAAAATTGTCGAGCGGACATACTCTCTAAATTGGCGAGTACTAAGCGACCTAGAAACCATAGGTCGATCATACAAGAGACATTGCTCTCTCCTAGTCTAACCGCAAAGACGAGCCAGGTAATGAACTCAGAAACTCAAGGATCATGGATGTGGTTATACACAACCTATTTTTACCCAAGGAATTGAGTCTTTCACTAAGAACGAGAAGGCTCTCTTTTAGAAAAGGGTGGCAAGATTTGTGATGATTGGTGATAAACTATTCAGTTGAGGATTCTCATCCCCCTTACTCTACTGTTTTCTAGAAGATCAGGCGTCACAAGTTATAGCCAAACTATATACAAGGGAGTGGGTGGAAACCACATCAGGCGACAAGTCTAGGGGCAAAGGTTTTGTGAGCAGGATAATATTGGTTGACTCTACGACACGATTATGCGAAATATGTGAGAAAGTACCACAAATATCAGCTACATGTCGAGACCCTCACAACACCTCAAGAACCACTGCACGTCATAGTATTCCCATGATCGTTCAACAAATGGGGTCTAAATATACTTGGTCTCTTCCCAAAGTTCTTGGTGGTGGCAATATATTTCACAAAATGAATTGAAGTTGAGCCGGTAGTAGGAATCTCAGTCGAGAGAGTGCGAAACTTTATCTAGAAAGCAATCATCTGCCGGTATGGAGTACCTAATACCATTCGTCACAAGTCTAATACAGATAAGAAATATAAGGAAGAATTAGGTTAGAGCCAAGGGAGAAAAATATACATACTGTTGATGGAAGGAGAACTTCCTAAATTTTGTTGATTAATAAATTAATTCGAATCTTTATCCCTAAAAAATTACATATGAACAAAGTTTATAATATTGTTAGTCAATTCCAACTTGAATATAAAATAATAATCTTTAAACATGATAGTTTTTCCATCTCTGATTTTAAAATTAGTTTATGAACCTTACAGCGACATTGTTTATGAAAATTTGATATATGTTGATCTAATTTCAGTTCAAACAGTTAATGTTCATGAAACTACTAACAAAGATAATTTGGAGATTTAACTTTGTGTGTATTTTATCTAAACACTAACACAAAAACCTTTTTTTTTTTCAATGTACATCTAAAAGCATTGAGATGCTATTTGTGACTAGTTCTTAGCAAAAGACTATCCCTAGAATCAATCAGATGATGCATTCAACTGTTTACATGAAAAACTTAGAAAATCGTACTTATTTGTTGGGTTTAGAAGTGTATTATCAATCCAAAATAATATTTTTAATCAAACACAAGTATATTTAAGATTTCGTTAAACTAGTTTATTCTAGTTTGGTTATAGAAGTTAATGTTAAATATAAACAATGAAAGAACATTTCTTAATAATCCTACGTACTTTATATCAAAAACTAGTTAAAAGTTTAATTTTTGTGATTATTACTGGCTCAAATATTTCTTTGGTTATACACACTGTTAGTAAGTAATTTTCAAGACAAATCCATATTTAATAGTGCAACAATATATTTAAATATATCTTCTTACACCTCTAAGCAGGATTTTATATTTTTTTTAACTCATCTTCCCAACTTCAAACATAAACAAAATTAAATGGTTGTCTAGATAAAAAGAAATCTATAGTTGGTTAGTGCATGATTTTAGGAAATGCTCTTCTTGGAAATGTAAGAAATAATATTCATTCTTAAAGTTATTTGTTTAAGCATAGCAAAACTTGTTTCAAAATAATATAATTATAAGAGAACTTGACTTTTGTGAAACAAAACCACTTCATTGTATGTGGAAAATACTAATGTTATAAATATTACAATAAATCTTATACAAAACACAATAAAATTGATTGTTACTAAATTCAATAATCATAAATCACAAAATCATCACTTTACATGTTTTAAAATAGTTTAGCTATATTTAGTGGGTTAAAAATAACAATCTGTAATTAAATAATATTTATATAAAAGAATTCTTCAATTGAAAAATCTGATTTTTTATCTTTTTTTTTTTAATTTTAGAATATTATTTATATTTTTTTTAAGTTTGATAAGTGACACAATTGAGAGAATACATTACTATTAATATTTGTTATAAATTGGGTTATCTCAATGTGGAATATGGAAAATTTTACTTTGAAATAATATATATTGATCATTTATATTTTACTCTTAATATTTGTTATAATATTTTTTTTTCACATTCCAAATTTCATTTTCTGAGATATTCTCATGAAGCGAGGGCGTTTTTTTCTCTTCTCCTTATATAAAGGCCTTGTAATTTGTAGCAAACTGTGAGAGGGAACCAAATGAATGATTACGTATGGACACTGGAATTTACAAAATGACTACGCGTAAGTAAAAATAATTACGACATATCGTAATTTTATTTTTAAATTTAAAACTAACTATTATAAAAACTCATAATTTGACTATTACTAATAACAAACAAGACGGTCTCACTTATGTCAAGAAGTCTGTTTAATCTATACTATTTGCGTAACAGTTAATCTATACAATTGCATTTCCATTATAACAGGTGGAATTATAATCGCATTTACAATATTTATATCAATAATCTCGCATAATATGTGTAAAAATAATATAGGGACTGTTATGTTTGACAGGAATTTTGAACCTTGTAAATTATTTATATATAAAAAATTATAATATTTTTGTATAAAATTAATAAAAAAATAAAGTAACAAAAAAATAATTTTACTAAAAAATTTAACTCATATTTTTTGAGTTAATTTAATATTGCGTTTGGATAATGTATTTTTTTTAAATTCTAGAAAATTTAAATACATTAAATTTAAATTTCTTTCATTTAAAATAATTTAATTTTTTAAATAATTTATTTGGATGAGACAATTTAAATTTATTTATTTTTTTATAAAATATTTTAATTACTATTAAATATAAAAAATATTATTATTATATCGTGAATCAAGTCTAACTCACAACACATTATCCTTATTCACATGGTTAAGGTTGGGTTGAAATGGATCATAACAAACTAGATTGTGTCAAGTGAGATATAGACAAGTCAAATTGATAAGGTCAGACCCAATTAAAACAAAGTATACTATGTCAGAAAGATTGAGTCAAATCGAGTTAGATTGATAGGTTAGGATGAGTCGGGTCGTGTTGGGTCGACCAAGGCTAGATCAGGATGAGTTGAACCTATCAAGTCGAGGTGGGTCCAAATGAGTCAAGTCAGATCGTAAGTGAAGATAAGTTAAGTCAAGTTCAGACAAAGTGTGTCCAATTAGGAGGGTTAGATCACAATGAATCAAGTAAGATGAAGATAAGTCAAGTTATGATAGGTAAGGTTAGGGTGAACAAGGCCTACTTTGGCTAGTTTGTGTCGGTCTTTTGGCAAGTGTCTCCGCCGTCCCTTCCCGGCGAGGGAAGGGGAACTGTGAAGGCGGTCGGTTGCGACGTGATGGTTTTATGACTCGCATTTTTTCAAAAATGTGTGGTCATCACTTTTAGAGTGTTTGATAACCGAACTACCTTTAAGAACGAGGTTTTTGTAAAAAAAGGTTCTAAGGAGTCGTCACCGATGTTTTTACCATAAACATCGGAAAAGGAAGAATAAAAAGGCATTGGTTTAAGAAAAACCAACTTTGACCATTATAACCAGAGTTGGGTAAGGGAATTAGTTACGTGTGGGGAAGGTGTTAACACCCCACAATACCCCTTTCGGTTTCCCTATGATGGAATAATTCTAAAATAAAGATATCGAAATTATGCTTCTACCCTATTTATTTATCTACTTGCACTAATTAAATATCTACATGACCCTAATATCTAATGCACACAAAGGAAAGAAGTAAAGGAAAGCGATAAAAGAGAGAATAAAAAAAAGAACCTCCGAAGCGAGCTTTTTATAAATTCCTCAAACTAGTGAACGCTTTTTGGCAGTCCCCTCGCTCTACAATGTCACTCCTCCCTCCAACAGAAAAGAAAACTTCAACTCTTGAGTGTCTAAAAGATCACTCAGACTCCAGAATAATGCTCATAGTCGCCTAAAGGTCTTAAAATGTCTTCTAGGTTGAGAGAAGAGTGTGAGAGTGTGGAAATGGTGAGAATGAATCCCTATTTATAGGAATTCACGTTAGGCAGGCCGGGACGGCCGTTTGGGCATTTGGCAGGTGGGACGGCCGTTTGGGATAGTGGGACGGTCGTGCTGGGCTCAAAAATAGGTGGGACGACCGTCTGAAAAAAATGGGACGATCGTCCCAAGGTTAAATGAAGGTGGGACGACCGTCTGGGAAAGTGGGACGACCATCCCAACCTAAATAATAAGCGGGACAGTCGTCTGGAGATGTGAGACGGTCGTCCCGTGTTTTGTTGATTTTCTAAATTTTTTATTTTCTTAAAAATCTCTCCTATTCGTAAATGGAGCCTAGTGAATGCTACTAGGGACCTAATGGAGCTTTAACCATCTTCGAAACGGAGGATTTCTGAGAGTTACTGTTTGACCGGGCCAGATTTGGGGTCTACAACAAGCATACCAATATTATCAATCGCAGTACAATATTTCAATTAAATAAAAATCGATCCCACGAGGAACGGTTTCATTGGAAATTCCAAGTTATATGCTTATTAAGTATATTGACACAAAATTGATTTTTCATAAATATGTGGGTTGAAAATAAATGGCAAAGAACTATTAGTATTTTTAGAAAAGATGAAATATAAGAACTTAAGATTGGATTAATTCATTTTCTCTCCTTTTTATAATGGCTAGGTCAAATTCATAACATCAATTAACCTATCAATATTGATGTCACCTACTCAAATCATTCACATTGATTCCTCAAAAATGAAATTCATAAAAAAACCTTATAAACATAGATTCCTCATACATTTAATATAGATTTTCCAGTATTAGGTTTAGGGTGTTAAGAAATTGAAACATCCATTATCATTCCTAACAATCAATGTAGCAAATATTATTAACCTAATCAAGGGTTTCAAGATATATTTTTCAATATATATGAACATCAAGGATAAAAGCATTAAAAGACACAAAGGATAAGAATAACAACATCAAGAACATAGATTAATATATCAAAATATCACCAAGATACAACAAAGTTCAAAGGAAGTACACTCAATCCTAAGAGAATGAAGTTAGTCACTCATGATGATCATTACAATGATCTAAATGAAGAAGAATTAAAGATTGGACAAAAACTAGAGTAGTTGTCGCGTCTCTCTTCTTAAAATCTCCAATTCCTTTTTCTCAAAACGCATCTTATCTTTTTATAGAAAAACTTGGGTTACATGTCATTCGCTCAAGCGAAACATTCACTCAAGCGAAAAATGATGATTTTCGCTCAAGCGAGAAATGTTCGCTTGAGCGGTTGAATTCCTGAGAGTTTTAATGTATTTTTGCTCAAGCGAATAAATGTTTGCTTGAGCAAGTGACTTCCAAAGAGCTTTAACGTATTTTCGCTCAAGCGAGCATCTGTCTTGCTTGAGCAAATCTCAGGTTGAAAATATTCTTCCTTCTTTCAATTTATCTTCAATTATCTTGAAAATTATGATCATTGCTCTTGTATCAATGTATTCTAAAAATTCATCCTACATTGGGAGAAAAATAGATTGGAATCAACATAATTTAAGTGGTTAAATAATAATTAAAAACATAATTATATCAACTTTTATCACTTAACAGTTTGGTGAAATTTGATCAAAAAGAGATGGATTAGGCTAGGACAAGTTAGGTCGGGATGAGTTGAACTAAGTCAAGATAGGTCAAACTAATATAGGATGAACCAAATTGAGAATGATCAAGTTGGGATGGTTTGATCATGATTAAAATGTGTCAAGTTGGTTCAAATTAGGTTAAGATGGGTCCACTTATACTAGGTCATGCTAATTTGGGTTGAACTAGGTCGACCATGTTGTACTAATGTAAAATGTATTTTTTTAAGTTAGTATTTTCTCGTCATATTGGTTACTATCTGACATAACAAAAAACATGATAATATTTTTGAACTTAAAACAAACTTTTTTATGTCAAATCATATAGAATTCGACATAAAAAAATTGAAATTTTCAACATAAATTGTACTTTTTATGTTATATCTTATATGGTTTGATGTAAAATTTGTTTTATATCTCCTCTAACGATTTGTATTCCTAGTGTGTAAGGGGATTTTTTGTTGAGCGACTACTATTGTAACCACTGTATATTTGTAGCTATTTCCTATTCATAAAATTGAAATTTTATTTAAGTTCTATTCTCTTGGTTAATTTATACATCGTAACAACTATAACTACATGTTCAAGCTTTACTTGTATATTTTAACGACCAATTTCTATTGTATTTTATTATGTTTCCCCTTTTCTAATTTATTTTTACGACGCTTGTTCCCCTTCTCTAATTTTTACAATGTTTATTTGGTTGGATTTTGATTATTATTATTATTATTATATATATATATATATATATATATATATATATAATAAATTATGCAACAAATCGCTTACACTAATTTATTGATAGGTATATCCGTTATTTATCAAAAAATATGTCCAGATGATCAAATCAATTTTTCTATCTGTTAGTAAATTTTGATTACCTTTTTTAATTGATTTTCTGTCAATAACTACCGATAGACATATAAAATCCGTCAATAATAACGGTTGATAACAAAATTATTGACGAATTTTTGTTCGCAAAAAATCCAGATAATCACCTTTTTCTAACGGATTTCTAGCATTACCAATTGATTTCATTTCTAGGTAATGTTTTTTTTTCTTGTAACAATAGGAGATACACCTGCACTTTGGATTCATACATCTAAGGCCAAAGCAAAAGATAAGAGGATTAAAAATGTAAAGTCCACTTCTACACATATTATACTAGATCACTTTATAAGTAAGTGCATCGATATGCTTGATGAGATTGAAAACATGCTCAAATGAAATCTAAGTGAAAGGAATGGAAAAAGTTAAGAGCATGAATATTAGAAAATGTTTGTTTTCGGATCTCTTAATAAGAAACAAACCTAAGGATGGTTAATGTTTAAACTTTATAGAGTGAGGGGTATATATTAATACGAAGATATATTCATAAATGGGATCATAATTAAATTATGTAAAAAAATATGATTATTTTCACAAAAACATTTAAAACATTAAATTTATAATTTTTTCTTTTTTATATATTATTGAACTTTTTTATTTCTACTTAATATGAAACATTTTTTAATTCTAACAATTTTTTCCTTAAATATAAGATTCATTGTATTATTATACTTCCCCTAAACAAAAACATATCTTAACCACCAATACTTCAATGAAAACATATTTAGTTATACAAGTTCTTTAGTCAAAGCATATATTAACCACGAATACCTGAATGATGACCCTTAATTAATTCAGTACAATAATACATGATTTCTTGAAATCCATGTCAAAAGGACTTTAAATATAAAACATTTCAATCTCAAGATACATCATACTCTACTAAATTCATCATTAGACCTTCTATATATCAACACTTTTGATAAGAAAATAATAACACAACAATTCCCTAACTTTAGAAAACCAACCATAAGCAACAATAACGATCACAAAGAGACATAAATATTTGTAATGTAGAAAAACTCTTTTTAACAGGAGAAGTAAAATCCCACCAATACAAGACAATCAATCAAATTCTATTATGATCAAAGATATAACATAATCTAATAAAAAAAAAAATACAAGTAGGTGGTTACAATGAGTCAATACATTCAATCAATAAAACGTTCAAATTGAAGTACAGAAGAAAAAATCTCACAATTTAATCTGAACTGCTGTACTTGAGAAGAGAGTTCAAAACAAACTATGAAAATCATAAAATACAACGATTGGAAAACACCTCCAGAAAAGAATAAACAAAGGGGCTTCAGGCTTGTATGTGTTCTTTCATAATACATTACTCTTTGTGTTGCTCTTCCTCTAATTATTCTCCGGATCTTCTGGATTATCAATGACAATGTTTTTTATGTGAGATATTTTTGGCCAAAACTCTCCAACATGGGGCTGATATTTTTTACGTAAGTCGGGACAACCTTCAATCGTCAGACTTTCAAGTGCGGTGAGGTGATCGATATTATCTGGGAGAGATACCAGTTGTGGACAATCTGTTATAGAAAGTGTTTTCAGATCAGTCAGAGTTGACAGCCAATCTGGAAGTGTTTCAATTTTGTCGCAATTTGAAATATACAAGAACTGTAAGGAGTTGGCAACATTTTGAAGCCATTTAGGCAAGGTCGCCAGCTGTGATAATGCAGAAAAATTAACAGTTTTCAACTTCAGCTTGGGGCTTTGTTCATCATGTTGGTCCATCGATAGTTCCAAGTCCAAATTACCACAGGACCCAACAACCAAAGTTTCTAATTCAGGAAAAATTTTACCATCCAGTGGCAAACACTTTAGACTCTCACAGTCAGCAACATTCAATACTTTCAGAGCTGAGAATTCCACCCCGCCGAACAGGGACTCCACATTAGGGCATGATTCAACAGACAGGTTTTCAAGCGAGCACATGTTGGCAATCTCATTGTCAGGCAAAACAGATTGCTTTGTGCTAAACTCAAAATGCCGGACACTGATCAGTTTTCTTAATCCTTTTGGCAAAGCTTCCAGCTCCATGCATTCGAGAACTCTAAACACTAGCAAATTTTGGAGCTTGCAAATTGAATTTGGGAGTTTCTTAATAGTGTTATTTTTGCTAATGTCCAGATATCTCAAGTGTTTCAACTTAGCAATGGTCCGGGGCAAAGTCTCAAATGTCGAAGACCATAAATCTAGAACTCGCAAGTATTTGAACTTTGACAGGCAAGTATTTAGTAAAGCTTCACCGTTGGCTCCTTTTGCACTGTTTGGAAACATTATGGTTCTCAAAGATACTGATTTTTTGGGGAATAAATTGCCGCACAAGTTGCCTTCAGAAAAAGACAGATGCCGAACATTCTCAGGAATATTTTGATTGTAGGAATGAATAAGTAAACACTCACCTTTTGCAACAAATTGGGCAAGATCATGCACCAAATCATGTAATATGAAACTATAATAAGTGCCAACCTTCTCAACATCTTGAAGAAATGATCTCGACATTAATTCATACAAATGTTCATTGGCCACATCTTCTAGAGTCCTGTTCTTTTTTGGTAATGCAATGAGTCCAAGTGCCCCCCAAAGCGAGGTTACCTCAAAACTATTGAGTGTATAATCCTTTGGGTAAAGGGAAAACAATGCAAAACATTGTCTCAAATAAGATGGCATGAGATCATAACTTAATTTAAGAGCATGTAAAATGCCATCTTTTTTCTGAGGCAAATTCCAAATTTCGTTGTCTCTCACATATTCCCATTCACTGGCCTCAAATTTGGAGAATAGTAAACTCCCCAATGTTCTCACAGCCAGAGGAACCCCGCTGCATTTTTTCACAATTTCTCTGCCAATACTTACTAAGCGAGGATGTTTGTCCTCCTCTCCTTCTTTAAATGCCCATAAGACGAAGAGAGACAACGAATCCTCCTGAGAAAGGCCTTGTAAAATGTGAGGTGAAACTGTACCCATCATGGAAGCAATTGAATGACTGCGTGTGGTCACTAGAATTTTACTTCCTGCTGCACTTACTTGGATTAAATTCCGCAACTCAATCCATTTAACACGGTCTTCGTTCCATACGTCGTCCAAGACGAGTAGGAAACTTTGACCGGCAAGTTTGTTTGTCAGCTGATTTTGCAGTTGTTGCAGATCCAACATGTTCAAGTTCTGTTGGTGAGGAGGAGCATCAGCAGAAGCTTGATCATTGGCAGAATTGATGATTTTGATTATAAGTTGCTTAATGTCGAAGTCATCAGAAACACACACCCACATCTTCAATGTGAAGCACTGTTCGATCCTTTTGTCGTTGAACACAAACTTTGCAAGTGTAGTCTTTCCCAAGCCTCCAATCCCCACAATGGGGATAACAGAGAGACTTGTATCGTTAACATTAGGATTCTGCTGCATCAACAGCTGTACGATCGTTTCTTTATCGTGTTCCCTTCCTATAACATCTGAATCATTCACACGAGAGTGTGTCATTTCTCTAGTATGCACGACACGTGTGTCAACCTCAATATTTTGAAGACTAAACATGTGTCTATCAGCTGCGACCTTGTCTAATCTCTGAGTGAGATCTTTTATCTGCTGAGCCATCTTGTAACGAAAAACAAGTGGATTAGAGCTTGAGAAGAAGTGACTTACCTTGTCTTTGGCGTTGCCATGAGCTTTGACCACTTTCTTTCGCAATGTTTGGCACTCAAATTCATCCAACACATCTTCAGCATCGGAGAAGACAGCTTTGAGCTGAGTGAGCCATTCCTGCAGCTCATGGTTGTGCTCCTGCTTTTGCTCAGCATCTAACAAGACAGCCTTGACTAAAGAGAGAGTCTTGTTAAGGTCTCGAAGACTGTCGTTTAAACCCACCACTCGAGAAGCTTCTTCAAAAGCATGAGAAGCAAGCTTTGCTATGAGTGACTCCGCGATGCTGAAGAGATATGATTCGGCCATAGTCGTCACAAACGCAAATGTCAGAGATCAGATCGGAAAGCAAAATACTGGTTTCTCAGTAAACTTTATTGGTACCCTAGTTTGACCGATGAATTCCATATCGACTCAATGATTAATACCACTTGCAACATGGTTTTATTTATAATATAATGATGGAAGGATAAATACTTTTCTTCCATGTGAATCCATCAGCCGACCTCCAGAGACTTTTTATCAGAAATAATATTAAGAAAGCCATTATTTTTCACAATAAATTTCTCACTTTATTTATTCAAGTAGAACTTCTTGTAATAAGATCAAAATTCGGTTTTCAAACCAAATTCAAATGCTGAAACTAGAAAAGCAGTAAGAATTCAGTTCCCCGAATCGAATTTTGAATTGTGTTTCTTTTTTCTTGGGCACCAGCTTATTTTTATATATATTTATATATTTAAATATATATATATATATATATATATTTATATAAATAAAATTTTAAATATATATATATATATATAATTAATAATATTTATATATATATATATATATATTTAATCAATACATATTTATATATTTTGATATATTTTAATATTTATAACAAATTAATAAATGTTATGTAATAAAATATTTAATAAATACATATATTTATATATTTAATAAATACATATTTATATATATATATATATATATAATTAATATATGTTTATATATTTTAATATTTACTTACTATTAATCCATATTATATAATAAGATATTTAATAAATACATATATTTGTACATTTAATAAATATATATTTATATAATATATATATATATATATATATATATATATTTAATTAATACATATTTATATATTTTTGATATATTTTAATATATTTTTACAATTAATAAATATAATGAGATATTTAATAAATATAAATATTTGTATATTTAATAAATACATATTTATATAACTACATATTTATATTTTTTGTATTTTATAGATATTTATATTCATAATATAAAATATTAAAAGATCATAGATAAATGGTAATAATACATGTTAATATAAAACACAAATAAATTAAAAATAATACAAGATATGATATTTGAAAAATCATCTTATAAATCGGGAGGCAAATGTGGACCTTATTATCTGATGTTTGTCAACATATGTATTATCTTCTAAGTCACAAATTATTTCTTCAGATGTTGCCCTACTATGGTTTTAGCTTGAATAAACAATTCAATTTTTTCACATGTTTGTTCACGTTGTATGGTTAGATGTAGAAATTTTTTTTTTCAAGCGATTGATCATTTGGGCCACATCAGCATCATTTTTTATTTATACGGAGTCATGAATGATCTTTTGTTTTTGCACTTAAACTGGACGATGATAGTTTATTTAAGTAATTTTTTTTTGCGATCCCCATAATCAAGTACTTGAGTAATGTTTTCATATAGTTCAACAAAAGACCATATGTGTTGGATTATCACTGCTCTAGGGTTTAAACATATATAAGTAAGACTCAAACCAATTGGATTTTCCATGATAGTTGCACGTTAGACAAGTAGCATCATATATAACTAAACCATCACCTGTTAGTTTTGGTTAACGATAATACAACCTATTGATTGAGGTGTATGCAAGAATCCCTAAAGAAGTGTATTTTTTTTTCCTTAAGAATGATGAATGTGTAATTGTGTGGAATTCAAAAAAATTTACAAGATGCACATTAAAAGTACAACTCTTCCTCATTTGTTGTAATTTGCCCTTTGCAAATACTGTTGCAAGATAAGAGCTATCAAAATTTTCAGTGTTTGTAATGCTAAAGTCCTTCATTTGAAGAGTAAAAAGAAGAACACAAAGGTTGGATATGATTGTTGATAAGCAAGATGAGTGGGCGAATTTGATGTGAGAACAAACCTAAATTTATATATGTCATTTACTGTATTATGTAGACAAAAATGTCCTCATAATAAATTAGTGTATTTTGTATTTTGAGATGGACATTGGACAGTGTAATGATGACTTGACTTTAACATTGGACAGTGTGTGTTAAATGTGGATTGTTGATCTTTGGTGATTAAATTCTGACTATTACTTTTTGCTAACATCTTGAATAATATATGGTATGGAGGAATCTTATCTTAAACAACATATTGGAAAATGTGCATTAATATGTGGTATTGAGGATTTTTATCTTGAACAATATTTGATGCATCCCTAGGTTGGTTTTGAAAAGTGTAGATTACATTTTGACTGTTGATATTTTGGGATATAATCTTGACCGTTAGTTTTTGCTTAGATATTGGGCAGCGTGTAAATGTAGTGACGACAGGGTTTCAAACATTCAGAATGTACCACGCAATGATCTGGTTGTGTACCAAGCAAGGATTGATCATATTCAACCTGACTAGGCAAACTCGGTTAACAATTTCATTATTAAATATGTTTTAAATTAATTTTGCTAACTACATACTTATAACTTTGATGTAGTTTTTATGGGCACCATATCGAGGATAAGAAACATCCATAATACCAGCATAAACATATCGGGATTCACATTGGTGGACGTCTTGCACGACCATAATTTGTTTTGCAGTTGTGGAGTAGCATCAATCTGATCGGGTCAAGTTTCGATTTGGTTTGTTTCAGGAAGTCTCTTCTCCCTTGCAAAATCTAGACAACCTGCACAAAATTGACATGCAGGAGAGACCTGATGAAAATTGGCAACTAAGGCATGCCGAATGGATCAATATATGGAACAACAAACCACACAGTGGCGGATCTTCTTGGGAGTTGAGGGGGGTCGTGACCCCCCCCCCCCCAAAGTTTTGTAACTCCCATGTAATTTATGATTTTGGTTCCCTAAACTTAATGAACATTTAATATATTTACTTGTATATTTACAATTTTATCCTCTCAGCCCCTTCTCAGTTTTGTAACTCTCATATAATTTATGATTTTGTCCCCCTTATATTTAATGACCATTTAATATATTTAAGTATATATTTACAATTTTATTCTTTCACCCTTTCATCTTCATTTTTCCTTTTATATTTATTTATTATTTATTAATAATATATTATTTGGCCCCTCCAAGATTAATGGTCAAGATCCGCCACTGATACCACACCTTGTACTAATAGGTCTACCATTGCAAAGATCTTTCTATCACACTAGAGAATACATGGAATGATACACTGTCAATTCCATTTATTTATTATTTGTGCAAGAACTACTTCAAGATCCAAGAAACCAACAACGTGCACGTAGCCAATCATGCACATTTCAAACTGGCTCATCCACTACACCATCATTGTAGATGTCTCCACACCAACCATTCAAAATAACTTCCTACTGGACACCTCCACCACAACCGACAATGGATCCTACACGACTTTCTTTTGCTTCAAGTTTAGATGAATTTTTTTCAAATTTATTTGAAGAAAATCCTATAACACCCTCACCTGCCCATGATTATATGCAATCAATGTACCCACATGAAGGAACTAGTTTCTCTACCTTCCTTCCCCATGATCCACTTGAACAATAACCACCCGAAGAAGAACATTAGAGAAAAAATCCAGGACGTAATAGATGATATCCTCGTTGTGGAACTGATCACCATTAAGGAGACTAGTTTAACTTTTATGTAATGGATAATACCTTTTGTGTAATGCACAATAATTGTACTTTAACTTCTTTTGTAATGCATATTAACTTTTCTGTAATTTATTTTCAGTGTAATTTTTTATTTAAATATTATTTTCAACTATCCAATTTTATAAATTTATTAAAATATAGAAAATATTTCCTAAATTTCCAATAACAAGAAAATATTACTAAATATTATTTTCTTAAAATATTTATATCTAATTATTTCATATTAAAAGTTAAACAAGTATCATCATACTAATGCACGTCGACCAATATCTCAGCAAAAACTAATAGTCAATATTACATCCCAAAACAACAATAGTCAAGATGTAATCTACACTTTTCAAAACCAACCTAGGGATGCATGGAATACTATTCAAGATAAAACTCTTCAATACGACACACTAATGCACACTACCCAATATACTGTTCAAGGTGTCAGCAAAAAGTAATAGTCAAAATTTAATCATCAAATATCAACGATCCACATTTAACACACACTGTCCAATCTCAAAGTCAAATCACCATTACGCTGTCAAAGGCCCACCTAAAAATACAAAGTACACTAATTTTTTATGGGGGCATTCTCATTTACACAATACAGTAAATGACATATATAAATTCAAGTTTGCTCTCACAAAAAATTCGCCCACTCATCTTGCCTATCAACAATCATATTCAACCTTTGTGTTCTTCTTCTTTTTACTATTCAAATGGAGGACTTTAGCATCACAAAGACTGAAAATTTTGATAACTCTTATCTTGCAGCAACATTTGCAAATGGGCAAATCACAACAAATGAGGAAGGGTTGTACTTTTAATATGTATCTCCTAAACTTTTTCGAATTTCCACTACAAGAAAATCTCATATTTTCGACGGATTTTTACTGACAGATTTGTAGTCGTCGGAAAATGAGTCATTATCGACAGATATAAATTATTTGTGAAATTTGATCTAATAATAATTAGTTACCGATGGATATTTTCATCGGTAAATTAATAATTAGTTGTCAACGGATATATCAATCGAGTAAAATTATATAATAATTACTTAATATATTCTAATAAATTAATTATTCACCTAATTAAAAAATTAAAATTTTTTATTTAATAATTTAATTTAATCATAATTAGATTAATTTATAATAATTTATTAAATTAAATAAATTTAAAAAATAAATATTTAATTATATATAAATATATCAAAATATATAAATATATTTGTATTTATATATTTACATGGATATATATTTATTTGTATATAAATATAATTTATTTATAAATTATTATAAAAAAAATTCTAGTAGCTTAGTGGTTAGAGTAATAACCATCATAAAAAATCCAAATGATTTTGGTCTAACTTATATAAACACGTTGGGAAAAAATTAATTGTTTATTCAAGTTAAGACAATACAGAGAACAACACTTAAAAAAATAATTTATAACTTAAAAAGATAATACATATGCTGACAAACATATTTGTGACTTAAAAAATAATACATACGCTCCCAAACATCAAATAACAAAGTAAGATAATTTTTTAATTATCATTTATCTTATAATATTTCTAATTTATTTGAGTTTGATATTAACATATATTGTTTTAATTATACAACATTAATCTATGATCTTTTAATATTTTATATCATAAATATAAATGTCTACAAAATATAAAAATATAGATATGTATTAATTAAATATAGAAATATATAATTATATAAATATGTATTTATTAAATATATTATTATATAATATTTATTATTTGTAAACAAATATTAAAATATATCAAAATCTCAAATGTCGAAGACCATAAATCTAGAACTCGCAAGTATTTGAACTTTGACCGACAAGTATTTAGTAAAGCTTCACCGTTGGTTCCTTTTGCACTGTTTGGAAACATTATGGTTCTCAAAGATACTGATTTTTTGGGGAATAAATTGCCGAACAACTTGCCTGCAGAAAAAGACAGATGCCGAACACTCTCAGGAATATTTTGATTGTAGGAATGAATAAGTAAAACCATGTACCAAATTTCGCAACAAATTGAGCAAGATCATGCACCAAATCATGTAATATAAAACCATAATAAGTGGCAACCTTTTCAACATCTTGAAGAAATCATGTAATATAAAATCATATTTACTTTTATATTGTAATGCATTTATATTTCTAACAATAATAACATAGAACACATTAATAATAATGTATTATGAATATTGAGGTAATCCTAGTGAATATTTATTATAATAATAATAATATAGAAGGTTTGATTAATTTAATCAAAAATTTTAAATAAAAGATTGTGAAAATATAAAAAAAAGTTTCTCATAAAAAAATTATATATTAATATTTTTTATTTTATAAAAAAAATATCATATCTATCTTATAAATCATTATAAATTTTTTCATTCTTTTTTCTATTAATATATTTAATAATAGTTAATTTTTTTAAAATATTATTATTTTCTCTTTAAATTTAATAATAATATAATATTAAAATTTTATTATTATTTATTGTTATTTTTTTTATTTTTTTTATTTTAATTGTGATGCAATTATTTGATTTCTGAGCTTTAGGACAAAATAAATAATTTATTAAGTAATGACGAAATATTTTAGATCTGCCAATCGAGAAAGTTGTCAAAATCATTGAGAAAATAACCGGTCTTAAACTTATCTTATGAAACTGTAATCTAAACAAAATAAACAATGATATAATAATTTAAAAAATTACTGTAGGAACTTTTTTTCTTACAATTTTCTCTTTTTAGTGGAATTTTAAAAAGAAGTTTACACAAAATATTAATTAAATAAAAATGGGGATTGATGAATTAAATTTTAGATTTTTTTTTAATCAAATATGTGACTTTTTTTCATAAATAATACTGTTTTTAAAAATATTTTCCAAAATAGCACCTCTGCAACTTTATTTACACAACTAAGCACTGTTTATTGTTCACGAATTAAAATAATATTATTTTGTGCAACTGTTTACTGTTCACGTATTAAAATAATATTATTTTGCGTAATGAACTCTCGCTCAAGCGAAGAAACCCTTCGCTTGAGCGAGAAGTGATTAAAATATGTGGTGACCCAAGTTGCGTTATGTGGCTAACTGCATTGGACGTTTAGCGAAATAATGCAACTTGGGTTTAGATAGCGGTTCTAGAACTAACTGCTATTAAAAATATATTTTAGATAGCGGTTCCACGTTAACCGCTATGTAAAATATACTTTTAATAGCGGTCAATTCTACAACCGCTATCTAAAATCTCGGGTAAATTCTAGCTCAAGCGACGGTAATTTCGCTTGAGCGAGAAGTGATTGAAATATGTGGTGACTCAGGTTGCATTATGTGGCTAACTGCATTGGACGTTTAGCTATGGTCAATTCTCGCTCGAGCGAGAAGTTCATCGCTTGAGCGAGAAAACCTGCAGGTGACCCAGGTTGCATTATATGATGTTGCTGAAAGGGGAGTTTGTTCTGTTTATGAAATTATCTTGTGTCTGTATTGTTTTACCTGGAACTGACTGTAATTGATTCATTGAAGGTGAATATGAGGATGATAGTATGTAAAGAGAATTTAAAATTTCTTGACTGATGGTTGGTTGGTTACTCAGGGTTAAAGTGCTTGAGGTTGTGGGGCTGTCAAGCATCAATTCTGTGGAGTGGCTTAGAATGATCAAAGAAGTGTTTTTACAGTATTTTAATCAATACAAAACCCTGTAGAACCCATTATGACCGATCAGATTTGAAATATGAGCGATCAGAACTTATTTCAATCGATTAAAACACGTTTCAATGGATTAAAATCACTTAAAGGGTCAGAATGATCGATCAGAATGAAGTTATGACCGATCAGAGTTGGTTATGATCGATCAGAATTGAATTATGACCGATCAGATCTGTTTCAATCGATTAAAACTCATTTCAATAGATTAAAACAACTTGGAAAAATTGTGTACAAAGTTTTAATCGATTAAAACTTCTTTTTATCAGCTAAAATAACTTGGAAAGTTTTATAAGAAAGTTTTGCAGTATATCAATCGATTAAAACACGAAACAATCGATTAAAATTTCTTGACTGATGGTTGGTCATTCTTGTTATATTGAGTTGTATGACTGATATGTGCATCAATAGTGTGTGGGTATTTCTGGGTGAGTGTTTGAGAAAGCTTGGTAGGGTAAGGGTGAAATTTCTGGTGAGTGTGTGTTGGGGTATGAAGAAGAAGAAGTTTTAAATGAAACAAAAATTTCAATACCACATAGACTTGAGTTTGAATCATGAACATCGAACATGGCTTCCACGTCGTCATCATCTTTTAACTCAACAGCAATGAAGTTGTTGATCCCAACTCCGAGTCTAGTTGGACAGCGAAAATGGATGGTTGCTACATTTTCGTGGGGTTCTTTCTCCAATTTCTTGTGGATCAACTTCTTCAACCTTTGTAGAGAAATTCCTCTCTTTAAAGGAACAAGTTTTGCAGTCTCAGTATTGAAGGTCACTCCCTCCATGGGACATGGGTTCATGAAACCATCATAGTGGACAATAGTAGACACTACACACATTTTAGGAGTGTGGAACACAAAGAAGACTAAAGGTAAGAAGAAGAAATAATGCAAATAGCTTCAGAGATTTAGGAGTGTGCAATGTGAGAACTTCAAAGAATGAAAGTAGTCTATTTATAATGAAGTTCATTGCTTTGAATGACCTTAGATAGCGGTTCTAGAACAACCGCTATTAAAAGTATATTTTACATAGCGGTTAACGTGGAACCGCTATTATATGTCAATTATTTTTAAAACTATGATCGATTATTTCACGTTATAATCGATTATCAATTTATTCGCTCAAGCGATGAGTGTCTCGCTTGAGCGAGAGTTGCCCACGGTCCAACTATTTGTCTCACTTTTAAGAGCGGTTAATATTTTAACCGCTCTTAGAAGTGAACATATAATAGTGGTTCCACGTTAACCGCTATCTAAAATATATTTTTAATTGCGGTTAGTTCTAGAACCGCTATCTAAAGTCTCGGGTCAACTCTCGCTCAAGCGACGGATATTTCGCTTGAGCGAAAAGTGATTGAAATATGTGGTGACCCAAGTTGCATTATTTGGCTAAACGTCCAACGCAGTTAGCCACATAACGCAACTTGGGTCACCACATATTTTAATCACTTATCGCTCAAGCGAAATATCTATCGCTTAAGCGAGTGTTGACCGGAAATAACCCTTTCTTACGGATTTCCTCGCTCAAGCGAAGGGTTTCTTCGCTTGAGCGAGAGTTCATTGCGCAAAATAATATTATTTTAATACGTGAACAGTAAATAGTTGCACGAAATAATATTATTTTAATCCGTGAACAGTAAATAGTGCTAGTTGTGTAAATAAAGTTGCAGAGGTGCTATTTTGGAAAATATTTTTAAAAACAGTATTATTTATGAAAAAAAGTCCAAATATGTTCTTCCTTCTTTTGGATCCTAATAATTTTATTCTTTTTTTATCCTTTAATTATTTTTATTTTGTACATTATCTCTGTTCATACATTAATTTTGTTAACTAGGCAGGTCACTATTTTGTGAAAAAAAATGATAAAAAAATTTTCAGGGTCATAAGAAAATTTCAAGAAAATTTTAAAATTTTAAAATATTTCAAGAATAACTTAATAAGTTAAAATAAAATTAAGAATGGTGTAGCAAATAAATATTTTAGTGACAAAAAAAGGAACATAAGAGAAAAATCTAATTATATTTTTAAAAAATATATTTAAATTATGATATCATATCTTAATCCCAAAAAAATGATAATATAAAATTAAAAATGACTTTAATTCTTTAATTAATTATCCTGTATTATATATAACTAGATTTTTTTAAAACATTTTTTTGTGTCAGAAAAAAATCATATATAATGAATAAAAAAAATATGAGATATATTTAAAGAATGGAAAGAAAAAAGAGAGGAGAGATAACAATAATACATGAAAAGGTGTAACAAATATATAATAGAAAAAAAGTGATATATATATATATATATATATATATATATATTAAAAAATAAAATTTTAAAAAAATAATTATTTTAAAAATTAATAATATAAAAAATATAAACATGCGGGTTGTTTAATATTTTAATGTATGTGTTTCCATTAATATTACTAAACTACGTAAGTAAGTGAGGGTCTACAAAGATAGATTATGATTTTTTAAATTAAGTTATTTTATAAAAAGTGTAAAAAAATTATTTTTTTATTCTTTTGAAAAAAACAAAATTATTTTGATTAATAATTGACTTAAATTAGTATAATAAATGGCTAGAATATTATAATTAATGGAAAGTATAATGAAAATTTAAAAGGTGATAGTGTTGTTACAATAATATTACCTCATTCTTCTCTTCTTTTCCTTGCTCCCTCTTACGTTTATGCAATAATATCAATTTGTTCTCCCTAATAACATAGGGCTTAGAAATATTCTTATTATATATTGTTATAAATGATAATAGTAATTATGTCATTACACAACTTTACGAAAATATACGATAAATAAAAGAAAAAAATGTTGATCATTAAAAATATTTTTTATAAAGAAAATCCCATTCATCCAAAAATAAAAAAACATATTATCTCAAGTTTTATATAAAATAAAAAATAATTAATTTAATTAGTTTTAATTAATAATGTCATAAATTTAAATTTTATTTTTCGATAATTCAAAAAATCCGATAAATATATTCAGTTTAATGAAAAGATGTGAACATTTCATTAATATACTTCACAATAAACAAAACTAGTGGTATAAAAAAATTAACATTTAATGCATTAAAAGTAGTTATACGTACGTGAAGTTATAAAATGAATATGTGGAATTATCATAATCAGACAAATTATGAAGGATTTATTATTAAAATTTGAATGACTAAATTGATTAACAAGTTATGATTTTAAAGATTTTTTTTCATTTTAATTATTTCCATGATAATTTTATTTTTATCATAATTTTAAAGATAAAATTGATTGATGATGTTCCATTTCATGAATCATTTTGTTATTTTTCATTTTAAAAATCAATTTGAGATAATTAATTAAAACTTTGAGATTTTATCATTTTATTAGCTTCAATGAACAATTTAATATAGTTACAGTTTGACTAAATTGGTAGTTTAAACCTAAATTACTAAAATAAAAATCAAACCTTTAAATTTAAAACGTTGCAAAAAAATAAATTTATATATATATATATATATATATATATATATATATATATATATTATATGCCATTTTTAGGCCAATTTACTTGAAGGGTAATTCCTTTTAATTTCTTCAAAATGGATAAATTTAAAAGATATTTCGAATATAAATAAATTGTATTTTTTTAATACGATTTCATTATAAAAAAATTGTATTCTAAAATACGATTTTACATTCTTTGTAATGTAAAAGTCATATACTGATATATTATTTGAATAATTTTTTATTATTATTATTAACCTTATTGAAGTGGTGCAGTAATATATGACTTTAGTTATGATTTTTTTAAGTAGACAATCAATTAACAATTTTAGTCAGTTTTTTTTAAGATTTGTTTTTATTTTTAATTATTAAAAATTCATTTTAATTTTATAATTGATAAAATAAGTAATTTTTACATATTTAGACATCAACAATATTAAACATTTTTTAAATAGATTAAATTATTAAAATAAAAATATTAATATGAAAATAAAGAAAATATTAATATATTATAATGATCACCTTCATTCCATATTTTTTATTTTCTTGTTGAAATTAAAAACAATATCTCAAATGCATTAGATTAAGAAAATATTTGCCTTAATTTCGTTATAATGCATTTAATGTATTGTCCCTAATTTCCAAAAAACAATTTAAGAATATGAAACAAAGATTATCATTATGATAATTGTCAAGTTTTGAGAATCAAAATGTCAAATTTTATTTTTTTTATAATATATTTATATTTTCTTTATCACCATATTAATATTTTTTAATAATTTAATATATTTAAAAATATATTATATATTATTGATAACTTTTTATAAATATTTTTTAATAATTAAAACATAAAACAAACCTAAAATAATAATTAAAATAATCAATTAATTGGCTATTTAAAAATAATACCTTAATAAAAAATAATAAAAATATTAAAATCGTATATCAACATACGATTTTTATATTTAAAAAAAATTGTGTTTTCAGAATATGAAATATTTGTAACATGTATTTAGAATTGTTTTTTGATTAACCTGAGAAAATTGAAAGAGGATTAGAATTTAATTTAAAAACATAAATAAATTAATTTGAAAACAATTATCATGAGTCAACCGTCAACCGATCCTTCGGCGGACGGACTAAGATCTACTATAACGGTCGTGTCGTCCCGTTAATCACAAGCGTCTCGTCCCGTGTTTTGGTGGCCAAAAGCTGGACCAAAACGCGTTTTGCCATCCCTGTCTACACACAAAAAGTTCCGGTAGGTGCAGACGTTAATTAGAGGAAGAAGAGTTTTGCGTTATTCAGATCTCCGGTTTTTGGTTTTCTGAACATGGCAGTATCATTCCTTTTCAACATGGTGGAGTCACTCGTAGCAAAGCTTGCTTCTAATGCATTTGAAGAAGCTTCTCGAGTGGTGGGTTTATACGATAATCTTCGAGACCTTAACAACACTCTCTCTTTAGTCAAGGCTGTCCTGTTAGATGCTCAGCAAAAGCAGGAGAACAACCATGAGCTGCGGGGATGGCTCACTCAGCTCAAAACTGTCTTCTCCGATGCCGAAGATGTGTTGGATGAATTTGAGTGCCAAACATTGCGAAAGAAAGTGGTCAAAACTCATGGCAACACCAAAGAGAAGGTAAGTCACTTCTTCTCAAGCTCTAATCCACTTGTTTTTCGTTACAAGATGGCTCAACAAATTAAAGATATCACCCAGAGACTAGACAAGGTTGCAGATAGTAGGAATAAGTTTGGTCTTCAAAAAATTGATGTTGATACACGTGTCGTGCATATTAGAGAAATGACTCACTCCCGTGTGAGGGATTCAGATGTAATAGGAAGGGAACAAGATAAAGAAAAGATAATAAAGGTTTTGCTGCAGCAGAATCCTAATGATAACGATGCAAGTCTCTCTGTTGTCTCCATTGTGGGGATTGGAGGCTTGGGAAAGACTACACTTGCAAAGTTTGTGTTCAATGACAACAGGATCCAGGAGTGTTTTCAATTAAAGATGTGGGCGTGTGTTTCTCATGACTTTGACATTAAGCAAGTGATTATCAAAATCATCAATTCTGCCAATGATCTAGCTTCTGCTGATGCTCCTCCTCACCAACAGAATTTGAAGATGTTGGATCTGGAGCAATTGCAAAATCAACTGACCAACAAACTTTCCAGTAAAAAATTCCTGCTCGTCTTGGACGACGTATGGAATGAAGACCGTGTTAAATGGGTTGAGTTAAGGAATCTGATAGAAGTAGGTGCTGCAGGAAGTAAAATTCTAGTGACTACACGTAGTCATTCCATTACTTCCATGATGGGCACAGTTCCCACTCACATTTTAAAAGGCCTCTCTCTAGAGGATTCATTGTCTTTGTTTGTTAAATGGGCATTTAAAGGGGGGGAAGAGGAAAAATACCCTGATTTGATAAAAATTGGGAGAGAAATTGTGAAGAAATGCAGAGGGGTCCCATTGGCAGTGAGAACACTTGGGAGTTTACTATTTTTTAAATATGAGACAAATGAGTGGGAATATGTGAGGGACAATGAAATTTGGAATTTGCCACAGAAAAAGGATGATATTTTATCTGCACTTAAATTAAGTTATGATCACATGCCATCCTATTTGAGGCAATGTTTTGCATTGTTCTCCCTTTACCCAAAGGATTATGAATACTACAACAGTTTTCAGGTAACTTCACTTTGGGGAGCACTTGGACTCCTTGAATCACCAAAAAAGAATAGTACACTGGAAGATGTTGCCAATCAATATTTGTATGAACTACTGTCAAGATCATTTCTTGAAGATTTTGTCAACTATGGCACTTTTTATAGATTTAGAATACATGATTTAGTGCACGATCTTGCTCTAGTTGTTGCAAAAGATGAGTCTCTTTTTATAAATTCCCACATTCAAAATATTCCTGAGAATGTTCAACATATGTCTATTGCTGAAAGCAATTTGTTTGGCGCTTTACTCACAACAAAATCAGTAGCTGTGAGAACCATACTGTTCCCAAATGGTGCAGAAGGAGCCAACAGTGAAGCTTTGCTAAATACTTGTGCGTCAAAGTTCAAATACTTGCGAGTTTTGGATTTAAGTTATTCAACATGCGAGACTTTGCCGCGATCTATTGGTAAGCTGAGACACCTGAGATATCTAAGCATTATGAATAATAGCAATATTAAGAGACTCCCTGATTCTATTTGCAATCTCCAAAATTTGCTAGTGTTGAAACTTGAGGGATGCAAGGAGCTGGAAGCATTGCCCGAAGGATTAAGAAAATTGATCAGTCTAAGGCATTTGGGGATAACCACAAAGCAATCTGCTTTGCCTGACAATGAGATTACCAACTTGAGTTCTCTTGCATTTTTGTCTATTATGTTAAGCCACAATCTGGAGGGTGTCTTCGAAGGGGTGAAATTCCCCGCTCTTAAAACATTGAATGTTTTCAGCTGTAATAGTGTAAAGTCTCTGCCATTGGATGTTAACAATTTTCCTAAATTAGAAACTTTGTGTGTTGCACACTGTGATAATTTGAACTTTGAACTGGTGAGGGACCACCATGAAGAACAAAGCCCCAAGTTGAAGTTAAAATCTGTTGGATTTTCGTTTTTACCACAGTTGGTGACCTTGCCTGAATGGCTTAAAGAAACAGCCAAGTCCTTACAGTCCTTGTATATTTCAAACTGTGAGAATCTTGAAATGCTTCCGCAGTGGCTGTCAAGTCTAACTAATCTAAAAACACTTGCTATAGAAGAGTGTCCAAAGTTTGTGTCTCTCCCAGATAACATCCATGATCATCTCACGAAACTTGAAAGTTTGAGGATTGAAGGTTGTCCTGAATTATGCAGAAAATTTCAACCCCATGTGGGAGAGTTTTGGCCAAAAATATCACATATAAAAAACGTTTTCATTGGAGAAGTGAAGGAAGAGTAAAAAAAGTCTTGTGATGTTTATAGCCGACTTATAGTAGGACAACGTTTTCATTGTTGTTTTTATGTTAGAGATGTAATAAATTAGTTGTTATGACTGGTAGTACAAGTATCAGTGTACTCATTGTAATTTTTTAATATTTATAGTATATGTAAATTTGGTACAACTTTTTACTGTAGCATGTTAAATCCATCTACACTAATAATATTTAAATAATTTTATCAAAATTTAAAATAACAAAATAATAATTATTATTATTATTATAAAATTTAATGAGTTCTTACAGCATGAAAGAGTTGTCAACTTGACCAAAATAAAATAATAATAATAATAATAATAATAATAATAATAATTATTATTATTATTAATAAGATGATTATATATAATTGAAATAATTTTTCGAATTAATAAGTATTAATATCCAATTAATAAATTTTTAATAAGATAATGAATTATTTAATCATTAATACGACATTAAAAAAATAATTATCATTAAATATATTTTTATTATTTAAAATATTTATAATAAGAAGAGCATAAATTATATAATTTTTACATTTAATATATTTATTATTATGATAAATAAATAAATATATATATATATATATAATTATTGTTGACGTAAGTATCAAAATGTATTTATAGGTGGATATTCCTCATTTTTTAAAACACTTATAATTTACTTGGTCGGGTTCATGATCATATTGGAGAGTTCAACTTGTTCATGAATAGATAGTATGAGTTATTTGTCATGGTCAAAGTCGAGTTCCTCGTGTCTAAAATTGAATTATTGATTTTCTTGCTCGTGGTTAAAGTCGAGCTCCTGATCTGTATGACATGTTTAAAGTTAATTAAATTCGAGCTATCAAATAATCATTTGTCATTCCATTCTTTTGTAAGAATATTTTTTGTACCCACATAGGACTCGATGAAATATAAATTAGACCACAAATTAGACAAATTTATCATTATTACCATGAGTGTCGAGGACATCATCAACAATCTAAAATCTAGAAGAGATGTAGAGGAGGAATATTAAGAAATTCAACATAATAGAGTAGAAACATAAAAACGAAATGGAGAATTTCATAAAATAAAATGCATAGGTAAAAATGCAAATTCATCTTTTAACTCGGTCTCTTCCAAGAAATTATCAATCTCAATCATGATATCGTTCACCTCAACACGAGGCTAAAATCCATAATAAAGAAGAATTAAATCATATATGGTATTTATAGTTTTTGGTTGTTACATCAAACCTAATTATATTCACTTATTCCATTTTAACATATTATTAAATTCATTCCATTAGATTAGATTTGAAGTGTTGGAAAACTAATAATAATAATAATAATAATATTGATTTTGATTCTAACGATCAAACATAAACATAATCTCATACTGATAAACATGCTGTAAACTGAATGCGAAAGCGTACCTGAATTAGCCATAACGATGATGTCTTTGTAGAGCACTATATTGATCTTATGATCTTCCACCTGAAGAGCACCTGTATTTCCCTCTTGATTTTCTCTCTTAATGGGGATAGAAAGAAAAGAACGAGACTGATACTTACGTTCTGTGTGTGTGCTCCCAGAAGGGGACCATGACCCTTTAAAATACCAAAATTAGGTTAATTACTTAAGTTTTAGTATTTCCAATTTGGCCCCTCATCAAATTAGAAATTACTCAATGGTCTCTACACAATTTTATTTTCATGACATATGCCTTCAGCCAAAACTTTAATTTAGTCAGATCACTTTATTATTTGGCTTAATAAATAATGATCCTAACACATTTAAATTATGTATCATATATATACATGACCCAAATTTTGCCAACAATCTCCCGCTGGTCACAAATATATATGTCCATACAACCTTACAAATGTGTTAGACTTTATGAGCTCAAAATTGCCATTATATTCCTTTAGCATACTCTAAAAGTCCTGTCCATTAATCATATCAGGATATAGAACAAAACCAACTTTTCATTGCATCATCGTAATTAAAACCAACAATGATTACTCATCCTAACATAACCAAATGACATGGATTCATCATGAAATGTGTAGCATGAAAAATTACGTGAAGGTGATCTGTACACGTCTATTTTCAACTGGTCCAAACTTTAACTTATCGAGATCGATATAATATCCTTACTGTACAAAGTGTAATGAATGAACGAAAAAACCGCATATCTATAGATAACCAAATATGTCCAAAAATCAATGTATACATATATGAAATTAAACATAGAACATAAAATATATGAAAGTGACTAACTCCCACTAAACCACAAATTCCTCAAACTGTAAAACACCTATGTGAGCAACATGCTCATGAAAGACCTTGGGCGGAAGTCCTTTAGTTAGAGGTTAACTGGGTCATCTTCCATTATATCATTATTTTCCTCATGTTCCTGAAGAAATACCATGTAATCATCCGAAATAGCACTTCTTCTTTCTCTAGTGGATCTTTGCAAAGTTATTAACTCATGATGCACAGGTTCTTGAGGATCTTGAGTTTGTTCTTCATGAACAACCAAATCATCTTGAGTAAGGGGTTCATCAACAATGCCTTGTGGAGGTTCCGAACTTACTTTATCAAAAGTAACTATTTGAATCGGTTCTGAAATTGTTACCGATTCTTCCTCCAAGATGAAGTTCTTAATCTTATTCTTCCCCCCAAACTCAATATCCTCAAAGAAAGTAGTAGTTCCCGTCTCAAAAATTGTCTTTAATGTGGGATCATAAAATTTATATCCCCTGGATCTTTCAGCATAACCAATAAAATAACTACTTACTGTTCAGGAGTCCAATTTCTTTTCATTTGACTTATAAGGCCTTGTCTCAGCTGGACAACCCCACACATGAAAATGTTTCAGACTAGGTTGTCGCCCAGTCCAAAGCTCATAAGGTGTTTTGGTAGCTGCTTTAATTGGTACACTGTTTAGAATATAAGTTGTCGTATTTAGTGTTTCTCCCCAAAGTGATTCCAGTAAGGTGGAATGACAAATCATACTCCTTATCATATCTTTAAGAGTGTAACACAAACTCAAGCGCCATGATTCGATTGTGACTTGAGCACTTGTGTCATAATGCACCTGAATGAGTATTTTCAATTTTATGTTTAGTTCCACGTGATTCTGTATTAAGAGTTTCATTATAGGTGGCCACAATATCAAGTAAATACTGATTATCATAAATCAAAAGTGAACCAGTTCCAACAATATATGAATTAAAAGACAAATTGAACTTATTATTTTCAAATGAACACAAATAACATAATTTGTCCAAATAAGAAACTGAAACCAAATTCCGTCTAAATGACGGCACAACAAAAGTGTCTTTCAAATCCAAATAAAAAACCAGTACTCAATAACAATTTAAAATGTCCTATAGCTTCCACCTCTACCGATTTGCCATCTCCAACATATATCCATTTTTTTTTAGAATCAATTGGCTTCCGGTAGCTTAGGCAACCCTTCATAGAAACACTGATGTAAGTAGTTGCACCTGAGTCTAACCACCAAGTGTTACTAGGTACTAACGCTAAATTGACTTCATAACAGACCAAAGTAGGAAACATACTTTTGAGGATTAGAACAAATTTTAAATTGGTAGATACAGAAGCAATTGTAGTTGAATTTAGAACACGAGAAATAAACTAATTATGCTCACATTATATAAAAAATAAATAATTATAAATTCAAATAGTGGTTTAACCCATCTTAAGACACCCAATGCACCATCAATATCAAGTCTTTGGACAAGTAATATTAACTGCTAGAGGTATCTTGTTGTAATAATCAAACATTGACAATAAAGCACGTCCAACAACAAACCAGTCTTTGGATTGATTTATCATCGACAAAGCAAATCCTTATAATTATCACATGTTTATCATTACAAGTGTGTATGCAATTCGGCCAAATATTAATCTTCCTTTGGGCCGACTAATACTCGCATGAATATACACAAACTAACATTCAATATTTTTCATGAACTGCCCAATTTAAGAGAGGTTACTTTGGTGACTTCTTAACTCAATTTGCTCACAAAAAATATTAAACTACCAAAAATTGAATATTTTATTTATATAACAAAACCAAATATTTAATATTTGCAAACTAATTCAAAAGAGAATCACCTCATTAGAATTCTACTAAGGATGAACACCTCCCTAAAATCTCATTAGGGATGAACACCTCATTTGAATAAATCAAAGGATGAAAAAAAGGCCTCATTTTCCACCAATACATAAAGGATGAACATCTCCCTAAAATCACACTAGGGATGAAACAGAGATAGTTCTGAGTCTCTTTAACACACTGCTCTAAACCCTAAAAGGGATTAAACAGTAATCACTCAAACCCTAATTTAACATCAAATTTTCCTTAAATTCCTAGGGGATAGAGGCAATAAAATAATAACAGCCACACATGTGGAAACATTCACTAGTTGCCTAAGATCCTCTATGTTGGGAATTCCCCAAACACCACCCCCAATTCCAAACTCATAAAATTAAATAAAAACAAAAGATTCAAAAAAGAACAGAGAACCCAATACAAGAAAGATTGAAATTTGAAATACTATTTCTTTCTCAGTAAAACTTGAAACTTAAACTGAAACAAAAGGGAAAAACAAAGAAGAAGAAGAATTCATAGCTTCCTCCACGGTTCCATCAGCAAGCAGAATCAGATTGGGGATGTTACCCCCAAATTTAAATTTTAGGGTTCACGAAAATTAGAGATTATTCTCCACTTAGGGTTCATAAAATTGGGTAATTTGAATTGTTTAAAACAAAATTAATCCTAATTTTCATAATTAGGGTTCTATAAATTAAACAGACATGAATCAAATATGGGCGGCTCTAATATCAATTGATGGAAAACTAATAATAATAATAATAATAATAATTTTGATTTTAACGATCAAACATAAACATAATCTCATACTGATAAACATGTTGTAAACTGAATGTGAAAACGTACCTGAATTAGCCATATCGATGATGTCTTTGTAGAGCACTATATTGATCTTATGGTCTTCCACCTGAAGAGCACATGTATTTCCCTCTTGATTTTCTCTCTTGACGGGGATAGAAAGAAAGGAACGAGACTGATACTTACGTTCTGTGTGTGTGCTCCTAGAAGGGGACCATGACCCTTTAAAATACCAAAATTAGGTTAATTACTTAAGTTTTAGTATTTCTAATTTGGCCCCTCATCAAATTAGAAATTACTCAATGGTCTCTACACAATTTTATTTTCATGACATATGCCTTTAGCCAAAACTTTAATTTAGTCAGATCACTTTATTATTTGGCTTAATAAATAATGGTCCTAACACATTTAAATTATGTATCATATATATACATGACCCAAATTTTGCCAACATGAAGTAGTTATTATGTTTAGACTATCTTAGATTTGAAGTTTTAGTTTAGTTTGTTTAAAGATCTGATGGATAACATGATAAAAAAAAAGTATATTTCTTCTTTTAAGAGAACAATAACATGAAAAAAAATTATTCATTTAAAAAATAAATAAATTAAAATAAATTTTTATTTAAGTACAAATTTTACATATAATTATTAATTGATTTTTCTTTAATGAAATATATTTCAAAATTAACATGTTTTAAATTAATATCTATATTTTTCAATAACATGATATAAGTTAAAATAATTTTTATTAAAAGATTACATTTTTTTAATCGTGTTTAAAAGAATAAATAATATCACATAGAAAAACATACTTAAATTATATAAAAATTAATAAATATGATTAGGAAGACGAATTTGAAAAAGTCACAAAAACCTTATTTATCACATAAATAATTTTTTATCTTTAAGAGTTAAATTAAAATAAATAAAAATTTCTGAAAATAATAAATCATTATTTTTAAATTCATAAAACTTAAATAGCTTCTCATATTGTTATAGAATTAAAAAAAAACTAAATTAATTAAGCACTAAAATAAAAAAAATATATAAAAAGTTTCAATTGTAATCATCTAATATTTTATCTTATAATTTTTCTCTTTAGAAAGTAATAATTTAGTCTTAAAATATATTTTAATTATTTGTTAAAAATTATGAGATCTGAGTTAATTTAAATAAAATTGAATTTAAATTTCTCAAATATAAAATTTAAAGATTTCATTGAAAATAATAAAGTAATTCGACAAAAAATTAATTCAAATTTAATTATAAATTATTGTATTTAATAAATTTATTACATTTTGTGTAATAGTTTCTTAAAGTTACTAATAATAATTTAAAAATAAATAATATTATAATACACATACCTTTTGTTTTTATTTCACTTCGTTTTTACTTCTTTAAATTATTTTGTATTGCTATATAATATATGATATTTATAATATTGAAATAATATAACTTTTCATGTTAAGTAGAGGTAAAAATATGGCTTAGTGGTAATAAATTATTTAAAAGTTCATATATTCATTTCTTGTAAAATTCAAAATTTATTATTATTATTATATATGTATATATATATATATATATATATATATATATATATATTACTATACAAATAAACATATTTAATAGATTTTTAAAAGTTTAAAGTCTAAGATCTTTAAATTAATAAGACTTTTTAAAAAGTTTTAACATGATTATTTTAAGTAAATAGTTCAAGTCTTTTATGAAACAGGTCCAGAGACCTCACACAGAAACATAAGACATTTTGACTATGTTGAAATCATTATTATTTTTTATTTTAATGAAAGTTTATTTTAAATAAATAAAATTTTGATTTAAATTAAAGTGTGACCATTACAGTCTAGTATATAACCTAATTATAAAATTAATTCTTAATTAAATCATATAATTTAAAAGCAAACTAGTTTTTAAACATTACAATAAAATGCTCAATAAAGTTTACTAAACATAATTGTGTAAGTTTTACATAAATTAGAAACTCCTTTACATACTAAATTGTTAACTATTTATGATTCAAACACACCAAAAGATCATTACCATTTTATTATTATTTATCTTCTTGATTTTTCATTTTATCTTAATTAGAATAACATGCAGAGTTGTTTAAATTCACATAGTAAATATGGACATGGAAGATAAACATAAATTACTAAAACAAAAATCTAATTTTAAATTAAAAGCCATGCCAGAAGACTCATTATTATATGCAATTTTTATGAGAATAAAAAGAGGTGGAAAAGCAAAATAGATGATGAAACAAGGATGAATTTATTCCAGTGGGTACAAAAGTTGACTTTGACACGAGTTTTGCGCGTTGTTCAGATCTCTGGTGTTTGGGTTCATCATCATGGCCGAAACATTTCTCTTCAGAATCGCGGACTCACTCATAGCAAAGCTTGCGTCTCAACTTTATGAAGAAGCTTCTCGGGTGATGGGTTTGTACCACCATCTGCAAGAGTTTACACATACTCTCTCATTAGTCAAGGCTGTGTTGTTGGATGCTGAGCAAAAGCAGGAGCATAACTATGAGCTGCGGGAATGGCTGAGGCAGCTCAAACGTGTCTTCTGTGATGCGGAAGATGTGCTCGATGAATTTGAGTGCCAAATACTACAAAAACAAGTTGTCAAAGCTCATGGTACCACCATAACCAAGGTAGATCGCTTCTTCTCAAGCTCTAATCCACTTGTTTTTCGTTACAAGATGAGTCAACAAATAAAAGATATCACCCAGAGACTAGACAAGGTCGCAGCTGATAGGCATAAATTTGGTCTTCAAACAATTGATGTTGATAGACGTGTGGTGCATCGGAGAGAGATGACACACTCCCATGTTAGTGATTCTGATGTTATTGGAAGGGAGCATGACAAAGGAAAGATTATACATTTTTTGATGCAAAAGAATCCCATTGATGATGATCAAAGTCTCTCTGTGATCCCCATAGTGGGGATGGGAGGTTTGGGAAAGACCACACTTGCAAAGTTTGTGTTTAATGATGACAGAATAAACGAGTGTTTCCTATTGAAGATGTGGGTGTGTGTTTCTGAAGACTTCGACATTAAGCAAGTGATTGTTAAAATCATCAATTCGGCTAATGATTCTGCGTCACTCGCTCATGCTCATGATGGCCAACAGAATTTGAACATACTAGACATGGAGCAGCTGCAGAATCAATTGAGAAACAAACTTGCTGGTAAAAAATTCTTACTCGTCTTGGACGACGTATGGAATGAAGACCGTGTTAAATGGGTTGAGTTGAGGAATTTAATACAAGTTGGTGCTGCTGCAGGAAGTAAAATTCTAGTGACTACACGTAGTCACTCCATTGCATCTTTAATGGGGACGGTTTCCTCTCACATTTTACAAGGTCTTTCCCTGGAGGATTCCTTGTCTCTGTTTATCAAATGGGCATTTAAAGAAGGAGAAGAGGAAAACTATCCTCAGTTGGTAAATATTGGCAGAGATATCGTGAAAAGATGCAGAGGGGTTCCATTGGCAGTGAGAACATTAGGGAGTTTACTATTTTCCAAATTTGAGGCAAATGAGTGGGAATATGTGAGAGACAATGAAATTTGGAATTTGTCACAGAAAAGAGAGGATATTTTACCTGCACTCAAATTAAGTTATGATCTTATGCCATCCTATTTGAGGCAATGCTTTGCTTTGTTTTCCCTTTATCCAAAGGATTATGAATTCGTTAATTTTGAGGTAACTACTCTTTGGGGAGCACTCGGACTCCTTGTGTCTCTAAAAAACAATATGACACAAGAAGATATTGCCGACCAGTATTTCTATGAACTACTGTCAAGATCTTTTATTCAAGATTTTGTCAACTATGGGACAACCTATACATTTAAAATACATGATCTAGTGCATGATCTAGCCCTGTTTGTTGCAAAAGACGAGTGTCTACTTGTAAATTCCCACATTCGAAGTATACCTGAGAGTGTTCGTCATCTGTCTTTTCTTGAAAGCGATTTGGATGGAAAATCATTCAGTGCAAAATCAGTAGGTGTGAGAACCATTCTATTTCCTAAGGCTGGTGTGGGAGCCAAGAGTGAAACTTTCTTTTCATTGGTTTCAAGGTACAAATACTTGCGTATTTTGGATTTAAGTTATTCTACAGTTGAAACTTTACCTCATTTCATTGGGAAGTTAAAACATTTAAGATCTCTCAGTCTTTATAATAATAAGAAAATTAGGAGACTCCCTGATTCTATTTGTGAGCTTCAAAGTTTGCAAGTGTTGGACCTTGGTGGATGCCAGGAACTGGAAGCATTACCCAAAGGATTAAGAAAATTGATCAGTCTCCGAGATTTTGTCATCACCACAAAGCAAGCTGTTTTGCCCGAGAATGACATTTCAAACTTGAGTTCTCTTCAATATTTGACTATTGAAAGTTGTGATAACGTGAAGTCTTTATTCTCAGGGATAGAACTTCCTGTTCTGAAAGCATTGAATGTTAGTAGCTGTAAGAGACTAGAGTCTTTACCACTTGACAGTAAACATTTTCCTGCATTAGAGATTTTGTGTCTTAGGATTTGTGACGAGTTGGAATTGTCCAAGGGTCATGAAGACCAGAACTTCAACTTAAAGTTAAAAACAATACTATTTACTTCACTGCCACAGCTAGGGACATTACCTCATTGGCTTCAAGGATCTGTAAACACATTACTATCCTTGAGGCTAGAACACTGCCACAATCTTGAGGCGCTTCCTGATTGGCTGTCAATGCTATCTTGTCTGAAAGCACTTGATATTGCAGATTGTCCGAAGTTGCGTTGTCTTCCAGATGGCATCAATTGCCTCACTGCCCTTGAACGTTTGGAAATCATAGACTGTCCTGAATTATTCAGAAAATTCACGCTGCAAGTTGGAGAGTATTGGAACCAAATATCACACATCAAACGGATTAGCATTGTTGAAACAAAAGATTTGGAATAGAAGTAAGTGGAAGTAGAAGAAGAATTTGAGGAAGTGGAAAGCTTCAGTAACCTTGATAAATGTTGAAGGCCTTTCCTTTCCTTTTTTCTGGGTTTCTGAAATGCAGATTGTTGTTCTCAAGCCCTTTTTTAATGTGTTTTGATTTACGTTTTATGGATGATTGTTCTAAAGCACAAATATTTTATGAATGAAGTTTTTAATTGCCAGAACGTATTTTTATACATGAATAAATATCAAACATTCACTTGTCACTCAAGTATAATTCAATTCATATAAAGCAGAGTTTTTTTATTGAAAAGTATGGTTTGCTACTGAATGAATATCAATTGTAGGCGTTTTAGAACTTGTTTCTTATTAAATACTTCTGTTATATCAATTAGAACATTGCCAAAATTATATTTATGTGAAGATTTAATCACTTAGTTTTTTTTCTTTTCATTTAATATATCCTACGGTGTTCATATTCATTATTTTAGAAATGTTATAAAATCTCGTACTCATACTGGTACGTGTACACGGTTATTCATGCAACTTGACAGTAAACCTTTCCTGTTCCACATATATGAAATTTACAGAGGATTACTAAATAAACTCCAATTGGGTAATAAATAATAGTGTCCTTGCCACTTCAATAAGTAAACATCTCAGTTTTGACCTGAAACATTTCAGTATTATGCTGAGTATTCATTCCTAGAATTGTAAAAAAGGATTATTAGAAGTGTGATTAGTCAGTAATAAATTTTGATGTAATTTTTGTGGACCATTCTTCATTGACTATCTGAATCTTGGAGGGTATTCCTTGCAACTGTTCCAGGCTTCCTGCTTCATGCATAGCCCAAGTAGCGGCATGAAAGTAAATATTAGTTAGTTGGCCTTAAAAGTCAAGGTATTTAAGATGAGATAAAATTGTCTCCCATTCTTCAGAAAGGATGATCGGTTGATACATTGCTTACATTCTGGCTTTAGGTCTGTGAGTATATAATCATCACTTCTATGAATTTAGCCATAAAAGTCTCAATAACATTCCTACTCCCTTGTATATATGTGATCAATAATGTCTTAGTTTGATGTTAAGAGATCTTGAATAGTGAAGGTATATTAGGGGAAATTTCTTCATAACACTGCGGAGATATTGTTTCTTATTAGTTTTTCCAAAATCTGATTTAACTCATACATGATCCAGTCTTAACTTATAGAGAAGCTAGTTTCATATTTTACTCCTTGTTTTACTCTGCTTATGGAGAAGTTATCTCCCAAGACCCTCACACTTAGGATCATACTCCTTACCATTGGACCCAGATGTTGAGGGAAAAGATGAGATGAAAATGTATTAATGAATTTACAACAGGAGACAAGGTAATGTAGACAACAATACCATATGCGAATAAAATAGATCACTGTTCTCTTAAATGAGGCCAATAGTCAGTAAAATGTGCATAGATTATAGCAGATTTATAATTTGCCTTGGGCACAAATCATAAGTGGGATTATGACATCGCATTAATTCACCATTCACATGATACTTTTTCTGCTAAACGTTGAAAAGTTATTACACTCAGTTAAATCCCTCTCTTAATTACATATTTTACTTTTTTTTCATTTTCAAATTTGTTGTCATTTAAAAATACAATTTTAAATCTAGTGGCAAGTTTTAGCCCACGTGGCTATAGTAGACTCAAATCCAAACCTTATCTGTTTATATATAATTAATTAAATTTATTTTCTTAAAGACTACACTTATTATCGTTTGGTGTATGACAATAGCACTGCCAAATATCTTTTATTGACTCTGGTCAACGCAACACCTGTAATCCCTCCAAAGTCAAAAACAGTTGCTATCAACTTAACTTCTTACAGAAATTTCATACACTGGTTGTTCAAGAAATCCCTTCCACTGTTGCAATTTCCTGATAATTATGGCTGAATTACTCCTCTTCAGCATCGCAGAATCACTCATAGCAAAGCTTGCATCTCGGACATATGAAGAAACTTCACAGGTGCTGGGGGTATACCACCGTCTGCAAGAGTTTACACAAACTCTCTCATTAGTCAAGGCTGTGCTGTTAGACGCTGAGAAAAAGCAGCGGGAGAATTATGAGCTGCGAGAATGGCTGAAGCAGATCAAACATGTCTTTTCTGATGCCGAAAATGTGTTGGATGAATTTGAGTGTGAATTATTAAGAAAGCAAGTAGTCCAAGCTCAGGGAAGCGCCACAATCAAGGTAGCACATTTCTTCTCAAGTTCTAATCCACTTGTTTTTCATTATAGAATGGCTCAACAGATAAAAAAAATCAATAAGAGACTAGACAAGGTTGCTGCAGACAGACATAAGTTTGGTCTTGAAACAATTGATGTTGATAGATTTGTTGTACATAGGAGGGATATGACATACTCCTACGTTGTTGATTCGGATGTCATAGGAAGAAATCATGATAAAGAAAATATTATAAAGCTTTTGATGCAAAAGAATCTGAATAATAATGACAAAAGTCTCTCTATTATCCCCATTGTCGGGATTGGAGGCTTGGGAAAGACCACATCAGCAAAGTTTGTTTTCAATGATAGGAAGATACACGAGTTGTTCCCATTGAGGATGTGGGTTTGTGTTTCTAATGACTTTGAAGTTAAACACGAGATTATTAAAATCATCAATTCTGATAATGATTCTGGTCACCAACAAAATTTAGAAAAGGTAGATATGGAGCAACTGCAAAGTCAATTAAGAAACAAACTTGCCAATAAAAAATTCTTATTAGTCTTGGATGACGTGTGGAATGAAGATCTTGTTAAATGGGTTGAGTTGAGGAATCTAATACAAGTACGTGCTGCAGGAAGTAAAATTTTAGTGACTACACGCAGTCACTTGACGGCTTCCATGATGGGCACGGTTCCCTCTTACATTTTAGAAGGCCTTTCTGAGGAGGATTCATTGTCTCTGTTTGTCAAATGGGCATTTAAAGAAGGACAAGAGAAAAGGCATCCATATTTGGTAAATATTGGGAGAGAAATTGTGAAAAAATGCAGAGGGGTGCCTTGGCGGTGAGGACATTAGGATGTTGACTATTTTTGAAAGATAAAAGAGAGGAATGGGAATTTGTGAGAGACAACGAAATTTGGAATTTAAGAAAATCTGAGAGTGCTATTTGGCCTGCACTTCAATTAAGTATTGGCAAAATGCCATCCAATTTGAGGCAATGCTTTGCTTTGTTCAACCTTTATCCATGTGGCTATGTATTTGATAGTTTTGACGTTACTTCACTTTGGAGAGCACTTGATCTCCTTCCATTACCAAATAGAAATCAAATATTGAAACACGGTGCAAATCCATATATTTGTGAACTATTTTCAAGATCTTTTCTACAAGATTTTGTTGACTATGGCATTGGTTTTACTTTTAAAATACATGATTTGGTGCATGATATCGCACGTTATTTGGGAAAAAACTCCATCATGGTAAGATACCCCTTTGTGTTTAGACCCGAACACAGGTATATCCAGCATCTATCTTTTCCTGAAAATGTTGGGATTGAAAATTTTCCAGTCCACAAATTTGTTGGTGCGAGAACCATACTATTTCCTACCCCAGGAGTAGGAGCCAACAGTGAAGTATTTTTGCTTAAATGTGTGTCACGGTGCAATCGCTTGCGGTTTTTAGATTTAAGCGATTCTATGTATAAGACTTTGCCTAGTTATGTTGGCAAGTTGAAACATTTAAGATATCTCAGTCTTGAAAATAATAAAATCTTAAAGAGACTTCCTGATTCTCTTTGTAACCTTCTAAATTTGCAAGTTTTGATAGTTAGTGGATGTACAGAGCTTGTAGCACTGCCTAAAGGTTTAAGAAAATTGATCAGTCTTCAGCATCTGGAGATAACCACAAAGCAACGTGTTTTGCCAGAGGATGAGATTGCAAACTTGAGTTCTCTTCAGACTCTCAGAATCGAATTTTGCAACAATTTGGAATCTTTGTTTCGAGGGATTAAACTCCCTACTCTCAACGCATTGTGTATTAGTTATTGCAAGATTCTAAAGTCCTTGCCACTTGATATTGAACATTTTCCTGAATTAGAGACTTTGTTAGTTGACAACTGTGACTTGTTGGAGTTGTCAAAGGAACATAACAACCAAAATTCCAACTTGAGGTTGAAGGTTGTAAATTTCATTTCATTGCCACAGTTGGTGACCTTGCCTCATTGGCTTCAAGGTTCCGCGGATACATTGCAGTACTTGTTAATTTCAAGCTGTAACAATCTTGTGGGGCTTCCTCAATGGCTATCAGCTATGACTTCCCTAAAAACACTGTGTGTCACAAGTTGTCCTAATATGTTGTCCCTCCATGATGACATCCATCGCCTCTCCACCATTGAGCGATTGGAAATTGATGGTAATCCTGAATCGTGCCAACACTTAACTATTAAGGAACCAGAAGAGGAGAACGAAGGGATAGAAGAATTGGAGTGAGGAAAAAAAAAAAAAAAAGAAACCGAGGTAAGCTTTTAGAAGCTGATAAAAGCTGGTTTTTCTCTGTTTTGGGTTTACATCATGTATGTTGTTGTTCTTGAGGATGCCTTTAACCTTCTAGAAATGTCTGAACTTGCATTATTTGTTTGAATTGATCTCGAGCAGGGAATAGATAGCTCACCTCCAACAAGGTGAACTATTTTTTTCTGTCTGTATGCTTAAACTATGCAAGGAATGCTTCCGTTCTGGCACAGAAGACTTGTATTTTACCAAAAGGGTCTCTCTCTCTCTCTCTCTCTCTATATATATATATATAAAAGGTGAGTAGGATTTAGGTTGTTTGAGGTAACATTTCAAAATATGATTTTTAATTATATATTGAGATTGTGGTTACAAAAAATATTAAATAATTATAATAATTAATTATTAAAATATGTTGTGGGACCTCCAAAATGTCTTTTGCCCATTCAAGCCTTGGCCTGCCTATAATCTAACTGTCTCATTGGTTGTCTGAACAAAAGAATTTGAAACTATAATTAGTTATTGAATAGAAACTAATTATATAACTAATTAGTTTAAAATATCTCATAGAAACATATTCTACCTCATTTAAATAATTAATTAATTCAAAATACCCAATAGAAACATAGTATTAATTACCAACGATTTAACATTTTATTACCAACTATGGAAAAGCTTGGTCAAGATAAATTGAATAAAGCTGAACCTAAACAAATTATTTGATGTTTTATAATTATTATGTTAAATCTGCGCATTCAAATCTTCAACTCCTCTTCGTTCACAAAGCAAAGTGTTTCAGGAAATTTATAAGTCTCAAATTTAAAAAATTGATAAATGATAATTTATATTTTTTTTTCTTTTAATCTGTCTTTTTAAAAAATGATAAATTAGAGTTTTAAATTAGATAATAATATGAATATAATATTGAATCCTAATGTCCTAATGAATATGTTTATCCTATCTTGACCTATTATGTTCTAACTTATAAAAAATGGGGTGGAGTAGACTAGTATATCATAATTAAAAAGATAAATTGACGTGCTAATTCATGAATATATATTTTTATATAAAATTATTTATATTAATTTTTTAAAAATATATCTTTAATTATATAAATAATTTTTATATTTTTATTTATTAATTAATATTCTTATTAGATAAATTTAAAAAATTATTATATTTACATATTAAAATACTTAATTATAATAAATAATTTAAATTTAATTATTAGTATTTATTATTTAAATTATAATATTATACTATATTTTAACAATATAATATAAAAATATGTAATATTTTTATTGATAATTTTTTATTTTAAATATTTTTTAAAAACATAGTAACATATCATGTCACATTATCTTATCCTTATAATCTTATTTTTTTAGTCTTATCATGTTAGGCAACTAAATGGAATCAAAACAAACTAATTGATTAAATTAATTAATTAAATTAAAACTATTAATATGTCTCACCAGTTTATTCGTTACAAGTAAATTCCTTATTTTATATAAATTTTTTTCAAAAAAATCATTCACAAAAAATATCAGTAAATATACCTACGAATTTTTATGCGGAAAATTATCTACAGTATGATTTCTCTTTTCATACAGAGAATTCAAAGTTTATATTAATCTTTCTTTAACTAGGGAATTACATCTTTGCTAAACAGAAAATAATGATATACTTGCAAACAGTTTACTAATGTCAATTTTCAGTCAACTATTACCTTCTAAATAAGTACTTATTAGTTGTAAAATCCACACCCATGCGTTAAATAAATTAAGATACAATCCATTAAGTTTATTTTAAAAATATATCTAGTTTAAATGTTGTTTTTAAATCCGCAAGAAACTTGCTTAAAAAATATTCTGCTAGATAAATCATTGGTAAATTTGGAATTTATAATATGCGGACTTTGTAGATTTTTTTTCTAGTGACTTTTTTCTCTGGGAAAGATCCTATACATTTTTTTTTTCTATAAAAGATTCTCCTCTAATTTTTTTTTTTTTAATTTCGAATCACTTGGTATTATCCATGAATTATATATATATATATATATATATATATATATATATATATATATATATATATATATATATAATTTAGATTTTAGAAGTTAAAACTGCTAGAAACAAAAGTGTCACTTAATTATGTACCACCTTTGTTAAGCAAGGTTTTCGTGCTTTCCTTCCTCTTCAATGACTCCATTTTTTAACCAGTGCAATTGAATGCATCCTTTACTTTATGGTGGATAACCTGTGAGCCACCACAATAATGATTCTGTCAACCCTCACTTGATCACGTGCATCCTGTACCACTCTTTTAGACTCAGCATCAAATGCAACTGGTGGCTTCATGTGGTAGCAGGGATGTCAAAACGGGCTAGCTCATCCTGTTTTGGTTCGTCCTGCTTTTAGCCTGCCAAAAGTAGGGTGAGACAGATTGACCCATTATAGTCATGACGGCTATAGACTTTGGTCCATTCCATCAAGGAGTGGACTAGCATACCATAATTAAAAAATAATAATTTATTTTTTAAAATAATTTTTTTAATAAATTTAATAATAAAATTATTATTTATTTATCAATAATTCAAAATATATATATATATTATTTCAATTTAATAATATAAATCAATACATTGTTTTAAAAAATTATAATTTAGAACAATAATAAAATTTACATAATAATAAATAATAACAAATATATATATATATAACGTTAAAACTTATAAAATTTATATTTTTTATATTGAAAAATTCAAATACCTATATCTTTTTTATTTGATAAAACTTCACATTATTCTTAGTTGAGTAATTCTTATACCTTTAATTCAAGTTATAAGGATAAAAATAATCGAGTCTTAGAAGAAGAACAGGAGAAAGAATGTTATGTTTCGATAAAGAGAATATGTTACGTGAGAGTGAAACTTTTTTAATTCTCTTTTTAAAAATTTTAACTTTATATATTATCTTTATAATTAATTTTATTACAATAAAAATTTATTTTTTTATTAATTAGACAGAGTCATGGGCTGGCCCGTCTCATCCATGAGTTGGCCCGGCGGGTTGACGGACTTGACAGGACGGGTCAAAGCGAGTTGGTGGGCTAAAAACACCAACCCGTCCCGCCGGGTCTGACCCGTTTTGCTATCCCTATCTGGAAATAATATTTTTGGACTTTTCACTATGACTCTCGCAATTGCATGTGCTCCTTTTGTCCTCCAGATAGTTGAATCCCTCTCCCACTAGTAATGTATCATAACCCTGCATACTTATTCATATGGTTTTAGATGATTAGTTTAATCATAACTTCAATAAAAGTTGTTTTTTTAATAGTATGTAGGTTACTTGAACTTGTGTGCATTTGCCAGTTTTGTAACAACTATAATTTCAGCTTCTGTTGCGCCACCACCTTTTCTATATGCTTTAGTTATACTTGAAACCTAGTATTTGCTAAAGAATGATATCGTTCAAAACTTGTGTTACAAGTCCAACACTCCTCTCAGAATGAAAGGATTCAAGTTACAATAAAAAGCTCACTGAAAGGCCCAATAAGTCGCACTCAGGACAACAAAGGCTTAATTAAGAAACATATAAAACACAGTGGCAATGTAGCATAAGGATCACTAAGGAGAACCGTGCCTAAAGGAAAGTTACCCACCAAGGCAAAAAACAAAGCCACTTCCTTGAAGGAAGCAAATCTGGACAGTAAATCACTCGACATCGTAAAATTTTCAAAGGAAACACCATCAATTTGATTCAATCCAAGAAAGATAAGAACCAGCACAGGAGGTACAAGGAACAACAAAACCACAAGGCATAAGTAGTGATTATGCAGAAACATCTTTCCTTGCTATAATCCAAGTCAGGAACCTTGCCAACATGGAGCCTTTGGCACCAAGACAACAAAGCTTCAGTCACATACATCTGCAAGTTAGGCCTCAAAGCCATAATCTGGGACAAACTAGACCGCAAATAAGCACACTTCCTCAAGGTACCAAAATCAGAAGGCAAGAATCCCACAATCCCCACCAATTTCTACGCATTACCAATTCCACTCTGTGCTATACCATCTCCACTAATTACAAAAATCTCAGCCTAAGGGTTATCCACAATAGAGCCACAAATATAATTTTTCTATAACAACAACAGATCATCAATCGCAACAAGGAGCACCACACAATGATCATAACAGTATGTTTTTATCCACATGATCCAATTAAAGCAGTAAATCCAAAGAGAAACGAAAACAGATAATAATCAAACCAACGAATGTCGAATTAAGGATTTCCTTGCTGCTGGCAATGAAATCTCAACTCCAGAAGGCATCCCTTCTCCATCCTCGACAATAATCCACGCCTCCCTCTTGCCATCGATTGTGCCAACGAGGTCGACCTCGACCTCAATCTCGTCAAAGGCCGCGGCTACACACTCCTCCACGAGAAAATGGTGGAGGCCGCCTCTGACATGTTTATCGCCATTATGGAGGACATGAAGCTCGTTGATGGTGTTGGCGATAGTGGCCTTGCCAAACCGGTGGTTCAGTTCTACTGGAGGTACAATCTAGATCGCCTGCAGCAACTCTTCAAGAAAGAAGGATGCGACGTCAAATTAAAATTGGACCATGTGAACATAATTCTAATTACATCGTCTATTTAAATTTCAAAACTCCGATTAGGAGTCTCTCTCTGCTAGCACTCAAATCTCAACTCTCGAAGGTACATAGAAAAATTGATAAATAGTAATGGTTATAATTGACTGCCACAATTATATAAATTATAGCGATTTATTAATACTGTTACAATTTAACTTCTACTAATTAGTGTATTATTATCATTATTATATATTAATTAAAGTATGTGCAAAAATACGTACAAAACTCATTTGATTTTTTATGTAAAATTGACAGAAAACATTTTTCAAAATATAAGAAATTGTAAAAGTGGATAAGGTTAAATTGTAAAAGTATGGTTTTCATTCATGATTATAAAAAATGTACTTCCTATGAAAAAATTTACTTTAAAATAATATATATTAATCATTTAATTGTATTATCACATAAAAGAAATACTACATGTTTTTTGTTTCAGGGATTATATGCAAGTAAATCTAGAAGTAAAACAAATAAGCAAATATTCCAATATTACACAACTGTCACCGGAGGTTCTAAATTAAAATGTCTTTGCCACATAAAGACTCAAATTAAAAAAAGAGGGGACAATAAAAGATATGTAACCAAATACAAAACATATTAAGAGAAGGATCAAAAGCACCAGTCATCATTAAAAAAAGTACTTCCACACAGCAAAAAAGAAGGGGATTCATGGCCTATCTGTGTCCTTAATTAATGCATGCCTCCTGGTCTTGCTCTCCCTCTAATTCTTCTCCAGCTCTTCTGGATTATCAATGAAAGTGTCTTTGATGTGTGATATTTTGGGCCACAACTCTCCAACATGGGACTGATATTTTTTGCACAAGTCAGGACAACCTTCAATCCTCAAGCTTTCAAGTGTGGTGAGGTGATGGATGTTATCTGGGAGAGATACCAACTTCGGACAATCTGTTATACAAAGTGTTTTCAGATTGGTGAAAGTTGCCAGCCAGTCTGGAAGTGTTTCAATGTTGTCGCAATTTGAAATATGCAAACACTGTAAGGAGTTGGCAGCTTCTTCAAGCCATTTAGGCAAGGCCAGTAGCTGTGATAAAGTTGAAAATTCAACAGTTTTTAACTTCAGCCTGGGGCTCTGTGCTTCATTGTGGCCCTTACACAGTTCCAAGTCCAAATCATCACAGTCTTCAACAAACAAAGTTTCTAATTCAGGAAAATGTGTACCATCCAGTGGCAAAGACTTTAGACTCTGACAGTCACTGACATTCAATACTTTAACAGCAGGGAATTTCACCCCTTCGAAGATAGACTTCAATTTACGGCTTGATTCAATAGACAGATTTGCAAGCAAGCCCAGGCTAGCAATCTCATCTTCAGGCAAAACAGATTGCTTTGTGCTGAACTCCAAATGCCGGAGACTTACTAACTTTCTTAGTCCTTTGGGCAATGCTTCCAGCTTCATGCACCCGTCAAGCTTCAACACTTGCAGATTTTGGAGCTTGCATATAGAATTGGGGAGTCTCTTAATCATTTGACTTTTGCTAATATCCAAATATCTCAAGTGTTTCAACTTACCAATGCTACGGGGCAAAGTCTCCAATGTCGAACCATTTAAATCCAAAACTCTCAAATATTTGAACTTTGACAAACAAGTCTTTAGTAAAGCTTCACAGTTGGCATCTTCTGCACCATTTGGAAACAGTACGGTTCTCACAGGTAGTGCTTTTCTCCTTCGTAAATTTCCAAACAGATTACTTTCAACAAAAGACAGATGCAGAACATTCTCTGGAATGTTTTCAATGATGGAATTTATTTGTAGACACTCATCTTTTGCAACCGTTAGAGCAAGATCATGCATCAAATCATGTATTCTAAATCCATAAACAGTGCCATTGTCCGCAAAATCTTGAAGAAAAGATCTCGATAGTAGTTCATACAAATACTGGTTGGCAACATCTTCCAGCCTTCTATTATTTTTTTGTGATTCGAGGAGTCCGAGTGCCCCCCAAAGAGTAGTCACCTCAAAACTGTTGAATTCATAATCCTTTGGGTAAAGAGAAAACAATGGAAAACATTGCCTTAGATAAGACGGCATGAGATCATAACTTAATTTAAGAGCAGGTAAAATGCCATCCTTTGTCTGAGGCAAATTCCAAATTTCATTATCCCTCACATATTCCCATTCACTAGCCTCAAATTTGGAGAATAGTAAACTCCCTAATGTTCTCACAGCCAAAGGAACCCCTCTGCATTTTTTCACAATTTCTCTGCCAATGTCTACTAAGCGAGGATGTTTTTTCTCTTCTCCTTCTTTAAATGCCCATTTGATAAAGAGAGACAAAGAGTGCTCTTGAGAAAGGCCTTTCAAAATGTGAGAGGGAACTGTGCCCATCATGGAACCAATTGAAGCACTGCGTGTGGTCACTAGAATTTTACTTCCTACTGCACTTACTTGGATTAAATTCCGCAACTCCATCCACTTAACACGGTCTTCGTTCCAAACGTCGTCCAAGACGAGTAGGAATTTTTTACCGGAAAGTTTGTTTGTCAGTTGCTTTTGCAGTAGTTCCAGATCCAACATGTTCAAATTCTGTAGGTGAGGAGGAGCGTCAGCAGAAGCTAGATCATTGGCAGAATTGATGATTTTGATACTCAGCAGCTTAACGTCAAAGTCATCAGAAACACAAACCCACATCTTCAATGGGAAACACTCCTGGATCCTGCTGTCATTGAACACAAACTTTGCGAGTGTAGTCTTTCCTAAGCCTCCAATTCCCACAATGGGGACAACAGAGAGACTAGTATCATCATCATCAGTATTCTGCTGCATCAAAAGCTCTATGATCTTTTCTTTGTCGTGTTCCCTTCCTATCACATCTAAATCACTCAGACGGGAGTGTGTCATTTCTCTAGTATGAACGACACGTGTATCAGCATCAATTTTTTGAAGACCAAACTTACTCCTACGCTCTGCAACCTTGTCTAGTCTTTCGGTGAGATCTTTAATTTGGTGAGCCATCTTGTAACGAAAAACTAGAGGATTAGAGGTTGAGAAGAAGTGACTTACCTTCTCTTTGGTGTTGCCATGAGCTTTGACCACTTTCTTTCGTAGTGTTTGACACTCAAATTCATCCAGCATATCTTCGGCATCAGAGAAGACAGCTTTAAGCTGATTGAGCCATGCCCGCAGCTCATGGTCGTGCTCTTGCTTTTGTTCAGCATCTAACAGCACAGCCTTGACTATAGAGAGAGTGTCGTTAAAATCTTGAAGACTGTCGTATAAACCCACCACTCGAGAAGCTTCTTCAAATGCATGAGAAGCAAGCTTTGTTAGGAGGGACTCCGCGATGGTGAAGAGAAATGATTCAGCCATTGTTCTCAGAAACGCAAACACCAGAGTTGAGATCTGAAGGGAAAACGCTGTTTCTAAGTCAATGGTACACTGGCTACCATAACTATTCTTGGTTTGTGCATGGTTGTTTTAATAATATTAAGTGAAATGTTTATTTGACAAGTGGTATAATACTTTATTATATAAATATAATATTATTTATTATTATATTAATATTTTCAATTATATATGGTTGTCTATTTGTCATTTCTGTCCTTTTGTTTAAATCTCTGTGTATTGAGATATAATAATAATAATAATAATAATAATGTAAGAGAGTTATTATTCTTTTTTATTTATGGCGTGGCAGTTTAGTAATTAATGTAACCTGCCCAAACTAAGCATTTAATCGAATTACGTACGTAGCATCTTGCATCACCTCCAGGCTCATACATGATTTGGTGATTTGGTGATGTTTCTCCGGGCTTTGGTTCTTGTATCAATCATTTCCTTCCTTGAGATTATTCTGTTCATCAACTTGGGCATAATAGGGATGTCATTCAATGGATTTGTTTTGGTAATATGAATGTGCGTTGTAGTGAAGATTAGCAAGGAGTGTGTGGGATGGGGTTTGATACACCACCACCAGCCTTTAAAAGTCAATCTCATTTGCTGCCAAATTTAAAAAGTCGCATTGTTTTAATTTTTAATTTTTTCATTTTGTTTCATCAGATTTCCTCCAAGAAAATGATTAACTAAGCAGCATGATGGGTTACATTTGCTGGAACGTCGAGTCAGTGATGCAACTAAAACAATCATATTTCAAGGCATGCTATAATTTTTCAGCTAGTGACAATGATCCTCAAACTTGGCATCAGAGACTTATGCTTCATCTTTTCCTTGTGATGTATGCCAATAGAATAGGAAAAGAAAACTTTCATTCATATTAACTACATCTAAGCATATAAAAATATCTCATTGCTCCACTTATGTTAATACATGAGGATCCACTTCTCTATTTATTCTATAAATCCAGATCATGCTACAACTTTGAAACTTACCATTAAAGCCATCATTGGAATATATTAAAAAATAATAAAATTTTCATTTCAATGATAAAGTTAAGTTTTTCTATTAGAAATTAATATATTATATTTTTAAAATTTTTCGAATATATATGATAATATTATTATAACCTTCAATATGAAATTTAGTAATATAATATTTGATTATTATTATATTATCTTGTGAAGTTTAAATTTATCTTTGATTCTGAATTATTGTAAGTTGAAAATAAACATCTATCGTTTTAATATTAACAAATATAAGTTATCTCAAAAATTTAAGTCTTCCTTAATGAACAACACATGTTCTATCGTTATTGTCTCAAACATTTGTCATTATAGATTAAGTTAGAAATAAATTGAATATTTTACACCAACAATTTCTTTTTATTTCTTAGTCTTTTCAATAAAATTTGTGATGTTTGTCATTTAGCTAGATAAAGAAGGTTATTTTATTCATATGGATATTTAGGAATCCTTTTCTAAAGCTTCTATACATGGTTTCTAATCATTCTTAATGATTATAGTCGTTACACATAGATTATTTTAATAAAATCAAAGGGAGAAGTCAAGTGGCATGGTCACAAATATTTTCTAACCATTCTTGATGATTACGTCTTATTCTTATGTTTTTTCCTCACATCGCCATTATCTAATGACTTTATCAATTGAATCAATGAGTTATCAAGAGGCTTTAGTGAGATAATGCAATATGAGATGAAGCCGATCAAATTGAACAAAGCTTGAAATATTATGTACCCCTAAACATTCGTCTCATTAGATGCAATTGGATTTACAAAATTAAGAGGAATCATAATGGGAGCGTGGAAAGATATAAAGTTCAATTAGTTGCAAAAGAATAATGTTCAAACAAAGGGGACTAAGGGACTAATTAACTTGAAACTTTTTCACTGTGGTTAAGATAGTTACCATATGAATCATTCTTGTTATGTCTTCTATTAAGCAATGACATCTTCATCAAGATTTAAGTAATGTGTTTCTTCATGGAGATTTGAATGAAGAGGTGTACATGGCTCCTCCTTCTGGCATTGTCAACATTAAACCTTCTTAATGTTACTGTTAGATATTGTTTGATATTGTTAAGATATTGTTAGATATTGTTAATCACAATATCTTCTGTTTATTCTGTTTATTTTCAGTTATTCTTTTAGTTGTACCTCTCTTTATTATAAATAGATTATCCTATGTGTGGTTTATACACAAGGGAGATTAAGTGGTAAAAAGTTGATATAATTATGCCTTGAATTGTTATGAAACCACTTAACTTATGTTAATTCTAATATATTTTTCTCCCAATAAGGGATGAATTCGAGAATACCTTGATACAAGAGTAAAGAGTATAATTGTGAAGTAATTGAATAAAAATTGAAAGAAAGAAGAACGCTTAAGCGAATGAATGATGCGAGGCCCGACCCAAATTCTGTTATAAAAAGATAATATGTGTTTTGAGAAAGCAAGCAGTTTTGGAGAGGAGGAGACACGACTAATGTTAGGGTTTTGTCTAATCTTCATCAATTCTTCACTTGTTCATCAATTAGAGCATTGTAATGGGCAACATGAGTGACTAACTTCATTCTCTTGGGATTGAGTGCACTTCCTTTGAACTCTTTTGTATCATGGTGATATTCTGATATATTAATCTATGCTTTGATATTGTTATTCTTATCATTTATGCTTTGAAATGATTTATTCTTGATGTTTAGGGTATGATTGGAAAATATATCTTGAACCCTAGATCACGATAAGAATATTTGTTACGTTAATTGCCAGGAATGGAATGAATGTATCAATTGCTTAACACCCTAACCATAATGCTGGAAAATATCTTAATTGTGTGAGGAATGAACATTTATTAGGTTTTCTTATGAATTTCATGTGTGAGGAATCAACATTTATTAGGTTTTCTTATGAATTTCATGTGTGAGGAATCAACATGGATGATTTGAGTAGGTGGCATCATCATTGTTAGGTTAATTGACGTTCTTAATTGATTTAGCCATTACAAAAGAGGGATAAGGAAGGAAGTCAATCCTAAGTACCTTTAATTAATATTTTTTCAATAATTTACAGTTTTTTGTCCTTTGATTTCAATTCAACTCTTTATGAAAAACCCATTCTGTTTTAATATATTTAGTAAGCATATAATTGGGAATTTCCATTGAAACCGTTCCTTGTGGGATCGACTTTTATTTAATTGAAATACTATACTGCGATTGATAATTTTGGTACGCTTGTCAATAATTCAACATATATCGAGACTAGGAGTAAAGGAGTATTAGAAGTCATCTCTACTGATGTGTGTAGACCTTTCGATGTATCCTCATTTGGTGGAAATAGGTATTTTGTTACGTTCATTGATGATTTCAGTAAGAAAATATGGTTATATTTGCTCGAGATAAAATAAGAAGCTTTTAATAGTTTTGTTGAGTTTAGAAAGTTGGTCAAGAAACAAAATGATAAAGTTATTAATGTCTTGAGATCGAATGATGGTCATGAATATAATAATAGTAAATTTGTATCATTTTCTAAGGAAAAGATTATTTTGCATGAAATTATACTCTCATATACATCATAATACAATGATGTTGTTAAAAGAAGAAATCGACTGATTTTTAACATAGTCGGGAGTATCTTCTAAAACAAAAGTCTGCCACATTCTTTTTAGGGTGTAGTGACTACTATATCTTACGTTTTGAATTGATGCTTAATTAAGAGAGTTAAGGAGAAGACACTAGAAGAAGTTTGGTTGGAAAAAAAGTCAAATGTAAAGCATTTGAAGGTGTTTGAGTCGATTTCTTAGAGACATGTTCCCGACGAAAGGAGGAGAAAACTCGATGATAGAAGCGTGAAACTAATTTTGGTATGATATCATCCAACAGGAGCTTATAAGTTGTATAATTCTATCATGAAGAAGATGATCATTAACAGAGATTGATGTTTTGATGTTTCTTATGATGAAGAAATTGAGGAAAGAGATCGGTCGATTTTAGAAATCAATGAGAGGACAAATTGATTGATTCAAGAAATTGACGAGAAGAGAAATCAACCAACAAGATCGATAAAAGCACCAGTAAGACTCGTTGACGATGTGCTAAATACTAATGATATAGTTACAGTAATTGAATGAATTATCAGAGAAACTGAGGATAAAAATGATCTAGTTCATCTTCCTCTATAAGCTAAGATTGAACGTGAACTAGTGTGCTTTGAAGATGCGATTGAAGATCCTAAGTGGATAAAAGCGATGAAAGAAGAGTTAGTTGTAATCGAGAAGAATCATATATGGAAATTAACTGATTTGTCGAAGAATCAAATACCAATAGGTGTGAAATGAGTATATAAAACAAAGTTGAAGTCAGATGGAATAGTTGCAAGGTATAAAGTCAAACTTGTGGCGAAAGGTTTTCTTAAGAGAGAAGGCTTGGATTACAAAGAAGTTTATGCACTAGTGATTAGGATGGAGACAATAAGAACTGGAGTAGCTCTTGTAAGTTATAGAGGATGAGAAATGCATCGAATAAATGTTAAATATGCATTCTTAAATAGTGTATTGGAGGAGGAAGTATGTGTTACACAACCACCATGATTTGTGATTACTGAAGAAGAATAAAACCTACTTAGATTGAAGAAGGTTTTGTATGGTTTGAAATAGGCTCCAAGAGCCTAGAACATCAAAATCTAGTTTTCTTCGATAACAAGGATTCTCAAAGTGTGAAGTTGAGTATGAAATTTATTTAAAAATAAAGAGTGATGAAGTATTAATAATATGTTTATATGTCGATGATATATTAATAACAGACAACAAAATTACATTGATCAAGGATTTCAAAAGAAGGATGAAAGATCAATCTGAGATGACTGATATAGGGAGGTTGTCGTATTTGTTGGGTATGGAGTTTATCAAAGGCAAGAAAGAGATTTTGATTCACCAAAGTAAATATGTTAAAGAAGTATTAAAAAAGTTAAGAATGAGTGAATGTAATACAACAATTACACCAGTCGAGAAAAATTTAAAGTTAGATAGAGATGAAGAGGGACAACCTATAAATGCTACGATTTACAGAGAGATGGTTGGTTGTTTAAGATATTTGTGTTGTAGTAAACCAGATTTAGTGTTGATTTGTTGAGTAGATTTATGGAGAAACTTAAAACATCTCACTTTGCAGGCCAAGAGAATTTTGAGGTATATAAGAGGAATAGATGATTATGGTATTTTATTACCTAATGTTGCACACCATAATGGATGAGAGTTAGTCGATTATTTCGATTCATGGTAATAAAGTTGGTTTTAGAAGCACATCAGGTTACATATTCTTATTAGGTAAATCACTGATTTCTTAATGCTCGAAATTACAACCTATTGTGATTTCTTCTTGTGAAGCAGAGTATATGTCTGTTACATACACAACTTGTCAGACACTTTGAATCAAGAATTTGGTAAATCAAGTACTTGGTCGACTTCAGAAGGTTATGATTTTGAAGATCGATAATAAGTCAACTATAAATTTAACAAAAAATTCAATTAATCATGAAAGAAACAAACATATTGAAATAAGATTTTATTTCATCAGAGATGAAATAAGAAAGAATAAACTGAAATTAGAGCATTATGAAACTAAGGAGCTGACATCATGGCAAAACCACTAAATAATCGAAGATTTCAAAAACTGAAAAAAAAAACTTAAATATAAAAATGATTGTTAAATTAGAGGGTTATATTGGACAATAATTTAACAATTAATAATACTTAATTTTATTAAGATGTTAATTTGTTTCTGTTATAAATATTGTGTCTATATACAATTGTTGTAAGTATACATAAAGACTAAAAACACTTCGATTATTATTACTTTTTGGTAACACTTCTCCGTTACTATTTTTCTCTCTCTTGATAATTTATGCAAGACCTTATCCCACTAACAAAATGCAGAAGATAGAGAGAGGATTTACAAAGGATTTTATGCATCACCATCACATGCATCCCTTTGCTTCTATTCTCGACAACTATTACATATTAATGCATAATGCTATACACATAAATGATCGAAGATCAATGGTAGGATTTCAACGGGACGTGGCGAAAATAGATAATGTCTATTTGTTACCCATCTTATCATGAAAAAAATCTGCCTCCTACTTACCTCTTATCCATCTTAATCTTTGTTGGATACCCATTTAAAAAATATTCATAAATATTTTTATATTGGTGATATTCATGATACTCATAAATATTTTTTTTTATTTTAAATGTTATTATTTTAAAAATATATTTTAAATATAAATAAAATTAGTCTTAATAAAATATTAATTTTAATAAGTTATCGTACAAAGAATAAATTTTAATAATATATTTTTTAAAATAACTTTAATTTCATAAATTTAGATAAAATATATAAATTTATAAATTTTAATTCTGAGTAATTATTTAATAGTTAATATTTTTTAAAACAAGTTAATATCTTTTTCAGCAATAACTTTATTTTAAAAAATATATTAAATAATTTTTTAACAAAATAACGAATATTTATAAGTTAAATATCATGATACTTGTATCCATTATCCTACAATACCATTTAACATATTTGTTTAGTATCTGTACATAAATTTTTACAATCCATAGTCAATATATTATTCTTGTAATGAGCTAACATTGCTCATATCCTTTATTACTTTAAAGGATTTTTATTGATACTTTTCGACTTGTTTTTAAAGTTGGTATCATTTACTTACTTATTTCAAAAATGGATAAATTAAAAAAAAAAATTATATATGAATAAATCATATTGTGAGATACGACTTTTTAATAAAAAAGTCATACTCCAAAATATGAATTTGTTTTTTTTTGCAAAGAAGTCGTACACATATATGACTTCTTCACGCGTTCAATTTTTTTTTTTTTCATTTTTTGTGAAGTCATGCTCTAATCCAGTAGAATTTTTTCTTTGTTTAAAATTGTTTTTTTATCGATAACTTTAGTTCAATGTGAATTTTTTATATATAATACTAAAGTCGTCAATTGTTGATGACTTTAATTCATATATATAATTTTTTATGTTAGTTATTTATTTTTAATTATTAAAATTTTTAATATTTATAAATTAATAAAATAAATAATTAATGGGTATTATGACATTTAAATATTTTTAAATATATTAAATTATAAAAAAATATCAATATGTTAAAGAAAAAAGAAGTTAAATACATATTAAAAAAAATATAACATACATTAAAAATTTAAAAAAGTAGAAAAATATATTAAAAAAAAATTAATGACGAGAATTTGTTTAACATTATGGTATTTTGATATTATGTCTTGGTCTTTCTCAATAGACGTGTACTTGTTCTTATGACTATGGAACATCTTTTTCTTATTTTATATTATTATTATTATTATTATCTTCGTTGTATAATATTTGTGTGGGAGATAATAATCTATGGAAGGTATTTATGATCTATTGATAGAGGTGTTATTAAGGTGATGCCAAACATATTTGATAAATATAGAAACACATTATATGTATAAATAGGGACAGATAGAGGGGCGAACATGGTCCCGGATCCTCCTCTTTCAAAATATATATATATATATATATATATATATATATATATATATATATATTAATTATATTTCATTTATATATTATAAAAAAATTATATTAGAAATAGTAAAAAAAAGAAAAAAGAAATATCAAGATCTAACTCAAAAGTTTTGTTACGTAATTTGTGGTGTATCAGCTAATAAAATTGGATAGTTATTTAAATACAAAAGTTAAAGTTTACTTCTTTTTTTCTTTCCTTCGGTTTAAACTATTTCTGGATTCATTTATATGTATAAAGGACTTGTTCAAACTGAATTTGCCTTAACATATTTTATAGTTGATCCATATATCCGTAGAGTGAAGGCGATTGAAAATTAGATGAACCAATATATAATACTTGGATTGTAATGTGAATTGATACAAAGAACATGTGAAATTATTATTAATAAAAAATTATATTTAATAGTTATACTTATTTTATCATGTGTATCATATGTGAAATTATAGTATGTTGTAAATATCACTGTATATATTATATATTTTCACATAAATTATCATTTTCCTAAAATTTGATTCATAGAATTAAGTGATTATAACGATAGTTCCACATTTTAATCTAGTTACAATAATAATCTCACCAATATTTATCAGTTATTTCTCTCATATCTTCTTAATATTATTAACATCTAAATATTCATTAAATATTATTTTTATAAATATTAAAATAAAACTCTAAATAATTAAAAATAAATAACCTAAAAAAAATTATATATATGAACTAAATTGCTCAATCATTCACTTCAGTATATATAAAAATTCACATTGAGTTAAAAAAAAAACTCTATTGAAATCATATAAAACACAACTTCACAAAAAATATCGAAAAAAAAAGTGAAAAATAATATAAGTGTATATGACTTTTTTGGAAAAAAATTTTTTAGCAAAGTCATGTATTAGACCACAAATTTTTTATTATAAAATCCTATCTCAACACGATTTATTTATATCAAGAATTTTTTTAAAATTTACTCATTTAAAAAATAAGTAAAGCAGATTAAACCAATTTAAAAAATAAGCCCATAATGTGTGATGTTTCCGTGTTAACAAATGTTAAAACTTATTAAATATTATTATTAACATTCTAAGTTACTTTTATCATTACTGCACACCATAATATTTTCTGTCAGAAAAATGGCTAATCTTTTATTATTATTATAAAAATGAATTTAAGCCAAAATAGTATATACACACAAAATCTAATTATAAATTCACATACAATAATTTTATTGTTTACAATTGTTATCATAAAAAGTAAATCTGTCATAATTTTTTTATTTGATTAACAATGTAAACAATTTAACACTAACAATGCGTAGAAAATAAAATCTGCAAAATACTTTTCAGACATATATATATTATTTTAAAATAACATTTTAAAAAGCCCATGAATAAAACTTGGATTCTAAACATTTTCTTCTTACATTTCTATAGCTTCTTCCTCTATCTCCATAATTAAATTAAATTCTATTTTATTCTTACACCTATCTTATTTTTATAAATGCTCATTTATGATTTTTAAACCTTTTATGTTTGATTTTTAAACCCTAAAACATTTCCATTTTTTTTCTTCTCTTGTTATTCCAAGAATTGCAAAAAAAAACATGTAAGAATCTCACACTATTTTTAATTTGCATCAAATTTTTATCATGTATATACTCAAACTATTTTTATCATGTATAATTGATTGGAAACACCTTATAGGAAATTAAGAATACATTTCCAAAAAAAAAAAAATTAGAAACAAGTTATGAAAAATAGATTTTGTAATATATTTCTAAAATTGATTGTCTGGATAGGCATTTCAGATTAGTGGGTTGGAATATACTTTTAGATTGAATATCCTCAAATACATTTTTAAAAAATATAAAAATATATTTTGAAACCCATTTTCTAGACTATGTTTATAGAATTTTCTTTTTTAAATATTGTTCCGAAACCCATTGTTCGGAATGTGTTTCCAGATTTTTTTTTAGATATGTTGTTCCAAAACCCACTTTTTAAAACTTACTTTCCAAAAAAAAAATTCTAAAAATATTTTTGGATTCACTTTTTCAGAATTGGTATTGCAAAATGAATTTTAAATTAAATGTTCCAGAATTCAATTTAATTTTTGAAAAATTATTTTTGATGGAGCAATTAAGGTTTCAATGTATAATGTATAATTTTAGTGTAGAAAACGTATATTATATATATCATATTAACAATTACTCATTTTAAGTGTTAAAAATGATCTTAAATAAAAATAATATTAAAAAAATCAAATTTTTATATCTATAAAAGTATAAAAGATATAACAAGAACAGAAAAAAATCTTTGAAATAAAAATTATTAAAAGGATATTTTAATTATTTTATAAGAAAGTGCCGCATTGTATGGGCATCAATTAGGGCTGGCCAATCTTTGGAGGTTGGGCTGGGTGCATAGCATATTTGTTTTTTTTACCAACACTAGTGCAAAAAGGGGCTTTTACGTCAGGTATTTAGGGCTTTTTACGTCGTATTTAAGTCCGACGTAAAAGCGGGAGACGTAAATTTACGTCGGACCCTTTTACCCGACGTAGATTTACGTCAGTTATGAAGATACGACGTAATTTTGCGTGGCATATACAATAAACAGACGTAAAACCTTTTCAATTTAAAAAAAAACAGAAAATTTACGTCGCATACAGTATATACGATGTAAATTTACGTCGCATACAGGATATACGACGTAATTTACGTCGCATATACCAATATGCGACGTAAATTTACGTCGCATATACCATATGCGACGTAAATTACGTCGCATATGGTATATGCGACGTAAATTTACGTCGCATATTGGTATATGCGACGTAAATTTACGTCGTATATACCAATATGCGACGTAAATTTACTGCTTTTTTTTAAAATTGGGTTTATTTACTCGTTTTACAACTAAAACCTGCAAAAATTACAACCAGACGGTCAGAGCAGTTTTCTTTTGCTAGTAAATTAAAAATATAATATTATATAATTCAAACTACATAATAAAACAAAATAATACAAACATACAAACTAAAAAATCTATTACAAACTAAGCTACCTATACAAACTAAGCTACCTATACAAACTAAGCTACCTATACAAACTAAGCTACCTATACAAACTAAGCTACCTATACAAACTAAACTAAACTACATAATACACACAATATAATATGAACAAGAACATAAAAAATAATGTACTAGAATTGTAGAACAAAAAATTTTGCCCATTGTTCTCTAATTTCTGTAATCTCAGATTCTGGTAATGGAGATGGATCTTGAAATACCTGAAACATGAATTTGACTCTTGTAAGCATGCAACATGAATAAAGTTAAATAAACTTAACTAATGTTAAAAGTAATTACCTCCGTCCAAGAATCAATTAAACCCGCACAAACTATGGCTCTCATCCAATACATTACATAGTAACCACATTCAAACGAGTCAGTTTGCTTATTACACTGAAATGATGAAAAAAACATAATATTATTTTCAAAATTGAAATATAAACAATAATTATGGTATTCACTTATATAAATAAGTTTCAAATCATCAATTAAAGGACTAAGATATACATCTATGTCATTTCCTGGTTGTCGAGGTCCTGAAATCATCATAGATAACATCATATATTTTCTCTTCATGCATAACCAAGGAGGCAAATTGTAAATGATCAACATAACTGGCCATGAACTATGTTTACTACTTAAATTTCCATAAGGATTCATCCCATCTGTAGCTAATCCAATTCTCAAGTTTCTTGGCTCTGCACCAAATTCTGGAAAGGTTTCATCAATCCTTTTCCATTGTGGAGAATCAGCTGGATGTCGAAGAAGATTGTCACATTTTCTACCATTTGCATGCCATGTCAAGTTTCTTGCATCTTCTTTTATGGCAAATAATCTTTTAAACCTAGGTATAATTGGCAAATACCATAACACCTTAGCAGGGGGACCATCTAGTTCTTCCTCACCACTACTTTCCTCAACTTTGGTTTTGAACCTCGACAAACCATATTTACGTCGATATGATAAATTGGGTGACGTAAATCTTTTATTTACGTCGAATATACGTGCATGCGACGACAATTGGGTGACGTAAAAGCCATATTCTGCACTAGTGCAAAATCGTCGATATGAATAAGATTTAAACGAAACATCACATTCTCAATCTCTATGGGATGCTAGTGATGGGACACATCCAAAAACAAACTCACAATTTGTCTACTTTTGAGTTGTAAATTATTGATCCAACCTTATCCTATGTATGAATAGGGTGAGTAGGATTTAGGTTGTTTCAGCCAACATTTTAACTTCATTTTCTTGGCGTATTTTCACATTATTAGATTCCAAAAATATGGGTTTTAATTAGTTATTTATTAATTTAATCTGTATTTTAAAGAAGTATATGTTACTAAGATAATGCGTCTAACGTTGCTTTGTAGGTTCACTACCCTTTATCATTAAATCATATTTTCACATATTTAATAAAATTATCAGTTTAATCTGATCCACGTTAACTACTATATATGTTGGCTTTGTCCAGTGTCAAGTTAATAACTCAAAGTTTGTTTTATAAATATAAAAGAATACAAAATATAATTTTCCACCAATTATCATATGATAAAATTAAAAGGAATTAAAGTAGAGGTGAAGAGATTACACATGTAAGTGTGTAATGAAAAAATTTTCACCGTAAAACCATTAAAGGTATATTCAAATAAAAAAATTACTTATTTTATGTTATTGGGATTAAGTTTTCCTTTCAAGTTATCTCAATCATTATTTTATATTATTGAGATTAAGTTTGATTTACAAGTTATCTTAATCATTTATTTATTATTCGTTTTTAAAATATGGTTAAAATTTGATTTGAAAATATAAAAGGTATTGTTGGTAGTGATTTTGTCTTTAAAATATGTATCAATGGATTAAGTTCCGTTACAATATCTAATTGAGTTGTGATATTTTTTTAAAAATAAATTTTCATAACACTAACAAATATTCACACTATATATATAAGTGTGTGTTTTTATTATAAACCATTCATAATTAGTGGCATAAACATCATTAAAATGTATATCTAACATATACAAAATCACATCATTGTGAAAATCAAATTATGTTATGTATAAAAGAAAAATCAGTAAAAACAGAACGTGTAGTTTAGGGTTTAGTTCAATTTTCATGATTTCTTTAACAGTTTAAAACTTTTTATATAAGTAAATAAAAGTGTGTGTTTTTATTATAAACCATTCATAATCAAAATTAGTGGTATGAACATCATTAAAATGTATATCTAACATGTACAAAATCACATCATTATGAAAATCAAATTATGGTATGTATAAAAGAAAAATCAGGAAAAATTCAGGGTTTAGTTCAATTTTGATGATTTCTTTAACAGTTTAAAACGGTTTGATTTAATTTTGAACAGCTTGAAAGATAATAAGTGCTGTAGCTGACATATAGTTTTTGAAATGTTGCAAAATCACATAAGCAAAGGTTATAGGTGGGGAGAGATCTAGGAAAGAAAAATCCAAATGGGAAAGCTTAGGTGAGGGAGACAGAGAAAGTGGTTTTGAAGAGGTAGGGAGGTGAGACAAGAAATGATACAAGCTTCATGATGCATGTCTACTAAAGGGAGAGCCTGGTCTCAATCACTAGAGATTCTACAGTGAAATCCCCATATGCTTTTTCATCTTTTGGATCATAATCTCCCAAATCACTTTCTCTCACCCATCATCCATGCACATGCAATTGGTAGATGGTGGGGAGTGGAGTCATGTCTTTAGAAAGTGAAAAAAGAAAATAAAAGAGAGAGTGTGTGTGTGTGTATGCATGGTGTGGTTGGAAAATGGATTACATCCATTTTCTTGTTGTAGTTATGATCAATGCATCATATCATACCATTTCAATGCCGGTGTTGGGTCCCTCTTTGTTTGGAATTTGTATTCCAAGACTCTCATTATTGCAACATCACACCCGTTTTACTCATAATCATACCATTAATTTGCTTTCTGCTTTCTGCATTTTAATTTTGTTTCATCACTTTTCTTCGTAAAGGTATCCTTTTCAACCCTTAAATAATTGCCAACTACTCAACTCTACACACTCAACTCATGTTTATTCATGAAATTATAATCAATAAAATAAGACAAGGAAGTGAGTAGTGAAGTGAGACTCAATGGAAGTACTATATTTTATTAAAAGAAAGTAATAATCTGGGATGTATCATTTTGCTCTTATAATATTTCAATTAATCTAAAAACAAACCCTACTTTAGGCTTTATATGACAGTCCATGATTGTTTAGCAAATGCTGCATGCAATAAACTACCACCAGTTCCAAAACAAAAACAAATATTGATTCTAACAATTAAAAAAAAATGTAACTAATGTTTTTAAGATAAGAGACTAAAATATAAAGTTTATTCATTTATAAAAGTTAGTACAAGCCATGTTCAATTGAAGATATTGTTCTATCAAAATATGTCACTACAATGAATGAAATTTAAAAATATAAAGTTTTTAATATTGCGTAGGATATACTTATTCTATAGTACATCCTACTCACGCACCATCAACCATAAAGGTAAGTATATGATAACTTACAAAAATAGTATAAAAATAAAATAAAATTGTGACCTAAAAGTTTTTTCGTGATCTTTGTGTATTTAGTTAAACATATTTTACAACACTACAAACCCTAGATGAATAAAAATGCAATTGGTTACTATATAACATTGAAAAATGTTACAATAAGAACTTGAAGAATAATTTCACTTTTAAAAATGTGAAGAAATCTTGGAGGGATTTCGGCTACCTAAATAGAAAAAGCACTTTACGGCCAAAAAAAGAAAAGTAATGATTTTTTTTTTAATGTGGTAGGACATCCATGATGTTGTCTTTGCCTTTTGTAAACGAAAGTTAATGTTGGGGGAAACTTTGTCAAGAAAGAATATGAATTTTGCAACATTGTTTTAAAGTTTCAATTTTTATGATAATGTGTAGTGGTGGCCACCTTATTGTGTCATATAGAATGATTTGGACCTACCTGTCTGCAAGATGCCTCTACTCCTTGCCCATTGCTTGGGCCCCACTCACCATATTAATTAATTTGATTTTTTTTATTATTATTATTTTATGTTCTGCTTTTATACCACTTCAATCATGTCATATATTTCATTCATGAACCAATTAATGTGTTCAAATTGTGACTTCCAAGTTATTTCCATCGCTACACTTGAAATGGATGGATCTAAAGTGAAGGTTTCTTTCTTCATAAAATAGTTACTTAAATTTAATTGCGATGTTTTATTCTTATGTGCTTCAATCAATTAATTTCTTTGAATGTGTGTGAGAATTGAAAATTTTAATTCGTTTCAATTTATGCTTTGAGTTTATAATTTTTTTTTCTTTCAATTGATTGAAGAATTTAGGTCACTTATAAAATAAAATAAAATAAAGTAGCATGAATAATTAATTAAATTTTTAAAAAATTTAAGACATGCAAGAGGTAATTTCACTTATCCATTAGTACCATATGAGACATGTTGAAACAAATAAAAATAAACCACGTGGTGCACATTTAATTAGATTTAAACTACCATACCAACAAGTGATGGAATTAGTGACACTAATTTGGGTTGTTTAAATGTGCAATTATTAGTTACAACTTTACTTTCACTTTGTTTCCTTCTCACGAGTTATTTCAGATTAAAACGACCCTTCACATTTTAAAATTACATTTTTACAGTGAAGAAGATAATAATAACAACACCAACCTGCAGGATTCAAAGGAAAAGAAAAAAATCTTTAAGGATAAAGAAAAGATATAAAATCATAGAAATTTGAATTTTATGTGCCCTTTATCCATGTTAGTGGAAGCATTTTTAGTATAATTGCATATACAGTTTACTTTTTCTCCTCATTTTCCCATGCCTTTGTGGATTTAAAATCTGGGTCTGTAACATCTCTGGTGAATGTGATCGTTCGTCGTTATCATGCTGTGCAAGAGAAAACTGTAACATTTTCCTCATTCTCGGCTTTCTTTGCAGACATATGGTCCACAACCATGTTCATTGATATTGACTTTCTTCAAAACTTTTGTCTACTTCATCTCTATATTATAAAGTAATGAAAAATCATACATATACATCCTAATTTTGGACGTAGGAGTGAAAAGAAAGATAAAGATAGTGAAAAATACGGTTTTTAATATTGTATGATAAAGTTAAAGAAATGACGCAAAAAGGTCAGAAAGATGAAAAAAAGAAGAGTATAAATATCTGATTATAATTGCTGTAATAAAATAATCTTTCATATAAAGTATCCAGTGGTAGGTTGTGTAGTAATTAATGATGGTAATGATAACATAGAGAGAACAATTAAAGGACAAAATATGCTTTCTAAAGTAGTATGCTTTTTGACCCTCGTGATTTTTTTAACATGAATAGTAGTTAATGTTGTACCTAGTTAATGTGATGTATTATCTGCCATTTAAAAATCTCAGAAAAAAATAGGGTATAACATAGAATTATGCCACTTGTTGGAATGCATATGGTTTGTCTCACACACACTGTGACACTGCTTTGGACAGCCATGACACTGTGATATTGTTCTTCGTTATTATTATATTTAAGACCTTTTTATTCACTGCATTCAAGAGATTTGGCTTTCCAATGGCAATATTGCATAGAGTCCAATATGTATTAGAGTTGTGTTTAGTGTTGTCTTCGAGAATAAAGATAAGCTTCTGATCTTAGCTCGAAGGTGAAGGTAGAAACCAAAGCACCGTATTGCTCAATCATGCATATGCCATTTCAACAAATAAAGATTAGGTGAAGTGTAGGCAGCAAATGAATCTAAGTACCTTATAATTGACATTCTATATCATGTGAAAACTTCGAAGTTTGAATGCTTTGAATTAATGAAATTAGAAGTTTCACAGAGAACTGAGAGAAGTTCAAAATACATCCAAGTACCTTATAATTGACACTGTAACTTGGTGAATGGTGATGGAATCAGCATGGCTCCATTCAAGCTACATGGTGTAATACTATGACTCAGATATAAACCAGATGTTACTAGTTATCTTTCTGATTTAACATACACCGAAACCCTTTTATTATGCATACTTGTTAATATTTCCCTTTCATGATTGAAGAGACAGCAGGGTTCATGAATGCTAGAAACGTAGGCAAGTTGATAGGGAAGAAGAAAACTTTGATCATGTAGGTGAAGGTAAAATGCATGAATAGGACAATAGATGGGGGAGGTAAAAAAGAGACATCTCCCAGAAATCCAGAAACTCTCTGCAAATTTGTCTAGGGATATTTATTTTAAAACATAAATTGAAATATATTCTGAAAAAGGTAAGGCTCATTGCCTTTATAAAATAAGCCTACATGGAGGGAATCCTAGGATTAGGTATTGTGATCTTTGCAGTTAACTTTATTGCCTTCTCAAATCCATTATAATTTTTAGAAGAAGCAATAGGGCACAGCAAATTAATTCCCATCCGGGTCCTTTTCCCCTCATTGTATGACCAACAAAACATTTGCTACGTTCTGACATCCATCTACCATCCCTTCTTTGAATTTGCGGATTTACTTTAAGTATGTCACAACCAATTAAATGCTACACAGATTCAGTGCTCCACAAAACTCCATAAAAGGTTTAAAATTTTTGTCACAATAACTCATTGAGGAAATTATAACTTACAAAAACTATTGGAATGACAGTGAAAATCAAAAACAGATAATTTTTCAAAGAATGTGGTTTGATTTTCTATAACTACTAAACCAAACCAACTTTAGTCGGGTAGTTAATGTCAACATAATGCACAGTGAAGGGGGACTAAACTTTATTTTATCAATGAAAAATGCATTTTCCTATTTAGATTTCATTTGGGGTTGCGCATTTTTTATATTTTCTTTTCGTTTTTCACCAATGCAAAACTAGAACTTTGGAAAATAAAGATTTGATTTTTGAGGATGAGGATTGATGGCGCCCAATGCATTATGCTCCGTCCCTGAGAACGCTGTGTTAAAGTGTGCCCCACATGCAATGAGACAGGAGTTTTATGCAGCTTTCATTCAGTGATGACTGCCCATTTCTCGTGATGCCTACATCTACATGGCAAAGAATTTCATTCCCATTCTCTCTCTCTCTCTCTCTCCCTCTCTCTATTTGAGACATAAGAAAACACCTGGTCCGTGAACCCTGCGATACAGCATTGAACTCTTTCTCTCTTACCTCCTTCTTCCATTTGATTACTCACTGTTCACTCAAGAGTGAAGACGTTTTCCTCTGCATCGCTGTAGTTACTTTCTCTGTTGCTTCTGCAGTTCATGTTTTCTTCTAGTACCAAGTATGGCATGTTTCATATGCAACCCACGGTTCATAATGCTTCTCCTTTTGTCTCTTTTAGTTATCCTTCTTGTTTTCCTTCCTCTGAAAGTGAAAGCTTGTTCTTATTTTTTTTTTTCCCTCCAATTGTTTACTTTATTTTCTCCGGAACTGTGTAATAGCAGTAATTTAATGGCTCTATTTTTCACTTTGCGCAAATCTCAAATGAGTTTTCTCGTAAATTTTGATATTTTTCTGGGGTTACTTACTGCATTTTAGGGCTGGTGAAAGGTTCTAAAGGTTTTTCCCTCAAAGCGGTGCAAGAAGCAGCAGCGGCAGCTCGCTGAGCAAGAGAATCGAAGGGATACTTGGTTCCAAATCCTCACATTTAAGAAAAGGGAAAGTTCATTGTGATGGTAAGTTGGACTTTTATGGTGAAAAGAACACAAGGCAAAGGTTGTTAATGTTGCGGTACAGTGTTTGGTAGAGTTGATAAGAATTTTAGCTATTGGAGAAAAATACTGTTGAGTGGAGTGGAAACACTTACACTTCACATCAGCAGAGAAGGGTGTACAGTGATGGAAACTCTATGCTTGTTGCACATTCTGCTAGCTTGGTATCTGTCAAGTTTTGAGCTTGTTGGTGCTGAGCTTCAGGAGCAAGCTATATTACAGGCCATCAACCAAGAGCTTAGAGTCCCTGGATGGGGGGATGCAAACAACTCAGATTACTGCACTTGGCAAGGTGTCAACTGTGGTAACCACTCAATGGTGGAGGGCTTGGATCTGTCTCACCGGAATCTTCGAGGTAATGTAACTTTAATGTCTGACCTCAAAGCATTGAAGCGGCTTGATCTTTCAAATAATAACTTTGATGGATTGATTCCTCCTGCTTTTGGAAATTTATCTGATCTTGAAGTTCTAGATTTGTCTTCAAATAAGTTCCAAGGTTCAATTCCACCTCAGTTGGGTGGTCTCAGAAACCTCAAATCATTGAACCTTTCCAATAATGTGCTTGTGGGAGAAATACCAATGGAACTTCAGGGCTTAGAGAAATTGCAAGATTTTCAAATTTCTAGTAATCATTTGAGTGGTCTTATACCTTTCTGGGTGGGAAATTTAACCAATCTGAGGCTTTTCACTGCTTATGAGAACCGTTTAGATGGTAGAATTCCAGATGATCTAGGCACCATTTCTGAGCTTCAAATACTTAACTTGCACTCTAACCAGCTTGAAGGTCCAATACCAGCCAGCATTTTCGTTCCGGGGAAGCTAGAAGTTCTGGTTCTCACCCAGAATAATTTTAGTGGTGAACTTCCAAAGGAAATTGGGAATTGCAAAGCCCTTTCCAGCGTTAGAATTGGAAACAACCATCTAATAGGTAGCATTCCTAAGACAATTGGAAATCTTAGTAGCCTAACCTACTTCGAAGCTGATAATAATAATCTTTCTGGTGAGCTTGTGTCTGAATTCGCTCAGTGTTCTAATCTTACCCTCTTGAATTTGGCTTCAAATGGATTTACTGGAACAATTCCACAAGACTTTGGACAACTCATGAATCTTCAGGAATTAATTCTTTCTGGAAATAGCCTATTTGGCGATATTCCAATATCTATTCTGAGTTGCAAAAGTCTTAACAAGCTTGATATTAGTAACAACAGATTCAATGGGACAATACCAAATGACATCTGCAATATCACTCGGCTGCAGTACTTGCTGTTGGATCAGAATTTCATCAGAGGAGAGATCCCCCATGAAATTGGAAATTGTGCAAAACTACTTGAATTACAATTGGGCAGTAATATTTTGACTGGAATTATTCCTCCTGAAATTGGTCGCATTAGGAACATACAGATAGCTTTAAATTTGAGCTTCAATCATCTTCATGGACCACTGCCCCCTGAATTGGGAAAACTGGACAAACTTGTTTCTCTGGATGTTTCAAACAATCGGCTATCAGGTAATATCCCATCTGAGCTTAAGGGAATGTTGAGCTTGATAGAGGTGAACTTCTCAAATAATTTGTTAGGAGGCCCAGTGCCAACATTTGTACCATTCCAGAAGAGTCCTAGTTCAAGCTTTTTGGGAAACAAAGGGCTTTGTGGAGAACCTTTGAACTCTTCATGTGGAGACCTTTATGATGATCACAAGGCTTACCATCACCGGGTTTCTTACCGAATCATACTAGCTGTAATTGGTTCTGGTTTGGCTGTTTTTATGTCAGTAACTATTGTTGTCTTGCTGTTCATGATCAGAGAGAGGCAAGAAAAAGTAGCCAAAGATGCTGGGATTGTTGATGATAGTACCAATGACAACCCAACTATAATTGCAGGGACTGTTTTTGTTGAAAATCTCAGACAAGCAGTAGACCTTGATGCTGTTGTTAAAGCAACTCTGAAAGAATCTAATAAGCTCAGCAGTGGAACTTTCAGCACAGTTTACAAGGCAATCATGCCTTCTGGGGTGGTCTTATCTGTTAGGAGATTGAAGTCTGTAGACAAGACAATAATCCACCACCAGAACAAGATGATTAGAGAACTTGAGAGACTGAGCAAAGTTTGTCATGATAATCTTGTGCGTCCCATTGGCTATGTCATTTATGAAGATGTTGCTCTTCTCTTGCATCATTATTTTCCAAATGGAACATTGGCTCAGCTTCTTCATGAATCTACCAGGAAGCCTGAATATCAACCTGACTGGCCTTCTAGATTATCCGTTGCTATTGGTGTGGCAGAAGGTTTGACTTTCCTTCATCATGTGGCGATCATCCATCTTGACATTTCTTCTGGCAATGTTTTTTTGGATGCAAATTTCAAGCCGTTAGTTGGGGAGATAGAGATTTCAAAACTTCTGGATCCAACCAAAGGCACTGCAAGTATTAGTGCAGTTGCTGGTTCCTTTGGTTATATACCACCAGGTATGATACTTTCTGGCATGCAATTCTCCCATCTACTCTTCCTATTAACTTTTATGGTAAATAGTCTTTACATCATCTATTTACACATCGTCATGTATGGTTAGTTAATTAATTTTACAATATTACATTAAAAATCATGTTACTGAGTTGATATATATAATTGGTTGACGTGGTTAATCTTTTTATACGGTCAGTGCATACAAATTAAACTCTACTTTTATTGTGTTTAGCATACTTCATGCTACATTTCTTCTGCAATGCAGAATATGCATATACTATGCAAGTGACAGCACCAGGAAATGTTTATAGCTACGGTGTTGTTCTGTTGGAGATTCTCACAACTAGACTACCAGTTGATGAGGATTTTGGTGAAGGTGTAGATTTGGTGAAATGGGTACACAGTGCTCCTGTAAGAGGGGAAACTCCAGAGCAGATATTGGATGCCAGGCTTAGCACAGTTTCCTTTGGTTGGAGGAAAGAAATGCTTGCTGCTTTGAAGGTTGCATTGCTGTGCACTGACAACACACCAGCCAAACGACCGAAAATGAAGAATGTAGTGGAAATGCTTCGAGAGATAAAACAAAACTGAGAACAGCAAGGCACTCAAGTATTCTATTATGTGCAGTAGTCTACACCGTTGAAGATTTGATGTATGCAAAGCTCTCATGGATACAGAGGAACTGATGATTATACAACAACATTAAATAGTAGACTTGTATGAGGAGTTATTTCAGGTGGTGCATCAAAGTAAATTCAGGCATTGATAGAACTTCACCTTTCTAGTTTGTCCAAAGGGTTAGTTGTGAAATGGCAGCTAGCTTATCTATTTGAGTTGGACACTGTGTTAGATTGGTGGAGGATAAGTGCAAGAGACTTTGAAACAAGATATATCAGTTCCTATTGCATATAATCTAGTCCACAGTTTTCATATTGTATTTACTCATTTGGGAGAAATATGCACCTATCAATCAATTCTGTTCCCATTGAAACTGAAAGCTTTACTTTATTGTTGAGATCACAGTCACAGACTGTTAATCTGAATTGTCTACATGCATGATGTGGATATGTTTTACTGCTTTGACATACATCACAAAACCTTTCATTGCCCAAATATTATTTTAGATCCTTTGATCACATACCTATATTTGCAAATTTGTGTCTTAAGTTGAACAAATTAGATTGAGACATCTTGTGTTTTAGTCTTATTGCGCTCAATATCCCTTCACTTTTAGTTAACATTATATCTTTTTAATTAACATTAAATGACAGTTTTTATTTTATTTTATGTGATGGTATAAATGGTGGATATGAAATAGGATTGATGAAAAAGTGAGTATTAGGAATAAAGATATTTAGAAAAAATGTTTTATTATGATTAATTGAAGTATGTGTCTTTATGTGTTTTTATCATATATATAGAGGTACAGATTTAAAGATAATTCTAAACATGTTAGTTTAAAAAGATTTTGAAGTTATTCAATGATTGAATATTTTATCTGAACACAATTTAATCCAACACAAATTATTTATAAATCTAAAATCAACTAAATTAAATATATAAATGATAGGTAATGCTTCAATTATCTAACATATATCCGATCACATACATACTCCAACCCAAGATTATAATGCAAGCAACGTCATTTCTTTTTATTATTATGAATGTGCTGTCGTTGAACACAAACAAATTAACTTAAATCAATATCTCTCTCCTTGTACAAAAAATTTTCCCCCATAAAACCTACGAAAGTGAATATTTAAGTTCAGTAAATTAATCTATATATTACTTAACTTCATTAGGATCAAAATTAACTACTTTCACATTAATTTAGAATAATAATTAAGTTCATTTTAAATTATTGTTCTATACAATAAAGATAAAATTTTCCCTAAATTATCCTTAAATTATATTTTATTGCGAATGATGTTTAGGTTTAAAGATAAAGATATTTTTTAAATAGTACCATTAAATAATGTTTAAAATTTTGAAAATTTATTTATATTTAAGTTCACCAAATATGATTTATTTTCTTTGTTTGTGTTTGGAGAGAATATTGGATTTCAGCTATTTTTTTACTTATTTTGTCAAGAGCTAATAATAGCAGTGTAATAATATTCGGGCGCAAAGAAAACTAGGGAAAATAAAGAAAATCTTGTCAACGTAGATTGTTCAATTAATTATATTATACTTAGTTATGTTCAGTTCTATACTTTTACATATATTTTATTCCTTATGTTTCTACATAATTATTGGTCTTTTAAAAAAAATGTTGTTATAAATATATGTCGTTTTGTAAATTTTAAAATTATATTAATTTTTTATTTTTTAATTATGTTTAAGATAATAATTTTGAAGAAAGAATATTATGATAATAAAATAATAGTTAACTAAATCTTTCACAAATTTATCATAAGTCTATAAAAACTTACAACTTTATTGAAAGTAGTTCAAACTAATATTTATGTAGCCTAACTTTAATTATTTTAATATTTTAACTGTAACGATATGACGAGTGAAAATTTCAGTTTAATAAACAAAATTTTTACAAATTTATGTGAAGCCTAAGTTTGAGAAGCTAAAAAAACCTTGTGCCTAGTGACTGAAATGATATAAATCCATACTAGAAATCTCTGATTTGTTCTTGAGGAAAGATAGAAAATAACATAGACGAAGAAAAAGTGTTTGATAGAGTTGAAAATAGAGGTGGAGAGAAATATAAATAAACAAATCCCGCAATTTATTCTTTCTGTAAATATCAACAAAGAAATTTAATGGTGAACTCATTTGGTGTCATTGGTAATCAATTATCAATATTATTTTATTAATAACAACATTTTTTTCCCATAGTAGTCCATTTCGAATAACTTTTCATAAATTAGTTTTTTTTTCAAATCAATGAGTTAAAATTCATTTTTAAATTTATTTATTTATTTTTTATTTATGTTTTCCATTTATTTTTAATGAATCCATAATTCAATTTAATAGTCTATTTCTCGTCCCATCATAAGAAACTTAAAGATAAATTTATTTTTCATTGTTCTTAATAAGAAGTAGGAGTGGGTAGATGAATCCGCTGATACATTAAGCCTATATATACTGTGAGAATTACGAGTCTATTCTTAAAAATTGAGTCCAGTACTAAGTACTTTGTATAAGAACGTGAATTTTAATATAAAAGGTTTAAATTTATATCTTGATGTATTTTAGTTTCAATTGTGACTAATATACTTCCTTTGAAAAAATTTAGCTAAAGAATGAGGGAAAAAAACATTCTTTTTATTTAATGATAGCCTTTAATTTTTTATATAAATAATTGCATAATATTTTTTGGCCCATGGATCAGTCCACAGAATTTTGCACATCAAATACAAATCTTGAAAAAAAAAAAGTTTATTTATTGGACGGATAATAATATCTGAGTTATTCGACTCGGAACCAGACCTGACATAATCAACTCGTCTAAAACGCAGGCTCATAAACACAGATTCTGCAAATCAGAGCTAAACCAGGTGGTATTGGTACGCTTGCACACCCCCTACTACTAATCATTTCTTTTCCAACAATGATTCGTAATTGAGTGGCGATTTTGTATAAATGAATTGGCCTTTACTAAATTGAGGAAAAGCAGTAGGAAAAAGTGCAACTACAGTCATTAACTACAAAATCAATGAAACTTGGATTCTGTTGAATATATATTTCACTTTTTTCTAATTTTAAATAGTTGATTTTGTAATCAGTATTGCATTCTCCTGGAGCCAATCCCCAATATTCATATCAGTTTTCCACAATCAATTTTTATTTCAAAAATATTTGTTATATTTCTATTTCTTCTCTATTCTAATTTTTCTTGAAGCAAACATCTATTTTTCTCTTTTACTTAACTATTTCTATTCACTCTATTATTTCCTCCCAAACACACCGTCTATCACATTACGACGGGTCAAGGATGTGGTATTCTGTAGCCGCCACCCAACACTTCAATTTCTAAAGTTAGCAAAACACAAATTTATGTAAAACAGGAATTTTCAACCTTATGAAGAATAAGACTTGTGCGTGTTGTTTTCTTGTTGAAGAGTAGTTCATGCTCTAGGCTAAAACTTACTCTCAGTACTAAAAAAAGACAAATTACTGAGAATGAATATAATGCAAACTAATACTAACATTTCCCGCACATCGAAAAATTCAATCAATCACTATTTGTCCTGACGTGTTATAAAATTTGAATACTATGTACTTATCAATGAATTCAGGATTGTTTCAGAACATATACCTACAAATTGTTACTCTCATACCACACTTACAATTGTACAGCAAGGGAAAACAATCCAAAGTTGGTTGCTCTTACCGAATGATGCTGCCTAAAAGCACCCGAGAGTAACATATACAACTGCTGGGCAGAAAGAATCGCAACATAAACCGCTAGTAATAATTTTTAGCACACATATGCTTATAATTTCAGGGATTGACTAACACTCATACCAAGGTATAGACTAAACATAGAATTTGAATACAAGAATATGAATTAATCAACCATATGATTGTTTAAAGAACCTTTTATTTAGCAAATAAACATTCACATGTTAAAACATCGAACTACTAATTGAACTGCAAGAGTTTTACCTCAAACATGATCATCATTTATGGAAACATATTCCAAGACCAAGGTGCACCAATTAACTCAAAATTCATCAACAAAAATTATCACTCTGACTGAGACTTCACAATGAAATTTTGCCGACTTATGGGATTCATAACCACTGGTGGACCAGCAGTACGAGGCCACGCCTGCAATTTTTTGTCAGTCTCTTCCGCCCACTCTTTGTTTGTAATAGTGCCAGGGGTAGAACCTGAAGAAAGAAGTTAGCAGTTACATTAAACAGCCACAAAGCAAATTGATTCCGGTGGAAAACACCAACTTACCTCCAAAAATCTTTTTGTCAGAAATATAATAATCACAAACCCATGCAATCCCAAATGATCCAAGAACAGCAGACACGATATACTTGCCTGACATGACTGCAGAATAGATTAACAAACAAAAGAATAAATAAGTCAAAATTCAAAGGGGAAAAAAACGACTACATGAATGGCAGAGACATTCCTGCCCGAATAAGCAAATGGCATGACACAATAAAATTGCAAAAATCAATCAAGGTTGATCTCACACGAAACTGCACAGGCACAAAATAAAAAGCATGGAAACATGATGGTCAGAGAGGTAAATCAACTAAATTCCTACAAACTCGTGAACATAGCAATGGAAATCCCTTTGACGAAAATTCCATGATGGTTAAATGTTAAAACAACCTAACAATTCGAGACTCAAAAAAATTAGATTGCAACCCCCAATAACAAATATAAATAAATCCAAATGCTAGATTCAGGAGATATTACATTGATTAACATTACAAACTTAAGAAAACAGAAATAATGAGGAGTCAAATCATATGAAACGATACATAAGCCGAAAATTATCAACACAAGACCCCTATATTGCATGTGGGAATACTTTTCAGACCTATCCAGAATCCAAATATTAATAAGCCTACAGAGGTTGGGCGATTATGTAAAAGACATTTATGACTGATATAATTTACACGATAAAATACATCACAAAAGGCCAAACGAATTTCTTCATTGGAATCACTGTGCATAGAAAGAACAGAGAACGTAAAGCATTGTCACAAAAACCAGTTTACAGAAGATTAGGAGAATTTCAAGACAAAATTTTGGTAGTGAAATCAAATTTGCACAAAAGAAATGCAAAGTGAATCAAATACATCCGTAACCATGAAATTAATTGGCTGCATCAATTAATAAAAAACTAAAAGTCCGAGAAAAAAAAAATTTACGTCCGGTCCTAACCGGAGTCTATCAGATTTTCGGATAATGATCCAGTGAAGAGGATTATGAAGCGAGGAAACTGAGCGGGAAAAAATAAGACATTTGAGATGAAAGCATGCGAGACATGAAATTGAAAAGGCTTATAGAAGAGGTCTAGGCTTAGGGTTCGTACCTGAAGCTTGAGATCTATCGAGCGAGAGAACCAAATGGAAGAGAGAGATACAATAAGAGAACGAGGAACGCTTATACTTTACTTTCTCCATTCCGTGCGTATCTGGGCTGGGCTGGGCTGAGCTGGGCTACCATACCACTCTCGGCCCATTATTCTGCCTCACCCAATTTCTATTTTCAATATCAATTGATATTTATTTATACCTTCCACATTATTAATTTATTTTTTATTTTGTTCTTATATATTTTTCTTGAAGATATTTTTTGAAAGTCTTAAAAAATTGAAAATTTCAAAAATTCCTTTTTTGGAAGCGTTAAAAAATATTATTCTAATTATTTTTTTCTGAAAGTGTTAAAAAAATGTATCATTCTGAAAAGTATTCTTGATAAATTAATATTTAAAAAAGTATTTTTTTAAATGTTGAAATTTTAATTCAGAAAAATACATTGCAGAGGTAAAAAAATTTGTAAAAAATTAGATGTCTATTATATTTTAAGTTGTTATGTATTTATTAAGCATTGAACGCTAAATTTACATTATTAATCTTTTTTCATCATTCCCAGAACGTGTTTTCTAAAGTAGACAAAAAAAAGTGATTTTAGTGACAATTATGCATAACTTTTATTACATATTAATTTAATAAATCCACGAATATCACATCAAATATTCACTTGAAAGTTAATGAGTAAAAAAAAAATTCTATAAAATGGTTGCGAGAAAATAGGAGTAAAAAATTGACCAAGGTGAAAAAATGGTTTAAAGAATGGTGAACAAAGTAGAAAAATATTATTTAAATATTAATAAAGAATTGGGACATGCAAAATTAGATCTATAATGAATAATAAATATATAATATATAAAGATAATATTACAACTTATACTAGATTTAAACGCATAACACAAACTAAACAACTTAAAAGATAATCAATGTATTGTATCTTCTCCCAAATCGAAATTTTATATTTTCCGAAAGTAATTTTAGAATAATAATTTGTTAATACTTTTAGAAAACAAAACATTTTCAAGACTCAATAAGTTTTTTCGTGTCTCTAAATAACAAAAATTAGTATTTTTCTATGTCAATATTTAATAAATATATTAATTTGGTCTTTATAATTTTATTATTTCTAAATCGATAACGTTGGCATGCTAATTTTTATAGTGTCATGTGTCAACATAACAATAAAACTGCTAATTTAAGACTAACAAAATTATTATAAGAAAAAAATTTACATATTTATAAAATATTAGAATGATTTTTATATAAAAACTTATTTGAATGATTTTAATATTTTTATTTATACTTCTATTTTTTTTAAATGTTCGATCTGATAACACATTTGTATTTATATTAAGAATATTATTGTATCTTTTAAAAAAAAATTAATATTTTAATTTTTGTATTTTTTTTGTTATTAGTAGCAAAATAAATATGCTTGGAATAAATATTTTAATTAACCTTTGTCCAATGTTGTTGTCATAATTTTTTTTTGTTAGATATTTTTTTATTTGGTTCTTATTTTATTAGATTTCTTATTTCAAGAAATTTGATTTGCATATTAAATGTGTAATTTGAAGTTTGAAACTATTTTTAATAAATTGTAAAGATTAATATAGAAATAATGAATTTTCATATAAAAAATTTTATTTTATTATGGAACTTGTAAGGTCCATATCTTAATCTCATTTATTTTCATTTTTAGAGTATTGTTATAAACAATTTAGGAACTGATATAAAGATACCACAATTACATTGAAATTCATTAAAAAAAAAAAGTCTATTACCTACGGAATATTACCTACGGATAAAAATTCGTAGGTAAATTTTACATTACCTACGGATATTACCCACGGATGAAAATCCGTAGGTAAATTGTACATTACCTACGGATATTACTCACGGATGAAAATCCGTGGATAATTCCGTAGGTAATTACCTACGTAATTACTATCCGTAGGTAAAGTGTACATTACCTACTGGATATTACCTACGAAATTCGTAGGTAAAGTGTACATTACCTACGGATATTACCTACGAATTCTATCCGTGAGTAATTATCCATTACCTACAGATATTATCCGTAAGTAATGTCATCCGTGGTAATTCCGTAGGTAATTACCTACGGAATTACAATCCGTAGGTAAATTATATTAAACTAAAAGAATTGCCACTAACAATAATCGAACCCAGTATCAAGTTGAAAACTCATACTCCAACCATTAAACTATTATGATATTCTAATAATAATTTACAACTAAATTATACTTATATTTATTCGTGTAAATATATAAATATATAAATATAATATATATAAATATATAAATATATAAATATATAAATATAAAAATACATAAATATATAAATACATAAATATATAAATACATAGATATATAAATACATAAATATATAAATACATAAATACATAAATATATAAATACATAAATACATAAATACATAAATACATAAATACATAAATATATAAATACATAAATACATAAATATATAAATACATAAATATATAAATATAAATATATAAATATATAAATATATAAATATATAAATACAAATATATAAATATATAAATATATCAAAATATAAATATATTTTATATTTATATATTTTATATTTATATATATTTTATATTTATATATATTTTATATTTATTCATGTAAATATATAAATATATAAATATAATATATATATAAATATATAAATATATAAATATATAAATATAAAAATACATAAATATATAAATACATAGATATATAAATACATAAATATATAAATACATAAATATATAAATACATAAATACATAAATACATAAATACATAAATACATAAATATATAAATACATAAATACATAAATATATAAATACATAAATACATAATATATAAATATAAATATATAAATATATAAATACAAATATATAAATATATAAATATATCAAAATATAAATATATTTTATATTTATATATATTTTATATTTATATATATTTTATATTTATATATATTTTATATTTATATATATTTTATATTTATATATATTTTTTATATTTATATATTTACATGGATAAATATAAATATAATTTATTTGTAAATTATTATCAAAATATCTTAATAGCTTAGTGGTTGGAGTATCAGCATCCAACTCTGAAGTACTGGGTTCAAATCTTGCCAATCACAATTCCCTTAATCTAATAATAATTCACTACAAAAAAAAGCCTATTACCTACGAAATTCTATCCGTAGGTAATTACCTACTGAATTATTATCCGTAGGTAAATTATATTAAACTAAAAGAATTGTCACTAGTAAGAATCGAACATAGCATCTTAAAGTTGAAAATTGATACTTCAACCACTAAACTATTAGGATATTCTAATAATAATTTACAACAAAATTATACTTATATTAATTCGTGTAAATATATAAATATAAAATATATAAATATATAAATATACAAATATATAAATATACAAATAATAAAAAATAAGGGAGGGGGTTGTAATAAATAAAAATATTTTGTTAAGGTGAGTGCATTACCTACGGATTATAATCCGTAGGTAATTCCGATGAGTGCATTACCTACGGATTATAAATCCGTAGGTAATTACCTACGACCAAATTACCTACTGATTTTCTACTTGAAAGAAATTCGTAGGTAAAGTGACATTACCTACGGATTTTTGTCATTACCTACGGATTTTACCCGTAGATAATAAGCGTTTTTTGTAGTGATTCGAAGTTCGAAAATATAATAAATAATAAAATTATAATATAAAGGGGAGGGGGTCCTAGGTAATAATAAAAAATAAGGGAGGGGGTTGTAATAAATACAAATATTTTGTTTAGGTGAGTGCATTACCTACGGATTTTACCCGTAGATAATAAGCGTTTTTTTTGTAGTGATTATATATTTTAATTCAATTTTTGTTTTGTCTCTTGGATTTTTTTTTTCTTGTCTTTTCATCTTCTTATATTTGTGCAAATAGAGATCCAATCCATAGAGGGTTAAATTGTTACTCAATCTACAAATCGAAGATTAAATAAATTTGTGAAATTGAGTTTTGTACCATTTGATTCATGACTTGATATGTTATGGAGTTGGATTTTTTTTTTCTAAGTTTTTTTTTTGGTGTGATTGGGTAATGTTTTGATCTTTACTGTTAATTTTGACTTTTAGCTTTTATCAATTTCTAGCTTTCTTGTTGTATGACCATGTCTAATTCACACTTATTACATTTATTTGATCCTAAGATTGATTTCATTTGATCCTAAGATTGATAGAACATTTAAGAAACTTAATAGGAAAAATAGTAATTTTGGTAAAGGAGATATACTAGTTTGTTTGAAATTTATTAGTGTGAATAATTGTAGATGATTAGGAACTTTTAATTGTTAGGAGTAATGGAGGTCAATTTGTATTTTTAGAGGAATGGTACAATAAAGATGATTTTCTATTACCTCAAGAGTTTACTAGGCATAATGCGAATATAGGAAGAATTATAGAGTTATCGTATGCATGTTTATAGTTGCATTGAAATTCCTATTTTTGAAACCTAAGTTAATGAGTGTATTAGAAGAGGGAATATGTTGGTAAAATGAAGAATGGTAAGCACAGTACACGAATGATGTGAGAAAGTTGTTATTAAAGATTATAATTAATTTTACATGTTGATATTGACTATTGATCTTGTGATAACGAAATAATATATTATTAGTAAATAATAAATAAATATAAAAATATGTAATAAAACTAATGTAAGTAATAAAATTTTGGGGTAACGATCCTCCACACCTCCGAAAAATCTTCCTCACTTTTTGCATGATTTTTTAAAATATCATGACTACACATTTATTTAGAGGTGATAAAAGACAATTTATGTTTTTCTACAGTCTAAAAAAAAAAACCTACCTTAACCAAAAAGTTTGTATGAATAACATTCATTAAATCCTGTGTGAATCTGCTAAATAATATTGATTCTAGTATCCTTGAGCTTAAAAATTAAGCAAACTCATCACACATCCTAGGAAGAGGAGAATTGAGATCTAAATAATAATACTAATGCATGACATTAACTTTGGAGAAAGAAAAAACAAAGAATTAAAAAATAAAGAAGTGAAGCGTATGATGAGATTACTCGATCACCCTTGATATTTTGTACCAAAATAAACTGAAAGGAATAAGTGTTACGTCAACGGTTGAGGAAAAAAAATACAAAAATAAAAAGATTTGAATGAGAGTTGAAATGTATGATCCAGTATCTAGAACATAATCTTCTCTTCTCTTGAGTGATTTTGAATTCCAACAAAACCATATTTATTTGATATTCAATCTCGTTACAACCCTTAAAAGGCTTTTTTATCTAAATCTTGTGTGTGTTAGGCATGAAATAAATAATGTGAAAAGTTTTTTAGATGACCTTACCATATATAATGAGAGAATGATAACCATAAAAACATATACAAATGAGTGAAAAACTTGAAATTACCATATATTCCTTTTTTTATTTATTGAATTGTCTCATGTTTGGTCAAGATATTTAGAAATACTTGTTGTCTATTATATAAGTACCATGATATGTGTAATCTTTACTTACAAACTGTGCAAAAATTGAAATTCATACATGCTTTGTAGATTTGAATGTGTTTAGGAAAAAGTATTATGATTTCTTTTGATACTGTTAGATATTGTTTAGATATTATTTAATATTGTTAAGATATTGTTAGATATTAACCATAATATTAAACAATATCTTCTGTTTATTCTGTTACTTTTAGTTACTCTTTTAATTGTATCTCTCTACTATAAATAGACTACCCTATGTGTGATTTATACACAAGGGAGATTAATCTCAAACTCTATTTCTTCTATATTCAACATGGTATCTAGAGCTTAAGGTTATTTTGAATTTTTTTTTCGCCTTTAACCACTATTGAAGTCTCCACCACCGCCGTTATCGTTGTCGGTTATTTGGTAGTGTGAAAGTGCATGTCTAGGAAAGTTCTGACAAGGAAAGACTTGGTATTTAAGCGTGTCCATTAGTGACCCACCTCTCTTTCCTGGGAACTTACCTGGTGTACTGGTTCACGCCGTTGTCACTATCGCCTCCGCCCTTTATGAGTTCTTCCGCTCCTTTTAGTACTTCCAATTCTGTCAGTACTGCGTCTGATCCTTCCATCTACACTAACTATGTTAATGTGCACTTATCCATTGACAAGTTAACTGGCCCTAATTATGCCACATGGTCATCAGACGTCAGATTATGGCTTAAGAGTCAGAAGTATCTTGATCATCTTGCCCCGAAAGCACCTACTCTCACTCCTGGTGAGGAAGACCGTTGGGACACCATTGATGCTCAATTATGCGTGGTTCTCAAGGGTACTCTTGATCCTTCGTTAAAACAAATTTTTCGTTCCTACGAAACATGTGCCAAAATCTGGGAACATGTCAAGTTATTATACACCAATGATACTCAACGTCTCTATGATGTCTGTTCTAAATTTGTAGATGTTATTGCCTCTAAACATCAAGATTCTATGACTGATTATATGGGCAAAATTCATGCTCTTTTTCATGAGTTCAATGAGTTATTGCCTCCTTCCCCCGACCCTGCCACCGAGATAGGACAACGATCAAAGTTCTTCATGCTAGGGGCATTACATGGACTTGCTGATCAATATTCACATATTCGTGATCAGATTTTGGGTTCTCCGGTTGTCCCCACCTTGACATCGACCTGCTCCACTCTTTTGCGTATACCAGCAAAACTCAACCCTGACACACCTGCTTCTGTTAATGATTCTTCTGCATTGGTATCTCACCGTGATGATCGAACTCGTCCTCGCAAACAGGGAAAAGGGCGTCCTAAGTGTGAACATTGTGGCAAGCTAGGTCACAAGATTGACCAGTGTTATGCATTACATGAGTGTGAACATTGTGGTAAACTAGGTCACAAGATTGACAAGTGTTATGCATTACATGACCGTCCTACTCGATCTACTGCAGTTGCTCAGACTGATTTTTTCCCACCTTTATCTGCTGAGGATCCTCCTTCTTCTATTTCATCAGACACACCTGCTATATTCAACAAATTTCTCAAATGGTATAAGGATCAACAGTCTTCTAGTTCCACTGTGTCTGTCGCACACACATGTACATCTTTTGCTGGTCTGACCCAATCTTCTTCGGTCCTTGGGTTTTTGATTCAGGAGCCACTCGATCATATTACCTGGTAACAAATCTTTGTTCTCCTCTTTATCCTCTCCCGATCCTTTACCTTTTGTTACACTAGTCGATGGCTCTAGAGTATCATCTCATGGTGTTGGAACTGTTAAACTTTTTCATTCTTTAACCATTGATAATGTTCTTTATGTCCCTGGGTCTCCTTTTAACCTGTTATCCATCAGTCGTCTAACTCGTTCTCTTGATTGTGTTGTTTCTTTTACCAACAATTCTGTGTGTTTACAGGACCGGAGTTCGAAACAGGTAATTGGCACAGGATGTGAGTCTCATGGTCTTTATCATCTTCGTCCCTTTACACATGTTGGTGCAGTTATAGAGTCTCCCTCTCTTCTCCATGCTCAGTTAGGTCATCCAAGTCTTGCCAAGTTACAACAACTTGTCCCTGCCTTATCTAAATTGTCTAGTTTGGCATGTGAGTCGTGTCAATTAGGCAAGCATAGTCGTACTTCCTTTCCTCATAGTGTCACACGTGGTGCTTCATCCCCTTTTGCCGTGGTTCACTCTGACATTTGGGGACCTAGCCGCGTTAAGTCTACTTTAGGTTTTCAATACTTTGTTACTTTCATTGATGATTATTCCAGATGTACTTGGTTATTTTTGATGAAAAATCGTTCTGAATTATTTCATATCTTTCAAACTTTTTTCAATAAAATTCAAACTCAGTTCGGTGTTTCTATTAGAGTTTTGCGCAGTGATAATGGTCGTGAATATCTTTCTCATTCTTTTAAACAATTCATGGATTCTTATGGTGTTTTGCATCAAACTTCTTGTGCTTATACACCTCAACAAAATGGTGTAGCTGAACGTAAAAATAGACATCTTATTGAAACAACTCGCACTCTTTTAATTCATGGAGATGTTCCTCAGCATTTTTGGGGTGATGCTCTTCTTACTGCATGTTATCTTGTTAATCGCATGCCATCTTCGGTTCTAGATAATAAAATACCTCATTCCATTTTATTCCCTCATGAACCACTTCATCCCTTACCTCTAAAAGTTTTCGGGTCTACATGTTTTGTTCATAATTTTAGTTCTAGTCTTAACAAGCTTTCTCCTAGATCACATAAATGTGTTTTCTTAGGGTTTACAAGATCACAAAAAGGATACAAATGTTTTTCTCTTTCTCTTAACCGTTATTTTGTGTCTGCAGATGTCACCTTTGATGAGTTCTCTTTTTATTTTAAAAGTCAATCTTCATCTCTGTCTCCATCCAATATTGTCAACACTCCTAGTACATTTAATGTTCCTGTTGTTTGTGACCCTCTAACTGTGTCTTCTTCACCATTAGATTCTACTCCGCAGTCAACTTCTTCTCCACTACCTCTTCAGGTTTATAGTTGCCGAAATCAATCACAACCACCACCATGTGACTCTACTCAAGTGCCAACTACTCTGTCTCCTCCGGATGTGACACCTGAGTCTGACCTTCCCATTGCCCTCCGAAAAGGTATTCGTTCTACACGTAATCTCTTTCTTCATTATATTGGTTTGAGTTATCATCGACTGTCATTACCTTTTTATACATGTCTTTCCTCTCTTTCTTCTGTGACAATTCCAAAAACTGTCCGTGAAGCTTTAGCCCATCCTGGTTGGCGTCAGGCCATGTTAGATGAACTAAGTGCTCTTCATAATAGTGGAACTTGGGAATTGGTCTCGTTACCGTCTGGGAAATCTATTATTGATTGCAGGTGGGTGTTTGCTATCAAAGTTGGACCTGATGGTACTATTGATCGCCTCAAAGCACGTCTTGTGGCCAAAGGTTATACTCAAATTTTTGGGTTGGATTATGGAGATACTTTTTCTCCTGTGGCAAATATGACTTCTGTTCATTTATTTATCGCCATGGCCGCTCTTCAACAATGGCCTCTTTATCAACTAGATGTTAAAAATGTTTTCCTCAATGGTGATTTGCAAGAAGAAATCTATATGGAGCAACCTCCTGGGTTTGTTGCTCAGGGGGAGTCTTCTGGGATGGTATGTCGTCTTTGCAAATCCCTATATGGCCTAAAACAGTCTCCTAGGGCCTGGTTTGGAAAGTTTATCAAGGTTGTTCAACACTTTGGTATGACTCGGTGTGAAGCAGATCACTCTGTCTTTTATTGACACTCAAGTGCTGGATGTGTTTACTTGATAGTATATGTTGATGACATCGTTCTTACAGGTAGTGACAACCATGGCATCTCTCAGTTGAAACAACATCTCTGTCACCATTTTCAGACCAAAGATCTTGGCAAACTTAGATATTTCTTGGGTATTGAGGTGGCACAGTCCAATGATGGTATTGTTATATCTCAGAGGAAGTATGCCATGGATATTTTAGAGGAAACTGGGTTGATGAATTCAAAGTTTGTTGATACGCCCATGGATCCCAATACTAAACTTTTACCAAATCAGGGGGAGCTTATACCTGATCCTGAATAGTATAGAAGATTGGTTGGAAAATTGAATTATCTTACAGTTACTCGTCCTGACATTTCCTTTGCAGTCAGTGTGGTAAGCCAATTTCTTAATTCCCCATGTAAAGATCATTGGAATGTAGTCATTCGTATCTTAAAGTATATTAAAGGATCTCCTGGAAAAGGATTGTTATATGATTCTAATAACCATACAAGAGTTGTTTGCTACTCAGATGCTGATTGGGCAGGATCTCCTTCGGATAGAAGATCTACATCTGGATATTGTGTCTCCATTGATGGTAACTTGGTCTCATGGAAAAGTAAGAAACAAAGTGTTGTGGCAAGATCTAGTGCAGAAGCAGAATATAGAGCTATGGCCTCAGCTACTTGTGAACTTGTTTGGCTCAAGCAATTACTTAAAGAGTTAAAATTTGGAGATGTCACTCAAATGTCACTTGTGTGTGACAATCAGTCGCTTCTTCATATTAGTTCTAATCCTGTCTTTCATGAGAGGACCAAACACATTGAGATTGATCTGTCATTTCATTCGAGAAAAGATTATGTCTGGAGACATCAAGACTGAGTTTGTTAACTCAAGTGATCAGTTATCGAGATATTTTTACTAAATCTTTACGGGGTCCTAGAATTGATTATATTTGTAACAAGCTTGGCACATACGATTTGTATGCTCCAGCTTGAGGGGAGTGTTAGATATTGTTTAGATATTATTTAATATTGTTAAGATATTGTTAGATATTAACCATAATATCAAACAATATCTTCTGTTTATTCTGTTACTTTCAGTTACTCTTTTAGTTGTATCTCTCTACTATAAATAGACTACCCTATGTGTGATTTATACACAAGGGAGATTAATCTGAAACTCTATTTCTTCTATATTCAACAGATACAAATTGACACTCAAGTTTAGTTTAATAGTTTAAAAACTTAACTTTGCATGAGGATATACAAAAGTTGAAGTTCGGGGGAGTTGATAAGTGGGATGAAAACTTTTAGGTTAAAGTTAAGTTTAATTTTTGTTAAAAGTAGGTAGAACATAAAAATCAGTTTTTCCAAATATTGGAAGTTAGAAGTGAAGGGAAAAAAATTTTGAGGAAATGAAGATTTCGCTAAACGATTAGATCATATTTGCTGAGCGAAAATTATGAATTTTATGATGAGTGCAGTACCTACTCTCGCGCAACGAAGATTTTTCTTGTCCAATAAGAATATATTTTATGATCAATCTTTAAATAGAAAAAAAATGTGTAAAGGGGGACCAAAGAAAAGACCTAAAGGAATTGCTGGCAACCAGACGACATTCTGGAGCACATCAAATCTCAAACTTCTCAACTCTATAGCTATATGAGCATTGCAATGTGGAAGAGTAGTTAATCTCTCGTATTATTGGGTTGAATATAATAAACCTGAATTGCTTATAGCTTATTTGATTTAATATATATTTCTCTCCTATTTTTGTATTTGATCATTATAGTTAATGATGTTTAGCTTGATCCTGCTTGTTTTTGTTACTCCTTTATATTGGAAAAATGATTTTGGACCTGTGATCCAAAGATTAATAGACTTTGGTTTTTTCATATTAGACATACATTTACTTTGAGTCTCCTTAGGTACCTGAATGTAATGTAAATTGTGGGTAAAATGATTTAAGGGATTAAATAATTTTACTAATGGTTTAGAATTTTGTTTCTATGGGATTAGACTGAGATAAATACAATGTGGATAATGAAACAATGTCAATGGTATATTCAGTTTATTTTGTCTGACAGTGAGTCCAGATTAAAAAAATATAACAATACAATATAATACAAACTATAAAAGCTAAATTAGTACAAAAACTAAAATACTTAAAAGGTAAAATTACAAACTAAACTAATATAAAGTTTAAACTAATACAAAGTCTAAACTAGTACAAAAACTAAACTACCTAAATATTAAACTACTTAATATAATACAATATAATACAACTAATAATCTACAAACTAAGTACTAGAAATGTTTAATGAATAGCTTTGTTTATTACTTTATAATTTGTGTAATATCATGTTTTAATAGTGGAGATTGATGAATCTTGAAATACCTAAAACATTAACATGCAATACGTATAAAGGTAAATCGACTTAACAAATGTTGAAAGTAATTACCTTCATTCAAGAATTAGTTATACCCACACAAATTATGACTTTCATCAAATACATGATATAGTAGTCATATTCAAAGGAGTTTGATTATTACATTGAATTGAGAAACAAAACATAATGTTATTTTCAAAATTTAAATACAAGATTATAGATATTATAATAATATAATATATTTCACTACTTTTGTTTATTACATGTGGTTAAGAACACATTTTACAAAAATGGTTGGGAGTTTTGTCCTCTCTTCTTCGTTTTTTTCCCTTTGTTTTCATATAATGTGCTTCCAAATCCGACATCGGAGTCAAAACTTATCCTCATAAAATCCTATATACTGTAATATCGTTTTTTTACATCATATCATATCATTTTTTTCTTACTTACTCATTACTATTATATAATTAATATACAAACAACAAAAAACGTGGAATTCAAACAACTAAATCGTGAAAACATAAAAATACAATGTATAAATTATAAATTCACTCAAACGCATAAACGAGATAATTATAAATTATAATAGTTCAATTTCAATAATAATTCAATGGAGACATTCATGCAATAACGTGATTATTGAGATACCAAAAAATAATCACAGATTCAATCAACATAAAAAAGGAGACAAAATATTAATCTTAAATATACAAAAAACACTCTAAAACTCAAATTTAATAAAAAAAAAGTTAATCACTACAAATGAAATACAATGTAGGAGTTTTCTCATCACAGAAAAGAAAATCTTGGATATTTATGAATATAAAATTTTACATTATTATATTATTCATTCAACATGAGTAGAAATTACATTGTTTGACCTTTTAATAAGAAATTATAGATAAAACATTGAAAAATGCACTGTGGTTAATATACAAATAGGATTAGGTTTAAAATTTTACAATTCATCATAAATAATATGAAGTCTTGTAAAGAATTTAGTAACGGATTAATCACTTTGCATTATCGAAAAGGCTTCAAAGTTGTAATTTTGAATTATGATGAACATCTCCTTATGAATATCATACTTTAAGGTCTTTCCATGTTTCATTTACTTGATTCATCCAAGGAATTTTTTTAACAAATAAAAAATAAATGAACAATATAAGATATCATAATATTGTATTGTTGCATCACCATGCAAATACATTCTCCATATTTTGGAGGTTTTATAGCATTTTCACTAACAAATTCTATTGTTATTTACACAGACAGTGGTAATCATAAACCAAAAATAATAGTTGATAGAATTAATAACAAGAGAAACACTTAATCAATTAATCAGATGAGTAATTATGAACATCATATGTGTTCAATATTCTTGTCTAGGAAAATAAAAAATAAAGAGTATGCATTAGAGCTCTTAAATTAAAGAGAGCTAATACTATAATAAAATTATTCGTAAAAGAACCAATATTTGCTGATCAAAAGATGAAACAAATAAATAACCATTATTATCTTATTATGAAGATAAGAAGAAGTAAAATACAAAGACTAGTGTAGAAAGGTGAAATTAAGAGACTAAAAAATAGTTATACACTAATTGTTAATAACAAATAAATATAAAGGTTAGATAAGAATTATTTTTTAAAGTCACAATATTATGGTGGGAGATATTTTTATCAATTATAATCTAATATCAAATATGAAAAAAAATTGTAATATATACTAAGCTAAAGTTTGTTCTTGTAAAGACTTATTTTAAGGAACTTCTCCCTAAGTATTCCTAATCCTAGAATAGAAAAAACATAAAAATAACATTTTTTAACTTAAAATTAATTTATATATTAGTTAAAAGCTATATTGCAAAGAAATTAACAGGAAATAACTACTATAAATGACCTAATAATCTTTTAGAGAAACTTTGTTGATTATTTTCTTATTTTTCTTTTCTAAAACTGCTTATGAAATTTTTTATCGAACTTGATCCTAAACACTACGCCATTGTCAACATAAAATGTAGTGTGAAATTATAATTTACATTTTATAAGGACTTTTCGTATGAAACCTATCTCGACCACGTAGCAATTGGGTAAAGAAAGTTATGCATAATCAAATATCAAAACATAACATATGGTTAAAAAAATAATACTAATATCTCCTGATAAATATTGTCCTTGTGCACCAATGAAATTCAAATCCTTAAAAACCTTTCCTTCGTAATTGACTACCCATTTATTTGTAAGTTTTTACTAACTTTGTAGAATGTATACTTTATTATAACTACAAGATCAACAACCAGCAGCTTTTAAAAAGTTATCATAGGGACTTGATACTGGAAGTTCGAAAGGGTGAGGTTGATTTTGATATTCTGTTGCACACAATATTGGAAGAGGACTAGAAGTGGGTTTGAAAAAATCCACTTCAACATTATCATCAAAGGGAGGAACATCCACCTGCATTTATGTAACTTAATTAGATACTTCGTTTCTAAACAACAAAATAACACAAAAATACTTGGTTTCTAAAAACCCACCTGCATTAAAGGTCATCAATATGCTTGATTTCGAAGGAAGCAATATGCGATCAAAATTGATATAAGAATGACATAATAATTTGAGCTGGTTATTTCTTCTTGTTGTGCTTAATGCATTTGCGTTTGAAGAAAAATTTTGTTCATTGATCAATATTGTAGTACATTCTACCAAACTCATTCATGTCAATAGTACTTTGATTGGATATTTCTAGTGCGAAAAAGGAGCACGCTAGGGAGATCAACTATTTCCTTTGCTTTTTTGTATAACAAAGGAGGTTTTGAGTAAGGGTATATCTATTTTAATGGAGAAACAATGCATGCTAATTGTAGCTAGCTCGAGAGTTATGTCTTTCTCGTTGATCATGTCTTGTATGTAAATGATTTATTTGTTTTATGTAAGGCATATGAAAGAATCCTCAAGAACTTGATATGGATCTATTCATTATATATGAACAATTATTGGGTTAATCTGTGAGTTGTGAAAAAAGTTAGTTCTACAAAGGAAACATTCTACATTTACTGAATAGGTTATAAAAGGGTCACTTGGTTTTTCTAGAGGCGAAATTCCTTTAACCTACTCATGTATTCCAATTTTTAGAGACACTCCAACGTCAAGATACTTTAGAAATTATGGATAAAGCATGGTATCAGGTTGCCAATGCAAATGTTGATTGCCATGGGCCATGTCCACCTAGTGAACTAAGTTATTCACGTATCTTACATTTACATTTTTCAAATATATATGTAACCTACTTTGCTACTGAATTAAACGGAAACTTGGATGAGAAACTGATATGGTCAAGTAACTTAAATGGTGTAGAGTTTGCAAGCCTTTGGATGGTGGTGGTTTGGGGCTAGTCCTAATAAAAGACAGTTATGAAGTTTACATGGGTTCTTGATGAGAGTTTGATTCCTTAAAAATAATAAAACAACATTTATGCAGTGTGAAGCCTCTGTAGTGTGGCCTCTTTGGCAAAATGTAAACCTTTCACTCTATGATTAGACATATTGTGTTGATAGTTTTTTTTTTTTTTTTTTTTTTAAGGTTAGAATTTACAAGCTTTGTTTGGTATGATTACATGATTGAGTGAACACTAATAGTGATTGCTTTAGAGATAGATTTGACCTCTAAGATTTTAGGTTTAATGAGTTCTTATGTTTCTCATTGGTTGTTTTGATCCAATTTTGCTAAGACCATTTTTTTTTATGGTATTTTAATATGAAATAGATGATTAATGAAGTAGGATACTGTAACTTAGTTAATATGCCATATTTTTATAGAGGTATCTCATGTGTTAGTTATATATATATATATATATATATATTAAGGCTTGATTCTAAAATTGGAAAATTAAAAACCACATAATTTTAAAACTAAAAATTATAAAACCAAAACTTTTTTTTCTTTTAAATTGAAAACTTAAAATTGAACCATGACAAATATGATATACATAGGAGTAATATACTAAATTCATACAGAGTATAATGCAGATAATTTAATAAACTTTTGTTAAATTATATTAAAAATTATAAGATATCTAATTTAATTCTTTATACAACGAGAATTATCCTTATCTATGTTATTATATATTTAATCGATACGTGATTTCATCGTATTTTTTATTTTAATGGAAATTTTTTATTATACTTCTTCGTTTATAAGGAGAATTTTTTCATACATCCCTCGTTTCTAGAGAAATTTTCATCGTACTTTCTATTGAAAGTTTAGAGGAAGGAATTACCTTAGGAAAATCCACATCCACATGGTTAGAGGAATCCATTTTTTTCAATTCACTGCCTCGATTCAATAAATCTGAGTCCACCGAAGAGTCTTGCTTATGTTGAGCACTCATCAATCTAGACATCTTCTGCTTTTCCATCAAAAGTTCCTCACATTGATCCGCCATATCTTTGTATGGCATGTTAAATGTGTTTGATACAGATATCCTCTCAGTTGGGTTAGATGTGTCCAACACCTAAATTCAAAGTGCAATGCCAATTTTTTGTGTGTAATTAATACAAGAACTTAAAACACAATTCAAATAGCACAAAATTGTACAAGGAAAAAATCATAACAAAAGGGATTACGTACTAGTTCTAAAAGTTGATTAGCACTTAGAAAATTAGGGACCTCTGTAGATAATGCCGAGTTTTGTTTAGTTTGACTTTCAGAAGGTTCAAGAATGAAGTCATCATCAATAGTTGAAATTTTAGCAGCATGCTGCAAAATGGTAAAGTTAATCGTGTCAATCATAATTTCTGAGTATATGCAAAAAGAAATTAGAAACACATAAAAGTTTATTAGTTCCAAATAAAATCCATTAACTCACCTTTGTAGCCATTTTCACATTCAATTGAGATCCAAGTCCACACATCGCATCTGGTGCAAAATCTTGCAGTAGTTGTTCTTTTATTGATGATAATTCAGCCTAATAAACGATAAAAGGTTCATGATGTCTTAAACTACAATTTTTTTTATTGACAATTTGAAACACACAAGTAAAAGTTTTACCTTTGCAAACATTTCCAAGCTCTTGATGATTTCTACAGCAAATATGTCTCGTGTTTGGTGTATATTACTCATTAACTCCGAAAGTGTCTTTTTGGCCCTATCATCATCCTCTTTAGATCCATAGATGATGGTTAAATTGTCAGGTGCAAAGCTGACAACTTGCAACTTATAATCTTCAATTAATTGAAGGTAGGGATCAACCTTAATCCAGAACAAGACAAAAGTATTAAAGGTTACATGATGTTTTACTTGCAAAAACTGGAGAGAGAAAAATGCAAGATCACATTTTTATAGTTAAATTATTTACCATTATATACAATATTTGTTGCTTGAGAACTAGGACATCAAATATTCATGAATAAAAGAAAAATAATATTTTTTTATTTCATCAAGTTGTTAACATATCATCATTGTAAATAATTGGATATAGTTTTAAGAAATTGCATTACCTGTCTATCCATAAGCACTCCCTTGGCGCTCTGGACAAGACGATCAATGTTGTATTCTTTTGAAGAAAATACAATCATTGAAGTAGCTAGAGTAAAGAGTGATCTTCGTCGAGATGGTGGTAATGACCCTAACAATAGAAAGTAAAAATAAAGAGTTCAAAGGCTAAATATTTTCCAAAAAAAAACCCTTGATTTGTCATGCCTATTAATTCTATTAAAGTAACCAAGAAAAACCCAATTATGACACAATTTGCATTAGATTGAATTCTCAACTAAAGGTAACTTACCTTCTTTAAGAGAAATATTCCATAAAGAAAAAGCAAGCTGAAAACTTCGAACAAGTACCTCATGAAAAGAATTCTGCAAAGGCAAAATAATTTTTGAAAATTATTTTAAAGAAAAGAAAGTCTCATTCATTACAAAAAAAAAAAAAAAAAATCTTAAACACTCTCCTCCATTTTAACCTTAAGATCCTAAAACAATGCTAACACCATCATAAAAAAAGGACCCCTTCAAAAAGTAAGTTTCTTTGAAATTATATAAGAAAAAAGAATACAATCATGGATCTAGTTATCACCTTTTCTCTGGAAACAAGCAACACCAGAGTGTATGAATTAGCAATAGCTTCATAATTTGTAGGCATATTTCCAGGAGACATAGATTGTACCCAAATTGCTGATAGTAATCGATTTATCTGAAGCCTACTTAGTCTAAGAGCAGTAGTCTCCTACAAGTGAAAGTTGATCAATATTGTTAACCATAAACATTAACCTCAAGAAATAAAAGAAAAACAAATAATGGATATAATGGGGTTCATAATACCCATAGAAAAATATTAGGAAATTGAGAATTACTCATCCAACTACTACGTTTCCAATTAGTTGAATACAATATTGTAAGACTATATAATCAAAATCCCTAGTGTAAAAGGAATCAATGTGAGACTCACCGAGTTTCTATCTTTTTTTGTGGCAACTTCATCCACTTCAATTTGTAGGGGAGGGTTATTCACACTAGACACCCGATTATGCATTGACTTGATCTTTCTTACAATCCCAACATTATTATTAATTGGTTCAATCTCTCCAAAAACATTTTCTTTGTTATACTCGATAAATTTTTCACTTGAAGAACGTTTGTTCAGTTTTAACTTTTCAAATAAGACAGCTGAAGAAGAGAAAACAGATACTGTTCGAGATAGAGTTCGTGGAACACTTGATGGATTACGATGAGAAAGAGACATGTTTGGACGAGGCAAGATTGTGCTTGGCACAAGAATGACAGAAAATATACGATGAGCTACCGCTCGTGTTTCATGATCTGGATGGACCATAGCCATGAGCAGTTGATGAAACAAGGTATCTGGGAATACCTAGTGTGAAAAGTATCATTTTAGTGTCAAATTTATCCATAAAAATCAAAGCAATAACCATAGGAGAAAAACAAAACAAAAAATATTCACTATTACCTTATTATGATATAAAGCATTTGGTAAAGAAGTTACAATTTGGGCAGTTCGATTTACAGCATAAATTGTGGTTCTACATGTTGTGGTGGTAGTTGTGATGTTCTCTAACATCACTGCCATAACATCAAGAATGGGGTCTGGTTCTCCAACCTATTCATAAGTATAAAGGTTAGATCTCTTCCTTTACTTCTATGATAAATAAATTGCATGAAAATTGCATTTATTACAGCTTACAACCAAATTTCAATGACAGAGAGAAAAAAAAAACCAACAAATTAATCATCCAAATCATTTATGGTTCAGTAACTTTGCAAAGTTCAAGTATAAGCTCGACTGAGAACTGTGGGAAAATTGGTGTACCTTATTTGACAACTTTACAAGGCACTTATCAACAACTTTTCTGAAATTTTTATTCCAACTTATTACATCAGGGGCCATATTTGACTCGTCTAGGGAACAATGTATGCACTTCCGCAAATGTCTCATCATGTCACTTACTGCACCAACTATTGACACAGAAGGTTGAACCTTTGCATATTGGGCAAGTGAAGTGGTAACCTCAACAATGTCAAGTTGCATATGAGGTTCTTTAAGGACAGTTTTATGATCCATATGCTTAATTAACATTGATAGCAAAACATGTGTGTTTTTCTCTGCAACAAGATGAAGAAAAAAGCAATAACAGTTAATAAAACCTTATATGATGGAAGATAACTCTATTGTCAAATAAGAAAGTGAGTGTACCAGAATCATCCATCAAAAATAGTATATCCTTTAAAACAGAAAAGGCAAGACCATGATTTATAGACCATAAGTTTCCATTGTCGAAGTACCGGAATATAGATTCCATTACACGACGTAAAGTAGTCCCCTCCTTGGTTAAGGTTGCCATGTTATGTAAGCAAACCCCAGACCAAAAAGAAGGATTTGAGTCATCTTCCCTGCATAAATTTATTAAAGGTTAAGATAATGAAATAAATAGAAATGACATAAAATTATTTAAAATATTTTCTACTGATAAAAATAATTACATTGCTACAATCGTTTCGCCTTTATCGTTAACAACTTTTCTCCACGAATGGTTTCTCCTTTTGACATCAAGCAAAGGAGAGTTTTGATCCTCATTGGCCATACCATCTTGGAACAATGTATTCTCAACGCCATGTTCCTCATGATCAAGATGCGCTAAATTTTCTTTAGGAACTTCATAATTTTCCAACACAACAGACACAATCTACAATGAAATTGACAGAAATTTTTACAGTAGATCAGAAAAAATATTTTATATCTTTTATTCATACTAATATAAATAACATATAAGAATACATCACAACTAAAAATTCAAACTAAAAATTTCAAGTATAGGGAAAAAAAATACAGAAAATTAGATATGGCATTGTGTTTTTTTTTTTTACGAAATGAAGATAAAATGCAAATTGGAATACACTTTTTGACGAAATGAAAGACATAAGATGGCTACAAATTCTACAGATTAGACAAAGTATTAAATTATATCATTATGTCATTAGTCCGTAAGACTATGATAGTTTGCTGGAAAAATTTTAGAGGGAAAAATGATTAGTATGAGTCGAAAACAAATATTTTTCTTATTCAGTAATTAAAAAAACAACAAAAAAGGAAATATGTCAATCCTCATGATAACATACACTACTAAAAATTCTTATTTTTGATGGGAATAGTTTTTCAAAGTTTTTTAAAAATTGTAAGAAATAAGTTTTTTATAAATTTAAACAATTTTTTACAAGAAAATTGGTAAAAAAAAAAACTAGTTTTCTAGTAATGATATTTCTTTGCTACCGTGAACAAAATGAAAAGTGTAATAGATTATTTTTGAAAATATTATCATAAATAATTATTTGTTTTCATGTTTACAATTTTAATATATATATATATATATATATATATATATATATATATATATTATAGGTACGATTTTAATAAAATGTTATAAATATAAAAATGTTTATATAAATTAAATAAAAAATTTAATATTTTATTTATTTATTTGTAATATGATATTATTTTATTAATTTAATTTCAAATAACTTTAGAAAAAATAATTTTAGGATAAATTTTTTTTATAATTATATATCAAAATATATATTATTAAAAAAATGAGATATTAATTTAAAGGTATTCCTTTAAAAATTATTTTATTAATAAAAATCAATTAATAATGATATGAATAATTTTATATAAATAATTAATTTTAATGAATTATTTATTAATTTTAAAATGAACATTTTTATTTTTTTTATTTTATTTTTCTCTCAAACTAACAAGAATATTTTTCACTCCATCCATTTATCTTTTCTTTCTTTCTTTTTATCTTTCTTTCCTATTGAAAATACCCTAAAATTTGAGATACATAATTTTTTACTCCCGAAAAAAAAACAAATTTAATCACTTAAATCTAATAAAATATAGTTATAATCCTTAAATACTAAATTTAAAGGATTATTTAAAAAAAAACATTTTACATTTTCAAATTTATTGTTTAACAACTAACATCATTTATTTATTTTCAATTTCGGGAGATAGTTTTTTTTCCAATTTTGGAGACTAAAATCAAAATCACTCAAAATTTCAAGAACTAAAAATGTAATTAAGTCAATATTATTTACATTATATGCATATATACAAAATAATAATTTTTTAATGTAACAAATTATTAATTAAAAACTTATCATTATATATATATATATATATATATATATATATATATAAAATATTCAATCATAGTGTAGATTCATTTAGAATTTATTTTATTGATTAAGGATTATTACTCTTCAAATTATATTTGTTTGATATTAAATAGGTTCTACACTAGTCATTAAATTAATCTTCAATTCAAAATTCAGTTACTTTAAATATAAATTTTAATGCAGTATCTAATTATTTGATGACTACTTTTTTTTTTTTTAAATTAGAGATCATTAATTCAATCTCCCAAAAACAAGTTTTCTTGTAATTATTTATTATCTTATAATTTTGTGGTACACCTATATCTTAATAAACTAATACAAAGTATTTGAAAAAAAAGGAAAAAAGAAAATCACCTAAAAATATAACTCCTGTCTAAATGAAAATTGCACTTACATCACTACCAAATATTACACGTATAAGTATTCATAAGATCGACAAAGTAAAATTTACTTACATTATCAAATTCAACTGATATATGAGAATTTTCACCCATAAATCGAACCTATAAAGCAAAATAGTGATTTCATTTAAAAGGAAATATATATAAATTACTATAAAATTGAAGAAAGGAAAAAAAATTAATGAGAAGAAAAGGAAATACAACATACGTAAATACACATAAGAAGCATGCAAACCGAAAATAAGAGAACGACAAAAGAAACATAATTCTACATATCACAATATATTTTATACAAGGACTTTTATTTTTTTATTATATATAAATAGTTATTATGATATTATTTATTTGAATAAAAGAATAGAAAAAGAAAATGTGATTTATATAATGAAATACGTAAAAAATAAAGTAACATTGAACAAATATTTTAAAAATTAATTATATAAAAGTATGGATACTAGATTTGCATTAGGCATTACCTTAGAGCTAAGGTAAAGTTGAAGCAACTATTGAACCATTAAAGTAAAAATGGATGAAAATGGTAGAGGAAAAATCGTAAATGGAAAACCTAACAAGACCAATGTTGATATGCCTTTAAAGGTAATAAGTAGTTTAACCTTTGAAAAGACAAAGCAGAAAAACATTGATGTTTATTGTAGTTGTTTTTTTCACTGCTCAAATAGAAAATTGGATGAGACTTTGAGAAGATCTAAGCAATTAATGGTTAATGGGATATAATTGAAAAAAATTCTAAGATTACTCAATGGGAGGATGGATTGATGTATTATCAATTTGACTTTTGGCTCATCAATAGAAGGAATATCATCTATTATTTTATGCTATGTCTACTCCATCACAAATAACGTGTATGTTGATAATATATAGAAATAAAAATTAAGAAGATATAATAATAATAAAACTTATATATAGTTAAATAAAGGAAAAAGTATATTTTTGGTCCCGTACTTTTCAAAAATTTGTTTATACTTTTAAGTAGATCAATATGATCTTCAATTTTTAAAAAATACGATTGAGTCTTTATAGATATATTTATATATATAATTAATTAATTAATTATGATTTTTTATTTAAATGGAGTTGATAAAATAATTAAATACGATTTTAATCATACTTTATACTTAGATTTCATATTCAATAGCATTTTTGTAGTGTTAGAAAAAATTATTAAAGGAAAAAAATAATTTTTTTTTTCTGAAGTTTGAGGATTATAATACGTTAACTTCTAAAATATGAGAACTGAAACAAACTTTACAAAAGTATAAGGAAAAAAATATTTAACCCTTATAAAATAAGATACTTTTTAACAAAGGAAGGCAATTCAACCCAAATCAACGGATACAAAAGTAAATACATAAAGAAACAAATAACATAGAAACATATGAATGAGTTGAACAAAACATAATAGGATAAATTTATACCAAATTCTAGCCTCAATCCATCTAGTTTAGTTTACATTTATCCTAAAGATGACCTAACTTTGTCTCTCATATCCCAAATCCTATGATAAGCCATTACTATACTTAGTTTCACTTTGTTGAATGACTTTAATTTTAAAAATATGTTATACCCCTTTTTTTAAAATATTGTAACAGGAGTTTATTCTTTGTTATCCTTTATTGTTCAAAATGTGATATTCTTTCATCGTATTAATAATATTTTGATTGATTCAGGAACGTTATTTTTAAAGTTATCTAATTTACATTGCAGAGTTCTAAGAAGAAATATATTATCTTGGTTAAGGTTCTAGGTCTATTATTGGCTATTACACCACCATCAATAATCTTTAAGAAGAGTTGGAAAATCCTTATCTCTTACCTATGTGCATTTGCTTTGCTAAGACTACCATCACCAAGATCTCACTAGATACACTTCTTGAAGATTAGTGGTACGCTCTAAAATCTTGCTTTTGAATCCTCTTCCTTCCATCAATCATGTTTTCTCTATCATGGTATAGCAAAAGAATTAACACAAATCCTCTTTTTGAACCTCTTTTCACCCATTTTCACCTAATCCATCGTTCTCACTATCTAATTTATAAGTCTCACTTCCATCTATACCACCTCTTCATGATTCTACTATCTCCCACAATCCACATCATTTCCTTCACTATTGTCCACTACAATTCTTGTCTATAATGTCAAATCAATCCTTTTTTTAAGGTGTTTATATCTAATTTAGTTATCAATTTTATCAAATCTGGGTCTTACCATCATTATTTAATGAGTCTTCCTCAGGAACTTCAGCAATTAGATGTTATCAAATACATTTTTTTATGGGATCTTACCAAAGATGTTTACATGGTCATTTCTCTTAGATTAGGTTCCCACAATTTCTTTGAATATTGCATATTAAATAAGTCTCTCTATTACATTAAACAAGCTAATCACAAATAGTACAAGACATTTTCTATTTTATTTCTTTTTGTGGTTACAAGCAAGCTCAGTGATGATCATAGCTTAGTCTATTCATTGAAAAATATAATTATACTTTTATTGCTCTGATTATATATAATGATATTATGTTGATTGGATTCCCTCACTAAAATTGTTCATATTAAACACATTTTTCATTCTAATTTTTGTATTAAAGATCTTATACTTTAGAAATACTTTTTTAAGTTAAAACTGGCTCCTGATATCTTATCCTAAGCCACCTCTTATCTATATATTGCTTTCATTGAAAACATATACTTGTTTAATCATTGACCTTTTGACAATTTTTAGGTTTCACTTCCTTCTCGATGAATGTAGGGACTATTTAAAAAATACCTAAAGATATGATATGTTTTAGGTTAAACCAAAACTAAATGTTAAAATAATGGTAGAATCATTATATAAATACCATTGCTGAAAGGGCTTTCAAACCAGTTGAACGACTCATTCTTGTCCTTTCATCTTCTCCTGTTTCTTGAGCTAATTGACAAAGCGTTGGGATGGCAGCTTCTAAGTTGAACAAGTAAGTTCCATCAACCTGCAAAATTTATAAAACTGTGTAGGCTAGGCTTATATGTTTTAACAGTTAATACTCTAAAGGTTATTAAGAAATAAAAACTGAATTATGATTTTCAAATTATTGAACTTAAGACTTGTAATTTTGGAATAAACAATGAAAACCAACCTGATTATTTACAAAATCAAATAAAACTTGGCATCCTAGAATTCTCATTTCATCTTCTCCTGATTGATCTAGTAGCGTGTGAATAATACTTAGCAAGCTATTTGCAAACAATGACCTGTCAACAACAGAGAACGAAATAAATGCATTACATGTTTTAAAAATCGCTTAACTTTAAAAGGTTTTCATATGGCAAATCAACAAAATATTAGTAAAAAATACATATGTAAGAATAAAATACTTGATAAAATCCTAAGAACAATTTATTAAAGATAAAATGTTGTTATTAATTACATTTATCAATTCTAATTGTGCACATGTTCAATCCTATATTATTTTTATTTAGAAGATTACTATATGAATTGTTTCTATCACATATACTTGATAAACTCTAAAAAACATATAATATATTCTAACATGTATCTATCAATCCATCTATATAGAAGCGTAATTAAGATAACATAAATATGAACTCACATTTGATCTTTACAAGAAAATAAAAACTTCTTGTAAACGCACATGACTATTTTGGTCGAATGAAAGTTCTCATTTCGTAGTTCCTTGTAACACCTTTGCTCAAGGGCTTGCATAATCTGATCAATTATAGATTACTTTAGTGAACATGACAACAGCCATTATAAGTATTTAGAATTTGAACTTCTCTAAAAATGATCACTAGAATTTACATCCTAATTACTAAACAAATGACATGGAATCATCGTTCAACAAAATCAAGGTATATGGATGAAGAAGAAAGTATAGAAAACAATATTATCCAATAAGATTTTAGAATTTAGAATTTTCAGTTAGCAACTACATTAGTGAACATATATATATGAGCATTTTGTTTAAAGGTTTCACACCTTTGGGATGCGTAAAGGATTTTTGGCAGCATAATCACATAATTTTCCGATTTGTCTATCATTTGGCCCTTGCTCCTGGCAACTCAAAAATCAAATAAAAATAAAAATCAATGTAAGCATTCTGAGAGACAGATACAAATCATGTTTAGTTTTCATTATTTTGCATTACATTCACATAGGCAAAACGCATGTTTTTATTTCTTAAATACGAATGTTAAACTAACTTTCAACTTCACTAACCTACTTAACTAGCCACCTTGAATATGTGCTCTAGTGAATCAAGAAGAAGAAAAGGTGTATGAGCAATGTGAAGAAACAAATCCAATTTTGTGACAATAAATCATAAAGAGATGTTGCAAAGAGAAAAGGGTGAATACAGAAACCAAAAAATAGAAACAACAAACCTGATTACGAGGGAAAATATCAGCAATGAGCTTCTTATACCTCTTAACAGGTTGTCTTGACCTTGCCCTTAGAGCAGGACAGAAGAAACAAAGATTGCCACAAGCAGGCAAAACTTGACGGGAAACAACACCAGAGACCTTACCCATTTTTTTTTTTTCAATCCCAATACCAAAAACCAATTAACTGATGAAAAATGTTACAAAATTTTTACAAGTTTGGTTTAGAGTTTTGCCTTCTTCCCCTTCCACATAAATCTGATTTGGAATGTGATAAGGGAAAGAAAGGCTAAAATATCAAAAGAGCATCCTTTAAATTCAACCACAGGTCTACATGTAGGAAATTCTTTAAGGTGATCAATATGGACCTGAAATGAAAAAACATAACATGAGAACAAAAACGTGACAAAACATTGGAGGTAAATAATCTCAAATTTAAGGAGGGAAAAAGGTACCAGGGTCTGAAAGAGGAGGGTGGTGGGGAATCCCTTGAAACATGAAAAAAAAAAATGTTTAACTCCTTTTGTCGAGGAAAATGAGAAATGAAATGATGTTATGGATTTGATGATGAAAATTTATGTGTGGGGCGTTGTCGGAGGAAAAATTGATTGTAATGAAAGAAAGGTGGAAGCGTGGAGGAAAGGAAAATTGCAGTTTGATGTAACGGTTTGTGAGGGACCCATTTCCCTCCTCTTCCTCTTTCTGATCCTGTGTGGTCTTCTATTTATCCCATTTATTCATTCATTCATTTTCACATCAAACACTTCTCCTTACTTTAAAAATCTTACTAGGCTAACCTTCTATTTAATTAACAAAAAAAAATACTTCATAATTTTCAATTCTCAATTTTCAAGAAGACATGTAATATTTCTTTACAATTATTAAATTATGTGTTTAATTTCTAAATATCATTAAATTTATATTATTGAAAAAAAATCATATTATACATTATTTAATTTTAAAATGTTTATCATTTTAAAAAAAGTTTTTTTTCAATTGATAGTTTTTATAAGCATCCATATTTTTATAATTTTTTATTTATATTTTACTCGACAACTTAAAATTAATTTAACTATTATAACTAAATATTGTATTTAATATAATATTTTAACTTAAAGTGAGAATAAATTATAAGAGATTTTAATTTTATAAGGATTATTTTTTAAAAACAAATTTATATAACTAATTTCTTTTAAAAAATACTTTTAAGATCAAATTTTATTTTATAGACATTAAAAAAATATTTAAATAAGTATTTATTAAGATTCCACTATAAAGCTGGTTGGTAATATAGAAATAGTTTAATAAATATTTAACATGACTTAGATAATGAGAAACTTCTAATAAATTTTTCTAATAAAGTTTATTGAACTAGATAAATGGTACTTTTATTCTATAATAAAATGTCAACCTTTGATCCAACAATCGGAATGAAATTAGAATTTGACTATAATACTAACTAAAAAAATATAAATTAAAATATATTTATACTCTAATATAAAATAGAATATATAAAATTATTTAAAAACTATAAAATATATATATTTAATTAGGTTGAATCAATCCTATCAATGATACATTTTAAAAGAAAAATTACTTTTATCAATATATTTACAAAATCCACCGTTATTTATATGCAATTGTTATTCTCTCTTTCCATAAATTTTATATTTTTATCTCTCCTACTTTAATTTTTATTTTTTTTCTTTTCTATCTCACCTTTGTTGTTTTTTTTTCCTCTCACTTATTCTTCTAATTAAAACTACTATACTGAAATTTAAATAAAAATATGTTAAATAATTTTTTTTAAAATCAACATTAAAACTAAAAAATATCAACTAATTATTTAAATTTATGATGACAGTAAATAATTATTTAAGATGATATAAGTAATTAACTTAAAATTATTTTATCCTAACAAATCAATCACTCATCTAATTATTTATTTATTTTTTTTAATAATTATAACATAATAGTATTTATAATATCTTAAATTTATAATAATAATTTTAAAAAAATATTATATTAAAATATAATATTTCCGGATAATTTAAATATTTTTATTGTTTTAGAAATAATAGAAGACTCGTTCTATCAAATTTTCCTATAGTATTTTTAATTAGAAGAATAAGATAAAGTAAGAGAAATATAATAGAGTGGAAGAGAAAAAAGAAAAAGGACAAAAATTAAAGAGAAATAAGGATATAAATGAATAAAAAAAATAACTATATTATATCAGACAAATTAATTTTTTGTTATTGAATTTTGTGTAGTAATAATTGACAGGTCTAGTTGAATACATACATATATTTTATTTAAGTAATTATTTTAAAAATATATTATTAATGAGATTATTCTAATTGGGCTACAAGAAAATTAAAATATTTTAAAATTATACAAAATCTTAATCAAATAATATATAATTTATGCAATGATATTTAAAAGAAAACAGTATTATATTTCATTATTATAACATTATTGTTATTTTGTAAGTAAAATAAATATAAATATTTCTATTTTCGTTTAGAATTAATCTCAAATAATTCTTCAACTTATTTATTTTTTATAAATGTGAGAATGTTTAGGCTAAAAAAATTCGAAGAGATTTTTTTATTATTTGTTTCTCTTTGATTTTGTTAAGGAATGTTACTTGTAAATATAATTTCGCTACTATTTTACGAACTCTGCTTCTCACATAAATCAACTCCAATATAAATGCTTATAGCAACGACCCTAGAAGAGATATAAAGATATGAGCTTGTGTGTATATACTACAATTTCTCTTATTGTACTCTAATTGATGTTTTGTGCGATCATTCCTCAATTTAATCTACCTAGGAGAGATTTTTTTATTTAAATCTTTTTATCATAAAAAGTTAAAACACTGGTGGAATAAGTTCTTATGAATGTTTTACATGTCTCAGATTTTGGTTGGTAACACAAGCTCCTGCAATTTGTGATTTTTGCATACAACAACAAAGTACCTCGTAAAAGAATGTTTCCTTTTTCATGGTCATCATGCAACTGCTAAAGTGGATCCCAAATTGTAAGTCCACATTGAACCAAAAAGTTTAAAAAGGGAAGTTTCGTTTCTCAATTCATATATAGTTTTGTTGGTAAAGCCACCCAATTGTATTTATACAAGATTGAATCAAATTAACCATTTAATCTATTATCTAATATATTCATACATTGAACTCTCCTTTGATTAAATCAGAAAGGAGAGTTTGTTGGGATATTTGTGACCAATATTAAGTTTATTGAAATACCAAATATATAATCATTGAAAAAAAAAAAGTTAACAAAAATGTACTGATAAATAATATTGAGGCAAAGGTTTATCAGGTAAGAATAATATATCCACCATTATTTGTTATTTGTTTTGAATTAAGGTCGAAAATTAATGGCAGGTTGTAAATTCTAGCAGAACACGTTATCAGGAACAGGCCAGTCCTAATTCTAAACATGAAGAAAGAATGTTTGAGGAAATGACATAATTACCCAACCACTGTGAACAAATCTAGCATCGTCTTCAAAAAAGTATTCACATTCTTTTGCTATAAAAGAGGACAAAACAAAATGATGTTTGAATCACATGTAAGCTCCAGAACCACCACCATGATCCTTCTCAACATGCTCCACAAGGGACACCGGATCTACAAACCCTCTACTACACTTGGGGCATGCATTAATCTTCTTAACCCCTAGTCGGTTCCCATTGCTTTCGTGATTTTTTTGCACATGATCCACCAAAGAAGTCACAGAGGAAAACTTGACACCACATTCAGGGCAACTTTCCTCTTGATTTCCACTACCACTGTTCTGCCCCACACCATCCCTAGCTGCCTGCAAAACTTGGTTAATTTCATTGCTCAATTTTGACATGCTCGCTTCAGCTGATGAACGAATATTATAAGCCACGTTGAGAAAGCTTGAAGTCCAGTTAGATGATGCTGTTGAGGTTAAAATGGGCTTTGGCTCCTCATTTTTACTCCTATTCAAAAAACCCATGAATGAAAAACTTGTCTCCAACTTCCTGGGACCGGAACATTTGTGATCAGAGCCAAACCGGTGCTTCAAACAATGGTCTTCCATACAATCCCTACACTTAACTGTGTTGGAGAATACTAGTAACTCTTTGCATCCAGGAGCAGGGCATTTTCTCTTTGTTGTCACTTTTTCGTAATTTGATGGGTCACAATCAATGTTAACATGATTGTCCCAAGTTATGTTGGGATCTTGATCTGGAATGATGTGAACTCCTTTCGCACAAAGAGGACATATGACAACTTTGACATCGTTTTGCTTTGTGCACTTATGTTCAACATAACCTCGGTGTTTCAAACAATGTACCTGCAAGAAATTAGCAGATAATTTTCACAACATTTGAGGAAAAAAAATCTGAAAAATGAGAGTGTAATTTAAAGTTAGCATTAAAGTCAATTGTAAACCAGAAGAATACTAATCCACAGTTCAACAAGTTGGTTTATTTTATTTATTCTTTTTGAATCACAATAAAAAAAAAAAAAAACAAGTTTATTAATGATAAATTTCTAACAAGAACCTAGATGATCACCCGCATTATAATCACCTAGTTATGTTTCTTTTATTCGTGTACAATATATGAAACTGAAATTAACCTAAAAAAGATGGTGCTGAATTTGACTATGGATGTCAATTTAATTAACCCTGCTAAGCAAAAATGGGGAAATATAAATTAATCAATACAATCATGCAACCATGCAATCAAGGAATGCACTGCAATAATGAAATAGGTAGACATATAAAATAATAAAAAAAGAAAATAAAAAGTAACAGATAGAATTGAGAAACCTGCTCACAGCGATCGCATGTGAAGGGCAAGAAATCAAGCAGCCTGCAATCAGAAACAGAACAATGCTTGCCGAGATTTGGGAATTCTGGAGTCCCCATTGGAATTAAGCTTCACCCAACGCAGAGGAGAGAAAACGAATTCTCTCCCTCTCCCTCTCCCTCTCTCTTTCCTTTCAGAATTTGGCTAGAGAATGTGAATGTGAATGGGAATGGGAATTTGAAGAATGGGTTATGATTTTATGGAGTTGAAAAAGAGCGATGGGCCAACAAACCAGAAATCCAGGAAGGGGAGGGAATAATATCCTCCAAAACTCATATAATCTAATACAATATCTAATAACAAAATATAATTAGCAATTATATAAACTATTTTAATTTCTTTATTTAATTCCAATAATAATATATTACATTAATTAGTTTGTGTTTTGCTGTTTTTTTGTTTTAACAAAATATATACAGGACATACATTAAAAAAAGGTGTGTACTCCATAAATTATAATATTTATTTTAAACTAATATTTTCAAAATATATAAATAATTGATTATCAATCACAATTCATAACATCGAATCAATTGATTATTACGATTTAGAAACTTATTTCAAATATTTGCTTTAAAGAATATGCCATCAAAACTTTAGGCAGAAGCAAAATCAGTTTTATTGCTTTAATTATAATCTTTCAAAAATTAAGAAAATGATTGTCAAATACCAAAATAATTTTAGCGGACTTCTGGGTAACTAATAATGTTTAGTAATTTTGATTTCGATGCTAAAAATCTTGAAGAATCTTCTTCATATTAAAATAACAAAATATGTATTTTTTTAAATGTTATAAAAACAACCCAGTGACCTTAAACAATAATATCTTTGTAAATTAAGTGTATATGAAAATATATAATAAATAACGACCGAATTATATACCACGATAAAAAAAGAATTAACTATTTTTTTTTAATCAACAAGAATTAAACACAAATTGAAGAACTATAATTACTCATATCACCTTACTCAACTGAATCCCATCAAATTATATATATATATATATATATATATATATATATATATATATATATATATATATATATATATTAAAAATATTAAAGGTATGTGTGCCTCCAAACTAAAAAGATGTTAGGTTTTATTTTTTTATTTTAGTTTTTAAAATTGATTTTATAAATTAACTTTAAAAAAAGTTATACAAATTTGTTGGATAATTTAATTTAAAATCCGTTTTAAGCAACGAAAATAATATTCTATTTAAGTTGAATAGATATTATTAATAAAAAAATATATTTTATATTTGATTTGTTAATTTAGAAACAAAATCTTAAAAAAAATTAACAATTTTTTTATATTTTTAAAAAGTAAATTCTATTGATGGTGGAGAATCAATCTCATAAATAATATGTTTAAAAAAGTTTATTTAAATAGAATATTTATTTATCTAAGTAAATGTGTTTGTTGTTGTTATATTTTTTTTTCCTTCACTCCTTTTATGTGTTTTTTTCTATCACGAATTTCTTTATTTTTTGGTTTTTATTCTTTACTTGTATTTATTCTTTTGATAAAACTATTATATTAAAATTTAATAAAAATATATTAAAACAAATATTTTAAAATTCATCTTTAAATTAAAAATATTAACTAATTATTTAAAATTATGATAACAACAAAATAATTTTATTTATTAATAATTATATTTATGATTACATAAATAATTAATTTAAAGTTATTTTATCATAATAAATAATTATTAATCTAATTAAATAAAATAAAATATTTATGCATTAAATGTAATTTTAACTTAGTAATTTAATCGAATTATAATTAGGTTGAGATATGATAACTAATTAGATTAGATAATTTTAAAAAAAATATTTATTAAAATATGACTTTAAAATAAATATTTAAATTCTTTTAATAATTATAACACAATAATAGTATTAATATTTCAAATTTATTATATAATATTTTTTAAAATATAATATATTAAATAATATTATTTATACATCATTTAAATATTTTATTTTTCAAAAAAAATAAAAGATTCACTTTATCAAATTTTAACATATTATTTTTAATTCAAGAATAAGATGAAGTGATAAAATTACAAAAGATGGAAAAACGGAAAGAGAAAACAGACACTAAAAACAACAGAAAAAAAATAACAGAAAAAAAAATAGGAAAGAGAAAAAGAAAATTTATTATATCAGATCAATTTTTTTTATTATTAAATTTTGTATATAAATAATAAATGAATCTAATTAAGTAAATAATTTTTTTTAAAATATATTATTTGTAAAAATAATTTGGACTACGGATGAATCTGAAGTTGAGCCGAAGTTTCTAGACAACAAGAATTAATATTATAATTTTAAATATATGGTATGTTAATATTTTTTTAGAATTAAAAAAATATAAAAAATGAATTAAATAATGTAAAAATATTTTTATAAATAATATTGAATACATTTTTTAATTGAATTTCTTCAAAAATATTTTAAACGTGTTTCAAAAATAATTTTTTATAAAAAATTCATGTTTAAATTATGAAGTCATGAAGTCAATTAATCTAAATACTAAATGGGATATATATTGTGAAGTGTTAAAGGTGTTTTAAAAAAATATAAAAGAAATGCTGACTTAAAGTTAGGAGTAGAAAGAAACGGTGCAGAAAGTGAATACATCCCTCCAACAAAACCCAATGGTTATGGGCTTAAGAAAGATGGGCTTAAAACAGTCGATAATAAAACAGTAATTTTAACCATTTTAAATTTGAATCTTAACTTATAAATACATCAGATAAGTTATTCGAAACAATTTACAATATGAAATTGATTGTTCAATATTTTATGTTTTCCATCATTTAATGATTTAAATGATAATAGTTGTGAACCAAAGATTCACATTATTTCAAATACCAAAAGATTCATCTAGTCCCATTGGACAGTTTTTTTTTTATTATTATTATTAAAAAATGTATTTAAATGAAATTATATTAAACTAGTAGAAACACAAAAATAACTACTAAAATATAATAAAAATATAATTAAAAAATATAATCTAATTTTTTATTTATAAAACTCTTTACTTTATTTTTTTATTTAATTTTTTGTAAATATAATATTTTTAAGTAAAACAGAGGAGGTTAATGGCTTCATTAAAAATATAATGGATACAAGAATCATTTACTCAAAATATAAGAAAAGAAAATGCTTAATAGAAACTAAAAGGAACATGTGTGTATCATTTTATTAAAAATATAAAAGTATGTGGTTATGTTAAAAATTAGGACTAGTGTGTGTTATTTATCATATCTCAGATGAAGTAAATTTATTTTTTTATGGTAAGGAAATGTTATTTGTTTATAATTATAATTGTATAAGGTGGTTTAATATTTCTAAAGACATTGCAGTAGTTTTTGAATATGACAACAGAGTGACATGAAGACTTTGAAGATCAATTCAATGTCATAAATTGATGACTAATATGACCATGCTTATGTTTTCAATCCACATTCTCAAAATCTGCCTCTAACATAAACCCCATAGCTATAGACAACAAATTTTCCTGAACCGAGACAATATTTAGATGAACAATCAACATGCAAACACTAATGCCTGAAACAGTGACAGGTAAACTAATACAAGTGTCATGAAAAAAAAAACTACATTTACCCAAAAATGGAATTACAGAGAACAAAATAGGCGTTTTTTCAAATACATGTCATTCAAGAAAATTTGGATGGTCCATGGTCCAAGCGCTAGAGGTGGCAGATGTGTCTGATGAGTCACATTGAAGGATGTCCCTTGTCTTCAATGGTCAGGTGATCGTACTCATTAAAGTTTCTACAACTTGACAAACCACCCAATTTGAGGCACAGAGGGGAATGCAGAGCTCATAACTCTCAAATTGCTAAAGACATGTAAGAGACAAGGTAGTAGTAGTGAGGAAAACCTAAGGAAAATCTCAAGAGGAAAAACAAACAAAATCACCAGGTTCTTTGGGGGGTCACAGACACAGATTGAACATGAACATGTGACATCACAAAGGACAAACTAGGGAAGAGAAATCAAATAATTTGATGGTGAGGTTGCAAATTGCAATGCAATCCATTAAATCCAAGACCCTCTCCCTGACAAGCTACAAGTCCCATTTCAAACCATAAATTATTAATGAGTTAATGTGGAGTCAGAAGCCTTTGGCCTTCATCTATGTTTTGCACCTCAAAAGTCACACCTGCTTTTATTTTACAAGGAAATCAGTCAAATAAAGCAGACCAACAAAAAAGAAATGCATCATAATAACATAAAAGGACCAAAGCAGCAAAGACAAAAATGACATGTATTCATAACCATTGGAATCATATTTTATAGCTGCAATATTTTCTCTCTTATCAGTAGTAGTTAATGATACCCCACTCACTTTGACACTATTACTGTGTACTCTATACTTGATATTCAGAAACCAGAATCCAATTTTGTGCTGTCTCACTTCCTCATTTTTCTCTTATTTCTTAACTCGCAATAAATCATATGCCATAATAGGTTCACCCTTTTCAACTAGGCCAGTTAAGAGTTCATATTCATATTCAGGGTTGTGCTGGAGTTGAGCAGAATCATCTTTTTCAGGATGGGGAGTGAAATGCAGCCCTTTGTTGAGACACCACACAAAGTGGTGGAACCAAACCGTTATTCTCATAGGTCAATTGAGACACTGGTGGTGGTCATAGCAGTGATCACAATAGTGGGTGTTATTGCA